>OX638093.1:4246365-5446365 GCA_951804965.1 Horisme vitalbata
ATATCATTTGAAAATTGTTTAAAGTCCGCGCAATTGACAGCGCGCGCGGAGTTTTGATGCAGACACTTTTTTTTAACGTTTTCCACTCTAGAGTATTAAATATCTCAATGCATGCATGACATTTTTACTAAATATATTATACGATAATATAAGAACAAGATTCACCTAACTTATTATTAATGATTTCAGAGAGACACCAACATCATCTCCTTGCCCTTATCCCCGCCGCTATTTGGGCTCGGCACAACAACAACAACAAGAAAATTTAACATTATGACGCTTTAAATCTTGTGAATACTACTGTATTTTTAGGTATAACCTTAGATAATAAGCTTCAATGGGGCGCTTACATATATGGCTTGTCGAACAGACTCAGTTCTGCAACATGCGTATGTTGTCAAAAGAATCCGTCAACTTACTGACGTAGAAACTCCATAAAGTTAGTCAAGTATTCAAGGCAATGTGTATAAAATCCCAAATGACATAATTAATTAATCAGTAAAAAAAATGTTGGTTAATGTGAACTCTGTTATAAAACTTATTAAAAAATATCTGATTATTTAGATGAAAAAAAGCTGTACATGAAACTGTCTCCAACTCCCTCAAAATGTATTAGTTGTCAAGAAAACAGATTATAAAAAATATAAGGTTCATTCTAAGTTAAAAGGTACTTTCCATAGCCAGGACAAAAAATACTTTTTTATATTTACTTTATAATTAACCTATTTATTACTTAAAATCTAAGTGTTTTCTATGTGGTTACTTAAATTTATAGCAGAAATATACGTAGTTTAGTTACAATAAGCTCTTATATAAGAAAATAGTCTTTGCCCTGGTTTGTACCCCAACCGACTATTTGTAAACCAGTACTTATGAATGTATTAAAATTCAATAACTACATAAACTTCGTTAATTTTATCGAAATTTGTCCTCCGTGTTTCGAGTCTCGTCCCCTGGCTTTTTGTTTCTGTGGAAGACTAGTATTAAGATTACTAAGTAAGTAAGTATTTTAAACTGGCCTAATTGATATTTTCATATGATATGCCACTCGATTTGGTGGCACCAGTTTGAAATTATAACATTTCTTATTTTCGAGTATTTAGGGATGAAGAAAATATTTTTATATTTTTTTCATTTGCAATCTTATTCAATTCATCATCATCATCATCAACCTATAGCAGTCCACTGCTGGACATAGGCCTCCCCTAATGAGCGCCATTGCGCCCTGTCCTGAGCTCGACGCATCCAGCTTCTACCAGCAGCCTTTCGCAGATCGTCACTCCACCTGGCCGGAGGGCGTCCTACACTACGTTTGCCGAGCCGCGGTCTCCACTCAAGAACTCGTTTGCCCCAACGGTTATCGGTTCTTCGGCAGATATGACCAGCCCACTGCCACTTTATTCAATTAGTGCATTTTAAATGTAAACCAAATTCCAAGTCGGTACATTTTGTAGTTCCTGAAATAATCAGGTGTGACAGACGGTCGGACGGACGGACAAACACCATGAGGGTTCGTTTTACCGGTTCGGTAACGTCACCCTAAAAATTTACGATTTTTCACTTCCTATTGAATAATGTTTTTATATATTGTTTTATTTTAAAAAGGGTAAAAACGGAATGCTAAATATTGTTGTATGTATTAAAACAGTGATCAATCAGCAAATTAAAAAGTGTTATATTAAATACATTACAATTAAGTTCCTTTACATGAATAAGTACCTAGATTGTTATAATTTATATTTAAATTGCCTTTGTAGTAAGTAACAGTGGCCCTTTTTTTAGATGGAGATAAAGGCCCTTTTTTTAGATGGAGATAAAAAGAGAATAAATGACATTTTGTCTGTTATAACTAGTATATATTATAGTTTTTAAGCGATTAAAAGTGTCACTCCAAGAATCCAACACTAATGATTATACTCGTGCTCCGTCCTCAGCATTAGTACCTTATAATTATTCAACACTATGTAGTTACGCATCATCGTGACACCACTTCAGCACATACGTTTAGAAAATGTTGCTTTCCATAGCAACTCTAAAACTTATAATTTTTCAATATTACCTGCTACCCCCACCCAACGCATCCCCGACGACCGAGCTCTGTCGCTAGCTCGTCATTTCGTTTAGAGAATATTTCTGCAACTTTATAGGATAACTGGGAGGGCGGGTGTACTAATTGGATTGATCAGTGAAGTTCTATCGTAATTATTCTCGGATGGATCACGAGAATAATTACGATAGAACTTCACGTACAGTTTGTTTAATCAATAATAGTTACCATGTATCAGTTTTTATAAAGTCATGTATATTTTGTGTACGTATCTAGTATATTTAGGTATGTATAAATAATAAAAAAATAAGCATGTATAGAATCCCTAATTGTTTTATTTCAAGTTCTTCAAATGTAGCACGTTATTAGGTATGTTTATCGTTAGTGGTACATCACTAGCAAAAGACAGTGATGGCACGATATATTTTGTCTCTTTCTATAAGCTCACTAGCGACGTCGACTTGCAACTTGGAACGATAATTAGCGTCTTCGACTGTGGTTGGTTCGATTCCTATCTGTACTTTAGTACTAAACTTATAAATCTGTGCTTGGATTGTTCCACGCTTGTCCAAATAAAAAAAAGGAAACAACAGTGACAGTAAACAACCTCATCTCATTCAATAATTTCATTCACTCTGATTCACCTGCGTACAATGTGGTGGGTGCCAGAAACGTAGGAAAAAAAAAATTATAATCTCTTTGGCTGGCCGTAGGGATGTGCTCTATAGAAGCTCGGTCCGATTTCGTGGATCGTAATGGGTCGTAACTAGGGCTTGCATTCGAATATTCGAATATTCGAATAAGTGCCACTTAAGAGTTCGCGCGATATATCCATACAAGACTATACAAGTTTACGTCGTCGTTCGGGTAAACAACATGTCGAACGATCCGATCCAAACCCAACTTTTATCGGGTTCGGAACACGGTTTGGATACACTCGGAAGTTTCGCGTAGTGCATTCGCGTAGTTGACGAGACTGTTCTGTCCATTCGTCTCTGTCGTTAACGTGAATGTTTATTTTCATGATTTTGTTAAAATACCAACTAACCTAGATTTATAAGACTGTTTTTAGAGTGACATTACCGAGCCGGTCAAACGAACCCTTTGGTGCTGCTTTGTCCGTCCGTCCGTCCTTGGCGTGATTTACTTCGGTGAACTTAAGAGATCACCTTGGTTAAGCAACTCTCTGTGTGGTCATTACTTGGATGGATGACTGTTTAGTGACATTTAGATTTGAGCGCTTCCGTGCTTCGGAAGGCACGTTAAGATGTTGGTCCCGGCTTTTCAGTCGCTAAGCCATGTCTGAGACCTTCGGGCGGCCTAAAATCTCCGACACTAGAGTTGGCCACTAGCTCATACGAAGAAGAAAATTTTAATTTTTGGTTGATTGTGCGTTTAAATCACCAATGTCTCGTTACGGTGACATACGTTTTTGTATTTTTTTAAAATTTAGTTCATGGAAAAAACGCGTTTAAGAATAAAATAAGATGATATTTTAAACTTCTTCGCGAAAATAACAATCAAAATAACAAAATAAGATGTGATTTTAATAAAATCATAGTGTTTTTCTATTATTCGAATAATATTCGAATAATTCGAATAGTACCCGAAAAAAAATCGAATATTCGAATATGAATATTTTCGAATATTTGCAAGCCCTAGTCGTAACGTAAGGAACCATTTTTTACATCTTGAACGACGGTTGTGTCATTTTTAATTAATTTAATTTTCAAGTGTTTTTCTGATTTATATTGTTCAAATCGTTTGGCAATATAACCAATCTACCTTAGTAATAAGTTTAGTGAAATGGAATAAAAGCGGACTTGGTTGGACTGGAATTCTCTGATAAAGAAAATTGTTCACCGATAGTTTTTTGTTACAGCAATTATAACAGAAAACAGGACCTGACTGAAGACTGGACTTATAAACCGTACTACATTGCCTCATATTGCTGTCAACAATTATACTTCATACTGGTCAATTTGTGGAGAACTCTCCCAAAAACCATAAAATAAAGAAGTGAAGTGAATGGGTCGTAACGCCTTGATCCGAAAAATCATAGAGAAAATAAACATTGAAATATATTACCTCTAAACTTACCTAAGAAACGCCATTTTATTTAATTCAAAAATAACTTTATAAAATCTAATTATGATGCAAACACAAATTATAATTTAGGATGTAAAGTACCGACACTTAGCTTAATTTAACGTATTAAAAATTACAATCCAAAGTTCTAGATCAAAATTGACTTTGAAGAATGTCTTACATGGTCTGAAAACCACAATGCGATCCAATTGGAGTTGCATCGATCCAGGCGTACGATCCGATCTTTGAAAGAAAAAATCGGACCGGATCGGCAGCAGCAGCGGCACAACACACACACAGTATCCTCGGACCTACCAATTTTTCAGTATTTCTACCGATATGGGCTTTGTCCTTCCGAAATACCGAAATGCAACGACTTTTTCACGATTCAGAGAATACGTGGAAATTATACCGTTTTTTCTACCGATTATACACTTTTAAGTTGGCAGCCCTTTTCATTTATGGTTTATGTTACGGGAAATCCCTCAATAGTGATTATGAATGTTCCATATTTTTTAGGGAATACAGTACTTAATCAAGGAATACTACAATTAGACGTTATCAGGGGTTTCCCGCTCGGGAATTCACTTCCACTCACTATAGAAACAGGAATTCGGATTAAATTATCATATTTTTTTTCGAACCAGGAACCTTTCCAATCTTAGTTTCTAATCTTAATATCGAAAAAATATAATATTAATATAATTGATTTAGGGATATTCATGATAGAGAAGATAAATGTATAATCAATCACCCAAAAATGACCAAAGCAAACCAGACATACAAAACGCCACATCCAAACAATAAAATTTCTACAATATTGAAAACAATGGGAAGAAAACTTTTCAGGCCGACTGCAAGATAGTTGTATAGGCGTAAGCTATGCGTATTGTAAGAGTTGTAATAACATTCATCAAATCTGGAAGTAGTTCTGACCCTACTAACTTTTGACCGATATCAGCACTGCCAACATTTAATAAAATTTTTGAAAAACTAATTCTTACTCAGCTTCATCGCCATTTTAACTTTAACATCTTAATGGCAAACAATTTGGATTTACGCGGGGCAGATCAACAACTGATGCCGGTGTTCAGTTATTATCACATATTTACGATGTCTGGATACTCACGTGATGCTTTAGGCATCTTTTGTGATTTGTCTAAGGCATTTGACTGCGTACACCATGAAACATTAATCAGGAAACCAGATCATTACAGTGTCCGGGGTATGGCTTTAGCCCTTCTTACTTCTTACCTATCTGACAGAATACAGAAAGTCGACTTAAATCGAAAATGCTCTGCGGGATATGTGGTAAAGATGGGTGTACCTCAAGGGTCAATACTTGGCCCATTCCTATTTTTAGTTTACATCAACGACCTACCTCAACTTGTGACCTGTGTCAATAATCCCTGCCATCGCGAAGGTTTTTGAAAATGGGCTGAGCAGTCGGCTCACCGACTATCTCACCACCACAGGTGCAATGTCAGAACGCCAATACGCGTACCGCTCTGGTTGCTCGACAACGACGCTAACCCGTGAGGTCGTCCGTCGTGTGCTGGAGGCTTGTGAGCAGAAACAGCAAGTTGCAGTCCTGTGCTGTGATTTGTCAAAAGCTTTCGACGTCGCAGATCACGGTGTTCTTAGCTCCAAGCTTCAGTACTATGGCATCAGTGGCCAGGCGCACTCGCTTCTGACAGAGCTTCTTCGGAACCACTCGCAGATAGTGGTGGGAGACGGTGGAGAGACGAGATCAGATTCCATGGGCACGGTGATGGGCGTGGCGCAGGGGTCGTCGGTGTCCAACATTCTCTTCTCTCTGCTGCTCAATGACCTGCCCGAGTATGTGACCGCAGGGGAGGTTTTCATGTATGCCGATGATGTGGCGGCCGTTGTGACCGCCCGATCGCTCGACCAGCTTGAACTAGGGTTGAACGAAGCTGTTAGTCAGGTGGCGCAATGGTTTGAGTGGAACGGACTTGTCCTAAATCTTAAAAAAACTCATTTCATCCACTTTTCTATCTCGGGTCACCAGCTCAGGAGCCTATCGGTATCGATAAAGTCGTCTCCCATACAGCAAGTCCAGTCGACAGCCTTTCTTGGTTTTCAGATTGACCGAGGCCTAACTTGGAGCACGCACATAGACAAACTGTGCGCAAAACTAGGTAGTGCGTGTTTCGCCCTCAACAGACTGTCTCGCGTGGTGTCAGCTGATGTGGTCCGTACCTGCTACTTTGCAACAGTACATTCGCTACTTCAGTACGGAGCCGAGCTGTGGGGGCGCGCTGCCGACAGGGAGCGTGTGTTTCGCATGCAGAAACGTGCCGTAAGAGCGATCGCAAGAGTGGCGCGGACGACATCGGCGAAGCCATTTTTCACCTCATTGGAGATACTCACGCTGCCATCTATCGTGATACTTCAGGTCGCTATGTACGTGAGACAAAACTTGGAAAGTTTCGGGAAACGTGGAGACGGGCACGCCCGAAAATACAATACTCGTGGCGCTGGAAAGCTGGCAACCGTAAAACATAGACTGGCTAAGTCAGATAGACTCATACATGTGTTGGGACCTAGTGTATATAATCGCCTGCCAGAATACATTAAGGAAGCACCCAGCCAGATATAATTTAAAATGAATTTAAAACTTTGGCTCATTAAGGAGGCGTTCTATGACGTTGATGAGTTTGTTTGTAAAATTCGGTAAACTATCGGATTTAACACACAAAAACACCAACTTAAATTTATTATTTATTATAATGTTTTATACTATTAGTTATTATACTACTATTTGTTCAATATAATCTACAGTGTAAATTACAGTATGTAATGTAATGAAAACTTATTGATCCTTTTATATTATTTAAACATTGACATGTAAATTTGTTATTTACCAATAAATTGATTATTCCTGATTATTATTCCTGTGAGGGATAACCACGAAATTGTATTGTTTGCAGACGACACGTCTCTTTTATTTAAACTAAAGCGACGGCAGACCAATTTTGACGACGTAAACAATGCAATAGCGAAAATTGTTAACTGGTTCGATGTAAACAACTTATTACTGAACGGAAATAAAACAAAATGTATAAGATTTATTTTACCAAATTTTTAACAAATTAAACCTAACATTAAAATAAAAGATGAAGATTTAAATCTTGTAGATACTACTGTATTTTTAGGCATAACCTTAGATAATAAGCTTCAATGGAGCGCTCACATAGATGGATTGTCGAACAGACTCAGTTCTGCAGCATACGCAGTCAAAAGAATCCGTCAACTTACTGACGTAGAAACGGCTAGACTGGTTTATTTCAGCTACTTCCACAGCATTATGTCGTACAGCATTTTACTGTGGGGGAATGCTGCAGATATCAACACCATATTTGTGCTGCAGAATATATAAATTTCACGAACAGCCCTCGTTCGTGCAATTTATAATATGGGCCCCAGAGAATCACTTAGAACTAGGTTTAAAGAAATAAATGTTATGACTGTGCCGTGCCAATATATATATGAAAACTTAATGTTTGTCCGAAAAAATATCAAAATGTTTAAGAAAAATAGCGACAATCATAATGTTAACACTAGAAAAAAAAGATAAACTAGCTGTTCCTACTGAAAGGCTCCATAAAGTTAGTCAATCATTTAAAGGGCAAAACGTATGGTTTTTTAACAAAATCCCAAACGATATGCTTAATTTATCTGTAAATAAATTCAAAAATGTTGTTAAACGTAACCTCTGTAATATAGCTTATTATAAAATTTCTAATTATTTAGATGACAAAAAAGCTTGGGATGAAACTGCCTCTAACTCCATCAAAAACAATGTTAATAATAAACTTTGTAAAAAACAAGACTAAAAAAATATAAGCCAAGCGAGTTTCTTGCCAATTCTTCTCTGTTTGGTCACATTACGAATTGGCGTAGATTCAAATTTAAAAAATTGACGATTAAAAGTGTACTGTATGTGCTTATTGAATAAACTTATTTTGATTTTGATTACTTCAGGGAAAACTTTTTTAGGCTCTAAAAAACTTAGTTCTCGGCATACAACAAGTATAAGCATACTCGGTTTTAATCGAATTTGATTGATTATTGTACGTTTTTTTGTCATATACCGATTTTGGGTACAAATATACCGATTTTAGTGGAAAACTCTACCGATATCGCACTTTGACGTTCGAGAACACTGACGAGAACACTGCACACAACACACATCCCTAGTTATAGCTGCCCGAGACGACGTGCATGTCGCGTCGTAGTAAAAATAATTGATTTAGCCGATAATTTCTTCCTAGTTTTGCAAAAATGAGGCGCAACCAACGCGGCAGGGGCTCTCAAAATTGGCAGGGTCAGCGCCAAATTGCCGCCGGCGGGCCAATAATGACCGACCATCTCGGGCTCCAAGTAAGCCATTTTGTCTTGAATTTAATAGGAAAATAACATATATTTTCTGGTTTTAATTACCGATTTTCAGTAGAAATAACGAAAAGAATAAATGCTTATTCTGCTGCTGCTAGCAATACATGAAAATAACCTTCCAAGATTCAGTTACCGCTATGTAAAAATCTAAACAAAGAATCAAAAATATAAGTCCCGTTATGGCAAAAGCCTATATCAGTCCACTGCTGGGCATAGGCCTCCTATAATAAAGGGGGAGATGCCCATAACCATAGGTTGGGGATCGTAGGGCACAGCTCCCGACTGCCGACGCTGCTACCAGTCGGCGGTCAGGGAATTTAACTGTGCCGGTGTTGAGCTGTGCTATGCCGCAATCAGCCAGCCGCCAGAGCCTCGTTTGTTAGTTAACAGGGTGCACAAGCAGGTAAGGTTGACTTGGATTCCGAAGATGGAGGTTAAAGGCTTACACCCCTAAATGTCAGATTTTATAAAATGTATGATAGAACAAAGATCTCTGATTGTTATTTGATCCAGTTTGTGTTTGTGAACAACCCTAAATGTTTAGTGGCAAGTGGTGTCTTTTTTTCTAAACTGGTGTTTGCCCGAAGCTTCACTCACATTGCACCCGTGTAAAAAGCCTATAATACAGGTCTCGAACTACCTACATATTGCCCAAGATTTCTGCTCAATCCATTCAGTATCACATGTTCACAGTGCAGAAACTTTTACATTAATTATATAGGCAGGACTTAGTACAAACTAAGTAGTAGATATACAAACAAACTATAACTAGTACATATAAAGTTTTAAAGCCATGTTTTATACAGTAAACATTGCAAGCCCTTTATTGGTCTAACCAAACCAGTCTGCTGAGGACACTTTTTTAGGTTTATGTCTGTTGGATTTACCAAATTATTTAGTAATCAGTGCTTATTATAATTAGTTAAATCATAACAACACTACTTCTTGTATGATTGTGTTTGTTCAGCTGCCTGCATCACGGCTATAACAACACTACTATATGTATGATTGTGTTTGTTCAGCTGCCTGCATCACAGGCTAGTCACAGTGCGGGATCCGATGTTGTGTGCCGTGTATTGTATGTACACATCGAACATGTTTTTTGGAAAATGAATTTATTATATTGTATGGCAATACGCTGGGAGGATGATGTTAAGGAAGTAGCTCTACTTGACTTACACAGGACCGCACTGGGTGGAAGTCTTTGGAGAAGGCCTATGTCGCAGAAGACAAACTGTTAACAGAATTATAAAAATTAAATACATGATGAAATAATAACTAATAATTTATTAAGATTTTTGTATATTAATTATCAACAATAAAGTCTAGACTGATTGTTTGTATGTAATATTTAACTTTGCCAGGATATTGACAAAGAGTTGGAGCTTCTAAAACGTAAGCGTGAGATCATTGAGCAGCAACAGAAGATGCTCTCTAATGAGTTCCGGGTAAGTGCTACCTTAACAACTCTCTAAATTACCAGAATGATGTTATCTAATTGCATTCACCTGAATATTACCCCTTAGCTTAACAATTTGGAGCTTCATCAGCTAGTCCACTGTAAGTCTAAAGGTTTCTCTGTGTAGGTTTCCATTGGTTTGCCATAATCTTGGTCATGTACTCAAGTGGCAGTGCTGCCCTTATCCTGTATAATACCTGTATTGTGCATTGCTCTTGAATGATATCACCAAGCAGTTGACAAAAATGATGTCAATATAGGCTCCCTATAATATCAGATGCCTGCCATTTTCCTTAAAACTTCCAACAGCTGAGTTGGCTTACAAATTGTATGATTATGAAGAAGATTTCGTATAAATAAGCTAGGAAGTAATTGTTTGTATTATTTTTTCAAGTTTGAAATGTTAGAACCTGATTTTGAGACAGTGTAGTACAATTTTTTGAAGGCTTTCTTCATGAGTTATTAAACTTTTTCAAAACTGATTCATTAAAAGTGAGGTTTGAAATAAAGTAACAGAATTTCGTGGTGTTGACTAGGTAATTGCAAAGATACGAAACTTTGTATAACTGGCTATAAATCAGTTTATGCTTGCAATTGTCATTCACCTGTTACGACTCTGCTCAAGCCTGTGCTTGACCGATGGTATGACGGGATCCGAGAGTCGATAGAAAGTCTATTGCCTTGTGTGGATCTTTGTTCCGACATACTAAAGGTTAGGTAGCCAAAGCAATGGAATACATGCGATTTTGGCCTAACAATGTTTTGAATAAGTTTATTCATTATTTTCCCTTCAGATCTGCACTGACATCCCTTGGTATTGTCCGCACATTACTTCGTTGCTGACGATACCCAGTTTTAATAATCCTTAAATTGATTTTCAGAGAAATGATTACCAAGAACCTCAATTCAGTCAGAGCTCGCGTTTCGACGACTATGCACAGTTGTACGAGGACATGCGCTCGTACGACGCCCCTAATCGCAAGCGGCCGATCGCGGTCTGGGAGGACGATATACCCAATAAACGATTCTCGGGCCAGTCGCAGAGCAGGCCGAGGTCTCGCGGGTTTACTCGCCCTCCCGCGCACCACTCTGGTCCGACCAGGGGCGGCTACCAAGGCTCGCAACCACGTCAGCCTTACCGTCCGCCAGCCCCTTCCAAATCCAAGCCCCAACCTAAAAAAGACCACCCCAAAGCAACCAAAACCATCGCGGCTCCGGAGTCGTCGATCAATAAACTCAAAAATTATTCGGTCTCCCAACGAAAGAAACTGATCGGCGACGCCGCCCCTTTAACACAGAGTTCGGGTGGTTCGGACTCGAAAGAGAACGACCGCTTGCGCGCGGACTGCGAGCCATCCAAACAACTGAATGGCCGTCTTGAGCTGGCTTTGGGCAGTATCATCAAAGATATAAGAGCCAAAGAAGAACACAGCGACGCAGTAAAGTCAATAGCGGTGATGCGCCAAATCAAAAAGACAGTTCGCGAACGTATCAGAGAGATCATGATGGACCAAATAGTTGGGGCAAGTGAGACCATCAAGACTCGTTACCGCGAGTTCTATGACTTACAATCTGACGACCAGATTGTAGCCGACGCTAAAAAAGCAGTTAATGAAGGGACAACTGGATTGAAAATAGGTAATGCTATATTCTCCAATTGTTCTAAGGGATCTCACATGAAGAATGATTCAGTTATTGTCAAAGCAGCATTGCATAGTTTGACTTGCGTCAAACATGCAGTGTTTGACAGGCTGAGCTATATGATTTTGACCGAAATACTAGACAAACTGTATTTATGCGACGCAACAAACGTGAGAATACATTATAGTTGCAAAGATGAGTAAGCAACACTATCAGCCAGAGTTTTCATTCCAACTTTAATAGAACTGAACTAAACTAAGAAGCAAAGAAAATGAACATAATTCTCTTTCTTCTGGCACCTTTTTGGTTCCTCTGTATGGAACCAACACCGTGTGGTCATATGATATGGCCAATTTTCGATGCTTGTTGATCCCTGTTGATGCATTGATCCAAGTTATCAAATTTTTATTTGAATTATGAATTCTTCAAATCCTTAATGGATTAACTATTTTCCCAGTCCCAAGGTACTTCATGAATAGTGTTAGCTAGTCATTGATGCAATTTTCAAAATTATCTTTGACGATAATTTTGAATGTAAATGTTTGCTTTGCGTCGTATAGCAGCAGGACTATTTTGGATATTGGTTTGGTAATGTGGCAAAATATATTTTTTGCCAGTTTAGTTGACTAATCAACATTTCTGTTATTTTTCTAGACAATTTTACACTATTGACACTTCTTTGCTGTATTTTTTCAATTGAATTTAACAAATCTTAGTGTAATCAGAATAATGACATATTTGTTATATTTTTAGTGAACCCTGAGGAATATTTTAAGACAAACATGAACAAAATTGCAACGGATAAATTGAAAAGCATGTTGAAAAAGGTATATAATATTTTTGTATAAGTTGTAGTTTTTGATGTAAGATTCATTAATCTACGGGACAAATGCTTGCATAAATATTTGATCCAGTCCTGGGTGGTACCATGGTGACAGAGTATGCCAAAAATCCTAGTTTAAGACTATTCAGATTCAAGTTTTTTATTTGCATGAACATAATATAATATGCCAAGTTTTGCTAATTCGTTAATACATAAATCAGAATTATCTGATTTTATCATTCAATTTAAAAATACAACATACCAAATATGTGTTGTGTCGTTTCTTCTCCAGCGTTACACTATGAGGATATGAGACATTGCCTATTTCGTATGTTCTATGTGAATGATAAAATCGCAACTATATAACTGGGTTTTATTTTTTTTAGCTTGAAGATGATTATCGCGCGGAATTCAACGTACCCAACGAATCTGGAGACTCTGCCGAGATAAGTCCTGTAGACGCAGTCAAAACAGAAGTGGGTTTGGATGATAACATCTATAAAACTGAGAAGTTCCGAGCATTTGACAAATTGGTGTCATTCAAAATTGTTACATTAATCAAAAAGTATGCTCCGGTGAGTAATAAAAATAATCATCATCATTTCAGCCATTTTGGGCCCACTGCTGGGCATAGGGCTCCCTTTGACCCTGCCCTTGTCTGAGCTAGGTGCCGCCCACATTTTTCTGATGTCTGATGTGATACTACCTCTCATAAATGCCTTCTATCCCTCATCTTTTCCCCTCCTATTATTGTATTCTATGTAAATTTGTACGCATATATATTACATTGTAAATATATAACTGATAATATTGTGTAGTGTTTGTATTGTGTTTTCCCAGTGTTTTAGAAAAAAGATCATGGTTTGTAAATTCATCGCGAATCTCCCAACTTAAACAAGCCATCTAAAGCCTGATTATGGCTTTAGATGGTAGATCAGAAGTGAAGTCAAATTAATGCCTTATCAAATTCAATCATCTTTCTAGAGCTATACCTACTACTACTAAAGAATTTTGTTATCACATTTTTATCTTCACTCTACAACATAACTCTCATTTCAGTATATTTTGAGAATAATGGACATCGACACAAAATACACCAAGCTAAAGAACTCAATAACATCTGAAACCGTGAAGAGCCTTATTCAGAAGCATGGACAGGGCGAAGTGTCTATTGAAAACATTGTCACGGCCATGCAGTCTGATGCCACTCCTAAAGCTAAAACTCCGTACAAGCCCCTGCCGTATTATGCTAAGGTAAATTGTAGAGAAGGGCCGACTATGTCTGGCCGACTTGTCGTGACACTTCGTTTGTACAGCTGATTCGCGCGCACACATTCGCCGCTTGCGAGCGTGTCTTGTATTACTTCGCATTGTTTCTACAATATCTTATAAAAATCAAATTGGTATTTTTGTGTATAAAAAGAAAGACAAGACTGTTATTGTTCGGTGAAAGAGCCCAATTAAAATCATCATGAAAATTTTGAATCATGTCAAAAATAATGTTTCGTTGATTTGAGAGATAAGCTGAATAGTCCGCGCTCTTTGCCGACAAATCGCCGACCACAAAAATGGCTGGATAGTCGGCTTTACCCACTAGTCGCCGACTAGTTGCAAATACCTCTAGTAAATTGTTTATTACTTTATAATAAGGTCGTTATTTATCAATGAACATTAGGACATAAAGCACTTGTACACTACAAGTAATTTTACTGACCGTCATTATATTTTTTATGTACCGGTAATTGCAGTTCAGTTGGAGAGAACTGGCACTAGACGCGTCACGCCATGATTTTCTCGGACGCAATGCACAAGCATAAGCACTTTTTTCAATGCTGGCCCGGAATGGGGAAAATTTTAATGTCCGACGGTAAAATTACGAATAGTGCACGAGCTAGTATATAAATGCATGGTATGCCATATCGGACCGGAAAAACCGAACTGCAGGACAGTAAAATTCCTTGTAGTGCACAAACGCCCATAATGTACCTAAACTGGACAGTCGAATGGGTGGCACACACATTACGTGAAATCGTTACGATAGCACTGTACTGTTTAAACTGCACATATTAATCGAAACATGTGTGTGAATAAAACTCAGTTATCAACTCAGTTTTAATCACACACACACACTCACACGTTATAATTAAACGGTACAGTGCGATCGTAATCTTAACGATTTCTCGTAACGTGTATGCCACCCATAATACATTCAAAGTATGGTGATCGTGTGACAAAACAAGCTACCCGGCCTTTACCGATATTAAAGCCAGATTTGTAAATATGAAGTCGGAATACATAAGGCATTTTCTCGTATCTTATGTTATGTTATGAGACAATGTACGGGATAAATAAACTTGTCAAAATGATATCTTTATATTTTTGCTTGCGTAGCACCAAGATGAAAGTAACTTTTATCTTGGTAGATCTCTTTATTGTATACCAAAAAAAAAGCAACATACAGTCGAATTGAAAACCTCCTCCTTTTTGAATTCTGTCAAAAATTATAAATATTTAAATGAACTAACTAATCTATAAAACTAAGACTAAAACCAATTTCTTCCCGAATT
Source organism: Horisme vitalbata (assembly GCA_951804965.1). NCBI lineage: Eukaryota > Metazoa > Arthropoda > Insecta > Lepidoptera > Geometridae > Horisme > Horisme vitalbata. Next base: position 4,261,413 of record OX638093.1, read on the forward strand.
CCAACCTTTGTTTGGAAGGTGGTGCTGACGCAAATAACAGAAGTTTCTTTAAAAGCTGACGCAAATCGTGTTTCAAATTGAAAACGCTGACACTGAACAATCCACATGGATTATAATAACCATTATTATATCCTCACAAAACTCGCCCCTATAATTTTACTTGGCAATTTAAACATCTTTGGCTGTACTTATGAACATCTTTCAAAAGACAAATGATGCTTAGGGTTTTGCCATCTCTTACTGGATAATGACAAACAGTGACAGGGCTAACTTTGGGCATTGGTTAACTTTAGGTAGCGTTCATAAGTAAGGGGGCTTGTTTTTAACCAAATCTAATAGCTTTAAATAACAATAGCTTTACTTTATGTTTCAGTTAATGGGCAAGCCATCACTACCAAAACGTCCACTAATGGAGACATTCTTTGAGGAATTTAAACCAAAGTCCATAAAGAAACATCGCACAGTGCACAATCTACTTTTCGTTGGATTCAATGAGAAGGAGTCTTATGATAAAATGCTTGCTGCCGATGGGACTATGATTGGTGAGTTAACATTAATTATTTTATTATTTATTGGAACAACAAAATATACAATACGTTAGGTATAACAAGACAATGTTCTGTAATAATGCAGCCAGGGTGAAATCTTCCAACTCAATTTTTTATATATTTCATTTGGTTGCGTTGGCGATTGCTTGAAATTTGAAAAGAAGTTGGTGGGAGTTGACTTAGGATAGAGATGTGGTAGAATCCTACCGGGACCCCATGACCCCGTCAAGTGCTACTGCATCGTCGAGCCCTTCATCAGGCGATGAATGGTTCGATGATGCACTACAATGAGTGAAGGAACATGGTGTGTTTTTAGTCGGCAGGCCGTCGAGCTAGCGATAGCTAGTCCCCGGCGGAAAGCCCGACAGACCCCTCTAACCCTCCCCGAGTTTGAGGACATGCGTAAAGCATTTTCACACCGACAAAAAAAAAGGATGGAAGTAAATAAATAAATAAATAAATAAATAAATAATGCTGAACTATCACACAGCATCATGTAGCCCCAAGCTAAGCAGAGCTTGTGTTATGGGAACCACATGATTGATATATTACATAATATACTTTTTTTTTGTAAATACATACATATCATACATAGAAAACACCCAGACCCGAGACAAATATTTGCAGAACATGCAAACATTTGTCCCGCGGCGGGAATCGAACCCGCAACCTTCTGCGTCACAGGCGGACCTTCGCCCACTGCGCCACAGAGGTTGTCATCTAGTCTATGGGGGCCCAGAATTGGGACGTAAATTTTTAAATAAAAAATCTTGATGGAAGATAAAAATCAATAATTATTGTTATGCACACTATGCTTTGGACATGGCGCAGTGGCGATCATTAGGGTAGGCCTATGTCGAGTAGTGGACTTGCTATAGGCTGTTATTGGTTATGAATATGCTACTAGAAATACCAATTTACGGTACAACAGGCATAAAAACTCCGACATCAGAGTTGACGCTACAAAGTAAATTACAATTTCTAACTCTTTCTGTTGCAGGAAAACACACACTAAGCATTAGAGTTAGCGATCGGTCAAACACTGAACCGAAGAAAGAAGTGAATACATCTACCACTTCGGAAGAGAAAATATTTGGATCAGAGTTGGATGAACAGATAACTGATCTTCTAACTGCTATTAGAAAGGAGACTGTAGATGAACAAGAAAATAAGGAGATAACGGAAAACTCTGATACCGTCAGTATTCAAAATGGGGAAACTGAAGGTAAAAATGAAACTGAAAAAGGTGAAGTAGCTGCTGAAGCCACTGACGAGGGTATCGCTACTAATGTAGCTAATGGAAACGCTGACGCAGATAACTTGGAAAATCCTGACGCAAATATTTTAGGAAATGCTGACGATAAAGACAATTTGGTAACTGCTGAAGATGACTTGGGAACAGCTGAAGATGACTTGGAAAATGCAGAAGATAACTTAGGAAATGCTGAAGATAACTTAGAAAATGCCGAAGATAACTTGGGAAATGCCGAAGATAACTTGGAAAATGCTGATGAAGATTATTCTGAAAATGCTGACACAAATAATGCAGAAACTGATGAACCAACTGACGATGTCCAAACAGACACCTTACTTGAAGGTGATCAAACCCTGCAAGAGAATGATTCGGCTATCAAAGACACCAAGCCAGAACAAAAGAATGGTGATACTGAAACTGCTGAGAAAGATGACAAGGTTCCAGCTATTCCCGATACTAAGGTGGGAAAAGGGACTCCGGCTAGACAGTCTGCCAGATTAGCAGCTACACCTGGAAGGATTCAGACAAGGCGCACGAGTAAGTTCGTGCAAAATGACGCTTAGTGTATGCCAGAGATTTTAAAAGTGTAAGATGGGCCTTTTCAAGTTACTTTCATACAAAATATAGGTGACGACGTGGTGGAAATGCTTTGTTACCATTTCTCAAAGTAGCTACTTCAAATTAGACGCTTGTAGAGCGTTTTAGCAGCGCGATTTCATACAAAGTCAGTCTTGCTTTGTCTTCTCGAAAGGTAAAAGTAGAAGCGATTTCAAATTAGATGCTTGTAGTAATTTCTAATCCACTACTAGGTTATAGGCCTACCCTGATAAAAAGATTGATCATCAAGCTGTGAGGACACAGCTTCAGCACCGCCGACACTGCTACCCGTCAGCGGTATCCTGCCTCGGTGTTAAGCTGCACTGCCGCAATCAGCCGCCGCTGGAGCTCTGTTTGTTAGGTAGCAGGGTGCACCAAGGGCAGGCAGTGTTGGCTTGGGTTCAGAAGATTGAAATGTTTCCCCTACCACCCCCTTTCATACATAACTAGGCTACTTCCCAAGGCTTAAGAGTTGGAGTTTCACAACAGCAGTGCCGCGACTGCAAAATACTTTCTGATATTGTATGAAAATTAGCAATGATTCTACAAGCTTCTAATTAGTACGCGTAAATGTTATAACATTTACAAATAATGTGTTGGAACTACACGACGTAAGAGATGTCGTGACGTGATACGATGTTTAGCAATAGAGATGACGACTGGGTAAAAAAATAATTCTAATTAGTCCGTCAGATAGATCAACAACAAATATTGGACACGTATTTTTTTATTTATTAAATTGACGGAGGTAAAGGGCGTCAAAGTTCGGGAGTGAGGGCTCGTGACGTCGCGGCTAGGTAAATAGTGTACTAAGCCGTGACTTCACGCGGAATTTCAACGCACTATATCTTTGTCATTTTTTGTTTAATTGACAAGAGAAAAAATACGTGTCCAATATTATTTGATAATGTAAATGATGGATTAATAAGCATTTTTCAGTCGTCATCCAATTATTTAGACCGAATATTACTTTTGTGTTGATTTGGCCATCCATCATTAGAATTAGTTTATTAGTTGATGTTCCTTGAAATAAGTCCAGTGATAGTAAATAACCGGTGTGGTGAGATAATTCCATACTCCTTATATTAATTTGTAGTCATTTTTATTGAAGAACGGGAGTTTTTTTGCGCAAAGAAAGAGCGTCGCGTTCACTCATCCTGATGGCTTTCTAAAGCTGGGTACGGATAGCGCGTTCCTGTATACGCGTAGTCGGAGTTCGCTGTGCACGCGTACATTGGATACGCGTACAGTAAATGTGGACAGCCGCGAACCTGAACGCGAGGTCAATCGATCCATAGCGCTACACGAGCCGAAACCGACTGACCACGGATTGCGCCGCGAGCCAGCTCGCGCGGCACGCATACCTCAAAGGGTACGCGTAGCTGAAAGTACAGACATGGCGTTCCAAGATACGCGTAACCCGACTACGCGTACCAATATACGCGCTTTCCGTACCCAGAGAGTTGAAACGGCGTCAATGATGTGACGGTACGTGTATTCCCGTTTTTTTCGATATTAATAATCACGTTAGTTTTAATATATGGTCATCGTAAACAGTGAAATTATTAAAAACAAGACGGATGGACAAGAAATTGATTTATTTTTATAAGGTTAAAATCAGCTAGATTATTTTTATTGGTATAAGATTTCTAAACTGTGACGTTTCTATGTAAAATAATTATTTTATGCGTGAATTTTGAGTAAGATTAGGTATTTTGTTATTCCAATTAGGAAAAATGTTTTTGGAGTACTTAGCGTATGTTTCGTTTTATCCACGATAAGCCTATTTTATTTTATGTTTTGATTTAGTATTTATAAAATTAATCAATTGATTTCTGTTGTTAACTTTATGCGGCTCTTTCCAACCAAAATAGACCATAATCTTCACAAAATGTATGCACCTTCTTTCTGGGATTATGATTAAAACGAATTGAACTAATAACAGTGTATTTCTTTATTAGATTCCATCCGCGGCGTCGCTCATGTGAACCCCGGATAAAAATAAAAGCCGTTAATGTGCCGTTTCACAGTTGAGTGGGAACAAACAACATACACACACATAACGCGAGTTGTGTGGGAACAAATGGGAAAAAACATACCCACACATCGCGAGTGGAGTGGCGTGGGAACAAACATATTCACAACACACACAAATTTTTGCATTTATAAATGATAGGATTCAACCTATGCTTAAGGATAGGACTGTCTAGGATTGACGGAATATGAACGAACAGGATTATAAAAAAAAATGTGGGTGCCCTGCCCGTAGCAGCTGTTTCAGGAAATCCTTAGTGCACCCCTACACCGAAAGGATATATTATCCTCACGCTGGGCTTGCGGGTTGGGGGGCACAGACGCTGCTGCCGGTCGGCGGTCAGGGAAACTGAACCTCCCAAGCATACACAGAGAATTTAAAAAAAACGGAATACGCCAAATATTTTTAGTGCAATTTTGGCGGTTTCTAGAAATCCAGGTCAAAGTTTAGGTGCCATAAAAACATCAAGAGTTACAGGCCTGAAACTATGTGTATGCTAGAATGATGGGTATATTTGTATGCTGGGGACATTCACACGCCGTAGGCTGCGCTTTGCAGCAGCAATCAGCCGTTAGAGCTCCGTTAGTTACCAGCAGGTTGAACCAAGGGCAGGTGAGGTTGGTTTGAGTTCCGAAGATAAAGGTCGGAACCCCTTATATTCCACGAAAGGAACACAGGTAGTACTCCATATTTCTAGTCGCTAGGACTCACAAAGGCATGTGCGTTGATTGTCAATGTAATGGAGCTGCATTAAAGTTTAAAATATATACCTATGCCAGGGGTGGGCAACCTTTTGAAGCAGAAGAGCCAAAAGCCACAATTTACAGTATATTCCAGTTTTTAAAGAGCTACTTAGTGTCGTTAAATGTCTGACGGGGGGATCAAGGATTTCAATAAGTAGTGGGGCTTCACTAGCCGCAACTTTACATCGAAAGAGCCGCAGGTTGCCGAACCCTGGACCTAGACACATTAATGTAAAAAAAAAATACGTACCATCAGTTGATTGATGTAATATTCATAGGTGATTGTATCTGTGACCGGATCCAATGCTGTCTGCATCATCTCATCGAATTCTTCCTAAAAGCAACATTTAAAAAGCATCTCATCATCCACAGCCCGATTTCACCCACTGCCGTAAAGGCCTCCCTCAATTTGTGCCATCCACCACGATCCTGCGCTATTTATTATTATGTAGTATATATTTCGATTTACAGACTAGCCTATATCAGTCCAATGCTGGACATAGCTAGGCTTCCCCTGATAAAGAGGGTTATTACATTATCCCCACGCTGGGATGCGGGTTGGGATTGCAGGGCAAAACTTCTCGCCGGCCAGGGAATATAGCTGTGCCGGTGTTAGTCTACGCTAATCATCCGGCCGCCAGAGCCCCGTTCGTTAGCAAGGTGCACCACATGCAGGTGAGGTTGACTTAGGTTCAGAAGATGGGGGTTAGAACCTCTTACACCACACCCCAATATTTCCATTTATTGAGTACCTACTGCTGAGACAGGTCAGCCAAACATGTTATTACAACACTTTCTTTATCATTATGTGATAGCCAAACGAGGTAACGAAAAATACATACTGCAAACATTGGGTAATGAGCTCATGAGATAAGTTTAAAGAATTTAGAGCTCAGCTCAACTAGCATACATTTTTTTTTCATATGAGCTCTAGTTTCGGAAGAAGGCCGCCGACTGACTGAAAAAATCGGAACCAACATCATAACTTGCCTTCCGAAACAAGGACGCGTTCAGATCTAAATACCACTTAACAGTCACCCACCCAAATAGTGACCAACTGGAGTATTGCTCTAGGATGATCTGAACGAACACGACCTGACGACCTCTGTGGCGCAGTGGCCGAAGACCCGCCTGTGACGCAGAAGGTTGCGGGTTCGATTTCCGCAGCGGGACAAATGTTTGCATGTTCTGCAGATATTTGTCTCTGGTCTGGGTGTTTTCTATGTATGATATGTATGTATTTACAAAAAAAAATGTATCTATGTTGTATATCAATCATGTGGTTCCCATTATACAAGCTCTGCTTAGTTTGGGGCTGACATGATGCTGTGTGATGACGTCCTGGATTATTTATTTATTTAACACCGATGCACAGACAACATAATATGTAGGTACTTTACTATATCTAGCGGCACGTAATTCTATCGGTGAGCGAAACGTCTGCGCATGGGTCTCTCCCTCTCTCTCGCCTCTAGCTCCCATATGATACCTTACTTTTGATTTCTGCGCAATAACGATCAGCGCTAGAGTTTCGTGCCGCTACTTGTAATGGACCGAAGAAAGACACGACACGAGCGCTTGAGCACTCATGCTTGAAGATTGCAGCCAGTAGCACTCACTTGAGTAAACGGCTCTCCTTCCTCGAGCATCAGTTGAGTAAACCTTTCTTTGGTTAGATAGCCGCGGCCCTCCTTGTCGAAGTACCGGAATGCAGCCAACAGCATTTCTGCACTAGCTGGGTAGAACCTATAATACATTTAAAATCAAGTACACTTCATTTTATTTCAGGAAATGTAAAAGTGGTTTCAATCTAGCGTTTATTTTCGGGGTGTAAGAGGTATCTTCGGGATCCAAGTCAGCCTCACCTGCTCGTGGTGCACCCTACTGTAAAAAAAACGCGGCTTTGGCTGCCGGCTGATTGCGGCATAGCACAACCTACATCGGCACAGCTATGTAACATAAGCTCTGCTTAGTTTTGGGCTACATGATGCTGTGTGATAATGTCCAGCATTATTTATTTATATTCCCTGAACGCCGATGGGCAGCACCGTCGGCGGTGCGAGAAGCCTAACTTATATATCAGTCCATTGGTGGACACATTTACATACATACATTTTGTACGTAGAAGTTTAATGAGTCGTCAATTTTATTTTGACGACCTCACTATCGCCATATTAACCGAAAAACCGAGAGGCGCTGGTACGACTCTCGCAAAGGACGTCACCACTTCCCTTCTTCTTCCCGCGAAGTGAACTGAATGTTCCCATAGCCGATCGAGTTTTAATGTCCAGGACATTAAAATTCGCTCATACTTTATGGTCAGAAACTTATCTAAAAATGTCTACCATCTTACCTCAGATTAAAAACAAGAAAATTATTAAGCATAAATGTACTCCGCGAGGAAAAACAAGCCCCAACTTCAAAGGGCCGCGGGGACAAGAGGCGCGGTGCTAAGGAGAGCCCGGTTATAAGGGGCGCGGGGTTACGTAAACGCGGTGCAGTCAGTACTATTCATGTAAATGAGGCAATACAAACATCTGCTAAAAGAGCTAGGTACCTGTGTTCCAGCATCACTTTGCACATGAAAGGAAGAAAATTACTCAGAGGAACATTGCCTGTTGCTTCCTTATTTTCAGTCTTTAGAATTACTTCCTGGATTTCAGCTTCTGTTGGGCAGCAACCTAAAAACATGTAAGAAAGCTACTTAAAAAAAACGAAAAATATTTCTATCTACATATTATGTCTGTTAAAGACTGAAACCATCAGATATGCCCCAAACAACTTTCATTCGAAAGACAATAATGCGAAGAGGTTTTAGACCAGTAAAACAATACATTAAAATCTATCAAATTCAACTTTAAATGAAAAGAAGGTATACTTACATAACAAGAGGTAAATGGTTCTACCATTCCGACCCCTACCATCATATACTTTATTTATTTACTAGTGGATACCCGGCATAGTACGCTAAAAAATAAAAATGCAACGCAGCGCATAAAACTTACCCAAAGAACGTAGGATGGTTCCTATTTCTCTGACATCAACAACTTGCTTCCCAGAGTGGTCGAAGACCTCAAATGCTTCCATTATTTTCTGCTCCAAGTCATTGTTTGGTTGAACTGCAAAGTAGTTTTTACGATTACAAAAACCGATCCATGAAACATTGACTATTCTTATTTATTTCTATGTGAACTTACTTTTAGGTTCGTCTTTACGAGCCATGATTACTACAAATTTAGTTCAATTTAGCTCAAACTTCAAACAATAATGTTAAGCGGAATAAATTATCGAATTTATAAAAACATGCGTGCCGTATCCAAGTTACATTTCAATTGATTTTTCTAAATTTGATTTGAATAATTCCGCGAATACTTGTCTATGGACTTTAAATAAACGGATCCGGAAGCTTAAAACACAAGATTCGGTCAATGGTGAGTATTTTGTCAATTTCCGGTATCAGTATGACGGATCATGAATGGCAGGTCACTATGAATATACTTTTGTATTATGGCAACACCGCAAACCAGGAAATTATGTATTGTCTATGATACAAACTTCCGGCGCCGCCATATTTCTTTAGCTTGCTTGGTTGGAGTTGGCGCTTGTAATTTTTTCGCAAGTAATGTTTGAATTTACGTAATTCATGGTGTTCTAATACTACTACAAAAGTTCAGTGTGTTGTGAAGTGTTGTTTCAAAACTTTCAATCATGGATCCCGCAAAGATGAAAGTTGTAGATCTGCGGTCGGAGCTTGGTGCACTCGGTTTGGATACGAAGGGAAACAAGGCGGCTTTGGTTGAGCGGCTGAAGAAGGCGTTAGAAGCTAAAACGGGGAAAGGTAAGTCCCAGGAAAGATTTTATACATTTAGCCTTAACATAATCCGTTGATCCGTTGCTGGAGAAATTGTCAAATAAAAAAACGATCGATGAACATACACGTGTACTTACAGTACCAACTCTATGCAAACGATGGTCTTTGGTTGGGCTATGAGCTCGCCAGGAGAAAATCACACGAACTGGCCGAAATCCGATCAATTTAGATCGCTTCGTAACTGCTGTTTAATTTTATTTTCTGCCTGTCTGTAAAGTCATGTTCTGTTTTATGTAAATAAAATAAATTCTACAACTGCAAATTCAAACAAATTTAAAATGTGATAAGAAAAAGCAAAAATTTGTAGGAATGTTTCATAATATTAAAAAAACACATTTTAACTCTCATCAAAGCCCCTAAGGTGCATTATGAATTAAACTGTAAGGACACCTCTCAACATGTTAAAATCTAACTCTATGATTATGGGCTCCCTGCCCGATGACGATGACATCGACATTTTTGGTCTCTACTTCTATGTATACATACAGTTTATTCAGTCATTTCTAAAATCAAATTATTTTTATTCATGGTACAGAAACACAGTTGAAAAATGGTAACATCTGCTGTAGTTTATAAAACTGGCGCATATTTTAAACCTAAAATGCCATTATCTCTTAAATAAAATATTTGACTATTACAGCAATAGTGGATACAACTATCCTTGACACATCATCTGAAGATGTTGAGGACACACCAAAGCGCCCCGGTCCAGCTGCAAGGACTCGGAGAAGATCCTCATCAGCTAGAATTGCAACTACGCCTGCTAAGGTAAGAAATATTACACTTAAATTTATGGGACGTGGCTTCACAGCTAACCACCATTGGCCAAAGAGGCTGTGCAAAGAACACATCATTAAACTGATGCATGATGTTTAAAGGGAAATGATCGCTGGACTAATTCTCTAACATGCCAAACCATGCCAACATCAAACCTGCTCATAGTCAAACACTGATAGCAGATAAAATACAATAAAACATAGAAAGGAGAATGCTGTCTGATGTATGGTGCTTGGTACCAAGGCAAAAGTGAGTGCGTCAAAAAAATAAGTTTTTAATTGATTCTACTGTCAAAATAATTAAAAATGAGGGGTTATTGCCATAGTAACACTTAACATCAATGTTTGTTGCCATAGTAACGTATATATCATTGGTTGTTGCAGTTTAATGGGGGCGTGCGGCAGAAACCAAATCAACAAAATATATTTTTACTTGATTATTAATCCCAATCGGTGTGTAAAACTAAAGAAAATGTCAATGTAATTTATAAAATATAATAAATTTTATGGGATATGTTTGGTTCTGACGCAATTGGTATGGGTTCTCGGCATTCTCCTTTGTTTGTTTGTTGTACACATGTATGTATGTTTGTTCCCACTGAACTCTGAAATGACTAATGACTGAAAAAAGATGAAACTTGAACAATTTTAAATAATCAAACACTGTTCTAGTTAGGTACGAAAAAGAAAACCTCGACCGACGTCACGTCAAGCTAGCCGATCACAAAGCGCTCGCGGCTTGGCTTCTTCGGTGTTCCTAGCACTCCGCCCGGTCACTTGGATGGGTGGGTAATCGTTAGTGACGCTTCAATGCTTCTGAAGGCACGTCAAAATGTTGCTCCCGGTTTTTTTCAGTCATTGAGCCGTCGGAGGCCTTGGGGCGACCTAAAAACTCACTTTAACTTTATTGTTTTTTTTTCTCATAAACTTTATAAAAAATTGTTAGATACAGTAAATAAATGAGTGGTAAGTTCAAGGCTGCTACTTACTACAAGCGAGGTAAATAAATAATGGCGAGTTATTCGACTATTCGCCATAGGAAATGGCGATTATTCTATAATTGACTATTTGCAATAACAACTATTTGCGGCATTTCCACCTAAGACATTATTTTAAATAAATAAATAATGCTGGACACACAGCACACAGCATCATGTAGCCCCAAACTAAGCAGAGCATGTATTATGGGAACCACACAACTGATATACTACACAAATAGGTACATTATTATCCTAACAACTTCTGCTTGCAGCTTCTCTCGCATAATACCCTAATTAAAAGTAGCCTATGTGTTAGTCCAGGTCACAAGCTATGTATATTTTAAGTTTAATCCAAATGTGTGCAGTTGTTACAGAGTTGAGTGGGAACAAACATACACACTCACACAAATTTTTGCAGTGTGAGATACTCAGTTAGTAGAGTCAGGCAGATACAATTTCATGATGACCTTATTATTCTTTTGATAAGACCAGGAAACAAGTGAAGAAAAAAAAACAGTGGTAGTTCCCACAGAATAGGTACTATGTATGTACAGAATAGGTACAAAAGATACCAGATACACAATATGCCATACTACTTATTCAGCTTCACTTTGTGCACCATTGATGCTTATGTGAGTAATACTTGAGTGTTGAAATAGACCCACCATACCTGCTGAGGGATGTGCTCCAGCAGTCAACGCTTTAATTGTCTGAGTATACATATTTCATTACCAATTTTCATGGTAATAGTAAAAATACTTTTGATAAAGACTTTATTCAAGTTTCATATTTTTTCAGTCATTAGTCATTTCAGAGTTCAGTGGGAACAAACATACATACATGTGTACAACAAACAAACAAAGGAGAATGCCGAGAACCCATACCAATTGCGTCAGAACCAAACGTATCCCATAAAATTTATTATATTTTATGAGAACCCATACCAATTGCGTCAGAACCAAACGTATCCCATAAAATTTATTATATTTTATGGGATACATTCGGTTCTGATGCAATTGGTACGGGTTCTCGGCATTCTCCTTTGTTTGTTTGTTGTACACATGTATGTATGTTTGTTCCCACTGAACTCTGAAATGATTAATGACTGAAAAAAGATGAAACTTGAATAAAGTCTTAATCTAAAGTATTTTTACTATTGCCATGAAAATTGGTAATGAAATATGTATACTCGGACAATTAACATGTTGACTGCTGGAGCACATCCCTCAGCAGGTATGGTGGGTCTATTTCAACACTCAAGTATTACTCACATAAGCATCAATGGTGCACAAACTGAAGCTGAATAAGTAGTATGGCATATTGTGTCTGTTATCTTTTGTACCTATTCTGTACATACATAGTACCTATTCTGTGGGAACTACCACTGTTTTTTTTTCTACACTTGTTTCCTGGTCTTATCAAAAGAATAATAAGGTCATCATGAAATTGTATCTGCCTGACTACTCTGAGTATCTCACACTGCAAAAGTTTGTGTGAGTGTGTATGTTTGTTCCCACTCAACTCTGTAAAAACTGCACACATTTGGATTAAACTTAAAATATACATAGCTTGTGACCTGGACTAACACAGGCTACTTTTAATTAGGGTATTATGCGAGAGAAGCTGCAAGCAGAAGTTGTTAGGATAATAATGTACCTATTTGTGTAGTATATCAGTTGTGTGGTTCCCATAATACATGCTCTGCTTAGTTTGGGGCTACATGATGCTGTGTGCTGTGTGTCCAGCATTATTTATTTATTTAAAATAATGTCTTAGGTGGAAATGCCGCAAATAGTTGTTATTGCAAATAGTCAATTATAGAATAATCGCCATTTCCTATGGTGAATAGTCGGAATAACTCGCCATTATTTATTGACCTCGCTTGTAGTAAGTAGCCTTGAATTTACCACTCATTTATTTACTGTATCTAACAATTTTTAATTATGATAAAAAAACAATGAAGTTACAGTAGTCAGTCTCATATACTGATTGTACATTTTTAAATTATAGTTAGGTACTCTTTTCTTGTAGGTATTTTATGGAGAGTACCTACCTCATTTTGTATAACACATCGTTTAAATACTGTAAGTGTAGGGGATTTCCCGCCCAATCGATTTCGCTTGTGCCTAAGTTGGGCAGTACAGGGCACGCTTTTGTTTGTCATTCGTCATTGCTTCCTTCTTCGTATGATGTAGTGGTCAAATCTAACTGGTAGCGGAGTTTTTAGGTCGCCCCAAGGCCTCCGACGGCTCAATGACTGAAAAAAACTGGGAGCAACATTTTAACGTGCCTTCATTTGAGGCATTGAAGCGTCACTAACGATTACCCATCCAAGTAGTGACCGGGCGGAGTGCTAGGAACACCGAAGAAGCCACGCCGCGAGCGCTTTGTGATGAGCTAGCTTGACGTGACGTCGGTCGACGTATTCATTTTCGTACCTAACTAGAACAGTGTTTGATTATTTTAAATTGTTCATTAATAGTTTCTTTTTATACCACTATTCGCCGAATGACGAATAATAGCTATTGTTCGGTATTCAACAGATAAAAAAAAACAATAATGCCGAATACTGAATAAAAGCTAGTATATTCGGGTAGCTAATCAGAATCTTATGGTAACTCATGACATCAAACTATTAAAACATAACAAAATTAAGTGAATCATCCCAAAAAAATATTACAACTGCTTGTCGACCAATGTTGACTAGCCATTAAAATATTATATATATATATTATGTAGCCTAGTGTGGTCCATATGCAACCATCAGTCAATGTGTGTATGCTGTACCTATGAATAGCAAAAAGGCTATTCAGAATCTATTGGGAACATACCAATGACATGAAATTAGTACAAGACATTTACAATCTGGGATTCTTCAAATCCAGAGTGAATCGGTTCCTTCTAGGCAAGCATGCTCCATCTTAGACCACATATTCACCTGTTTCAGGTGTGTTAGTGGACAATCTCATGGCTATTTTAAAAAAAATGCATCATCACTAAAATATCTAAAGTTTTTTATTATTCTCAGGTCCGTAAAGAATCACATCAACCAATAGCCGAAGAGGTGAAAGACGATGACCGCTATTCACCTGGAGCATCATCGGACGAGCAAGAACCTGAGAAACCCAAGTCGCCGATTAAGCGTCAGAAGTCATCGGAGAGGGAAAAGTCACCAGAACCTGAAAAATCCACCGAGGAAGACTCTCCTGCTAGGGTAGAGTCGCCTGTTCCGCAACCTGAGGAAACATCTGAAAAAGACAATGATATTGGTGATGATGAGTAAGTAATTGCAGCCAGTAATTGATATGGTGACCCAAATTTGTATATGGGGCGTGTCCATTAATTACGTGAGACTATTTTGGCGATTTTTCGACCTCCTGTTCCTCCTTAGGGCTATATTTCACAGGGATACTTACTACTTAAGGTATGAAAATACGTAATTAACCTTTGTATTGTATTTTATAGGCTGTGTGAGTGATTTTATATCTTCAAAAATGTTGAATAGTGCGAGCAAGAGGGAGGTTTGATGTATAGTAGTCACCTTAAGTAATTTTACACTGTTTCTTGAGGAAAAAATATACGTGGTATTTGCAGAGATTCCCCTCACCTGAACGTGAGATTAGGCGAGGTTCGACCCATATGCTGAGATCCAGACTCAATAAAAAATCTATCCCTTTTAGGTGATGTTGTTATAACATCAGTTTTTCTCTTATAATTTATCATTAGAATCAGGCAATTTCTTAAATTTTGTTAATAACTAAGTAACTGTGTTAAATAAATAAATAATAAATAAGTGAATCAGAATCTTCTGACGGGTTCTAGCTTATCTTACTTTGGTGTTCTTAGCAGAACATCTGTGTTAGCATCACTCCGCCCAGTCACACTTGGATGCTTGACTGTTTAGTGGCATTTAAATCTGCACTTCCATGCTTCCGAAGGCACGTTAAGATGTAGGTCCCGGCTTTTTCAGACGTTAAGCCATGTCAAAGGCTAAAAACTCTGACACCAGAGCCACTAGCTCCTACGAAGAAGTAAAATCAGTTATTATGCTTGTTGCAGGTCATCCAAGTCAGCTGAGATAACGCGAGATGGTGGTAATGGTAAGAATTATTGTTCTAGTATTAAAAATTTGACAAAACTTATTGAATAAATAAATAAATAATGCTGGACTATCAGACAGCATCATGTAGCCCCAAACTAAGCAGAGCTTGTGTTATGGGAACCATATGATTGATGTATTACTCATATAATTTTTTGTTTTACTTACATATTATACATAGAAAACACCCAGACCCGAGAAAAATATCTGCAGAACAATCGAATCGAACCCGCGTCTCAGGCGGACCTTCGCCCACTATGCCACAGAGGTCTTTATATAAATAAATTAAAATATAATGAGGGAACTTGTTACAAGGTAATATAAAGTAAAAATTCTGGATGTGGGACCTGTTCCAGAGGATGCAAACATCACACAACTAATATTCTCTACAGGTCCAAATATGGGCGGGTTACTGAAAACTTCAGCTGCATGTAGGGTACAAACTGCATTCAGGAAAAGTTGGAAATCGCTGAAAAAGGTCTTTGTGTCCAAGACACACTGCTCAAGTAATATTCAAAATATAACTATTTATTTATTAAAAACTCTGTAGTCAAACTTAGCTCAGTAAAACGACTGCTCAGTAGTTTTAGCGTGAAAGAGGAAAAACATTTCCAAAACTAACGCAATTATAATGTGGGATACTTCTCTTTGCATAGAAACAGAACCGACAGATGTACCAGAGGATTCCGCTAAGAAACAGGCTGATGGTGACAAAGCAGAGAAGATGGATGTAGATGAACAGAAACCTGCTGACGGAGAAAAAACTGCTGACGGGGAAAAAGATAAGCAAAAGGAACGTAAAAGCAGATTTGAGGTGATTTCTTGTGTTTTTAAACATTCATTTTCTTTAATAGAGGCCGCACCAAATGTAGTTTAGGCAATACAAATTTGTAAAAATGTGTTTTCCTGCAAAACTTTTGCTCATTGAACTTGTTGATTTGTGCCGCTAGCTGTACTGTTATTTTTTCTGTGGTTTAGTCCCTAAAAGGCCCCATATACGGTACGATTCGTCTGTACGATCCATCGCTTGAGACCGATCGAAACGACGAATCGGTAATGTATGTCAAGATCGTTAACGATTTACTTCATCATCAAGACGAAGTCTGAGATCGCAACAAAAACCCAAATTCATGAATCATGATTCATGATCGTAACGATGATTGATTTTCTTCTACTAGTTTCCATAATTTTAGATACGTGGGCTTCGTCATTCTCATATGATTTTGCTAATCTTCTGGATGGAACTTCAATTACTTTAAAATATTTACATGCGAATACTGGTTTCGGGGGGTGTACGGAGTTCCAGGGGTGTACGGGGTTCCAACCCCTATCTTCGGAATCCAAGCCAACCCCACCTGCGTGTGATGCACCCTGCTAAACAACGAACGGGGCTCTGGCGGCCGGCTAATTGAGGCATAGCACAGCCGAGCTAAATCCCCTGGCCACCGACGGGCAGCAGCGGCGGTGGTGCGAGAAGCTGTGCCTTGCCATCCCCAACCCGCATGCCCAGCGTGGGGATTATGGGCATATCCCCCTTTTTTATGGGAGGCCTAGGTCCATCTGTGGACTGATATAGGCTGGCTTGGGGTGTGGTACTGGTTTCGCTTTAATAGCCATTTCTTAACTCTCATTTTTCTAGGCTTTATTTTTTTCTTTGAATCAAAGTTGACGCCACATAGGTAAGGAAAAGAAGTTCATTTTCCATTTTATGAGATACGTATTGAATTATTTGAAGGTTATTAACCTTCATTTCAACAACACAGACAAGTAAATGATCGATCGTTACGACCAATCGTTTCATGTATGGGCGTCATTTTTGATGCGAACTATCGTCACGATTTTCATCGATTGTACTGAGAAATTGTACCTGAAGCGCTTGAGCAAATATGTAAATTTTGCAGAGCCGTGAACTGACTGAAGAAGAAGAATGGGAGCAACTTAACGAACGGCTCAAGGAAAAAGAGAAGGAACGCATTGAAAGAGAGAAAAAACAAGCTGAGGACGACGCCAAGAAGTTGGAAGAATTAAGCAATGTGAGATGCCATTTTCTACCATTTCATTTACAAATAGATACAAAAATAGTCAGAATACAACTTGAATATTTTACTTTGTTGCTTACTGGTAACACTATCAAACAAAGGAGCCACGGGTTGTTCACTCCTTGAATGAGTGCCTTGCTATGTAGTAGGTATTGTTTTTTTTATTATAAAAAGGATTTTATTTCGCCGGTACGTGGTAGATATTCCTGCTGCATGGACGAAGCGTTTTCCATTTGTTTTGCGATTGCTGTAACTTTCATCCTTGGGACAACTAAGGGATGGAATGCCGGCGCCAGTATTTCCTGATCACTACCGACTTGGGGTCTTCAAGCGTAGAGTAAATAGGTACATTCTAGGCAAGCGTGCAACATCGTCGACCGCATCATCACTTACCAACAGTTGAGATGGCGGTCAAGCTTAAGTCTATAAACTGAAAAGCATTATCAACTATTAAATAAATTTGAATATGTCGACTATTTATTTATTTCCATGATGATTGTCTTTTACCTAGCTTATGTTCCTAGCTCCTAATACTGGGAAGCTACTTTAGGCCTTAGGATGACCACTATAGGTCAAGGTTATACATTTTAATAGCGAAGCCGTAAGTTTTGTATCAGTGGCTGATCTAAGCTCTAGAGACATACATTTCTCTTTTTAGGACCCAATCAAGTTCAAACGTTTGCAACGCAAGTTTGAGAAGAAGCAGCGTTGGAACAACTTCTACAGAAACGTCGAGGTCACCAATGAAATCCTCACGCCACCCACTGAGGTAACTATAACTTCATACTTGAAAAGAACATAAAAAATTGTTAATGCCTGGCAGACGTGAAACATCGACGACCTACAGCGCAGAAGGTTTTAGCAACACCTTTACCGTCACTAACCTAACCATAAACCTCGCCTTCTCCCTCGCCCGCTTCCTTCCCTTACCTGCTCCCTCTCCCTCACCCGCTCTCTCTCCCTTACCGGCACCCCTCCGTCACTCTCATTCGAAACTCAGACCAGCCGGCCTAACCAGCTAGACGCGTCGCGAGCTGGTCTATCAAACACTAAACTAGCACATGCGTTTCGAATCGAACTAAAATAAAGGTGGTTCCTACTCCAGCAATTTAGAATTTGTAGACAAAATCTGAAAGTACTGAATCAATAGTTATTTTAAAGAAATTAAAGGTAACAATTTCACCTTTCTGAGGTAATTTCTAATCATATTACGAAAGCTGATGTGATGAGACTCAGGGGACACAGGAAAACCCACGCACATACACACATTCAACACATACACCCACTGTTTAGTTTTCGCATTCTTGACATTGACTTTGTTATTTGTCTAAAATATACTATCTGTGAATAACTGATTTGAATTATCGATTGTAGAAAAAATAAGTTTGTATTGAATTTTACGTAAGTAATTCGTTAGACTTGATTTGTCATTGCACAAAAGTTAATTGTAGTGTTGGTCACGCGGAGAGAGCAATTTCTTTTAATGTATCGTATTGTCGAAATTATCTCAATTTTCGCTAGTTTATCATCATTTCATAGCTTGAGTGTGCAAACAGCAGAAATTCGCCAGCCAGTCTTCGACATCCTGGACTGACTCCGTGCATATAGCCCGACCCTAAACAAGATTGATTAGCTCTGAGATGCACAAAGGTTATTCAACAAGAAAAAATATTTATGAGTGCACAAATAGGCACTTTGTTAAACTCGTCACAAAAAGGTTAGAACTAAATATTTGAATATCTTTTAATAGATTTTCGCAGTCAAGTCTGAGTCGGTTAACTATGCAGAGAGGTCGCCCAAATATCGAGATATTATAATTTTTTTGATGTGCGAAAGGCTGCTGTTAGAAGCTGGATGCGTCGAGCTGGGCGCAATGGCGCTCATTAGGGGAGGCCTATATCCAGCAGTGGACTGCTATAACAGGAGGACTTTGCGCTTTTTTAACAGGAGGACTTTGCACTCGTTGCCGCTGCCGGTCAGAAAGGGCAAAAAGGCAAGAAGGACGCCGCTCAGGCTGAGGCGAAACTTGTGGTCGAACCTGAACTAGATGACAGTAAAATCACACTATCATGGTGTAAGTACAAGTATTTTTTTCATTTTCGTTGAGTATATCACATTAATGTTATAAATGTGAAAATTTGTGCGATTTTGTGTGTTTGTATCTGCAATTTCTACTTTACTTCTTAACGAAGCTAGTCCTACATGCACAGTCTATGAACTGAAGATGTATTTTTTTTATTGTTTCCAGAAATTAAATTTCTTATTATAATATGAAATTCAATTAATTATTGTAAGAAGATGTGATGTGTGAAAAATTTCAGCCCCCTATCTTGGTGCTCATTGAATAACACGTTTCAAAAAAATAATCAGGATTTTTATGTAAAACGCGTGATTAAAATAATTAATATTTCAAGTATTTTAGTCAAATAAGTATACATACTTGGACTTAAATTTGAACAAAATTTGGTAACAAAGCAAAAATTTGCATAATATTAGTCGCAATCTTTCAAAACTATGTTTGTTAACTACTATTGGGATTTTTCAGTAGAAATTATGTTTAGATTTGTCTATAAAACTCTTTATTAGCTTATTTTAATAAATATTTACTAGTTTTACACACGAAACTTTTCTGTACGAAAAGTAAACGTGAAGCATTTACTCACAACATTCTACTAGCTGAAATTTTACTATCATGTAACAAATTCACGGGGTGGCCAAATTAAGAATAATAAAAAAGATTTTTTGAACCACCCTAATGGATATTTGTTACTCTTTCTTGCAAAAACTACTGAAAGGATTTGGATGAAACTTTGAATATACATAGTTTATGACCTGGATTAACATATAGGCTACTTTTTATCCGGGTACCACGCGAGCGAAGCCGTGTGTGGAAGCTAGGTTATAATGTTATGAAGTAGGTTCGATATATTATAAAATTTCTTGTTGACTTGACTGTAGCTTGAAACTCTGATTTTAACCATCATTCCTTTACAGATGACAGCGACCTTAACCAGTACCTATCGTTGCCTGGCTTGAATGAAGTTACGCCGATGAACGAAGGCGCTTTTGCGTATGCGTGGGCCGGTGTGAGGGCCACCCATGGAGTTGACTCAGGCCGTGTTTGTTACGAGGTATGTTATATGAGATCAGGCTGGACAGTTCAGAAATGCTTACAACCACAAAAGCCTATATCAGTCCGATACTGGGTAGATATAATATAAACTGATGACAACCATGGGCATTACATCCACTCACACATACAACGGCGCCATTCACGTACACAAGCTATGGTACTACTGTAGTTTGTTTTATTTGATTTATTAAGTTCACCAATAAACAGTAAAATCCAATATATCTAACTATCATCAACTAATTTACCTAGACTACCCAAATATACAAACATGACAAGATTAGAAAAATGTTACTAGCTCTTGATTAAGATTAATCTTTAAACAGAAAAAAATATACCTAATGTAAATGGACTCTCTTTCCCGCATTGAGTCCAGGTTGTGATAATGTCAAGTCATGGCTTGTATCTATATTGAGTAATTGATTGCAGGTGAAAGTTGGCGCCTCCGTCACCACGACTGAGGCATCTGACAAGGACCCCGTCACTTCAGCCTTGAGGATCGGATGGTCCACGGTCGACCAGACATTGCATTTAGGCGAGGGCGAGCTCAGTTGGGGTTTTGAGAGCACAGGTCGCGCTGTAAATAATTGTGAATTCAAAGAGTACGGCAAAGTATTCTCCGAGAAGGATGTTATTGGCGCTTATGTGGTGAGTGATTTGCGAAAGTCTGCTGGTAGGGGCTGGTTGCGTCGAGCTGAGCACAGGGCGCAATGGCGCTTATTAGGGGAGGCCTCCCCTAATAAAGGCAGATATAGCCATAATCCCGACGCCGGGCATGCGGGTTGGGGGACACACGGCCCAGCTTCTCGCACTACCGACGCTGCTGCCCGTCGGCGGCCAGGGGATTTAGCTGTATCAGTATTAGGCTGTACTATCAGCTGGTCGCCAGAGCCCCATTTGTAATATAGCAGGGTACACCACGAGCAGGTGAGGTTGGCTTGGATTTGAAAGATGCGAGGTAGGAACCCCTTACATCCGATGTGATATGTATTACGAGAATATTATTTTGATATGCTCAATGTTTGTAGATAAACATCGAACTTTAAACTTTAGACATCAAATTGCTTGACATTTTGCAAAAATATAATGTTTATTGTTCACAGGACCTCGAATCCCACCCTTGTAAGATCTCGTACACTCTTAACGGCATCGAGCTGGGCGTCGCGTACGAGTTTGACAAGTCTGTTCTGGACGGCAAGGCGCTATTTCCCCACGTCCTCACCAAGAACATGTGCTACAAAGTCAACATGGGCTATGACAGGTAAATAAAGACCAAAGAGGTTTTTTCGAAAAGTTTCTAAGTCGATTTTTTTAATTTTTCTCCACCCTGTTTCGATCCGATGGATTTCAAAAGCTTCTGAGAATACTAGGACATGATGAGGACGACGACGATGCGAAATGATCACCAAAATATATATATAACACTGTGAGGACACAGAATATTTTTCGACTTAGGTGATTATGGCAGCAAAGTCAAGAGTTAGTTACACATTAGAGAGAGTTCCATTAGTGTTTTGAAAAAAAGGAACGAAGGGAAAGTAATAAAAATTAAGAAACATTAAATTGTACTATTTAGTTGCATTCTGTTATATATCTTTTTTAAATAATAATAACAACTATCTTTATTTTAATTTTGAAAGTTCTCTTTAGATTAGATTTAATTACTTAAATAAATAATAAATCACACACAATACACCATACTATATATAATACTACCATAAATTATTATATATGGGCCCCAGAGAATCACTTAGAACTAAGTTTAAAGAAATAAATGTTATGACAGTGCCGTGCCAATATATATATGAAACCTTAATGTATGTCCGAAAACATATTAACATGTTCAAGAAAAATAGCGACTATCATAATGTTAACACTAGAAATAAAGATAAACTAGCTGTTCCCACTGTAAGGCTCCATAAAGTTAGTCAATCTTTTAAAGGGATGTCTGTACGATTTTTTAACAAAATCCCAAATGATGTGATTAATCTATCTGTAAATAAATTCAAAAATGTTGTTAAACGTAATCTATGTAATAAAGCTTATTATAAAATATCTGATTATTTATATGACAAAAAAGCTTGGGATGAAACTGCCTCCAACAACCATCAAAAACAATGTAATAAACAATGTATATTAAGTACAATGACGTTAAAAAAATATAAGCCAAGCAGAGTTTCTTGCCAATTCTTCTCTGTTTGGTCACGTTACGAATTGGTGGTAAATTTAAAAAAATGACGTTTCAAAGTGTACTATACAGTTCCTACTGAATAAATGAATTTTGAATTTTGAATTTTTTTTTAATTACGCAATGAATTAATTTTGTCGCTAAAAGATTGGATTAAAATCATCGAGATATTGTGTTCAATACAATTATCACGATGGTTTAAGCCATTATTGAACAAAGTAATGACCTTCAGAGGTGTCATTGCTTAGCCCTATTCAGCCATTAGTGCAAGACTCAGCTGGCATATTGGTTAGTGTACCCGCCCGCTAATCGGGCGGTCGTAGGTTCAAATCTCGCCTGTTCTATATATGTTTGTGATTCATCTTTGATTCACGATTCCATAGAGCAGGTAGATGAACATTTCGTATTTACTCTCGTACGTTCCGTGATGTATGAGATCGCAAGCGAAATTACATATTTTATTTTAAACAATCACTTTTCACCACATCATCTATGTTAATTTTTTTAAATATTTTTTTAAGTGTCGCTTAGTCACTTATATAGTGTACTAGCTTTTGTTTTAAAAGTACTTTATCTCTCTCTGGAGCAGTACTTCTTTTTGGCCGAAAGGTGCCTTAAGCCCTTTCTGTGCCACTGACAACATGTCAACACAGTATTCATGATGATCGGTTGAGTAAGGTTAAGGCGTGAAAGCGTAACAAGCAAATAAACAAACTCATGCTGGTGTTGCAGGCCATACCATGGAATCATTAGGTCTGTTCATTTGCCTAAATTAATAAATAATAATAATAAACTAAGCAGAGCTTGAATTATGGGAAACCACATGACTGTTAAACTAGTTTTTTTTTTTTTTCAAATACATAGTAGAGACAAATATTTGCATTTCATACCAACATTTATTTGCGACGTGAATCGAACCCGCAACTTTTTGCGTTTAAGGCGACCCTTCGCCCACTGCGCCACAGAGTTCGTTAAACTGGAATTTGATTGTGTAGATACAACATGCTAACAAAGACAAAGATAGTCCGCAATCGTATCGAGATCCCCGTCGAGAAGGTTCTGGAAGAGAAAAGGCTACGCGAAGAGGCACTGCAAAGGCAGAAGGATGAAATCCAGCGTCGGGAGAAGGAGAGAAGAGAGAAGGAAAAGTTTGAGAGGGAGGAACGGCAGCGGAAGAAGAGAGAGGTTTGACCATCATTATCATCTTTGTCCTTATTTGTTATTCAGGTTGGCATATCATTTTCTGTCTTTCCATTTCCTTTATAATCCGTTTATAGAGATAGGTAAGTCCGTCAGACCTAGGTTAGGCCATAGGACATTCTAGAAACCTCATAGAATGGATCAAAAAATTATCATTCTCAACAAGAGTAGAGAGACTCATAATAAGTGTGAAATTGTGAATTCAGAGTAGGGGAGAACTTTTTTTCCTTTTCAATTCTGCTTCTTGGCGATCTGTTTGTTTTAACAACAGTCCAATGTGATTTCAGATGTTTCTGGGTATTTATGGTGGGTAGAAAGATTGGTCCAGTGAGTAGTCTCTCAGTCTTTGTGTGCTAATCTCTCCGCTAGGCCTCGGATGCCACGTCTTTTAAGTTAAGAGTATTTGGGACTGCCTGTGCCTTACCGTTACAAGGCACAGACTAGTACAGTTTCCAGTTTAGTTTTTTAGTTACAGTACCGTAGTACACAACACGTCGTGCGTACGTCTAGGTCATTGCTATGATGAGCACTTAACTAAAGGATTTATTTATAGAGAGGAGCAGAATCGATTGTTGCTGATGACATTTGTTATTAATTTAATTTTGTGTAACGACCTCTTTATTCCGTATTATGTGTTGATGACTTGAACCTCGAACCTTTTGACCTTCAAATCTTGTGTGAACTTTCTAACGCTGGTTTGTTGTAACAGGAACGCGAGAAGGTAGAACGCGAAAGGAAGGAGAAGGAAGCTGCCGAGAGACGCGAGAGAGGCGAAGTAGTTGAAGAGGACAAGGAAAAAGATCCAAAGGTAAGATACTGTTTTAAATCTAATAAAGTACCACCAATAATTAATAACGAACCGATAATGTAGACTAAAAATTATAATGTAATTTGGTGGGTAACTTTTATTTGTATTTTTCTGCAGTGTATACCATTTGTACTGTGTCTACTGGTACAAACACAGAAAAGTAAACCTACTAAAGTACGATCATATAATGTGTTACGCTCGCACGGACAGCGGTCATTCCATCTGTGCGAGCGTGGCAAGTTTAAATTAAAGCGGGAGTGACAGAGACAGTTAGCAGGTAGTACAAATTATTTCTGCTCCGCAAGGACATCGAGATAGTACTCTACAGGGTGAGTTTAAATTCGTATGTTATTCCGAAAGGTGGTGATTGAGACCATGGTTGTCAACAAGTTTAGAGAACCTCAGTTAAAAATAATGACGTGATGCAAAACTTTTCTCCAAAAACTTTAAGGTTATCATTGAGTTGTGTGTGGCAACCCTAAAATTAATGCTGGGCTAACATCATCAATAAATTTAGGACATAGTTTAACAAAATCAGCTGTTCTAAAGCTGCTTACAATTTTTTGAGTAAATTTAGGTTGAACTTTATTCTGCAAATATTTGTCTCGGGTCTGGTGGTTTTCTATGCACATTTAAATGTATGTATTTACGAAAGAAAAAAAAGATATTTCAGTACTATATGAGTCGTGTATTTTCCATAATACAAGCTCTGCTTAGTTTGGGGCTAGATGATGCTGTGATCGTGTCCAGTAT
This sequence comes from Horisme vitalbata, assembly GCA_951804965.1. NCBI lineage: Eukaryota > Metazoa > Arthropoda > Insecta > Lepidoptera > Geometridae > Horisme > Horisme vitalbata. The sequence continues at coordinate 4,286,435 of OX638093.1, forward strand.
TATATTATTAGGAAGACCTTTGTGGCATAGTGGGCGAAAGACCGCCTGAGATGCAGAAGGTTGTTGGTTCGATTCCCGCTGCGCGACAAATGTTTGCATGATCTGCAGATATTGGTATCGGGTCTGGGTGTTTTCTATGTATGATATTTATGTATCTACAAAAAAAACTTATATTAAGTAGTATAATCATGTGGTTCCCATAGCTCTGCTTCGTTTGGGGTTTGATGATGCTGTGTGATAGTATCCAGTATTATTATTATTAACTAGCTTCTGCCCGCGGCTGAGCTCGCGTGTTATCTGGATAAAAAGTAGCCTATGTGTTGAATCCAGGTTACAAACTATGTATGTTCCAAGTTTCATCCATATCTGTTCAGTGGTTTTTACGTGAAGAGTAACAAATATTCATCCATCCATACTCACAAACTTTCGCATCTAAGATATTTGTACGATGTAGGATTACGACCTGGACGCCTTCACCACTAATCGACCGGAACTTGCGCAAGACCGGCAAGAGTAGAGGGAGGAGGGGAAGGCCTTATTCAGCAATGGGACAGTCTAGGCTAATAATAAAAACAAATTTTAGTAGTATTAGTGGGAAATACGTTGAGAGTTGGTTTACTCCTCAGTGGGTACAAAGACAGTATTTTTACAGGAGAACGGAGCTCCCAATGAGCCGAGCGTGGAAGTGAAGACGGAACCCGTGGACGGTGACGTGGAGATGACGTGTCCACCGGCCCCGGTGCCCGCCCCGCCCGCCCCGCCCGCGCCCCCCGTCCCTCCCACGCCTGCCACTGACCCCCCTGCAGCCGAAGTCAAGGAGGAAGCAGGTACCACCATAAAGATCAAACCTCAGCAGCAGTCTTAGATACTGCCTCTTACAACCTTATAGTATCAACATCATCAGAAACGCCATAGATGTAGCTAAATTGTGGGAGCATAACCTATAAAGGCCACCATGAGTTAAAAATGTTAATGTATCATCAACACGAAGAAGAAAATCATCATCATCACAGGGGCACAGTTTTTGCACGGTCGACGCTGTTGCCCATCGGTCAGGGGGTTTAGTTGTGCCGGTATTAGGCTATGCTATGCCGGAATCAGCCAGCTGCCAGAGCCCCGTTTGTTAGTTAGCAGGGTGCGCCACGAGCAGGTGAGGTTGGCTTGGGCTCTGAAGATGGAGGTTGAAAGCCCTTACAAACGATAGTATAATAAACTAATTATATGAGCACCTGAAGAATCTCAAAAAATAAAACATTTTGGGATTGAAAACCATACAGGAATATCGTTGACCTCTGTGGTGCATTAGTGTGCGAAAGTCGGGCTCGGAGGCAAAAGGTTGCGGGTTCGATTCCCGCCGCGAGAATCTGGATCTGGGATCTGGGTGTTTTCTATGTATATTAAGTAAGTATTTACAAAAAATATATTGTAGTATATCAGTCATGTGTTCCCATAGTAAAAGCTTTGCTTAGTTTGGGGTTAGATGATGTTATGATAATGTCACGAATTATTTATTTATTTGTTGTTCAATCTACAGAGACGCCGGCTGAGGTAACAGAAGACCAAGTGCTGAAAGGTCATGTGCTGGACAAAAGGATCAAGCTTGTCATAAGGTAAGAAATGTCTGTATATTAAAACACGGTTTGCTGAATGAACACTATTAATTTTTCATAAGAAGGTACAACAATAATCTTACACGAAACTATCCATCCCTAAGGATTAAATACACTAGTCTGGATATACGTTTAGAATACCTAAAAATGATGAATACTAAGAAACCACGACCTACAGCTACAGCGTAGAAGGTTTAAGCAACACCGTCACCGTCACTATTAAAACTCTAACCCAAACTTTCATGTTCACTCAAACTCAAACTCAAGGTCAGGATACTAGGCAGGTTCGCGATGCGTCGCCGACCACAAAGCTAACACACCACAAGACAAACCAATAGCTGTCTGTCTGTCACCAGGCTGTATCTCATGAACCGTCATAGCTAGACAGTTGAAATTTTCAAAGGTGATGTATTTCTGTTGCCGCTATAACAACAAATAAAAACAATAAAATAAATATTTAAGTGGAGCTCCCGTACAATGGTACGGCACCCTTCAACTGCGAGTCCGACTCGCACTTGGCCGGTTTTTCATTAAGTTGTATGACTTTGTATGGTCCATTGCATATTATCCATCTTATCTATAACAAACTAACTCGAGCAACCAAATTTCGCATTTGTACAGATACACAGCCGAAGAAGAATTGGACGGTGCCGAGGCATGCCTAGTGCCGGGCTATCTCCTCATCGCTCACGGCAAACTCGTGCAAGGCCCCGTGCGGCCACCTACCATCGCCGACTGCGAGGTAAGCACCATCTCCTACTCAAATTAGACTACTATGTGCTTCTACATACTATGGAACACTACTATACCGTGTATTTGTATTATTCACTGTGTATTTGTATTATTCACTGTGTATTTGAGAAAGCTCAGTCGGCACGCTTGTTTATCGACCATTTGCTCGACAAGAGCGTTATAGGTATGCCCACTGCACGTGTAACGAGGATTGGCATCAGCGCAAAGTTGTCTGAAGAGGAGTCTGTTCGACTCATGCGAATGTGATCAAGAAACAGAATAGTGAACAATTATTTTATGGTTACCGACACCTGGGGGTTTCAAGCAAGTTGCTCAAACATACGGCAAGTTGTTACAATATTAGCCTGTTACGGCTAGTTTAGTTTATTACTGTCTTTGAGTAATCAAAGAAGTCGCGAGACAGAGATACAGTAGAATGCGTCTATCTGGCTGTTTCCAGGACTGGGCGATTTGTCACTGCCTTGTTGGCAGTGCCCTTGGGACAACACCACGCTTCGTATTGCGTTTCTGCACCTCCAGAACACCAAGCCACAAGTAATGTTTTTAGTTTAACAAAATACTAATCGGTCTGATCAGACGTGATTTTTGAAGGAGCTAATGTTGAGCTACGGAGCGCCCTACGGTCTCTACGACCGATACTCCATTAGCTGGCCTCGAACTGCAAGACAGATTCCAATGTGACATTGCCTACAACCACCGCAGAACACAAAGGCGCTTTGGAAATGCTAGAACAACGACGAGCTTAGGATACTCCGGCTGAAAACGGATAGCGATCGCGAAGCGTGTATTAGGGACAGAAGTGGGACGCATCTTGCAGTGGAATATCTAATTTCCAGCTGGGGAGCTCAAGATGCCAAAACAAATAGTGGGTCCACGCAAAACCCAATCGGTGTATGGACTGCAACCTTCAACACCAGTTGGTGTAGCATTCCGTGACCCGGACTGTCTTCAATTCGTTGAAAAAACAACCGTATTACGCGTTTGCGTATGCCTTTTCGAAGCGCAAGTTTGCCTATTCCCTATAACCCATTGCCGAGCGGTGGCCAGCGAGGGTAGACCTCTCCGCCTTGACCACAGTCCAACGCTCCCAATGGGGTCCCTTCACTGTAAGCCTAATGCCGTTCTCTTCACTAGGTCATTCTTATGGTGGGCATGCCTGGCTCGGGCAAGACGCACTGGGTGAAACAACGCGCTGCGGTAAAACCCGATATGCGGTACAACATCCTCTCTACAGGGTCGCTGTTTGATAAGATGAAGGTATGTATTCATATTGTAATTATTGACACACATACACTGTTCACCCAATTCTTAAATAAAAAGAAGTCTTTGAAAATGTTGCGATGTTATAATTATTAATTAGCTTTGTTTGGGTAAGTTTCATGTTTTTATCATGGCATGTTTAAATCATAGCAAAATATTATTGTTTCTCTGTTTAGTCGTGGGTTGTGTGAGGTTAGTATTAGAATAGGGATGACGACTTGGTAAAAAAATATAATTCTAATTAGTCCGTCAGATAGATCAACAAAAATGTTGGACATGTATTTTTTTATTTTATCAAATAGATAAAAATTTACGGAGATAAAGAGCGTCAAAGTTCGAGAAGCTCGTGACGTCACGGATATGTAAAAAGTGCACAAACCCGTGACGTCACGCGGAACTTCAACTCACTATACATATCTTTGTCATTTTTTGTTTTAATTGACAAAAAAAGTCTCAATATTTTTTAATAATGTAAATGACAGACTAATTAGAATTTTTCATTCGTCATTCCTATTCCCTACGACGGATTTAAATTTCTAGGTCTACCAGCATTACATATTCATCTTGTTATATTTTGTTTTTTAAGATTGTTTCAGATGTACATTCGCTTTTGTGTAATATACATAATATACATAAAGGTAAGTAACTGTATGAGTATCAGGAAGTGAGTAATCAAAATAACATCGCAATATTTCAAAAGACTACTTTCACATAAGCACTATAATATCCATAAAAACAACAGCACAACACTCACTCACTACTAATTAATTTTTCCTTTCAGCCAAAGGTTGTTAACTAAACTAGCACTATACCCGCCTTGTAAACGAAACTAATTTTCGTCTGTATTTTCAACAGGAAAATAGCAACATTCATAAAAAAAACATGACATTTTATTGTACCTAGACCTAATAGAGGTCCCATCGTTAAATTGATACCAGAGAATGGACGACTGAAGAGGAACGAGTATTCACTCAACAACTCACCAAGGAGTGTCCCTGGTATCAGAAAAAACTTATATCTATAGACGTAAGACTTAGTATTAAGTAGCAACAGTCATTTCTAGTTTACTAATGAGTTTAACTTTATACAGGTGGACTGTAAACCACTGAAGGCAACCTACGAGGGACGCTGGGACGCGATGGTGTCAAAATGCGCCAAATGCGTTCTAAAATTGTTGGAATTGGCGCACGGGCGTCGCAGAAACTTCATCTTGGATCAGGTGAGAACAACTACAGTTTTATAGATAAGTACTGTTTATTCCAAAAATCTACTTTGATCTTCAAAATAAGATCGTAGAATATATTATTACCTTTGTCAAGCTTATGGGGCAGTGTCAAGATTTCTTATTGAGGATCAAAGTGTTTTTGGTATAGACAATTTCAGGTCGCCCCTACCCTTACTTAGCATGTATGTAACCGTAGCTCGTCGCAAGTATCGGCGCAAGGTACGTCTATAATGTAAGCGCGACGCGACCGCCCTTTAGTAAGCAGGGGCGGCCCGTCCACTAAACCGCGATACAGATGTCTAGTGTTCTAGGGAGCGAGTGTAATCTATAACAAGAGTATTTTGCCTTCACATTCACTTCGGCCGGCTGACGCGACACGAATCGTAAACAGACAAATGTGTATCCGTCGGCGCAACGACGTAAGCTGCGAGAGTTTGAAGGCTACCGCCGCATCGCCGTCGCGGTTGTCACCGATGATGAAACTTACAAACAGCGCTGCCAGCAACGCGAAACAGCCGATGGCAAGGAAGTACCGGACCCCGCCATCTTGGATATGAAAGGTTCGTACGCCCGGGGTCGCGGGTTCGATTCCCGCATAACCAACTCTTCTTGCGGCTGTGTTTTTGTGCGGTGGCGTGAGCAGGAACGATGCGACAGTACAGACATCATTAGTGATATTTTATAGTCACGAGTGACGGTAAGGTCTTATTCGAGGGCGTCGTTTTTATTTTTTGTCTTTTTTTAACTTTTTGGAGAGACAATTAATATAAATTACGTTCTTGAAATGGACTACAAATTGTTCAAGACCTATTTCACTCTTGAGAGATTGCTTGAGCAATTATACCATTCATTTTTGACCACTCTAACCTCTCTTTGATCGGTGCCGTCACGCTTGCGCTCACAGAAAACGCAGTCTCGACAAAAACTTAAATCAAAATCATCAACTATACTTTTTATTGCGCAGCTAACTTCTGCTTGCCGGAGAAATGCTCCTGGTTGGAGGACGTTATCTACGCGGGTCTGGACGAAGAAGAGGCCAAGAAGGTTGTAGACACTTACCATAAGGAGGCCAAGGCGGCCGGCGTCTTACGAGAGAAAGAGAAGAGAGAGCGGTCCGCGGGCCGAGACGCGCCTGCTGCCAAGAGACAGAAGTCCCAGGATAAGAGACACGGGAGAGAGGATAGAGGACGATCTCGCGATCAGCGGGGAGGAGATAGAGGTACGTTTTTTTGTAACTACCATCATTTAGAAGCAGCCGTACAACAGCTAAGACAAATGTCAATGTTTTTTTCAGCGAAAAATCAGCTAGTCTCAGGTTATAACAAAGGAATTAGAAGCAGAATGATTTATTTGCCAAAATAGTATGGTTGAAACTGTTATAAACAAACATCGCTATCACACTCTTTAAATAATAATACGGTATTTAAAATGCCAAAAACCAATTTGTCTTTATTTTGTACTAGCTTTCGCCCGCGACTTGGCTCTTATACGGCATTTAAAATGCCAAAAACCAATTTGTGTTTATTTTGTACTAGCTTCCGCCCGCGACTTGGCTCTTGTAGCACCGAATAAAAAGGAGCCAATGTGTTAATCCAGGTCACAAACTGTATATTCCAAGTTTCATCCAAATCCGTTTTGTAGTTTTTGCGTGAAAGAGTAACAAAAATTCATCCATACATACCATACTCACAAACTTTCGCATTAATAATATTAGTAGGATCAGAGTGTCGGGCACAACTTTCAAAGTGTTATTGGAAATCCAATTCAGTTCCAATCATATAAACAATTTTCACAAATGAAAGTTTTCTGTCGCTTTTTTGTGAAAAACATACCTTAGGACAATGTTTGTATTAAGGATATTTTTATATCAAGAATTCATAATTCCATTTCATGCACAAATATAGGGAATCACTTTGATCGTGTAAGGCCTGGCCGGCCGCACGACGGTACTAATTTTACCTGCAACTTGATGGGTATTAATGCAGATGTTTTACATACAACATACATTCAAGGCTAAACGTTTTAATCCGTGCCGCTAGCTGTACCTTATCTTTGTAAGAACATATAAATCAGTCAATCAATTTAAATTTTATTAACAACCTATAGAAGTCCACTGCTGAACATAGGTCTCCCCCAAGGAATTCCATGAATAATGGTCTTGAGCCTTGTCCATCCACCGATTACCTGCACTTGACGATGTCGTCATTCCATATGGTGGGGGCTTTTTATTCCATATAGATACAAAAGTATACTTGGAAAAGTCAATCAGATTACAAAACAATAAACTTAATAAAAAAAATAACAAATTGTCTTCGTTTTACCCTTAATTTAGTAAGGTATGTTTCACACTCGAGCCAATGAAGCACTATCCTTGGCATCAGCACTCGTACTGTTTCTAGAAGATCGCTGGGGTGGAGGCGGCGGTGGTGGCGGAGGCGGTGGCAACCGATGGGGCGGCAACACGCGCGGTGGCGGCGGCGGCGGCGGTGGCGGCATGGGTGGCGGTGGCGGTGGCGGCAACAGATGGGGCCGTGACCGCAGCGGCTCACAGAACAACTCACGGTTCGGCGGAGGCGACCGGCAGTGGGGCGGACCCCCTAACAACCAGCGGTGACTAATATTATTTTAGAATTTTTGGAAAAGTTATAGCTAATAAAAATACAATTAGGTTATAAAAATTAAATGCATCCTAGCTAAAGGCCACTTAAAACATGCAAGTTAGCGCTGATAATAATGAGAAAAAAATTGCATACCCAATAAAATTTAATAAATTAAAAAGTTATAAAATATTAGTAATAAGCTATCCGACGATGACACAAACTCCACAAAATGGAACTCGAACTCAGCATTGTAAGAATTGACTGCAACCCACGCGTCTGTCAGGACCATAATCTAGATTTGTGGACATTAACAAGAACGAAACACAATACATACAAATTTTCAAAACAGATACGATAACACTATACGTGTTGGCCGTGCGATGAAAATTTTGGCCTGTGCTCGCGCGATAACTTGCAAGCTTCAATTAGTACACTCACTAGAAACGTGTGTGTTTAATCTCGTCGTGCGAAGAAAACGCATCGCGCCATCGTACGATCGCTGCCAATTAAGACGCCGCCTTATAACCCTTATATTGTATCAAAGTATATTTAACCAACTGTATTGTTTCCACAGCGGCGGAGACTACGGGTCTCGTGACCGGGACAACTTCCGCGGCGGCTCGGGCGGACGCGGGGGAGGCGGCGGCGGCGGGGGCGGCGCTCGCGGGCCCGGCCCGGCCGGCGACCGGTTCGTGCGCGAGCGAGGCGCGCGCCCGCCGCCCGGCGCCGACCGCGACAAGCGACCGCAGCCGCCGGCGCCTGCCATCACCGGTCAGTACACACTCGCTACAGGCGGTGGCGGTGGCGGCGGCGGCGGCGGCGGCGGTGCGCGCGGGCCCCCCATCACCGGTCAGTACACACTTACAACACAACTCACCAGAGATCGTACTAGGTAAAATGATTTAAGCCTCGTATCGACTACGCGCTCCTGGCGCGAGCCATGAATGACCGCGCCGAGAGTGCGTTCCGCGGAACATGTTCTAAATATTTTAACTATATCAACTAAGAGCGCGCACCTGGCGCGCGTGGCTACTGTTCCAGTGTTTGATCCTTCAACATCAGGCCACTCATGTACGAGCAGTAGCAGCGTTTATTAGACATTCTCCATTCTTCTCGTCTATAGGAAAACAAGAGCCCAGTTATTTTCCATTGTTCCATATACGAGTAGTTGTATTAATTTACGGCAACTTTGGTTAACCATTTTCAACTTGCAACTTTGGTTATTCGGAACGCAAGTACTATTGCGTCCGTCTCAACTGGGCGCTCGCCACGGCTGCGCTTAGCTACCTCTGATACGCGGCTAAAAACCATCACCAGATGGAACGGCCTGCTCCACGTTCGAGCGTTCCAACGAACACATTTGCGCGCGTTCCAAAGTGGTATCCATTTCGCGGCCCGAACGCGCGCCGATGTTCGTCCTCTTGGAGCGCGAAGTCGATACGCGGCTTAAGGCTATATAGTACGTGTCATGTAAAAAGAAAGCTGGAAGAAGTGGAGAGGGTGTGTTTGCGCACGGGTAAATACAGATAAATCGCCTAATGCGCAGCTTACCGCTAGCGTTCTTGTTACGTGACGCGACCTACACTAGTATACGCTAATAAAAGTCGCTGGAACTACGCAAGAATTTGTGTCGTTTTGCAAGCTGTATACATTGCTCCGGCGCTGACCTAGATAAAAATCTAGTCTGCCCTAGACACGACGCCCTGTGTTGCTGCGGTGTGAAAGGAACGGCGCTTCCTTAAAAATTTATGTATAGTAGTTACCAAATCACTAGTTTATTAATAATGTTTAACTCAATCCCATTAATATTGGAACTTCCCGAAAAAGCTGCTGATCCATGTTATGATATCACGATGCAACCTCAACCTCAACAGCCAATCTAACAAGCCGCATTAGATGATTAATAACCAAAAATTACAAAGAGAGACCGACCAAAAATAAAAATAACTGTATCGATTTTCAATATTGGACGGTTTCACAGGTGGTGCAGGGTCGTGGCAACGCGGTGGTCAAATTTCCAACAGCAACCGCGGTGGACCCGCCAACAGGGGCGGCGGCGGTGGCAACCAGCGCGGCGGCAACCAGAAGGTAACATTGGAACTACACCTGACCTTTCTGACTGTTTGATATCATCGTTGATTGCTTCTTCCTCATCGATTTTTTCTTTGATTGCTTCTCCCACATCGATATCTTCTTTGATTGCTTCTTCCTCTTCGAAACCCTGTCTGATAGCTTTATGAATTAAAACATAATTTTTTTTACTCTTACTCCACCCAACCTCTAGTTGTTAATATTACTTAGGCTCCATAAAGTTAATCAATCTTTTAAAGGGCAATGTGTACTATTTGTAAACAAAATCCCAAATGATATGCTTAAATTTCTCTATACTAAAGCTTATAATAAAATTGCTTATTATTTAGATGTCAATAAAGCTTGGGATGAAACTGTCTCCAACGCCCTCAAAAACAATTTAATAGTTAAGAATAAAGATTGTAAAACAGACTTAAAAAATATAAGCCAAGCAGAGTTTCTTGCCAATTCTTCTCTGTATGGTCGCGTTACGAATTGGTGTAAATTAAAAACATTGATAATTCTGTGTACTGAAATGTTCGTCCTAAATAAAAAAATTGTTACTTTATTTACTTTTACTATAATTAGCAGGATGGACCAAACCCGAACCAGAATCCGCAGCAACAAGGATGGAACCAGTGGGCCGGCGGTTGGGGAGGCTGGGGCAATTGGAATCAGAACCCACAACAGCAAGGTAACTTATCTACATCAGCCCGTTTCCTAGATGATGCTGAGACTAAACTGTGATATCTTTTTGTTAGCTTTACAATTTGAAAAAATATTGATATTAATTTTAAATTTAAATTTGGCCTTTTACATAGTCATTAGCACGCTCGCCGATATTGTATTACCTATTTGGCTATAACAAGCAAAGCGAACGAAAATAATGAGATAGAGGTTAAGAAGAAGCGAGAGAATATGCGGGACCGCGCGGTCCTCTACGCGAGTCTACGGAAATGTTAGCTGTTCGCCGCGCGGACCTCATTGAGAGCTGTGGTTTTGACATAATTGTTTTCTTTTTACTGTCCTTCCATGGAGGTAAATGTTTGTACGCTTTTATAGGCAGGACTAGTGAGACTAACTTAAGTTTATTTTGAACTATGACATCAATTATACGCAGTTTCTAAATTTTATAAATATCTTTATCTTTAAATCTTGATGTAAAAATTCTCGATTCGATTTTAGGACCATTATAGGAACAGCGGGGGTATTTTAAAATGTTCGAAACATTTCGGATTCGAATTCGACAGTGACGATTGAGCCGGAATTACATTGTGTCGGGCGGTGTTGTGTTGTGATGCGCCATGGTGTCGTGGCGTTCTTCAAAATCACCATCGGCCGCTTATAAGATCCTAAAAATCTGCCGAAATAGAAATACAATGGAAGAAAAATTTACGGATACGATACGGAAACTTTTCTAATGTTCTAAAATACCCCCAGGTTTTAACACACTACTGAGTCAAAAGTTTATCCAATACATTAACCCTTCGGCTTACTGAAGTCGCGGCAGTTCTAGTTTCGCGTTTTGAACTAGCGTGTTTGGCTGTCAATGATAAATGACTTATGCGAGTGGGACGAGAGGCCCGTTAGCGAGCCGGCGGAGGGACTAGAGTGAAATATGATACTCGAAAGGTTAATAATATATATATATTATATGATATATTTTTGTGTTTTTAGCAGCGAACTGGAACAACTGGCAGAATTGGCAGAATTGGAACCAGGCGGCGGGGCAGGGTGCGGGGCAGACGGTGGGCGCGCCCCCGCAGGCTCCGCCCGGCGGCAAGGCCGGGGGGGCCGCCAGCTCCGCGCCGCCGCAGTGGCCCGCCAATTACACCGCGCAGCAGTGGTACCAGTGGCAGCAGTGGCAGCAGCAGCAGCAAAACTGGGCCGGGGTAAGCACCGCCTTCCACTCGCATCCTGCAACGACATCCTACTTATCCTCGTCATCATCCACAGCCCGATTTCACCCACTGCTGGGTATAGGCCTCCCTCAACTTGTGCCTACTTATCCTACTTATTAATATTTATAAATGCGAAAGTTTGTGAGTATGGATGTATGGAGATATAGATATGATTTTTTTTTACTCTTTCACGCAAAAACTACTGAGGGCTTACCACAGGTTTTTATAGTTTTCGAAAACTTTATAAGTTTCGGTATCTTTCCATACATTTTCGTAGTTCATGCACGTTTCCCTAGAGGCGCTGTACTGAAAATGTATGGAAAGATACCGAAACTTATAAAGTTTTCGTAAACTATAAAAACCTGTGGTAAGCCCTCTGAACGGATTTGGACGAAACTTGGAATATACATAGTTTGTAACCTGGATTAACACATAGGCTACTTTTTATCCCGGTACCATGCGAGCGAAGCCGCAGGCAGAAGCTAGTACAATATACACTAACACGTTGACTGCGGGCCTCGGACATTACGCCCCATGCCATGCCCATAGAGCTCGTTTGGCAGCAGGAAAGACGGTGTTCAGCACTCAAAATTGTGTTGCGAAATCCCCTGAACAGCAGTCTATATCAGATACTGCTGGACGTCGGCCTGATTAAAAGAGGGATATGCCCATAATCCCTACGCTGGGCATGCGGGTTGGGAATCGCACAACACCGCTTCTGGCACCGTCGCTGCTGTCTGTATGCAGTCAGGTGATTTAATTATGTGGTATGAGAATGCGTTTATAACGCAGCACCACAGTTCGGTTAAGTTATCTTGTGTTCCAAAAATGGCGGTTAAAACTTCTTACACCCTACTGACGTTCTACTCACACTATTTACACTCGCGTCCTACTAATATAATTTATAATTATAATATATTTTATAATATAATTAATTATTATCAGCCTTCAATGTCCCCACTGCTAGGCAAAGGCCTCCCGCCACTCTCTCCATTCATCTGTCTCCTGTGCTAAGATGGTCCATTCGGCACAGAATTTAGCGAGCTCGTCCCTCCATCTCGTTCGTGGCTTGCTGCGACGTCGCCGCCCTGTGTCTTGGCACCACTCTGTGATTATCTTGGCCCACTTGTCTCCCGACATGCAGCAGACATGACCAGCCCAGGCCCATTTAAGCGCCTTTCGTTGATAATATTATACCTACACCTACTAATATTATAAAATTCTCCATCCATCTGTCATCGCTTTGACCTTTCCTACCCACATATCTAACATACTTGTGTATTTTGTTTTAGTATCAGCAGCAGCAGCAACAACAGCAAGGCGGAAATCAAGCTACAAACACGCAGGATGCGCAGAATGCGTGGGCGCAGTATTATCAGGTTAGTAATTCATCGCTACTACATCCTATCGCAAACCCGAACCTAAGACGTGGTCTTATTGTAGCTTAGTGGGTATTCTCCTATTTCTGCGGGAGTATTTTTAAACCTTCAATAAGTTTCCGAACTGAAACTGATATTGTTCGATTCTATTTCTATTCCGACGAATTTTTAGGATCTCGTAAGCTTCTGATGGAGGTTCTTATGAACGATGGCGTGTACACACGATTCAATAATATAGTTATATTATGAACTCTGTGGCGCAGTGGGTGAAGGCCCGACTGAGACGCAGAAGGTGGCGGGTTCGATTCCCGCCGCGTGACAAATGTTTGTACGTTCTGCACTTTGTGCTTTATCATTCATGTCACATGATTGGTAAAGTACATAGATACATTGACTCATGTGGTTCCTATCCCCATAATACAAGCTCTGCTACATGATGTGTGATAGTGGCCAGCATTATTATATTATAATTAGGGTTCAATCGTTGCTATCGGATTCGATTCGGAAACGTTCGAACGTTTTAAAACGCTGCTCATCTGAAATTATTATGAAAAGTGTCAATGATGGGACTTTTACAATCATGAAGCATATTATCTTATTTAAACAACAATAACACCAGCCTATTCACTCCACACTGCTAGTGCTGGACATAAGCCTTCCCTATAAGGAGGGTGATATGCTCATATTTCCACGCTGGGGATCGTAGGGCACAGCTTCTCGCACCGCAGACGCTACTGCTCATCGGAGGTCGGTGGAGCTTAGCTGGGCCAGTGTTAAGATGCGCTATGCCGCAATCAGCCGGCCACCAGAGCCCTGTTTGTTAGTTAGTGGAGTGCACCACGTGCAAGTAAGGTTGGCTTGGGCTCCAAAGATGGAGGTTGGAATCCCTCACACTGATTTATCAATATCTCCCTGTCAAAATCCCCGAACTTCATCGAGTCCTCTTCGAACTACGTGCATACTTAGCAAATCTCTTGCTAAGGAATTTCATTAGTTTGCACCTTTAAATTATAGCGCGTGTATTAAACAAAGTTATTTGTTTTTCTAGAATTACGGCAACGCTGCTGCGAATGCAGCTGGCGCGATCACAGGAGCCGATAAAAAGTCATAAAAAGTGCCTGTCCAGTTGTGATATACGCTAGGTATACGCACGGTAATAGGTATACTTAAATAATGTATGTTCCAAATAAACTTACCAGAATCTGTTTTAGTTCCGAATCGAATATTACCTTCTGTTGTGTTTTAGAACCTCTACATAGACTTGTAAATTTTTGAATAGCAGTACTAAATCTTATAATTTATCCTAAAAATTATATTTCTAAAACATTTCTGAAATTCTAAGGGCTTATGTCTATTCACATTCATGCGAGTAACTATCGATTGGCGCTTACTAATTTTATTTTTACATATAAGTATTACAAATTTTAATTATCCCAAAGGCATTTTTGACTTGGTTTTATTACTAACAAATGGATACTATTTGACATAAATTGTACGAACTTATTTTTACTATTTATAGATAGTTACCATGATATTTTGAGAGTTTTATTGTTTCGCTATATTACAGAGGCTCGATCACGAAGACTAGTTCGTATAGTGGACGTAATTTTTTGAGGAGCGTAGATTCAAAATAAAGTTTTGTTATTGGCGAAATTTTCATAACGCTTACGATACGTCAGTTTCAATACTCGTGATCGCCCTACAGTAGTTGCATGCGCCATTATCACGCAAGAAACATAAAACAAATCATGGTAAATACCTCTTTCTTGGTAAAAAATGTGGTCGTACACAATAGCTATTTTTTAGAAAATGGCCCTAAAAATCAAGTTGAAATTAAAATACGTCGCGGTTTCTACTTCTTGTAAATGATTCATAGGAGTAAGTTAGTAATATAATAAATGTTTTAGTTATTTTCTTTGTGGCACGGATTTGTGATGTAGATTTAAAATAACTTCTTTCGTCTTATTGGGTTTTAATGTTAAAAGTGGTGCAATAACCTATGATTGTGATTACCACCTGGTTTAATACCAGTTATTGTAAGTACTACGGTTTAGCTACATTACAACATAGTCCTAATTAAACATTTCATTTTCCAAATGTTTAACAACTTGCTCATTATAAACAGTGGAACCTTATGTTGCAGTATTGTAAGAATAATCATATTAATTTGTTCCTCAATATTTGACTAAACTTAGCGCGTACAATTTCTGAATCCTCCTACAATAAAACGCGCTTGATCATGATGTACTATTTTATTAAGTTTCACGTTTTGTCTATTATCTTTACGAGTCCAATTCCTTCCTTCCTTCTTCGTATAAGCGAGAAGAAAGGGACGAGTATAATAATAACATTTTAGCTATTCTTCTATATCTTTAACATTAGGATGATCATACAACTGTCTATCACTTTGTCGTAACGACAGGCAAAGCAATAAACTTTAGGTATTTGGATGTTGCTACTAAAACACGCCGTGTTGGTTAGTGAATAGATGCGTTGACAACGATAAAATTTGGTTTTGTTTATCAGTAGACAGTTTGTGGTAATGTCCATGAAAAATAAATATAAGTGAATTTTAGTAAGTAAATCCAGGGGTAGAGATAAGTTGACAAGTTACTAGCTGGTAATGTGTGAATGGTAAGCTCAAGCTTTCGTTTGTGTACAAACGGTGTTTTTACAGAGGGAATGTAATGAAATAAATGTATTGAATAATAAATTGTTTTATTTTTATTTAACTGATCCACGCTGCTGGTCAAATAATAAGAAAGTTTGGTACCTTAGACACCAATTCCACACAAAAAATAATGGTTTAGATCACTTCCGTCAGATTCCACTTTCGTCAGATCACTTATTTTTTCCGTATAGGTCAGGATTTTGAACCTGGTGACGAAACAGCAATTCTCGTGATTCCTCGTCCGTCAGATTCCGCTTTCGTCAGATAACTTTTTTTTTCCTTATAGGTCAGAATTTACTTATGTATCTCGTGGATGCTAAAACAGCATGTATACATTATACAACTGTGCCCCTGACTTCTTCCGCGTATACTACAGATTTTGTTTTAATATTGAAATATCATTCAATTTAAAATTATGTTGTCTTTGTCACGGCCTATCTGTTTGCAAATTTTTTTTCGAATTCGTTCAAATGTTTCGGCATGATTGTATTATAAACAAACTTATAATATTAGTGGGATATACCCAGCATCTGGGAGAACAAATATATATATATATATAGTTCCTAGTCTATCTGCGAATAGACTAGTTTAGGTCACATCCGTCAGATTCCGCTTTCGTCGGAAGATGACGAAAGCGGAACCTGACGAAAGGGTCATAAGAGTTTTCCTTATTTGTCATTCATGACGAAACTGAACTGAAATTATAAAAAAACGGCTTCGGACGAAAGAGGAATCTGACGGATGTGATCTAAACCAAAATAATAATAAGAAAGTTTGGTACTTTATGCACCAATTCAGCACTAAGAAATATTAAACTGGGTACGGTGCGTATCTTATCTTTTTTTTTTAATCTTTCGGCTCGCGTAGCGCTGTGGATCGATTGACCTCGCGTTCAGAGAGCTTACCACGGGTTTTGATAGTTTTCGAAAACTTTTTAGGTTTTGGTATCTTTCCATACATTTTCGTACAGCGCCTCTAGGGAAACGTGCATGAACTACGAAAATGTATGGAAAGATCAGTGTTGCCGTTTTTTATTTGGAGAAAATGCTAAAACATGTTGCAAAAATTGCTAAATAACCTTTAAAAATGCTAAATAAAATGCTAAAATCTATATTTTTCTTTTGAATTTTTAGGTAACGTACAAAAAAATGTTAATCATAAAAATATGCTAAATGCGAATTTTTCAAGCTAACAGACCCGAAAATATGCTAAATTTTGCATTAAAATTGCTAAAATAGCAACACTGGGAAAGATACCGAAACTTATAAAGTTTTCGAAAACTATCAAAACCCGTGGTAAGCCCTCTGGTCCACATAAACTACGCGTGGACAGCGTACCCCGACTACGCGTACACAGGAACGCGCTATCCGTACCCAGCTTTAGGCTGTTTATAATTCATAACTCTCTCTACAGCCGATTGTTGGTTTCAGATTATTGGTCCTGGTATTTGCCAGTTTAATCGTCTGCTTCATAACGTAGATTTGATTGGGTTGTGTTGGTTTCAGTTTGTTGCAAGCTGTAACCCACAACTTGAAGTTTACTTTTGACCTAGATTTCTAGAGAGCACCTAAATTGCACTAAATATTTGTGTGAATGTTCCCAGCATACACATAGATATTTTACATTATAATTCATACATTGAAATTCAGAATATGCCAATATTTTGGTCCCAAAAAAACTTCAGAGCTGTGACTGCTTCCGAGTTACTTGCCTACTGGTGAATTGGTGCTTATGCTCTTATGGTACCCAAATTTTCAACCTTGCAGTAATACTTTTCGAGTTAGAAAGTAAAAACAACGGTGTAAGCTGGAGACCCATGTCCTCAGCTTGCACACGTGGCTACCGCAAAACGCTAAAGGAAAAGTTGTTGCTAGATTTAATGCTAAGTAAGTGAGCTAGGTACCAAACATATTTAAAACCTCTAGATACAATACTTTTTAGCGTATAATAAATGAAAATCCTCAATAACCTCGAACAAAGAACTCGTTTACCGGTTATCGTCATTGTCAGATTTGGCCAGCCCACAGCCATCAGCTTGCTAATTCTCTAAGCATGCGACTCATGAACTTATCCTGCACGCTCTTGTGAGTTACGTATGATATGACGAATTGGACAGGGAAGTTGTTAAAGGGTAGAAGTAAAACAAAGCATTGTTTTTTTTTACACAGTTTATTCTTTTCAAAAAACTTACAAACTATACCAATTTAGTCCAACATTGGCAATAAGAAACAACCCATCCAATGGACAATCATTGAACATTACCAACCCACGTTTCTCTAACTTGGATTTGCTTCAAAATAAAAACAAAAACTGACGGTTTGAAACTGAGGATTATTAATCGTTTTTCATGTAAAAAATCTAAAATATAAAACAATGATGAATAAAAGCTCTTTTTAGAGAAGTCATTATTATGTAAGCATTAAAAATGGGTGTTAATAGCTATAGAAAACGTGGGTTAGCTAACTAGGGTACAAGGTTAACAATATTTATAATAATTCATCGATAAGTCATTTAGATACAACGTCTTTTAGTTATAGTAAAATAGATCTTACTCCTCCAAATAAAACTACAGAGGAGTTTTATAAGTTCCCAGAAGTTGGATTGCAATCTAGTAACAAACAAAATTTCAGCTTACCAGATACTGGGTACAAAACCTTAAAGTAAACTACAAATTAATAAAAATACCATGCAAAAAAATTACAACTAAAAAAAATAAAGCAAAAACATGGCTAATAAGACAAACGTACATAATATTCTTAATTAAAAATGCACACCATATTTTGTTAAATATTTTTTTGGTAATCCTAAATTTTTCCAAGAATAATTAGTTAAATTAGCGCTTGGTAAATGTGTGTAAATTCTACTCCATAAGGAATGCTAGAAAGGAAAACCTTTAAAATTAATGTCATGTGAATTCGAGGTTCGATAAAAAGTGGCAGCTTTTCGTCATGGCTTGTTAGTCACCATGCCACATGCCCGGGCGATAGCCAAGCTGAGGTATGGCGGCCCTTAGGCCGATGCGGTCGGCGTACGATTTTCTTGATTTAGAAATACAGATTTGGAGACCTGAATGGTCAAAATGGGGACAATTTACCTCATTGAGGGCAGCAAATTTTTGTTCAATTGTATATTTCTATTATTCGGGATCTTTTTACTGCTGTAACAATACTATACAATTTTGTACTATACTGTTATTTTATTTACTGTTTTCTTTTTTAACCGACGAAAAAACGAAGGAAGTTCTCAAGTCGACGCGTATATTTATTTTCATTTTAAAGATTACTAATACTTGCTATGTACTAAGGTATATTAAACCATATAATTAATTTAATAATAATGCTGTATGTGTGTGCTTATGTAGTAAATTAAATTTTGTCAATGTTTATTAGGATGGATTTCTAGGATCTCAAAAGCTGCTTATTGGTCATTTTGAAGAACGTTGAAACATCGATACGAAGGCGTATCACAACACTACAGATCCCGATACAATAATGTTATTATGGCTCAATCGTCTGTCGAATTCAACTCTGAAACGTTTCGATGTTTTAAAATATCCCCGCAGGAAACCGTACGTAAGTGGCCGGCCTTAGAAGGACCAATAAATATACCAATTATCCTAGAAATTAAACAGTGCCCGTAGTAACTGCCAAGACTCCTTATTCGAAAAAGGTTAGACACCAAAAGTCGTAAAGAAATAATCAGTAGCTCCGCGTCTATATTGGTGTTTTACCGTCGCGTCGCATCTTAAAGATATTTTTTACACTTAAGGCTTACGTTTGACAATGTAGCACACCACCACACCACACCAGCCTATATCAGTCCACTGCTGGACATAGGCCTCCCATAATAAAAGGGGGATATACCCATAATCCCCACGCTGGGCACTGACGAAGAGCATTCCATTCCTTAGCTAAATAATTAATCTTTGGAAGAAATAAAAAGATATGGCAATGACTTCTTTGGTTTTCTATTGATTGATATTTAAACAAAACCACTGTTTTAGATAAAAACGTAAAGAAAGTATTCATGTAATGGCTACCGCTCGATTAAAGTCGATTCGATTTAATGTAAAATTCACACTTACCGGAGCGCGTAGGAGAGCATCGGAGCTCATTTTAAAACATGCTAGAGGAAATTGAAACATCCACAAAGCAGTTAAGTTCCATATTTGCATGCAATTTACGCAGCATTGAGCTTTGTCAAAACCTGACATAAATAGATCCGCTGCGTAAATTGCATGCAAATAAGGAACTTAACTGCTTTGTGGACGTTTCAGTTTCCTTTAGCATGTTATAAAATGCGCTCCAATGCGCGCCGGTAAGTGCGAATGTTACATAACTACTTATACCTGGAACTTTTATCCAGAGTATAGCCTTATGTGCACAGATGAAAAATAAAATCTTTAAAAATAGGCGAACATATTACCTCCGACCTTATAATGCTTGTTACCGATTGTTATCTGCTAAATAAAAATGAATAAAAAATCTAATTATTTTTACATTAACCTACTTCGTAATTACAATTTTTTTCTATTATGAGTTCATTTCATTTTTATATATGTTATGTAATATTATTCTTATAACACAGTTTCAACGGAAGTACTTCTGTGTGGTTATTTACTATACTTTATAATATCTAATAGATAGATACTACCAAATAACTTTTTATAAACCAATTTTTCCTAGACTTAGTAAAAAAAATCATCAACGTAGAATCTATACAATAGTTTCTTAAGGTAGATTGTCGCACTCATAAATTAGCTTGGCTTACCAAATTAACTCAAGAATAACAACATAGGTTGTCGATTCAGTTGTGCATGTTTGTAAATAAAACTTAATTTGACATTTCTAAAAATTATGTTGTCTCTTTCATAAAGGTGGAAATGAGAAGGATCGCTATAATTTTAGAGCTGTTTAGTTTAAGGTTTGCTTGCTTTTCCACCAGAGATGTGCTATGCTATCTTGCTATGGATGCGTTTGATATCCACCAATCATATAGCTTAGCACTGGTGGAAACGGATTCAACTAAGATATGTTTTTTATATTGAAGGATAACTGCACCCTCGCCGCTTCCCTACTATCGATACATAGCATAGCTCAAGCTGCGCATCTTCCTCGCGCAGCTACTTTGCGGCGGCGCATCTTCATAGCACATCTTACTCGCACCGCTACATAGCTTAGCATCAGTGGAAACGGTCACAAAGTTTCGTAGCTTAGCTTTTACATTCTCGCAGCATAGCTGCATAGCACATCTCTGGTGGAAAGGCACCCTAAAAAGTGCACAACAGAAGCTCGACCACGGAGACTACAGTTTGTTAATTAGAGGTTGATACGCGGAACATCGGCGTACTAATGACAAAACCAATGATAAAGGCGCAATTACACCAAATTGAATCACTCTGGTTGAATGAAGCAGAAATGAAAGGAATGCTGTTTACACGGTATCTGGAAAGTGAACTGTTCAATACATAGTCTTTGAAAGATGTTTTCGAATGAGGTTGTGCGTTTAGGAGTTTATTTATGTTAAATTTATTAATGTCAAATAAGCTTGGACGATTTTTGACAGTTTTCACATCTCGTACCATCGAGTACCATCTTGATGGTCCTTCCTCGACACTGCAGCGCGCATGATTGACTAAAAGTGAATCGTTCAATTCTTGTATTTACACATTCATTTCTCGATCAACCTTGTTTAATTCTTTCAACGCTATTGAACAACAACATTCAATTACATTGAATATTAAACTTTTATGTTTACATGGAACAATTTGGTTACTTCATCCAAATTGAAAGGCAAAAGTAAGCCGTGTTAATATTGGCCTTACTTATGAACATCTTTCAAAAGATAAACGATGCTTACGCTATTGCAATCTCTTACAGTTGGATAATGACAAATAGTGACAGGGCTAACTTTGAGTATTGGTTAACGTTGAGTAGGGTTCATAAGTAAGGGGTATGTGTATTTAAGCCATTTTGGTTTTAGTCATCGTTCATCATTGGTCGTCAAAACTACGTGAAGTATGTCAATGTCTCTTTCAACCTATAGTTAACAAACTCTATCGCAAAAGTATTATTATCATCGTAAACGTACAGTGTTTGCCAATGAGTCAAAATGACTATCCATTGGCCAACATTTTTCGTTACGCTTGCGATACACCTCAGGATGAAATATCACCCTACAGAATCGACACAAATGGTTGAGAATAGTAAGCGCTAACCTTGGCTGGCACAATCTGACCTAGAGTATGATTGGGACTATCGGAATCTGCAGAGTATAAGTAAAAAAATTCAAAGTAAATATTACAAAATCTGGAACCTTAGCAACAAACTTTTTAGAATTAGTAGAACTCTTTGTGAAGGGCTCATCCAGAAAAGTACTACCACCATGCCTATTTCTGCCGTGAAGCATTACTAAGGTGTGGGTGCCGGTGAAATTACAGGCACATGGCTATATATGTGCTAGTTCAATCTTCAGGTATCAAAAAGAACCAGAAACTGATACTTATTCTGTGCAGATTCCGGGAGTCCGTGCCTATAAATCGCTGGCGAAACTGGTTTTTAAGGCTTGTTCAGAATAGGCATATTCGCTACCGCCGCCAAACATGACGAAGTGTTGACAAGGATGGAAGAACCGCGGGCGCCGCTCATCTGAATGAAATGGCTGGTGCCAATACCGCGCGCGACAGCGAATATCGCTCTTATCTGAATAGGGCTATTATAACCACATGCAAAATAAACCTTATTAGAGGT
The DNA here is from genome assembly GCA_951804965.1 of Horisme vitalbata. Classification (NCBI taxonomy): domain Eukaryota; kingdom Metazoa; phylum Arthropoda; class Insecta; order Lepidoptera; family Geometridae; genus Horisme; species Horisme vitalbata. Next base: position 4,308,653 of record OX638093.1, read on the forward strand.
TCGATCACAGAAAAATTTTGGCCAATGAAATTTGGCGAAAAAGTTTAATTCTTTTAACGTAAAATGGGCCAACATTTTACTTTAAAAGAATTAAACTTAGAGAGCATAGATTCAAGATAACGCTTTAATCTTGAATCTACGCTCTCTCATTGGCCAACATTTTACGTTAAAAGAATAAACTTTTTCGCCAAATTTCATTGGCCAAAATTTTTCGTTACGCGTACGATACGTTAGGTTGAAATATTCGTGATCTACTGTTATAAAATGTCATTATTATAGTTGAAACACCCGAGGTGAAAAGTGGCACATTTTCGTGATTTAACAATAGATAGTCCTTTAATTTTGTATAACAGTAATTAATATGCCTATTTTTGGCGCATTGTCAAGGGACCTACCACTAAATTTATGTATATTACACTATATTATAAGTACATTACAGACTAATAAAACCCAGGTATACATTTGTTAATTTACTAAAAATGATTGACAAAATAAGTATGATTGATAAATAAGTTATTAATACTCTAATAATAACTACATTTTATAATTGTATGTAGGAGAGAAGACTGGTGGGAGGTTTATTTGAGCATTGAATGGCTCAGAAATACTTTGAAATTCATAGTGCCAAGAACGTGTTCCTGCTTAAATAGGCTTGGTCAAACAAAAAGCGCGTTGTACTGCGAGGTTAGAACGCAAGCTTTTAGTTTTAGTTACAAAAAAAGTGTTTCAAAAAATTGCCTCTGTTTTCTTTGTCTTGTATCTTTTGTGCACCAAAAATCGGCAAAAATCACTAAGTTGGCAACCCTAGTGATGTTAAGCCTTCCACCTTATTTAAAATCCTGGATCACTGTTCAGAGCTATAGGTTATAGTTAACAGCGAGCGCTCATAACTTAATTTTTAAGGGTGCAGTTATGAGCGCTCGCACCAGGCTATTTACGGCAGCACTGGTATTTATTAATTATTAGTTTGATAACCCGATATAAGTCGGTTAAATTTCCGCTGCGAGACAAATGTTGTTAAAAACTACCATCCGCATCAAATTGATATTCCATTTAACAGGACTAAGCGCTTCCAAACATCATTTATAATGCGCACTGCTAAAATATGGAATCAGCTGCCAGCGTCTGTTTTTCTATTGACTTACGACCCTAACGGCTTCAAAAAGAGAGTTAATAGGCAATTTCTGGGAAAGCTCGCCCCATCGTCGACCTCATCCTTGCCTATGCAAGCCTCGAGGTCAAGAGCTGGCCCATATTAAAAAAAAAATTGTTCTGCGAATATTTATCTCTGGTTTGGGTGTTTCCTTTGTATAACGGTATTTACATTTAAAAAAGTGGTCTTCATGATCCATGTTTTATTTAGTTTGTTTTATTGTTTTTGTCATAGTCATCGTCATCATCATCAGCCTATAGCAGTCTACTGGACGCAATGACGCTCATTTGGGGAGCCCTATGAGATAGTCAAGCAGTTTTTTTAAAAATTGTATTGATGTTTTTCGAGCGCGTGTGTTAGCATTACCGACGCTGTGCAGCGTCCAACGCTCAGTTCGACATTCTACAACTTCCTCACAATACAACACAACGCGGCGTAAGCACGCAGCGCTATAACACTTTGTTTGACCAAACCTTAACATATTTGAACTGTTTATTGTATCCGTCGAGTAAGTACAGAAATTCTTACTTATTAGTTTCTTAACTCATATGTACTTCTTTTGTATAATTTAGCTAATATTGAGTTATTTTATACCTCTAAGGTGGTAAGCCGCTTGTTGGAAAGTGGTCATCGCATATTCTGTACACTTGCAATACCGGTCTTGCAATATACTTTTATTAAACTAGACTCCACCCGGCGGCTTAAAAAAGTAACCAAATTATGTACCTATACGCCAAATTTTAACCAAATTTGTTCAGCCTTTACGGAGTTGAATGGGTATAAACATACACAAACTTTCACAATTATAATTACAGTAACAGTATAAATGCGAAAGTTTGTGTGTGTATGTGTATGTGTGAGTGTACGGATTTGGATAAAACTTGGAATATACATATTTTGTGACCTGGATTAACAGGATTTATAAACTTTTTATCCTGGTAACACGCGAGCGAAGCCGCGGGCTGAAGCTAGTACTTAGTATTGCGATTATAGGTAACAACGCCATAAAACTAAGAGAAAAGGACGGACCACTAGAAGTTCCTATGATACCTACAGATTTTTCCAAACACTAATATAATATTGTTTAATCGGATGATTTCTAAGAAAGTATCGGAACATAAGAAGTGATTAATGTCAAATATAAAAACACACGATACTCTAGAAATATGGGGACATAGCGCGAATTATAATTAGTAAAATAGTAAAAAATACCACGATCACAAACGCTAGTTTGTTGAGTACAGGTTGATGACGACAACCAATGATAAACGATGACGAAAACCGATTTGGTTTGTCAAACCAATGAAAAGCAATTATGTTCGTCGTAATCGTTCGTCATTGGTCGTCGTCATTACAAATGTCAATGTCCCGCGTATCAACCTATACTTAACAAACTGTAATTATTCCGGTATCGCTAGCGTAAGGTATAGTGTAACATAATAACTCGTTCTTGATTCCAATGATCAGTACTTAACCTGCTTCGAATTGGAACCAACAGCCTAAACAGTATTTACATTTATAAAAATCTCAAATCCCAAAAAATCGCCTAACAGGAAAAGTTTTTCACAATTTCACTAAAAGACTTTCAAGTTTTTAACATTACTTAAAAATATTTCACTTAACTAAGTATTCGAGTACAACAATCAACATCTTAACGCCAAAAGTCGTGAACTTACCTCTATGGGAGATTTCATTTCAGTGGTGGTTCGGTGGCCGCCACTGGACACGTGGCGGCCACTTGTGGCTGACACGAGTGGCTCGTGTGCGAAGACACTTATGGTTAATAAATTGTTCATTTAAAGGCAGGAGACTCATTTCTTAATATTACTAGAGCAAAATTTGTAAAATCTGACCATATTTTAATTAACCGCTTCGTCCGCACAATGCTAACCTGTACAAAGTTTGCTTCAGGGTTTCAAATAATCCTTTCGAACCCTTGGTTTGTTTAACACGATGCAACTTATTAAGACAGTTGTTTTATTTTTAATTCAGACGGTCATCCACTAAAGCGTGGACGTTATACAAATGCTGTCTATTATCCAATCGACATGACGCCGTAGGCTTTATCCAATCTACAGTTCTTCCACCACACACGACTAACTGTCATGTCAATCCACGCCCACCCACGGGCAGTTCTACTTGATCCAATCAGCAGTGTCATGCCGATTGGATGATTAGTAGCTGATGGTATGACAGAGTCAAATATACAAGCTGACCGAAAGGGGGTGATTTGGATTATGGTTGTCAACAAATTGTAGGAGCCTCAGTCAAAGATATACATATTCTTATATATAAAGAATATCTATATAATACATATTCTTTATCTTTTCCACTCATGAATGAAATTCAGGTATAGCCGTACAATGTTTTTTTTCTGATCTAATCTCTGAGGTTTTTCCGCGCCACTTATATCGTACCCTGTGCTGTCCTATCTTCATTTGTCTGAGTATTGAAAAGTATATGAATCAGTAAAAAGCGTAAACGTATCTCCTGCCTTTTGTTCGACAATGCGCCAAGTATAACACGTGTTACGTAGCACAACACATCCGCGGGTCCCGGCTAACTCGCGCTGTGTCTTCTATGGACAAAAAACAATACCATTAATCATAGTGTTTTTTTCTGGAGTTCTTGAACAAAACTATATACATCATCACATCACAGATAGTTATTTGACTTAGGCGTGACTGTATCGCCATTACAAAGTATTTAACAAGACAAAATATTGATTACCAATTCCGCAAACCTTCTCTGACGAGTTCAACGAAATGCATACGATACGTGTGCACCGCCCTCCCACCAACAGATTCACGTGCAAATCAGAGAAAGAAAAAGCAAAACAAGCAATTAACATACACAAACATCTACTCTTTCTTTCACGAAATGAAACATATTCACACATTGAATATGAATCTGTGGGCGGGAGCGCTGTGCACACGTATGCATTTTGTGGAACTCGTCAGAGATGATTAGCGGAATTTGTATAAATTTTTTTGTCTTGTTGAATATCTTTTAAACATCATCACGGCTTTTTCCTCAATTGGAATTTCTTCGGGTATTGCTGAGTAGGCAAATCTATTGCTACCATAAAGGGTCAGTACGCATACTCAAATAGAAAAAAATACCATGAAGGGTAGGTGGGTATAGTCAGATGTTAGTCCAAACATTACATTCGGTACATGCCTTTTGCAAGTAGTTTTGTGGAACATTCAAACAAAAAAAACTGTTAATTTTCATGCACCATAATGTCAATGAATGCACGGGTGGTTTCGACTGCTGTCGACGGTCAATAAAATTATGGAGACTACAAAAAAAAGGCGATCTAAAGCTGGTTGGTGACTAGATTATAGACAAAACATAGTGCAATTAATGGACTGATGGATTGCAAAAACAAATCTTGATGTTTTCACTCTTTCGTGGTTAGGGTGCGTAGTACTAGAATTTAAAACGTGGAACTGTCGTGAATGTACTACATTTTAAGGTTTTTTAACAGACCAAGTACAAACTAATTCTTAACCTAAAGTCTGATGAAAAGTTGAACGAACAAGGCGCTACTAAATACAGCTTTGAGTAACAAAAATGTGTAAAAACTTCAATATAAAATAAAATCTTATGAAATAAATAGTGCGGCATGCAGCTTTTAATAAGCTAAACACTGAATATGATGGAAGGACTGCACATAGTTTAAATTCGATGATATCACTGCACATAATCAAAAAATGATGAAATGACTGCATTATTATAGAGTATAGGACTTTAAAGAGGATTAGCTTCCGCCCGCGGCGTCGCTCACGTGGTCCCCTGTTAAAAAGTAGCCTATGTGTTAATACAGGTTATAAACAATGTATATTCCAAGTGTTATCATGAGAATAACAAACATCTTACGGAAACAACCTGTGGAAGGGCCCAAAAATCGGGGTAGTTCCCAGTTTGTTGAAAAAAAATTATCTTATTCTGTCCGATGACGTCATGTTCTATAGAACACTTGGAAACTACCTAAAATCGGAAAGAGAAATGGAGGAAGACCACGGGAAAGATGGCAAGACGATATAGTCGAAACGGCAGGCCAGATATGACCCGTACAAACCTTATAGAAAAAAAAAATGAAGCTTTTGGAGGACACCTGCAGAGTGGTCCATAATTAATTTAAAATAACAGTAATTAATAGAATAAATGTGGTATGAGTTAAGGAATAATAAAGGGTTTTTTTATTTTTATAACAAACATCCATCCTGACAAACTTTCGCATTTACAATTTACAAGGATCCAACCAGGATGCCTTATATTGTTATGAACAATATACGTGATTTAAGCGAAATTCAAGTATTTTTTATTGAAACAAAAGAGTATACAATAATCTGGTAGAAGCTCTGGCTTCTGAACTAGCGTTGGCTGTGTGTCAGAAGTCAGTTCTTTCCCTCAAGCTAAGGTACAACAGTTGTCGACATACTATCACAGATGCCATTTAAAAAAAAAAATAACGTTTTAGTATGACAGCACCATGTAATTATTATCACCTTTTACTAACGTACAATAAAAGCTCTTTGGACGGTATACCTATAGCTAAAATGACAAATTGATTGACGAAGACAGGGCAACTTTATGAAGGTATTAAAATGACACGAAGATTATATATGCAGTTATTTCATCACATTGAGTGTTTTGTCTTATTTTGTCCTGAAGGAACCCACATATTTACAGTTTACCTCCAGTGCCTACATTGCCATACAGGGTGCATACTGCCGTCCAAAATCAAAGGTTATTTTGTAACTACCCGTTTTTGCCTGCGGCTTCGCTCGGAGCTCATAATATGTTATAGTCAAACGTAATGTTCGGACTTGCCTCTGAATACCCCCGTTAAGGTATCCTCAATAGATTTGCGTACAGAGCAATATCTGAAGATATCCATAATGGGGTAAAGTCTTGAAGATGTTTGTTTGTTATTTTAATTTTTTGGTTAATCCGAGAACTACGTATGAGCATGATTTCTCGTCAATCCGAAAACTACGTATGAGCATGATTTCTCATTCATCCGAGAACTACGTATGAGCACGATTTCTTATCAATCCAAGAACTACGTATGAGCATGATTTCTCATCAATCTGAGAACTACGTATGAACACGATTTCATATCAATCCAAGAACTACGTATGAGCATGATTTCTCATCAATCCGAGAACTACGTATGAACATGATTTCTCGTCAATCCGAGAACTACGTATGAGCACGATTTCTCATCAATTCAAGAACTACCTATGAGCATGATTTCACATCAATCCGTTAAAACATTGGCCTTTCTAATATTAAGTTGGATTATAAAAAGGATGTATTTTTAGTATTACCAGTATATACATGATGGTGCGGTAATGGCGACATTAAATGTACACATGGGTACATCGTAAACTAAAGTCCATTTTTTAAAATTTTATTTTTTCAAAAGCTTCTATTTAGGTCCGCGCGTATGGTAAACAGCATGATTCAAATTTTCTTACATTATTTGTGATTTTATTTGTTTAAGAAAAAAATTGTTTTAGGATTCAATTTTTTTATGATTACTGACAAGTAGCACTACCCGTGTGTTCATTTAATGTCGCCATTACAGCACCACCCTGTATAGTGAGATTTATATTCCTACATTATCCTGAAAAGAGGTAAATCTACTCCCGAATGTCAACAACATTTCAACAAAGACTTTTTGAATTTTGTAGTTTTTCATTGAAGAAATGGCTAGTAAAATTATGCTATAATTTTACTCAAAAACTTATGAAACAGCAGATTTGATTAAACTTTCTAAATAATGATAAAACAGCTTTCGAAAACAGCAGATTTTATTCAACTTTCGAAATCTTGAAGATAATTGTAGCTCTGCCTGGATGACATTTTAAATAAGAGATAGAGAATACTAGCTTGTAAATTTGTGGGTTCCAAGGCAATGAATGAACAGAGTGCATGAAGTGACTCACGCTGCTATTGCGGCGTCTGCGGCGAGGAGGAGCGCGAGTGTGCTGCCAGGGACTGCTGCAGAGCCGCCGGCGTCAGCCACTCCCTATAACGTGCTTAGTTTACTACCAGCATGCGCCCGCAAATACGGGCATTACCCAGATAAACAGTAGCATATACGTTATTCCTTCCAACTAACTGAACCGTTCAGGCAGTTTTTATTTTATACTAGCTTCCGCCCGCGGCTTCGCTCGCGTGGTACCGAGATAAAAAGTAGCCTATGTATTAATCCAGGTCACAAACTATGCATATTCCAGGATTCATCCAAATCCGTTCAGTAGTTTTTACGTGAAAGAGTAACAAACATTCATCCATACATCCACAGACCTCCATACTCACAAACTTTCGCATTTATAATATTAGTAGGATTATGGGACTTGAAGATGGAACAAGGACATGGCCCACCTGATGTTAAGTGGTAACCATTACCTATCTCAAAGCATTGCATCGTAGATCACGTTTTTTGGATCGTGCTCTACGATGCAACGCCCTGCGTCCATCAACTTGAGGCATGATGATGATACGCCTCTTGAGCCTGTATATTCACCGGCATCCACACCCTTCAAATCAAAACGCAACAATGTTGCTTCACGGCAGAAATAGGCATGGTGACAGTACTTCAACGGACGAGCCCTCCACACAGAACTATAACCACTACAGTTACACACATGCAAACAAACTTTCGCAATAAAAAAATAAATAGAATAGTTAGATTAGCCTTTTGCCCACGGCTGCACTACGGCAAATCTCACGGACCATAAGGTCTGCAGAGAGAATTTCATCTCGTCATCTTATCTGTGCTTAGTGCTCAATAAGTTACATAAAACTCCTGTGCAATATTTCATGATTCTATAGTTAATTAAATATAGTGTAAAGAGACAAAAGACTGCGGTACGTCCGTTCGCCTCAACCGCCGTGTGCACAGTGACGAGCGGGCCCACTACACTTTATTATTTATCAGTACACTACAACTGGGCTTATAGTTTGTTAAATATAGGTTGATACACGGGACATTGACATTAACATACACATAGTGATGACGACGACCAATGATGAACGATCACGAAATCCAATTTGGTTGACCAAAACAATGAAAAGCAATTTTGGTTTTCGTTATCGCTCATCATTGGTCGTTGTCATCGTATGTTAATGTCAATATCCCGTGTATCAACCTATATTTAACAAACTATAAGCCCAGTTGTAGTGTACTGATAAATAATAAAGTGTAGTGGGCCCGCTCGTCACTCTGAACACGGCGGTTGAGGCGAGCGGACGTACCGCAGCGATACAATTTTGTGCATTTTCATTCGACCACCCTTAGTGTATAGTTGCTATACACTATACCAATTAAGATTAAGGTAGTCTGTCAATCAGTTAATATATTTTGAAAAGATTTTGCAACGTTATCGAAGTAAACCTTTTAGACTGGACTATTACTGTCTTATTCCAAAACGAAGACTAAAGATAGTCTAGTCTAATCTGACATTTTGTATGCAAAATACCAGTTTTTAACTTAGACTATTTTTAGTCTTCGTTTTGAAATAAGACAGTTAGAGACTGAAAAAAATACGTACTTGGGTAGACAACGCTGCAGGAAAGGGACGCAGGAACTGACGTACGCAAGCCGATTCACCCACGCTGGGATGTCTCGCTCGCACAACGCCTGAAGCACAAGTAGAAGTATTAACACAAAGTACATAGTTCGTCATCCTGTAACCTTCGCTTTAAGGTAGACAATAGTGTCGATTCTGTTGTTCACTTTTCTAAACTTAACTAAAGGAGAATGCCGTCTGATGTATGGCGCTCGGTGCCAAGACTAAAGTGCGTGCGTCAAAAAAAATATCCAATAAGTTTTTAGTCGATTCTACTGTCAAAATAATAAAAAATGAGGGTTATTTCCAGAGCAACACTTTACATCAATGTTTGTTTCCATAGTAACGTATATATCATTGGTTGTTGCAGTCTAATGGCGGCGTGCGGCAGAAACAAAATCAACAAAATATTTTTTACTTGATTATTAATCCCGTCGGTGTGTAAAACTAAAGAAAAAGTTAGTGTCATTTATAAAATATAATACATTTTATGGCATACGTTCGGTTTTGACGCAATTAGTACTCGGGTTCTCGGCATTCTCCTTTGGCAGCTTTAAAGTTATTGCTATCCTTCATTTACACCTAAAAGAAAGGGATAGTATCACTCTTAGGAACGTCAAATTAAGTTTAGTTTAGGAAAATGCACAATAGAATCGACATCAATTTCTAGTTGCACAACCCTCTTCCCCGTAACTTAATAAATATTAAATTTAATGTATAACGCATTGAGTGCTGACAACACACTTGGTCTAGGGCACGTGTTCCTGCTCTAGGGCACGTTTGCCTCCGGCATGGCTTAACGACTGAAATGCCGGGACCAACATCATAGCGTACCTTCCAAAACACGGAAGCTCTAATACTAGTAACCGGACGGTAGTTTTTCAATATAAGTTTGATAATTTCAAATAATAAAGCAGTTTATAGTATAGATTCGATACACGAGTCTAAATGATATCAATACAAACATGAGCAATTTCAATCTTAGAACATTTAAAATAAAGTTTAAACTACGATGTTTTATCTGAACTAGAACTTGTAATTACACAAGTATGAAAACAAAATAATTAACCGCCACTTCAATTGTTTTGCTATAAGGAAATAATTATCTAAGTATTTAAGTTATCAAACCCTGCATTGACCACGCAAGTACTTCTCTTCTATCGCAACCAGATAAGAAATGGTACAAAAATTTATGAAAACCGACCAAGTACGAGTCGGGAGCCCCACTTAAATATTTATTTTATTGTTATAGCGGCTACAGAAATACATCTGTGAAAATTTCGACTATCTAGCTATCACGGCTCATGAGATACAGCCTGGTGACAGACAGACAGACGGACAATGGAGTCTTAGTAATAGGGACCCGTTTTTAACCTTTGGGTACGAAAACCTAAAAAGGAATTTATCAATAAAAAAAAACAAAAACATTATTATGAGTTTTTCACTCTCACTCAGTGTTACTAAATCACTGAACTTATTTTTTATCAGTAGGGAGATCACGAATATTCACGAATTTAACCTGTCGCACCGTAAACGTATACGTTCTAGCAAATGTTTTTAAAATCACGACTTGATAGCCCGCCAGAGACGCTGCCGCGACAATTTTTTTGTATGATAAGTAATATTTGTATCGGTTCTGGGTGTCTTCTATGTATAAAACATCCTATAGGTCAGTCCAAGCAACAAATAGGCGTCCCCAAATAAGAATGGGGCATATGCTCATAGTCCCTAAGCTGGGCATGCTGGTTGGGGATCGGTGGCAATCAATAAATTCTAAAAAAAAAACTAAATTGTTCATTCAGAACAACAAATCTTGCATAACAGGGTGCCTAGTGCTAGTTTTTTACCAGTACGATCGCGTTTGTGTTTAAGTAAATTTATATGGAATCGAGGTAGCGCCATCTAGTGAAAAACGCTTGGCACTAACTCCTATCCATACAAATTTGCGTAAACGCAAACGCGATCGAGCTGGTAAAGAAACTCGCACAAGGCACTCTGAGCAGAGGCTCGATTTAGCGAAAAAGTAATCGTATCGTAGACGTAAAATTTTGGCCAATCAGAACACGAAGGTTCAAAATAACGCTTTATGACTGGCCAACATTATCGTTACGCTTACGATACGTCAGCTTGAAATATTCGTAATCATATATAACCTTCTTTTTAACTTACCAAACAAAACGCTGACGTAAAATGGTTGCAGTTGTTGTTCATAAGGTGGTACCTGTAACGGGAAATAAGGTTCTAGCTAATATTTAAAAATAGAAGCGGCCGCCTGCGACTAAGCGACACGGTCGATTTTGTCCATTGACATTGACATACACATAGTGATGACGAAGACCAAAATGGTTTGTAAATACATACATATTTACAAAAAAAATAATTATATATGTAGGTAGTATATCAATCATGTGGTTCCCATAATACACTCCTTAGTTTGGGGCTACATGATGCTGTGTGATAACGTCCAGCATTTTTTTTTTTGTATTTTATTTATTATCCACAAAAGCATAGTAACATTTATTTATAAAAAACACTATAAAACCTGTAAGAGGTTTGTCTAAGTGCTTCTATACACTCACTCAAGCTAAATTACACTAGAAACAATGCAAATTTATGCGTATCTACATTTAAATAGTACCTTACAGTACCTTAAATACTATCTTACTTACAAAACTTACGTAAACAAACACTACTTAACTTAACCCTTTCACGCACAAAATAGATACAGAAGGTATTCTAGTAGTTTTAGTGCATAAGAAGGTTTATTTTGATGTAATTTAACAATATTTATTATAAAAATAATAAATAATTTGGTAGATTTTTTGGAAATCCTTGGGATACCGGTGTCCTAATATGCGCCAAAGGTCAAAATAATGTGTAATTCTTAGGTTTATAAAAGACATGCTATCTGAGAATACCAGGGTATTTTTGAATAAAAACAGTGTTATTATGTACAATAATAATATATTATAATTATACTATGCTAATATAATCATATTTATTACAAGTGAAAATCTGCAAATAAGTTTCACTCTGTTGTGAGACACAGGTTTGTGTTCACAAACATCTGCCTTTGCACAATTGTCGCATCATTTTTTGGTTTCCATTTACCATGGTGTGAGCCGGTGGAGATCTCTTGATTTCTAGTATCTATTCCTTTTAGGGTTACGTACCTCAAATGGAAAAAGAGAACACAAATGGAGAGAGAAGAGATCACTGAGTTATCCGTCGGTCTGGATGTAGATAGATAGATAGATAGATAACACTTTATTGATCACCACAATCATACAAGTAAAAGTAACTTAATCTAAGCATTATGAACTAGAAGGTTACACAATTGGCGGCCTTATCGCTTAAAGCGATCTCTTCCAGGCAACCATAGTATGGATAGGAAGAGCAAAGCTTTAGAGGATGGCGGTGCACTAATACAAGATTATGCATATTTCAATTAAATACAATGCTAAGAAGGAACTTAGTAACTATACATAAAATTCTAATACAAAATAATATAAATTATTACCCTAATACATACAATAATAAAAATAATATACTAATACATAGTTTATAAAAGAAAAAAGAGGTGACGGTAATTCAAATGCTAACTAACTATAAGAAAGTGATAAATAGTGTTGGTAAACTTTCAATTTAAAAGTGTTATGCGATGTTGATTTCCTGATATTGAGTGGCAAAGCATTCCACAACCGAACAGCTTGGGCTGTAAACGAGCTACAATAAAAAGATGTTTTTTGCAGAGGAGTTTTCAGTAAGAGGTTATCTGATGACCTAAGTGAAAAGTTGTGAGAGGAGCAGAGATACTCAAATCTATCTTTAAGATAGGAAGGAAAAAAGGGATTGAATAGAATTGAGTAAAGAAGGGATAGAATGTGCAAATGCCGGCGCTGGCGAATAGGAAGCCATTTTAATTTGGCACGAAAGGGAGTAACGTGGTCATATTTTCGAAGGCCAAAGATAAATCTGATACAGACATTTTGAAGACGCTCAAGCCTATTAAGTTGCTCCTCAGTGAGGTCCAAATAACAAGCATCAGCGTAATCCAGCACGGAAAGTAAAAGAGATTGTGCAAGTGTGATTTTGGTAGCAGTAGGAAGGAAATTCCGTAGCCTTCTAAGTGAGCCAGCAGATGCAAACAACTTACGACTGGTAGTGTCCATCTGAGCATTCCAAGACAGAGTGCGGTCAAACATAATACCTAAATTTTTGACGGTCTCGCTATAAGGAATTGCTATCCCATCAAAAACGACATGAGGCAATGCTGGCCAATCGATATTGCAAAGTGTTCTAGAGCTACCAATTATTATAGTTTGAGTTTTAGTAGGATTTATTTTTAGCCCATGCCACTTGCTCCATTCAGTTATGCGACGTAAGTCCGAGTTGATTATCTCAACCGCATCAGAAATATTGCTGAGTGGAGCTTGTGTATAAATCTGAAGATCGTCTGCATAGAGGTGGTATGACGATGAAAGATTAAGAGAAATAGAGTTGATGAAAATTGCAAAGAGAAGAGGAGATAGTACGCCGCCCTGAGGCACGCCAGCAGACGTATGACACCACGAAGAGAAAGACTCATCGAGGCGAATTCGCTGTCGGCGGCCATGAAGATAGCTGTAGAACCAGTCAACCACTGCTGAAGATATGTTTAGAGTGCGGAGTAATGCCAGAAGAATGTCGAAGTTGACAGTATTAAATGCGTTACTAAAGTCGAGGAGAGTTAGGACAGTGACCTGCCCATTATCCATTCCCAGACGAATGTCATCTGAGATCTTGACAAGGGCAGTTGTAGTACTATGGCCTTTGCGAAAGCCAGACTGCATGGGATTTAAAAGATTGTTAAAGGACAAAAAAGAATTTAACTGATCATGTACAAGACGTTCAAGGACTTTGGATAGGAAGGGAAGGATTGAGATAGGTCGGTATTCAGAAAAGGATTTAGGGTTGGGTTTCTTAGGTAAGGGAATAATTTGAGCTTCCTTCCAAACTTCCGGAAAAGCGCCACTCGTTAGAGAGTAGTTAAGGATATGACAAAGGATGGGAAGAATTTGATCTAGAATTGGAACAATCATATTACGACTAATGCCGTCTGTTCCAACAGCATTGGACGTGATGGAAAGAACACTCTTTTTGACATCAACAGCGGCGACTTGGTTGAAAAGAAATGGAGTATGATCAGGAGTCGGTAATGTGGAGAGAAAATTGATAGTACAATTTTTGACAATGTCACTGATGTCAGAAGCGGAAGAAAAGTGCTGATTTAAAGAATCTATGTCAAGAACTCCAGGAATATAATCCTGACGAGCCTTACCAACTCCTAATGATCTTAGAAACTTCCAGACTTTTGCTGGATCTTCATCAGAAACAGATTCATGGATATGGCGACGTTGTGCGTCTCTACACACCCTATTGCAGCGATTACGAGAGTTGATGTATTTTTTCTTGTTATGCTCACTAGGTACTATTTTATATCTAGCTTTAGAAACAGTTTTTTTGTGCATGAGAGCTTTAATTTCATCAGTGAGCCAAGGAGCAGGTAATTGTTTCATTTTGATTGCACGAAAGGGGGCATGCTTATCAAAGAGCTCAGTAATCATGTTATTGAAAATAGCAACTTTGTCGTCTATGCTATCAGTGTTTAAGACAGGTGACCAATCTAACCGTTTGGCGTCGTCCAGAAACCTTTCCGTGTTCATACTACCAAAACCACGTTGCAGAATAATTTTGGGTTTGGCTTTGGGAGGGCGTACTTTATAAGACACGAATATCAAATCATGATATGAAAAACAATCCGCCGAATACTGACCATATTTACTAACGTGATTGAGAGAGGAAACAATAATAAGATCAAGTAAAGTAGGCGGAGTATTGGGAGCATGGTGAGTAGCATTGAGAGGAAGAATATGAAGATTACACGATTTAATTACGGATTCCATAGAAGAAGTACGGTTGTCCTTTTTCAGAAGGCAGCAGTTGAAGTCACCCATAATAATGGAATGACTGTAGGTGGGGGTAATATTGACTAATAGGTTTTCAAAAGCGGAAAAGAAGTTATTTTTGCTGGAATTAGAATAGTACACACCAAGCAGAATCTTAGTGTGTGAGAGAGATACTTCAAGAAACAAGTGCTCACCAATCTTCAGGGATGGTGGTTGAGGAGACATACTTACAATAGAAAAAGGTAAATGAGAACGGAGATAGATAGCCACGCCTCCACAAGCGCTGCCAGTTCGGTCATTGCGAATGAGACGGAAACCAGGTAAAGTATATGCAGTAGAAAGCAGACATGGTTTGAGGAAAGATTCAGAAATAAGAATAGCGTGAATGTTTTTGTCATTGAAAGACGTTAACATTTCAGAAAAATGACTTGGTATACTTTGAGCATTAATATTTATTTATTTATTTATATTTATTTATTTATTCAATTTTGGGAAAACTAACAGCTAGATACATACTAAAAGTAGTTAAATATG
This sequence comes from Horisme vitalbata, assembly GCA_951804965.1. Classification (NCBI taxonomy): domain Eukaryota; kingdom Metazoa; phylum Arthropoda; class Insecta; order Lepidoptera; family Geometridae; genus Horisme; species Horisme vitalbata. The sequence continues at coordinate 4,323,877 of OX638093.1, forward strand.
TATATGCAGGTACTTAAAGCTACACATACAGGAAGGCCAATTATAAGTTTCCGCAGACAGGTAAATACCAAATTAACTTTGATGAACAGTTACAGTAGACGACATATACAAAGAATAATAAAGGAAAGTGTATATAATAAACACACACACACACACACAAACATTTACACAACAGAAAAAAGGTGCTCAATGTCTGTATTATTAAAGAAGCTGTCGCTAAGTAAGTGTTTAAGTCTATTTGTTGAAGTGTTAAAGATATCTACTTCAGAACTTGCCCTTGCTAAGGAGTTAAATGATCTAGAAGCTCTTATAATAAATGAATTATATCTGTAATTTGTCCTAACTAAAGGTACAAAAAGAACGTTAGGCTTTCTTAATGCAGCTGTGTTTACACGCAACCCTAATTGCTCAAGTAGTTCAGGGCAATCAATAGTGCTATTACCGATATTTAATAAGTAGGATAAGTCCGCTATCTCTCTCCGTATGGACAGAGGGAGGAAGTGAAATTTACGACATCTTGCATAGTAGTCAGGTAAGAATAAACGGGCTCGAAATTGTAAGTAGCGTAGAAATCTCTTTTGTATGGATTCTAATCGTGAGGAATAAACATCATAACAAGGATTCCACACTTGCGAGGCGTACTCTAAATGACTGCGTACGTACGCACAGTAAAGTATTTTGAATGTTTTAGTACTCACAAATTCCGACGACATTCTCAGGACAAATCCAAGTGCTCGAGATGCCTTCTTAACTATAGAATTAATATGTTCGTCAAATAATAATTTACTATCGAATGTTATTCCTAAATCTTTGATCTTATCTACTCTTGTTAGAGCAGAGTTGTTAAATGTATAATTAAAAGATATTTTTATAGGTTTACGAGTAAAGGAACATACATAGCATTTAGAAACATTAAGGTCAAGTTTGTTAAGAGTACAATAATTTACGAATCTGTTAAGGTCATCTTGGAGGCGGCAAGCATCATCAATGTCACTAATCTGGTGAAGAATTTTCATGTCATCGGCGTATAAAAGTATTTTAGAGTGTTTAAAGCAAGAAGAAATGTCGTTAATAAAAATTGTGAAAAGTAATGGCCCCAGTAATGATCCTTGAGGGACACCAGAGGGGATGTTCATAGACAGGGAAGAGTAACCTCCTAAAACTACTGTTTGGCAGCGGTTTTGAACATAAGATGAAAACCATCTGAACAGATTTCCTCTTATACCTATACGCTGGAGCTTTTCCAACAGGATAAAATGATCAATGCGATCAAAACACTTTGAGTAGTCAGTGTAGATAATGTCGACTTGCGAGGGCTCAGACATATGTCGTGACAAAAACTCAGCGCAAAGTAAAAGATTTGTAGTTGTAGACCTACCTTTCAAAAAACCGTGTTGATCTAATGAAAGGCTGTGCTTGAGAGCGGAATATAATTGTGAATAAACAATTTTTTCTAACATTTTGGCAAACAAACACAACTTAGATATTGGCCTATAGTTTTCAACTTTGTTCTTAGGGCCTTTTTTGTGAATGGGAGTAATAAAAGCAGCTTTCCAAACACTAGGGACAATGCCTTCATTGAGGGAACGGCGGAACAGGAGAGAGAGGGGAATAACAAGGCTCTTGGCACATTTTATTATAAAAACTGCAGGGATATAGTCTGGGCCTGCAGATTTAGTTGTATCTAAGGATTTTATCAGCCGAAAAACATTTTCCTCTAGAACTTCGACTGTGCTAATATCGGCGGAAGACTCAAGGGGACAAACGGCATTATGACATGTGCTAGAGTTAGATTGGGGGTTATCTAGAAAAGTTGAATTAAAATATTCACCGAAGAAGTTACATATCTCATCACCTTGGTCAGAAGAACGGTTACCATATTTGAGAACAGAGGGATACGAGTTAGATTGATTTTTACTTTTTACAAATGACCAAAAGGCGCGAGGGTTCTCTTTAATGCAGTTTTCAATATTATAAATATACGAGTTGTACATATTAATTTCCATAGAGTGCGCTCTTTCTCTTAGTAAAATAAACGAGTCACGATCATAAATATTACCATAGGTTTTATATTTTTTATGAAACTTGGCTTTTTCTCGTAGTAGTTTGATCAGGGGCCGCTTATACCATATCGGATATTTACGGGAAGGGTTAACTAGTCTGGTAGTGACATAAGTATCACGCAATTTGTAAAGCGTACTATAAAAATAGGAGACCGAGTCTTCAATGTTTCTACTCCCAAATTCGGAGTGCCAGTCCACAGCGTCAAGACCAGTGCAAATGGAACTAAAATCACCATTGTGATACGAGTATGTAAAGTATGGACGTGGTTTAATAGTATGTAGCTGAACAAATTCAGCAGTAGTTATTAAAGACCGGTGGTGGGGATCTTCCGGCACAAGTGGACAATCACATGAATTAACGATAACATCATTATTTGAAAAAATTAAATCCAGGAGCCGACCATGACTGTCGTTTACAAGAGTATTGTATTGTAATAAATTACACGTATTAAGACTGTCTATCAATTCAAACTGATGCGTTCCTTGAACATTAATAGGGATAAGCGAAATTCCATCATTATTATCAATGCTCCAAGAAATTAGAGGCATATTGAAGTCTCCAAAAATAATAATCTTATCTAATGGGTTATCTAATGAGATTTTAGTCATATTTTTTGCAAAGTTCGATAATTGCACCGACATTGAGTTACCTAAATTCTGATCGCAAATGTAAACAACCCCAATGTGCATTTTATACGTGGATCTTGGTTTATGGCTTTTTAACGTTAAGGTAACCCATAGATCCTCAGCACTTGAGGACCATTCATGGCGGCATTCAGCTGCGAGCTCCCGACGGACGGCTATCAGCACCCCACCGCCTTTGTTCTGATCAGTCATCTCATAATTACGATCACGACGCCAGACTAAATACCGATCGTCAAAAAGCTCATTATTATGAAAACTGTCATTAAGCCAAGTTTCTGTGATACAAACAATGTCATACGAGCACAGGGATATATTTCTATAGAAAGTAGCAGCTTTGGTTCGAAGACCACGTACATTTTGATAATAAATTCTAAACGGAATGAATTTTAAAGGAAAATAATATTAGGTCATGAATAGATATTTTATAAAGCTGCGAAACATGGATAAGGCTAGAAATAGGGACAATATGGACGACATTAAAGTTCTTAGGTACATCAGATAACTGTGAATGAAGATTTTCCGAGAGAGAGGGTATACTAGAAAAGCTGTCATCGCTGCCAACCGACTCATTGTCAGAAGAGCATGATAAATAATCATCACTATCATCACTAAAAACGTTTTTTAGCATTTTTTTTAAATAAGAATAAATAAATATAATATATATCTAACAATTTTATAAAATACGCAATAAAGCGTACTATTTACAACTATTTTTACGATAATCTAACCTGACTTCCTGCTTGTTTGTGCTAATTATAGCGACAAAAATAAAAATTAACAAATTCTAAGCTAAAGATAATAGAAGAAAAATAAACTATAGAACAGGTAATATACCAAAGAACCAGAATTTACATTAACTCGGGCTGTACCCATTATACTAATATATCTTAATAAATCGAGATAATTAAAGAAAATTTTAATAATTTTTACAAAAAGTTTATCTGAAGTGTGAACGTACCGTAAAACTGTCATTACAACATGACATTGACAGTTATATAACATGAAGCTATCATAGTAAATAAAACAAAAAATGCGAAATGATAAATTTGTGGGTGATGCGATTGAAAGTGGAAAAAGTTTGAGATTTACAAGTGAAAGGTGAAGGTACCATTGAAAACGAAATGCTTACTGATGCCTAGAATGAAAACCATTGGAGATTCACTTCTTGCTGGCAGGCACCCGCTTAACCTTTGAGCTAACAGCTCGAGTAACGGGTTTTTTCGTTGTAGCTCCTGCTACTGCCGGCGTTGGCGATGCAGAGACACCCTGCTGAGCTAGTTTTGGGACCTTCTCGAGATCCCTCATGCAGTTGACGCGATAGCGCGCTCCGTCACCACCGATGACAATCACAGAGCCGTCTTGTGTCCAGCTCTTAGATAAACCAAAAAGTTTTCGTGCAGTCATAAAAGTGTCGTGTCTCGTTTTAGTTAAAAACTCTGACATAGTGATGCCTGTGTTCTTGAGACTGGATTTAGCCTGCCAGATTTTAGTGCGCTGTGTAATATCTGTGAGCTTGAAAAGTATAGGTCTTGGCCTATCACCTGTAATCATACGACCCATGCGATGACACCGACTTATTGCACCTTTGTTGAAGTCTTGTATTTTCAAATTCTGGAGGACTATCTTCGCAATGACATCAGCAGTCTCCTCCTTGGCTTCTTCTGGAACCCCATGAAGTAGCAGGATTTTGCGACGACTACGCATTTCAATGTTGTCAATATCACAGCTGACAACATATAGTTGATCCTGCAGTAACTGAAGCGCTCCCATAACAAAACTTCTGAAAGAGTTGAGGTCCGAGTTCAAGCTGTCGGTGGTAGCAGCGGGGCGCGGAGAAGACGGATTGTCTATTCTTTGCTGCAACCTGTCCATCTCTTGTCCAAACAAAGTCTTCAATTGCTCCATGGAATTTGTAATAACCTCCAAACCAGGCTGAGACATGTTCATTGATTTTCACCACTAATTGAGCTTAGAAATAAAGGAAAACACTTTCAAGCAGGTATGAAGAAATTGGCTTTTTAATTAACCATAAATATATTGCACAAGTAGATTACAACTATTTAATTTTAAATTATAATTTAGAGAGGTTTTATTTAGAATGTTACTTGTGCAACTACCCGCCGTAGAAAAAAAAAAATGTCAGTCTGTCAAGACTTTTTTCTCAGGAATACGTCGAAGTATCAAATTGAAATTAATATCAAATACTCCAGGTCTGCAATCCCTTCGAGCTGTAAAACAATCAAACTTCTAAGTCAACGCAAAAAAGATAGCCGTTCATGACGCATGTTATCAATTTATCACACTTTCAAGAGAATCCAACATATAGGGTACTTCCCGTTGACCTAAAATAATGAAATTTGGCAAGAAGCAATTACTTATATAGCACAAGACGTAAAGAAACATGTTCGAAAAACTAAATTTATAGTTAGATCATAAAAAAATGATTTCATATCCATAAGTTTGTACAGAACCCTCGGTGCGCGATTCCAACTTGCACTTGGCTTGTTTTCCTTTTATTGACATGGCTGGTAGGATATTTTTGCCAAAAGAGATATGAGGTGCAGGTTTCGGAACATTCGTAGTTTCTATATCCTGTACGATAAATGCTTGATCTTCATCGCCCAATACCAGCGCATCTTCATACCATTCTAATCACAGACGTTGGTATGGCCACAAGATATTGTTCAACTTCGTCGAGAGCATGAGATTATTCTCGTTGAGGTCAACGAAAATAATCTCGTTCCATCATGAGCCTAAAACAGTGAAAAAAAGTTTAGTAACTGTTAGTAAAAGTACATAAAATGCTATACAAAACATACTTGAACATTATAATGTATTTGACCTATGAAGCATATTGGGACACATACTTCCCCTAAACATTATTTGGTCTTTTAGTTACTTTATTCCTGCAAATTATTGTAAAAAGCATTAAAACATAAATGTTTACTTACCATTGTAGAAAACTTTGGCACTAAACAACCACAACAACAATTAAAACATAGGTTAATTTATTGTTCAAAATAATACATTGATGGACGCCAAAACATCGAATTTTAATTACCAACTGTTTATATTTTTTTCACTCGCCGTACATTTTTTACCATAAATAATAAAAGATATGTTCAGAAATAAGTTCTTGGACTTCCAATTACAAAGAAGTTTTGCATATTGTAGTGAAAAAATTTATAATATAAATCAGGGACAAGGGTATCCCATTTACGTCAAAGGGTTAAAGAAATAAAACCGGTTTTGCACTCGACCGCGCATCGTACCAAAATAGCTATTAGCTATTGGCTAAGCCGAGTGGTCGTTGCGTTGACAAATTACAGTGATACAGGGTGGTCATTACAACGGTCATTTATTTAGGTGAAAACTCTCAAAAGTAGTCCAAGCGTCGTTGAAGTACAAACATCAAATAAATAGTTCGCAATGCCATATTTGCACTAACTTAGACGTTATGTCTCTTGAGTAGTGTTAAATGTCGGCGCAATAGACAGCGTGCGTCAAGTTTTGGTGCAGATATTTTTTTCCACGTTTTTAAGCCTATCTTTAAACCTAAATGTCATTTACAGTCGATTTTCGCCGTGCTGCTTAAGCTACCCGTGTGAAGCCGGCGTAAGTAATTTATTATTATGTTCTATTTACTTCTAACATAATTTAAGTGAGATCTCATTAGCAGTAGTAATCTAATAATGTACCTGTCACCGCGAAACTGCTTGCCCAGTTCTGCGACCAGCCTTCTCACTTCCTCTTCGCTGAAGTCCGTATACCCTATGTGTACGCTTTGTCTGGAAGTACAAATACAAACGAATATTATAAATGCGAAAATAACTATGTCTGTTTGTAATATTTTCACGCCTAAAACGCTTTGTACACTAGCACTTTGAAATTAAATGAAAATGAAATGAAATGAAATAAGTTTATTGCTGCAAATACAAGTTGTCCGTAAGATCTAACAAGTGTAGGTACATATGTAGGTATATATCTATATCTAGACAATGAAACTTATTGCTAGGATTGTTTGTTTTGCAGATAGTATGTTTGGTACTGTGGTGGGTACCTGCAGTAATTAGCTACTAGGCAGAGCCTGTATCGAGGGAATCTAGATTTCAAAAACACTTATGGTACACGGTAAACAAATAATACTAACAACAAATCAAGCGGCCAACTTCAACTCGCTGGCTTCGAAAGACGCTCCGCGAGGAGCAAGACATGAACTGTTGTGTTATTCAGTACATCATCATCAGCCTATATCAGTCCACTGCTGGACATAGGCCTCCCCTAATGAGCGCCATTGCACCCTGTCTCGAGCTCGACGCAACTAGCTTCAACCAGCAGCCTTTTGCATATCATCCACTCCACCTGGCTGTATTATTCAGTACTCGAAGCATTAATATAACACTTTGAAAACACAACTCACGATAAAGACCTGCTATATGCTTGCTGGGCATGGAGCAAAATTGTGTTTTTTAAGCAAATGTGACATAGTCATAGGATCGGTGCCACATTCGCAACGCGTCGCTGCCTCCTCAATATAGCCCCATTTACTTAAGTTGAGCTTGCAGCGACCTATTTTTTATGGGACTTGAAGATGGAACAAGCACATGGCACCTGATGTTAAGTGGCAACCTTTACCTACCACAAAGCATTGCATCGTAGATCACGTTTTTTGGAATGTGCTCTATGATGCAACGCCTTGTCCTTGAGGCATGAAGATGATAAGCCTCTTGTGCCTGTAATTTCACCGGCACCCACACTCTTCAAACCGAAACACAGCACAGCTGTTTCACGGCTTCTACTGACTCTGTCCTACTGGTAAACTCGTGTAGGTCGTATCTACCCGAGACCTACCCGAGTTTACCAGTCGGTTAAACGAAAAATGGGAGGGAGATAGAGAAGCCTTTGCCCTGAAGTGAAACGAGGTAGGCTGAAAATAATAATATAAATAATAAGTCTCACCTGAACCGGAACTGCTCGCCTAGCTCGCCGGCACCCACACTCTTCAAACCGAAACACAGCACAGCTGTTTCACGGCTTCTACTGACTCTGTCCTACTGGTAAACTCGTGTAGGTCGTATCTACCCGAGACCTACCCGAGTTTACCAGTCGGTTAAACGAAAAATGGGAGGGAGATAGAGAAGCCTTTGCCCTGAAGTGAAACGAGGTAGGCTGAAAATAATAATATAAATAATAAGTCTCACCTGAACCGGAACTGCTCGCCTAGCTCTCGCTCGTCCCGTGGCGCGATCTCGAAGACCCCCGTGAATGCGTATGGATGACCCCCGTACGCCCACTCCGAGGCTCCCACTTGAACCCCGCTGTGGAACACCCCCACGCCCGCACTCGCTGTGTACCTGGAGAGATTTTCCCTTCATGAATCACTAGCGACCTGCTCTCGGTTCGCTTGGTTCGGAGCAAAAAAACCAAAAACACGTTATTATCATAGAACCCTACTTATTTTATAAATGCGAAATATCCCAGTGGAGAGGCATAATTTAGGAATCTTACCAGATCATCTTGGTTAAGCAACACTCCGCACCGGAAAATGTATAGGCACGTCAGTTTTTGGATAAAAAAATAGAGATCGAGATCAGTTTCTATTGAGAGTTCAGTAGGGCGATCACGAATATTTCAACCTGACGTATGGTTAATAGACAGGGTAGAAGCCTTTAAAAATAATAAAAAGTGGGATGAAACCCATTAGAAAAGGAGGAGAATATTATAAAAATGAAAATCTTAGACCAATGAGAAAGCGTTATTTTGAATCTATACTTTTTCATTAACCGAAATTTGACGTTTATAATACGTATGCTTTTTCGATAGTCTTCGAGACGGAGCCTCAAAACGAACCTAAACCATTTGAACTCAGTTTCAATATTGGCTAATTAAAGGTCATACATAAATTGACATTTTGTTGATCTACTTTGCTACGCCTACGTAAAAGTGGAATAAAAAAATCTTGAACCTAGATTACTACGCTACTTAGAAAACGAAATACAAAGCAGTGAATTGATATTTTATGTTAAGGTGAGTCCAGATTGTGTAACAAAACTCTTGTTTTATTAATACGCTATCATCCGCAGTAATAAACGTGCTGCTTAACTTTGTTTTATAACATGTTTTGTTACATACTCAGGACTGTTATTACCTTAACAGCTTTTTAAAAGAATGTTACGAAAACTGTCAAACAAACTGTAGGTACAAGCTTACCTCGAGGAGTATCATCACCATTATTACATCATAGGCAGCTTTAATTAATAGAAATTTAACTGACATAGTAAACGTCAACATTGGGTCAAGTGTTTAAACGTATATACGTATACGTATGCTCTATGTATACGACGTTCCACTGGCGTCTAGCCGGAGACAAAGTAGCTACACTCATCCTCAATATTTGGGCCAGCACATGTCGTATACGTTGAGTTTAACAGGCGTCTGACGACGGGTATTCTGACACTACATTCGGAGCTGGCGCAGACATAGCTCTGACAATGCATTCGTCTCGCTCCCTCAGCCTCTGTAGCGCTATGTGTATCTCACTCACCAGTTGGTCCAGTACATGTCGTATACGTTGAGTGGAGAGAGTCTGGCGGCAGACATAGCTCTGACAATGCATTCGTCTCGCTCCCTCGCCCGCTGTAGCGCTATGTGTATCTCACTCACCAGTTGGTCCAGTACATGTCGTATACGTTGAGTGGAGAGAGTCTGGCGGCAGACATAGCTCTGACAATGCATTCGCCTCGCTCCCTCGCCCATTGTAGCGCTATGTGTATCTCACTCACCAGTTGGTCCAGTACATGTCGTATACGTTAAGTGGAGAGAGTCTGGCGGCAGACATAGCTCTGACAATACATTCGTCTCGCTCCCTCACCCTCTGTAGCGCTACGTGTATCTCACTCACCAGTTGGTCCAGTACATATCGTATACGTTGAGTGGAGAGAGTCTGGCGGCAGACATAGCTCTGACAATACATTCGTCTCGCTCCCTCACCCTCTGTAGCGCTACGTGTATCTCACTCACCATTTGGTCCAGTACATGTCGTATACGTTGAGTGGAGAGAGTCTGGCGGCAGACATAGCTCTGACAATGCATTCGTCTCGCTCCCTCGCCCGCTGTAGCGCTATGTGTATCTCACTCACCAGTTGGTCCAGTACATGTCGTATACGTTGAGTACGACGGGCGTCTGGCCGGGCCGCGGCAGGCGCGGCTCGGATTTCCGCGACATCAGCGACATGCAAGAGGGGAACATGCCGCAGATGCCGCAAGACTGTGGAACAAGATCAACAATATTATAATAAGAAGAGGTTTCGATAATGTTTATTTAGAGCAAGACTCGATAGTTTTCTCGTAATTTTAAGATAATAGACATTTTCGCAGGTTTGTAGCTCGAGTCTGTTCTTATTTAATTTTAATCACTGTAATAGTTGCTAGACAATTACTTATACATATAACGTAAAAACGCTGTAAGCAGAACAAAATAATTATTTCGTGCAAGTGAATAACTGCACATTTATAGCGCAAATAAATTTATAAGATAACTAACTTATTGTTGTGTTGAGCTAAAATTAAAAGCACAATATGGGTCGACGTCGACCAAAACAATAATACCGTTTCGATTTGATAAAGTGGTTGAATCATGTTTCCACACGGTTCGATAAATACAATCATCAGATCTAGATGATATTGAGATAGTATTAACTTTATCCTTATAGGAAATGGTATTCCTGTAGGAACTTTTGTGCGTAAGCCAAGATACAGTCATGGGTATAAATATCCAGTAAAAGTTTGTAAGATATTGTGCATTCATAGTTGATATCACGACAAAGGAGAAAAATCTATTGTATGGTCAAGGCTATGTCATCATCATCATTATCAGCCTGTAGTAGTCCAATGCTGGATATAGGCCTCCCCTAATGAGCGCCATTGCACCTTGTCCTCAGCTCGACGCAGCTTCTACAAGCAGCCGATCGCAGATCGTCACTCTACCTGGCCGAAGGGCGGTCTACACTACGTTTGTCGAGCCGCGGACGCGGTCTCCACTCAAGAACTCTTTTACCCCAACGGTTATCGGTTTCTTCGGCAGATATGTTCTGCCCACTGGCACTTCAGCTTGCTAATTAGCACAGTCAAGTTTTAGTTCTATGTCGGATAGTCTCAATGCGTTTTCTATCCTTCAGAGAAGCTCCGATCATAGCTCTTTCATAGCTTGCTGAGCGACTTTGAACTGGTGGACTGGCCGTATGTAACTATGGACGCCTGTATGTATTGTTATTAACGCACCGCCTAAAGACCTTTGTTTTCGTTGTAGGGTATATGCCTAGAATATAGGGGTGTAGTCCTCATTTTACAGAAACTGACTGGGAGGAACTTGTTGAGGAAGATGGAAGAGCCAATAGAGCCAAATGGAAAAAGTGCTTGCGCGACGGTGAAAATCATCACGACCAGACCTAGTTTGCCTCGTTAGCGGAAAGTAAGAGACGGCATGGCAAAGAAACGAACCGCCCGCCCCGCGCCGTCTGACACTTCACATACTTGCACTAAATGCGCCCGTCCTGTACAATCCAGTATAGGGCTATTTATAGTCATAAACCAAATGTTTCTCTAAAACCACGGACACTACTTAGATCGTCTGCAATAGACGCATAGGCCGATAATGATGATGAGTGTAGCGGTGCACAAAGAAATTTCCTGAAATTCAGCTTAGGGATACAGCCGGGAAAACTTCTCCGGAAATGAAGTTGCGGGCGCTCACTAGTGCTAAATACTGTGCTAAAATATTGTGGTCGTCATCCTGACACATTAAATAACCCATAATGTTTACGTTATTTCGCCGGCCGTAAAACTTAACTTGCGTCATATCATAATAGTGTGCGAAAAGCTGAATAATAAACACGTTACAGTAAATAAAATGAATGCTTTACAAAAATGTTGTAGAAATGAAATAACAATAAAAACCTTATTTAATTTTTAAGTGGCGTGAGGCCTTGTCGCTGCTTGGATAGTACAGTCGGCATGAGAAGAAGTTATTCCTAGTCTGTCTGTTTCGTGGACAAAAGTTCGTCTGTAATTATTATTACAACTGATTTGTAAATAGAACACGTTGAATTTTATAGGAAAGGAAGTGAACGGTTCGCGAAATGTTATAGTCAAACTGCATCAATACATAAACGAAAAAAAAGTTAATTTAATTTACTTCGAACAAAGCTAGTTTAACTGTTTTCCTGTTTAATTACTTTTCCTTGTAACCATTTTTTTCAAGATTTAAATAAAATAAGCTTTGACGCGCATTATCGAGGTAATTTCGGTAATTAGTTTAATTAGTAAAACTATTTCTGCGGACGACTGTATGAGCCTATTGCCTATGAAAAACGTTTATTGCTTTAAATAGTAAGTAACCTTGTGAAGTAATTACTTGCTTCAAATATTTTGTTTTCTTATTAAAATTAACGCGTAGGTTAAGTAGAATACATTTGTAAAGGTCACGATACGCTAAACCGCCAGATATTTAGGCAAGCAATATGTAATCAAATATTTTTACAACGCGACTTTTTGATTAGTAGAATTAATGATTGATGGTCATTAATTACTGCGACCACCAACCTTTTTATACCTGACGATGGAACTAGCACTTGGCCCACCTGATGTTAAGTGGTAACCATTACTTATAACAAAGTATTGGTTCGTAGGTCATGTTTGAAACGTGTCCAAACTTGAGGCAAGGTCTCTTTAATTTCATCTGCACCCACACCCGTCAATCCGAAACACAGCAATTGTGCTTCACGGCAAAAAAAGGGTTCCCCGGATGAGAACTCTACCGAACTACTCCAACTCTGCTACTGCTCATGCTCATCCATCCTACCATCCCAAAAAGGTTCAAGATTCAAAATGTTTCTTTGCAAAAAGGTAAAGGGTTGAAGAGTATATAAAATTATGGTTGAACTAGCAAATTTTGTTACTTTCATTACGGAAAATTAGGAGAAATCAAGAGAACTAATGTCTAGCTAACAATAAAATGATTTGTATCCATCAATTTTCTATAACCATGGGAAAACGTCACATGTTTAAACGAATGATTCCTTCAAGGTTGGAAAATTACAAGTAATTTGATATCATTACTAAGTAAATAAATGATTCTGTATAAATCTTTGGTATTTTCTGCTTGGGTAAATATCATAAAAAGTTACTTAGCTATAGTCGGACGTTCGTTTCATCATTAGCCAACTCAGATGTCGGAGTTTGTTAACCACCTGAAGGCCTCCGACATGGCTTAAGGTTAAGCCTCTGCAAAACAAGCGCTCAAATTTAAATGACACTAAATGAGATAAGATGATCTGCTAAAAATACCATGGTAAGCAACGCCACGAGCGTCTCGTACATACTTAGGTAGGTACATAAAATCACGTCTATTTCCCGGACGGGTAGGCAGCGACCACGGTTTTCCACTTGCTACGATATTGACATACTTCATTCACTCTCATCACATTCTTCGTGTATACTTGTCAAGTTGTCAGTTTAGAGATTTTCTTGAGCTAGCACGTCTCCGATTGAATCTAAGTCTTTGGTATTTCGATGCCCTTCCTCTTGTATAAAACTTTAGTTACTCTTTAGTTTTAAACAGCGTCTGGTTTTACCGATCAAAAGCAGTCTTCTCAAAAGCAGTTAAACAAACAAGGCAAGAGATTTTTTTGTTTATAATACTTTTACTATATGGTTTATTTTACAAGTTTATACAGTAAATAGTTATTATTCAAGTAGTAAGTAGTCATCATCATCATCAGCCTATAGCAGTCCACTGCTGGACATAGGCTTCCCTTAAACTTAACGACTTTAAACGCCCTCCGGCCAGGGTGGGGTGACGATCTGCGAAAGGCTGCTGGTAGAAGCTGGATGCGTCGAGCTCAGGACAGGGCGCAATGGCGCTCATTAGTAAGTAGTGAGTAGATATAATTTTCTATATCTGTAAATTTCTTGTATTTATCTTTATCTGTTGGGTTTGTTAAATAACTGTGTTTTCTTTACTTTTCATTCTAGTTAGACCTAACTTAAGATATTTTTGTAAAATTGATAAAAAAATTACATTTGACATCGTAGTGAGTATAAATTATTTGCCGTAACAACTACGTTCAGCGGCGTGACGAATGGTAAGCGCAATGAAATATTTTGTCCAATGACGAAAGTGTTTTTTGAATCTAAGCTTTTTCATTGACCAAAATTTTACGTCTACAACAAGAATACTTTTTCGCTAGTCTTTGTGATCGAGCTTCTGATTGGCACTACACTAATTGGCACAATCGATTAATAGTGGCTAACTCAATTTTAAGAACAAGCGTACATTAAAAGTAGGTTACAAAGCCAGACTATTAAATTGCCCCAGTTCAAGGCTTCAAAACGGAAACCGAAGCGACGAATGCACGAATATAACGCTACAAGGCTGATCTAAAGATACATTTAGTTAAGTTGCTTTACATTGGGTTAAGTAGGGAAAAACAATTGATTGTATGGTTTTTTGTGTGTAAAATATTAATTATGATTGAGGGCATCGGCATGGCCCTAATTTAAAACTGTTTTATCGACGTTTGTTACAATGGCATTAGAAAGTACAGGCACATGAGGCCTACCATCTTCAAGCCCTCACTTTAATGGACGTAGGGCGTTGCATCGTAGTGCACGTTCCAACATACGTGACCTATCAAGCATTACTTCGTTATAAGTAATGGTTACCGCTACAAATAGGTGGGCCACTTGGTTATAAATAACTCAAAATCAGGTGGGCCATGTGCTAGTTCTATCTTCAGGAATCATACAAAAGCCCGGTCTTACGCCGAAATATTTTGCTACTAAGCCTAAAAGTATTTTAAATCTAATGTCGGCTTTAGGAGTATAAGGCGTCCGGCTGCAAGATGGCAGACGACATTGTCAAAGTCGAGGCTTTACATGGGTTTGACAAGCGCAGGATCCTGGTGGCTTGTTGATGATGGCACAAGTCGAGGGAGATCTATGTCCAGTAGTGGGTGAAGTCAGGCTGTGGATGATGATGATGACATGGTACATGGATGACATAACCAAGTGTACTATATATTCCTCTGGTGAAATAAATGACTATGAGTATCATCATACTCATACTCATTTCATCCATCGATGAAAATACGACGATGGATAAATAAAAAGTATTTTACGTTATTTAAATTCTCGTTTAACTCATTACTCTAGCTATGGAAGTATAAGGAACCTACAATTATTATTTGTCTGTATTATTGCTTCGTAAAAAATATGGGACTAGAAAGGATTGATTTTTTTTACCTTTTTAGGTGTCACTGTAATTTTGAGTTTTTTCTTCATATCTTTTTAAAATGCAAAATATTTACTTATTAACATTAAAAAAACCTAGTAAACAACGTAACACTTGCACTTCAATTATTGAAATTAACACAACGAAAACATAACAAACCGTTGCGTTATTTTCGAGTCTCGAAACTTTCCGATTTCAATAACACAACTACACAAGACACAGTTACGACGCGTTGTAACGAAATTACTGTTTACATTTTCTCGTTGGATACAATTATCACGGCAAAGTGAAAACATAACCAATGATACTAGAACCTTCAGAACTACAATTCGAGCCAATCATTCCTAGAATAGTATTGTATGAGAGGTCTTGATAACTGGTTTGTTTATTATCATGTAACAACAGATTTTTAATCCACATTAATCGCAAAAAAATCCTTTTATCAGACAGTTATTGTCCTATCGATGAGTTCTTTGTTTGCTCGAGATAGGCTGGCTTTAAAGGTCTTAGACTTTCAGGGTTGGAAAACATGACCAGTGTTCTGTTTCGCACATAGGCGCACAGACATCCATAACATACCTAATTAATCATACTAATATTATAAATGTGAAAGTTTGTAAGGATGGATCCATTAATGATGATAGTTTCTCTTTCACGTAAAAACTACAGAACGGATTTGGATGTAATTTGGAATATACATATTTGTGACCTGGACTAAAACAGGCTTTCATCCCGGTACCACGTGAGCGATCCGCGGGCAAAAGAATAAAAATGCGCAACTGAGTATACTATTGGTTTGTTTGTTTGTTACGCTTTGACTACTCAACCGATCATCATGAAATTTAGCATACATGTTGTCAGGGGGGAAATAGGGTTACTTTCATCCAGATATAGTTCCCGTGGGATGGAAAAACGTTAATAGCTAAAGCTTAATGGCGGACGGTAGCTAGTAAAAACTATAAGGGAGGTTAATAGTAACTATTGATTAAGATTACAGTCAGTCAGACACATGAGGCTTATCACCTTCAAGCCCATGTAGAGCATATTCCAAACATGCGTGACATACGTACGATGTACCTAATACTTTGTAGGTAATGGAACATAACATCAGAGGCTTGAATACGAACAACATACCTTACTACAAAGTTTAAGTTAACTATATTTTTATATGGAAATGTCAAAGTTTTACAAACCTGCCGCTAGGGGGCCGTTGCTCCATTTTCATACAAAAATATAGTTAACGTTAACTTTGTAGTAAGGTGTGGTTATCGCACTTAAGTCACAGGGCCATGTGCTTATTCCATCTTCAAGTATAAAAAAAGATCACAGGTAAATACATTTTCAGTGAAAAAGAACTGGTAGCTAAACAGCCCTTTAGCAGCCATTGAGCAGTGAGTTAAGGCGAAGCTGATTGAGCGAACGAGACGTAAAATATGCGAGCAAAGCAAGAAAAAAGAGCCGCGGCATAATGACGCGCTGCACCAAATTCAATAAAAATAATATCAAAATAAAAATATTGCTTCAAAAAACCACATTTACATTGAAGATAAAATCTGCCGACATTTACGTGAGAAACAATTTGGCAATCAAGTCCTTTAGAATTTCAGTCGAAAACAGTTTCATGCAATTTTTTTTCCACATAATAAATAGGTCGATTTTGTGTGTCCACTTAAAATAAAGGTTGATGAATGATTTTTCGGAACTTATTTTTTGTCCCCTTTTAAATGCGCGATCAGTAGGTGGACTATAAGCGGAGGAGTGGTGGTGTTTAGGATTGAGACGCACCAGTTTAATCAAATACGAATTCCTCAATAAGGAGAAAGTCTCCAAAAACTACCAATTAGTTCTTCTTATCGCCTTACAGGATAGCAACATATTTAAATGGCATTTAGCAATAATAACATTTCTATAGCATCATGCAACAGTAAGAAGTTTCTTGAACATAAATGAAAATTCAAAAATATATGGACAAATCAATTTAAAATGAAAAAAAATTAAGACATCACAGAAATAATTATTTGTGCACTGTGTACTGTGATTTAACTAAATACTCTGGAACTAAAGTGACACGTCAAACTGATCATTTTAACCTATAATTGACTTTTTATCACAAACAAAACCCTAGCAATGTATCGACATACGCTATTGGTGTGCCTATGAACTACATTCTGTACTGTAGTGAAGTGTTAAACCACACTTAAGGGAAAATAGGCAGTGTCCAGGTAAAAAAAATGTATCTATGTAGTATATCAATCATGTGGTTCCCATAATACAAGCTCTGCTTAGTTTGGGGCTACATGATGCTGTGTGATAACATCCAGGATTATTTATTATTTATTATTATTATTGATGGGAAGGTTACAGGTTCAAATCATGCCTGAGATTTAACTTTTGAGATATTATTTTTACATCTGCAATACTTTAATGCTCCACGAAATAAGTTATTTTCTATTTTTGTAATATCACTTTATTAAGGGCATATCCCCCTTGAGGCCTATGTCCGCCAGTGTACTGATATAAGCAGGTATTATTATCACATATGACAGTTGTACAACTGGTCAATTGACTGTTTAATAAATATTGTTTATTGATGTGGAAACACATGGTAATTTTGATCAGTTTGACATGACACATGCTACAACAATTATCTTACTAAATTGATATTATCGAAGGGCTCCTCCTGGGACACGGTTGGAGAGTTCAGGAGTGGATCTTCCTCCTCCTGGCCCTCCGAGCTCCGTTCCGAGCGGACGCGGCAAGCATCACATCTCTTCATTTCTACTCATACTTCTCAACTGCAGACTGTCAATAATGCCCATTGATTTTTACCTTTTTAGTGAGCTATAAAATGTTTTTAGCAAAATAACTTAACTACATAGGTAACTATATGTAGTAGGCAAGAAGACAGCATTCATCATAATTACATAATTAAATAATGATGATGAGTGTTTTCTTCTCAAAGCCCCTCCTTCCCCAAGCCATTCTAGGCCCTAGACGAGATTGAAAATGACATAGATGGGGCGAATTAAGTAAGTATAACAGACGAAATATAAATAAGTTGCTAGATTGATCAATATCTATAGTAGGTAACAAATAAAAGATAATGTGATTGTAAACAAGACAAGGATAATGTCCTGAGATATTGGATATTACTTCTTTGTCTTAAACCTTTATCTAAAGTAATTTTATGTACCTCATTATCACTATCTATTAGTGAAGTCTGGTCCATAACTAAAACTTTAAAAAGCACTGAAAACTCATTTATAGAGCACTTAAAACTTCTTTATGTAAACAATGCTGATCTTTATGAAATAAAAAATAAACTACGCTGGCCTGTGACGGCAGCATGATCACACAATAAAACCTGTGACGACCTTTGCATTGAGGAAGAATAAAATAAATGTATTGACCGGGCATGAAAATACCATTGTATGCAAATTATGAGTTGACCATTAGCTAAAATAATGACGATATTCAAAGTTACGACGCACGCTTAATGTGAGATTGTGACCATTAATGCTACAACGAAAACAGAACCCAAATAATAAAATAACGTAAAACTTACCAATACGAAAAGGTTCTTGTGGTATGCACACGTATTCCATTAACTAGTTAACTGGCAATTCAGTTGACTAATTCCATTATGGGCATGGCACTAGCGAGTTATTTTGTAGAGATATACGCGCGATTTATAAAAATATGTATTTTTTGGAAATTGAGCATTTATCACCAAATCGTGCTACGCGTACGTTTTATTTTTTAAATTTTTTTGATTGATTGATTTATTTACTGACATTTGACATTTTTCAATTTTGACATTCAATTATTATTTTTTTACCTTTTCTATCCATAGACAATTTTAGAGCAGTACAAACTCATAACTACAAACAAAAAACGTTTTTAGTCGATTCGATCGATCAAATAAGTCGATTTCAAATTCAATCTATTTCATTTGATCATCGATTCAATGACGAAAAATATTCACACGTCAGCCAGCTGCACGTCACCTCACTGAACTGTCATTCAAGTCTATAATATCTGAAATCTAGTTTTTCATGTTTTGGTGAAAAAAGCAAAGTATTTACAATGGTAATTGCATTTTCCTAACAAGAAATGATTTATAACATATATTTTTTATGACAGCTTTAATCAAGTTACTGTGTATACAAATGCACCCAAATATAATGATAGAATTAGTCGGGGCTATGTTTACAATAATTATGTGATGTTTTTGTGCGTTTTCAGGTGCTAATAGCAGCAACAGTATGCACAAAATCGGGAAAAGGTATGTAACGATCAACTATTGAACTCTAAATCCACTTTCAGTTCAAAAATACTGAAGTAAAACCAATATTTCAAAGTTACCTGTACCCTGAAATCTTTCAGCGTTGGTGTCAAGGCAGTTCGTCGAAATGACAAAAGCCCGCATTGAAGGTTTGCTAGCAGCTTTCCCGAAGCTCATGACTGCAGGTCGACAGCACACCTTTGTGGAGACAGAATCTGTCAGGTAAGAACTAGAGGACCCGACAGACGTTGTCCTGTCTCCAAGAGGATTCAAAGTAAAAGAAACATTAAAATAAGATATCGAAATGGAAAAAGCAATCAAATAAAATATTTAAGCAATCAATGAGAATATCAAAGTGGAAAATGCTATCAAAGAGGATATGGATGTTAAAGAAGCAATTAAAGAGGTATTCGATGTGGGAGAAGCTAGCAAAGGGAATACTGAAGTTGAAGAAGCAATCAAAGAGTATATTGAAATGGAAAAAGCAATTATTGAGGATAAAACATCAACAACAACTACCCTACCCTTTTCCACCCTACCCTATTATAAGCATTTAAGAGACAGTCTTGAAAACTTAATTTTGCTTCACAGATATGTATACCAGCCATTGGATAAGCTGTACATGCTCCTAATAACCACAAAGGCCAGCAACATCCTTGAGGACTTAGAAACTCTCCGTCTTTTCAGCAGAGTGGTAATTTAGCTTTTTATATTACAATGCGATGTACGATGATTATAGGTTAGCTAGCATTCATGGTAAGTGAGAGATTTAAGTAGCACCAGTGAAAGAAAAGTTGAGGAGTAGGTTAGTGTGGTATGGGAATAATATGAAGAGGGATGAAAGTCACATTAAGAATGTTATGCATGAATGTGAAAGGATGTGTTGTCAGAGGTATGTGATGGTATGAGTAAGAAAGCAGATGATAAATGAAAATGGAAGAGAGCACCATGTTGTGCCGACCCCGATTACAGTGGAATAAGGGTGATGGTAGATGAGAGATTGATCAAGTGAAATAGTCTCTCAGTTTTTGTGTGGGAATCTCTCTGCTAGGCCTTGGGGTCTAAGGCTTACACCAGACAAGGTATTTGAATAAATAAAGTACATGAATTTTTTGGACAACCTCTGGTCCAGTGGCCGAAAGTCCACTTGAGACACAGAAAGTTACGGGTTCGATTCTCACCGTGAGTATTCTGCAAATGCATGTATTTACAAAAAAACGTATCCAAGTAGTATTAAATAAATAATACTGGACGTACCACAAGCATCATGTAGCCCCATACTAAGCAGAGCTTGTGTTATGGAAACCACATGATTCATATACTACATAATATACTTTTTTTTTTGTAAATACATACATATCATACATAGAAAACACCCAGACCCGAGACAAATATCTGCAGACAAATACAAATATTTGTCCCGCAGCGGGAATCGAACCCGTAACCTTCTGCGTCGCAGGCGGGCTTTCACCTACTGCGCCACAGAGGTCGTCGAGTATTAGTCATGTGGTTTCCATAACACAAGTTCTGCTTAGTTTGAAGTTAGATGATGCTGTGTGATGGTTTCCAGAATGATTTATTTTCCAGGTGCCAGAGTACTGCAGTCAGTTAACTGAGTCTGAAGTGTTGAATCAGGCATTCAATTTGCTGTTTGCTTTCGATGAAATTGTGGCTCTCGGCTACAGGGAGAGTGTCAACTTGGCTCAGGTAAATAAATAAAAAATTATAAAATATAAGTAGATAGATTGATCACCACATTCACCACAGTCAAAAGTAGAAGTTTCTTCTTCGTATGAGCTAGTGACCAACTCTGGTGTCGGAGTTTTTAGGCCGCCCGAAGGCCTCCGACATGGCTTAACGATTGAAAAGCCGGGATCAACATCTTAACGTGCCTTCCGAAGCACGGAAGCGCTCAAATCTAAATGTCACTAAACGGTCACCCATCCAAGTAATGACTGGGCGGAGTGTTGCTTAACCAAAGTGATCTGCTAGGAATACCGAAGTAAACCACGCCACGAGCGCTTCTAACTAAGCTAACTAGCGTAACTAAGTGTAAGCAATATTAAGGTAACACAATGAGCGGCCTTATCGCTGAAAGCTATCTCTTCCATGCATATACATTTGAATATGACATTTGAATCTTGAATCTATACAGGCAGGAGTAATAAAATGGCCCACCTCGGAGGCCTGCAGTGAACGTGTTAATTACCGTGCAGTACCACTAATCAATAAACAATGTTCATTAAACAAAATCTGATCGAGCAAAATATCGGTCCACTTCCTTCATACAGAACACAACTTTTAACCAAACGTTAACAATAAAGTGTTAACCTTAACCCACACTTAAGGGAAAATCTAAGAATCCAATAACCCAATACCCAATAACTTCGACTCAGGCGGGATTTGAACCCCATAAATAACGCAATTGCGCTACCGAGCCAACTCATCGCCTTGTCGAAATTTTTAGGCAGTCACGACCAAGCGCCGTTTGCTCCACCTACAGAGGACACGGTGCAGTTGGTAGCGCGTCTCGGCATTTAACCCAGGAAGGTCACGGTTTATATCCCGCCTTAGTCGAAGTTATTGGGAATTGGGATATTATAAAATCTTAGATTTTCCTGAAAACACTTTGTTGTTTACGTTTAATGAAAAGTTGTGTTCTCACTATGTATTAAGGAAGTGGACGCATACGACAGTTTTGCTCGTTTGAATAGTTCAAGTAACATTGTTTATTTTCAGAATTTTTGGGATATTATAAAATCGTAAGCGAAAAGTTGTTCAACATCATCTTAAAGTAGTTGATGAAACAAAAAGTTGGCAAACATGTCAGTGGAAACGCACGGTTATGTCAACTAATCCCAAACCGTTCAGAGCCCCAGAAGTTTATAAATTTGAAATAAAAAAATACTCCAACAAAACTTTAGTGTTGCCAGTCACAAATTCAGAATGGTATAAGTGTACAATCTACTGTTTTCAGGTCCGTTCATTTGTAGAGATGGACTCTCATGAAGAGAAGATCTTCCAAGCCGTCAGACAGGTTAGTTTGCCATGAGCTTAGGCACAGTTTAAATTAATGAATTGAATCAGGTGTGACTGTGGGAAACCATTACAAGATATTTAAAAGATAAAATATTTAGTACAAATTCCGCCAATTCTCTCTGGCGAGTTTCATAAAGAACTCACCAGAAATTCGACAATGTTTCGCCTTTCCCATAAGACATCATCAGGAAAAGCTAGACTCGCTGTCTGAGAGAGCAGATGTGAGAAAGATATTTCTGTTTGGCGAACGGCGAAGCAACACGTCTGCGGAGTTCTGTGGAGTGCCGAAGGCGGACATCGAGTCTATCGTTTCCTAATGATGCCTTATGATAAAGGCGAAACATTTTCGAATTTCTGTTGAGTTTTTTATGAAACTCGCCAGAGAGAGTTGGCGGACTTTTTACTAAATATTTTATCTTTTAAATATAACGATTTAAATTCCTATTAGACCACGTAGTATTCAGTCTGTCTTAATAAGACTGTCTTACACTTAGCGTAGTATAATAAGAGTAAGCTACTAAGTCGGACTTAGGTTTGGTGAACGGATGTGAGCAAGGATCTCTAGACGAGGATTTGAAAACACGCGTCAGAATTATTCCATGAACGTTGGCTAAGTGTATAGACGTTTAGCCAGAATGTAATTTAATTAAGCGAAAATAGGCCTCATCTCAGTGCAGGCGACTGTAACAAGATAACACTCACGTAGTAGATCGATTTAGTTCCACTAAATACCAACAAAACTCTTTCTTTAGTCGAGCAGTAATTGCGTTCAATAATCTGGTTGACCTCCCCGATCTCGATCTTTTCGTGACTAAATCGCCTACAATTAAAAGGATCCTATCAAGTCGCTGGTTTGACATGCGTCCGTGAACTTTTGTTATTATCAATATTTCTTGTGATTAGGTTTATTTCTTTTTTCTTCTCTAAGTACTAGGTATGTTCTTTTTTTTATTTTTTTTTTACAAGTAAGATTTTGTAACTCAATAGTTGCATTTATACTATATTGTTTAGATTTTGAGTACTGTTTGTTTTCCAAATAAATAAAAATAAATAAATAATGTTGCCAGACACAAGAGCGCGAAGCTGCCAATCGCATGAGGGAGCGCGCTAAGGAGTTGCAGCGGGAGAGACTCGAGGCCGCCAAGAAAGGACTGCCGCCGCGCTCGCAGATGTCATTCGGTGAGCACCTTATCTGTACAGTATCAACAACCTATAGGAGTCCATTGCTGAACATAGATCTGAACATAGTTCCAGTATTATACTACTAATTCTTTTTATTGGGAAGACACTGTCGCCTGTAACACAGCTGATTTTAGCTACCAAAGGTGACAAAGCTCTACCACTGTTTTTACCTTGTTTATTATGAATAAAGATTTTTGTATTTGTATACGTATGCTATGCCGCTCCATCATGTTTGTTCCTCCTAAACGCCAAAAAGGTAAGTCCACATCAAACACTCTACATACACTACCTTAATAAAATTTCATACAAAATGGAAATAAACATGAAATGGAATAACATGGAAATAAAGCACAAATTAGAACACACGGTAAGTCGTTGCTGGGACGTGGTTATGACGCGCCATTTCAACTAGTTCGTCTTCTTAGTGTGTGCTTGCTTGCGACAGACGTCTGTTAATGATGTAAAAGTGCGTGACGACATCGGATTTGATATTGCATTTTGTGAAGGGCATCTTCGTCTTCTGAGGATGACATGCTGACACATCGATGCCGGACAACAGGCTGCTCTACACTTGTGCCCGTGTCATGTCCGAGCCATGTCCGCACCATGTCTGCGCCCCGTGTCTTTGTTTGATGCCATTTATATGTGGCCTGCGCCATAAACATACACATACACACAGAGCTCGGAATCTAGTTAGAGGGAGTTGGAGACAGTTTCATCCCAAGCTTATTTGTCATCTAAATAATCAGAAATTGTATAATAAGCTTTATTACAAAGGTTACGTTTAACAACATATTTGAATTTATTTAGAGATAAATTAAACATATCATTTGGGATTTTGTTAATAAATCGTACACATTAAAATTAGATAAATAAAATCAATAAATAATGCTGGACATACCACACAGCATCATGTAACCCCAAACTAAGCAGAGCTTGTGTTATGGTAACCACATGATTGATATACAACATAATATACTTTTTTTTTGTAAATACATACATATCATACATAGAAAACACCCAGACCCGTGACAAATATCTGCAGAACATACAAACATTTGTCCCGCAGCGGGAATCGAACCCACAACCTTCTGCGTCTCAGGCGGGCTTTCACCCACTGCGCCACAGAGGTTGTCAAATTCAACAACATTGTCCTTTGAAAGATTGATTAACTTTATGGAGCCTTACTTCCTTAAGTAGGAACGGCTGGCTGGAGGCTTAAAGATCTCTGGCTATAATTTAAATTGTGTTAATGTTGTAGGAAGCAGCGGCGGTTTCGGCAACTCGACGATGTCGTCCATATCGTCGGCCGAGCCCATCGTCGAGAAGATACCGACCACGCCCGCTCGCGACACGTGAGTTTATTATAGTAACAACATAACTAAAGGTATAATAACGGCCGGTTCCTATATTATACCGTTACCGATGACGCTTCGTTTTCCCTTGAAAATCAGGGTGCCTAGTGCGAGTTTTTTACCAGCTCGATCGCGTTTGCGTTAACGCAAATTTATATGGAATCGAGGTAGCGCCATCTAGTGAAAAACGCGTGGCACTGACTCCTTTCCATACAAATTTCCGTAAACGCAAACGCGATCGAGCTGGTAAAAGAACTCGCACTAGGCACCCTGTCAAGTTTTCGACGCCTCGTTGTTAACTTTGACAGTTTTTCAAAGGAAAACGAAGCGTTATCGGTTACGGTATAATTTTATTTTATTTTATTAGCCTAATTAAATGTATACTTATTCTAAGATGTGGTTCTTTAAGTGCGATCAACATCGCTACCCTCATAGAGGTATAAAAATAGTCAGGTCAGAGGTATAATATAGGATTCGTCGGTAAGTTTGTAGCCGACGTGTCGCCGCAGTCATAAATCTGAACCCGACTGCAGGCGGCAGTAGCAGACAGCGTCGTATAGCAGGTGGTTACTGCTGATCTGCCGTTGGGCGACAGTGTCGTTTGACGTTCGGCCCGAAACAGCAGACGACGTGTCGCTAGCTACGGAAGGTATTTCATAGAAACCAGTTGTGTCGCAACACATCATCTGCTGCTTCTGTCTGCAGTCGGCTACGAACTTTTACCTTTATAGTTAGTGTTCTGTGTACTTTTACTTTACTTTTTGTACTTACAACATATGTACAAAGAAACGTTGGAACTTTTTACAAAAAGCCAATGAGATAGCGTAGATACGAAATAACGCTGTGCTCATTTTTTTTATACTATTTAAAGATGGAACAAGCACATGGCCCACCTGATGTTAAGTGGTAATCATTACCTATGACAAAGCATTGCATCGTAGATCACGTTTTATTGGAACGTGCTCTACGATGCAACGTCCTGCGTCCATCAACTTGAGGCATGAAGATGATAAGCCTCTTGTCCCTGTAATTTCACCGGCACCCACACTTTTCAAACCGAAACACAGCTCAGCTGCTTCACGGCAGAAATAGGCATGGTGCCAGTACGCACCCTCCATAAAGAACTCTGCTACCTTTAGTGGCTGCTCTACCAATGGTCGAAATATTTTATACTAGCTTCCGCCCGCGGCTTCGCTCGCGAGGTACCGAGATAAAAAGCAGCCTATGTGCTCCAGGTCACAGGCTATGTAGATTCCAAGTTTCATCCAAATCCGTTCAGTAGTTTTGCATGAAAGAGTAACAAACATTCATCCATACATCCAGACCTCCATACTCACAAACTTTCGCATTTATAATATTAGCAGGAAGGATAGGATAGGATAGTAAGCCAATAATGCTAGACACTATCATACAGCATCATGTAGCCTCAAACTAAGCAAAGCATGTATTATCGGAACTACATGACTGATATTAATTTTATTATACATTTATATTATACATAAAAAAAAGACGTGTGGCACTCGGGGACTGCCGCGGTAAAGCTATTGCATAGCATTTTGTATCAACTTATGCAATTATAATTATTTATTTATTTTATTTATGCAGTATTTCTTTTTCTTTGATATTAATTCAAGTTACACTTTTTGAGCGTGGTGACCGATAAGAAAACAATTTTTTTTCTTTTATTAAATAAAAATACGTCTAGTTGCACGCACACAAACACCGTGTCGAAGACTGCCGAAAAGAAACGACGTTAGACAATGCACGGCCTTCAAGCCACACCTCCGTGTCCGTCGGAGTGGGGAGCGTGAGGTTTTTTTTCGTTACGGAATTTCTGGATTCGGTCCCCGCGCTCAAGGCCCTCGATAGAAGCTATGCAATAGCTTAAAAAACACCCAGACCTGAGACAAATATCTGCACATAATGCAAACATTTGTCTCGCGGCGGGGATCGAACCCTCAACCTTCTGCGTCTCAGGCGGACCTTCGTCCACTGCGCCATAGAGGCCGTCAAATTAAATGCTACTCCTTTAATGTCATCCAAAGGACCCGCATAGCGAAATGTATGACCTATGTAAGAATGCTATTATTATTGTAAGTCTTTCTGAGAGGATCTTTCAATCAGGCGTGTGTTGACGATAGGTGGAACTAGCCTTTTGAAAGTAGTGTACCCTTACATCACTTCCTTTTGTGTGTATTTTATTATTTTTAATTGTTTAATTTATTGTGTATTTATGGTCTTTTTTAAAACTATGGATCTCATGTGTCTGAAATAAAGCTCTTATTATTATTAAATTAAGAATGTTATGTTATTTTCTTCTTTGCATACTATATATTCTGGCCCGATTGTGTACGCTCTCGTGTTGGGTCAGCGCAGACAGAGGATCGCTGCGTAGAGGATTTATATGCACTTTATTTAATCATTTTAAAGTTGATTTTCGAGTGTCTTAATCAAATCCTTTCCGATGCGCCCTTCTCTGTCTGTGCTGACGCTAAGTCCGCATCTGAAATATTTATTATTTTTCAGACGTCCGACCGGCCGTTCTGCAATGAAGCTGGGATCCCGCGGCGCGGATACAGACTCCTTCGTGTCGCGGCTTCGCAACGAGGGCGAGGCGGTGGCAACACCGACCGCTACGGGCGGCGCTGTGGAGAGCGTCGCACCTGTTGTCAACCCTAATAGGAAGGAGTGAGTTAGCAAACTAATTTAACAACCTCTCCGAAAAATGAGTCGATGAGTGATCTTTCTGTCCAACGAGTCATCGTTAAGTGTGCTTTCCTGTCTAACAAGTCATATAATATGAGTTATTGTGTGGGCTTTCCAGTCCAATGATTCCTCTATGAGTAATTGAGTGGGCTTTCCGATCCATCGAGTCCCAATTATGAGTCATTATTGATGGGGCTTTTCGGTCCTACGAGTCCTATATGAGTCATCATTGATGGGGCTTTCTGGTCCAACGAGTCCTATATGAGTCATCATTAATGGGGCTTTCTGGTCCGACGAGTCCTATATGACTCATCATTAATGGGGCTTTCTGGTCCGACGAGTCCTATATGAGTCATCATTGATGGGGCTTTCCGGTCCTACGAGTCCTATATGAGTTATTGAGTGGGCTTTCTGGTCCAACGAGTCCTATATGAGTCATCATTACCATTATCACATATTAAGTTTAAATCAGCAATACACAAAGGTTATCTGGTAGAGAATGCTTCTCAGTATAAAGTTCGCCTATGTACATTGAATTTGGTGCAATAATAATCTTCTATCTATCTGATAAAAAAACAATTTTAGGTGGTACGAAGTTCACTGAGGCAACTTGTCACTTTATAAAAGCTTTGTATTTATTTGTATTGTAATTTTTGCAGCATACATTTGCGGTTTGAAGAGAGACTTAGCTTGGTCGCTGGCAGGGATGGAGACATTCAGAGCTTCGAACTTTCTGGTAAGCAAGAGGTTTTGTTTGCAGGACTCCTGACTTTGAACATTTCCATTTTTCATCAAAAATTTTATACTAGAGTTTTCTAACTAAAATTTGGTTTGCAGGACTCCTGACTTTGAACATTTCAAACGAGCAGTACGGCCGGATACAAGTTCATGTCGATAATAAAGATACCAGGCCACTGCAGCTGCAGGTAATTCACTCGCGGCTGTTTGCTAAGCAATGAATCACAATCACACTAGAAACTTAAATGTTGTGTGTTCATTCTATTAGGTTGGTATTGTAATCAAGACTAGGTGCTTATCGAATAATTATTAAAACATTCATCACACCAGCCTATATCAGTCCACTGGACGGACATAGGCCACTCCTTATAAAGGGGATATGCCCATAATCCCCATGCTGGGTAAGCAGGTTGGGGATCGTGAGGCACAGATTCTCGCACCACTGACGCTGCTGCCCAGGGGTTTAGCTGTGCCGATATTAGGCAGCGCTATGCCGCATTCAGCTGGCCCCCAGAGCCCCGTTTTTATTAACAGGGTGCACCACGTGCAGATGAGGTTGGCTTGGGTTCCGGAGATGGGAGTTGAAACCCCTTACAACCCAAAATAAGTATTTAAAATTTACTCTAAAATGACAGATATTATAATGTTCTAACTAAATATTCACAAACCAGCGGGGTGATTGGCTAACTCTGTTGCAAACAGAAATAATTGACATCGATCCTATTTTAACAAACAATGAGAGTTTGTCAATTGACGTTCATTGAATTTCGACGGATGAAATGTCAAAGCTTGTTAAAACAGGATCGGTGTCAATCATTTCTGTTTGCAACAGAGTTAGCCGATTACCCCGGTGGACATCAACTGGTAGAATGTACAGTTCAGCATTATTTACTTTTAACCCTAAGACTAGTGTAAACTATTGTTTAAATGTGTAACATTCAGTGAATAAATTACCTTTATTTAAAAGGCTTGCCGGTAAGGAATCAAAACACAAACCTTTCTACAGATCCACCCCAATGTAGATAATTATAATGTTTTAACTAAATATTCGCACACCAAAACAACAACTGGTAGAATGTACATTGTTCAGCATTTATTTACTTTTTACCCAAAAACCAGTGTAAACTATTGTTTAAGTTTTTGTAACCCCCATGGTTCTTTATAATTATCGGAAATAAAACATTTTCATTTATTTTATTTTATGTATGTAACATTTAGTGAAACTTTTTTACAGACTCACCCCAATGTAGACAAGGAGGCTTTCCGTGCCAGCGGCGTGATCGGCCTCAAGCAGTCCCAACGTCATTTCCCGCTCAACAGCGACGTGGGCGTGCTTAAATGGAGGCTTGCCACCACCAACGATGACAAACTAGCTCCCTTGTCAGGTAAATCTGCAACTGTAGTCTCCTCTGTCAAACAAGATGACGATAGAAGTCTCCGTTGTCAGGTTAATCTTCAATCTGTATGATACCAAAGACGTTTGTGTCGCATATTTTTCATACGCAAATGAATCATTATATCTATCCTTCTCATTGGAACTTTATACCCAAAGGTTTGCTGTAAGAGAATAAGGATGACGACTGGGTACACTGGGGTGTACGGGGTTCCAGGGGGTGTACGGGGCTCCAACCCCCATCTTCGGAACCCAAGCCAACCTCACCTGCACGTGGTGCACCCTGCTAATTAACGAACGGGGCTCTGGCAGCCGGCTGATTGCGGCATAGCACAGCCTACATCGCCTAGCGTGGGGATTATGGGTATATCCCCCTTTATTAGGGGAGGCCTATGTCCAGCAGTGGACTGATATAGGCTGGTGTGGTGGACTGGGTACAAAAATAATAATTCTAATTAGTCCGTCAGATAGATCAGCTAAAAATATTGCACACATATTTTTTTATTTATCAAATAAATAAAAAATCACGGAGATAAAGAGCGTCAAAGTTCGAGAGTGGGGGCTCGTGACGTCACGGCTAGGTAAAAAATGCACTAAGCTGTGACGTCACACGAAACTTCAACACACTATATCTTTGTATTTTTTTGTTTAATTAACGAAAGAAAAACTACGTGTCCAATATTTTTTTATACTGTAAATCACGGACTTATTAGATCCCTATTCTTTGATTGTTAAGTTCGCCTTTGTACATAACATTAAAGTTTTTTGTTTCTGTATTATGTTTCTGTGTGCAATAAAGAATTAAAGAATCATTAGGGTACTCATGAAATTTGGCAAGAGGCAATGTCTTAATAGCACATGTGAAGGAAAAAATTCACAAACCGTTTTGTAGTTAGGTACCTACACCACAAAAAAATATATCATACGATTCATATTTACAGGTTTATACTGAACCTCCGGTACGCGAGTCCAACTCGCACTTTGCACTGTTTCATTGTGTTTCACGCAATAAAAATATTGAATTTAATATCTACCTCTCCCGTTTCGATGAGACGACCACCTGAGATGTCGTTTGGTACATCAAAGAGAGAGTCCAGGGTCTAATTTCTAATTTGACGTGGGGGGGAGAAAGTTCTGCACTGACGTCCCGCATTGGGGTGTATTGTGCATTGCCCCCCTGCTAACCCGACCCCAGCCAGCCCAACTCCTTAAAGTAACGGAGAAGAACTCCAGAGTTCTTCAACCCAGGTTGATGGCAACATTGCTGTAGAGCCCAGGGTCGGTGTCAGGGGTCTGTTCGAATGTCTCCTCACAGGCTGGAGAGCAGTACAAATACTCCCTCCTGATTCTGACGATGCTCATGGATCCTAATTTCTGGCCAGCGGGTATCGTCTACAGACGCTATAGGGAAGAAATATCACCCTAGGTTGTAGACTATCCTATCCTACTAATATTATAAATGCGTAAGTTTGTGAGTATGGATGAAAGTTTGTTACTCTTTCACGCAAAAACTACTGAACGGATTTGGATGAAACTTGGAATATACATAGTTTGTGACCTGGATTAACACATAGGCTACTTTTTATCCCGGTACCACGCGAGCGAAGCCCCGGGCGAAGCTAGTAATGTATATATGTAAGTCTGTAAGGTATTTATGACTGACTAAATTAAACTATTATTAAACAATTATTTATTTAATAGTGTTCATTCGATTAATTGAATGTTTGTAATGTCAGTGAACTGCTGGCCGTCAGAGGGTCCTAACGGCAGCTGTGACGTCAACATCGAGTACGAACTGGAGCAGGACCACCTCGTGCTGTCAGATGTCAACATACACATCCCTCTGCCGTGAGTATCTAACACCAGACTATAGCAGATGCTGTCAGTCCCCCGCCGCGTCTGTCTGTCTGTTCGTGATAAACTCAAAAACTACCGAACGGATTTTCATTAGGTTTCCACCAATAGACAGAGTGATTCATGAGGAAGGTTTAAAAAAATAAATAAAACGACATTATCACACAGCATCATCTAGCCCCAAAATGAGCAGATTCGAGCTTGTATTATGGGAACCACATGACTGATATGTAATATTACTCAAATACATATATTTTTTGTTATGAAATACATAATTATGCATAGAAAACACCCAGATCTGAGACAAATATCAGCAAATAATGCAAACGTTTATCCCGCGGCGGGAATCGAACCCACAACCTTCTGCGTCTCAGGCGAACCTACGCCCACTGCGCCACAGAGGCCATCAAGTTTATGGTGCTTAATTTATAGACGACCTCTGTGGCGCAGTGGGCGAAGGTCCGCCTGTGACGCAGAAGGTTGCGGGTTCGATTCCCGCTGCGGGACAAATGTTTGCATGTTCTGCAGATATTTGTCTCGGGTCTGGGTGTTTTCTATGTATGATATGTATATATTTACAAAAAAAAAAATATCTATGTAGTATATCAATCATGTGGTTCCCATAATACAAGTTCTGCTTAGTTTGGGGCTACATGATGCTGTGTGATAACGTCCCGGATTATTTATTTATTTATAAAGATTTTGTGTAAATCGGTTGAAATATGACGATAATTATTGAAGATGTCAGGAAAAGTCAATCCGCCTGCGCCTGGGAGCTTTGAGATAAAACAAAACAATGTATGGTGGGATAGGTCATATGTGTACTACCCGTGCGAATCCGGGACGAGTCACTTATAGAAAATAAAAGTGAATTACAAACAAATTACATGTGTACGACCTTCTTGAGGTAAACACAACAGGCGAATTGATATGTAGGTAAATGACTTGAGTGCTAAGAATGTTCATATTCATATTAATTTATGTACAAAATAACAAAGATTAGGTAGCTTAAGGCGACTATAAGGGTCTAAGCCTAGAAAATAACAATACAAGTTCAGCAATAATATCATTTTGATTCTATCACGTTTTCTTACCAAAAAAATTGCACCAATGTGATCAATTTTGGTGCAAATTTTTTGGTAGGAAAACGTGTTGGATTCAACATGATATTCTTGCTGAACCTTTGTATTGTTATTTTCTAGGCCGTGAAGGTTTGCTGTTTTGCATAACTACATTCAGTGATTTTATATCTTCAAAAATGTTGAATAGTGCGATCGAGAGGGAGGTTTGACCTGTATAGTCGCCTTAATAGTATATACATGCACCCTGTTAGGGCACTGCTATTTTGTTTGAGCCTATTTTAATATAATATCACATTAATAACAATATCTATTTATCATTGGTCAAGAATGTTCAAAATAACGCTTTAATTTTGGCCAATTTTTTTTTCGTTACACTTATGATGCTTCAGATTGAGACATTCGTGATCGTCCAGTCCACTGCTGGATATAGGCCTCCCCTAAAAAAGGGGATTTGACCATAATCCCCACGCTGCGCTTGGTTGGAGATCGCATGTTTTCTCGCAGCCAACGCTCCTGCCCGTCGGCGGTCAGGGGATGTAGCCGTCCCGGTGTAGGCTGCGCTATGCCGCAATCAGCTATATTTTATTTTAGTCCACAAAGTATGTATATTCCAAGTTTCATCCAAATATTCATA
The DNA here is from genome assembly GCA_951804965.1 of Horisme vitalbata. Taxonomy (NCBI): domain Eukaryota; kingdom Metazoa; phylum Arthropoda; class Insecta; order Lepidoptera; family Geometridae; genus Horisme; species Horisme vitalbata. Next base: position 4,357,142 of record OX638093.1, read on the forward strand.
CGGACTTAAGTGGGAACAAACATACACACAAACTTTCCCATTTATAATACTACTACAAGCCCGCGGCTTCGTTCGTATTTAGCTCATAATACAGTATTTTTTTGTGATATTTTCCAGTACCGGCAACAGTTCTGTGGTTGTCCACGCGTGGGAAGGAAGCTACTCCCAGAAGGGGCGGGTCCTCATCTGGAATATCCCCGTCATCAACAAAGCGGCCAAGACTGGCACTTTGGAGTTCACGTTAGTATTACCCTCACACTGGTATATTCTTGGACACATTATACCCCTTACTTAACGCTACTCAAAGTAAACCAATGCTCAAAGTTACCTATGTCACTGTTTGTCATAATCCAATGGTAAAAGATCCAAAGGCAATAATTTTTTTTTTAATGTACTTGAAGATGGAACAAGCACATGGCCCACCTGATGTTAAGTGGTAACCATTACCTAGCACAAAGCATTGCAACATAGATCACGTTTTATTGGAGCGTGCTCCACGATGCAATGCCCTGCGTCCAACTTGAGGCATGAAGATGTTAAGCCTCTTGTGCCTGTAATTTCACCGGCCCCCACACTTCAAGCCGAAACAGCAATGCTGCTTCACGGCAGAAATAGGCATGTACTAGATAACAGTACTTCCCCGGATTAGCCCTAAACAAAGAACTCTGCTACTAGAACTAACTAAATGGCTTGCTGACAATTGTTTCTTGTACTTGAATGAATTTATGAACTATTCTAATAGACCTTAATTATTATTATTATTTATTATTTTTTATCGTAATAACTATAGCTGAAATAATCTTACCAATATTAGTTTGACTTCACACCTATACTTCAGCCATATTGGATGAAGAATGTTTGTAAATAAACATTCCAAAACTTTTGGCAATTATTCCATAAATACGTAATATTTCAGTTAACTAATGTCATAAATGAAACTTTTGCTATATAAGTAAGTTATTAATGAAGTGCACATATTTATAAAACAAATAATAAAAAAGTACTTTTGAGGTTAAGTATGGGTGGTTTGTTTATATTTATTCTTCATCGAATTTGACTGAAGTATAGTTATAAAGATTGAATATTTGCATGCCTAGAATAAGGTAAGACATAAAATGGACATCTTTATTTACGACATACGGGGCAGAAATGATTGATACCGATCCTGTTTCAAACAACAGTGACAGGTTGTCAATTGACGTTCACTTCACTTCACTTCTTTATTAAATGGCTTCTGGGATAGTTTCCACAATTTCGCCAGTATCAAGTATAATTGTTCATAATCATATGAGGCAACGTAGTACGGTTTTTAAGTCCAGTCTTCAGTCATTGACGTTCATCGAATTTCGATGGATGAAATGTCAAAGTTTGTTAAAACAGGATCGGTATCAATCATTTCTGTTTGCAACAGAGTTAGCCGATCACCCAGCTGTAGACCGATCACGTAATTCTGTTGCTCATAAAGGTTTAAAATAAATGATACTATCAAGTTACAGCGATCACTCATCTTGTTGCTATCATTTTTCGACCGCTATCTATGTGTTGCAATACTAGTTTTACAACGTGAAATTCCTGCAAATCAATTTAATTCGAACAATTTACAAAGGGATGACGACGCCGACGTGGTAAAAAAAATCTAATTAGTCCGTCAGATCAACAAAAAATATTTGATACGTATTTTTTATTTACCAAATAAATAAAAATTGACGGAGATAAAGAGCGTCAAAGTTCGGGAGAGGGTATCCTTTGACGTCACGGCTTTATAAAAAGTGTAAGCTGTGACGTCACGCGGAACTTCAAAGCAGTATATCTTTGTAATTTTTTGTTTAATTGACAAAAGAATTTAAGAACTTATTTCACGTGACCAATATTTTTTGATAATGTAAAAATGACGGACTAATCAGAATTTTTCGGTCGTCATACCTATTGTTGAAAATGTCGAAATAAACATGCATGTGATTTAATAAGACGACCTCTATGGCGCAGTGGGTGAAAGCCCGCCTGAGACGCAGAAGGTTGCGGGTTCGATTCCCGCTGCGGGACAAATATTTGTATGTTCTGCAGATATTTGTCTCGGGTCTGGGTGTTTTCTATGTATATCCCATAACACAAGCCCGTAACACAACATAACGTGTATATATCCTATAACACAAGCCCGCCTTAGTTTGTGGCTACATGATGCTGTGTGGTACGTCCAGCATTATTTATTTATTTTTTTATAAAGGAAATAAAGAGGCTTTATTATAATTATCTTCCCACAGGGTGACTCCGGCGATCCCGAACGATTTCTTCCCACTTTCTGTAACGTGGACTTCGGACACATCCCTCGCTCTCCTCGTCGCGAAGAAGATAACCCTCGCCGAAGACGGCTCGCCGACTGATTACTCGCAGGAGATCAGCTTCCATCCTGATAAATACGAAATCGTTTGATTTCGAGGAATTAGATACATTCGTTTATGTCATTAGCGGCGGTGTGAAAGCCGTTATTTTTATTCGAAGATATCGTTTATTTTACATTAAGATTTTTTTTAACATTTCTTGATTTTAGCTATATTAATTTAAACGTAGTTCTAGTAATTTTTTTACAGTTTGTTAGATAAAGGTTGATACGCGGGACATTGATTGACATACACGTAGCGATAACGACGACTAATGATGAACGATGAAAACCTGTTGCTTTGTCAATGGAATTATTATAGTACTTCGTAGTTGGGGAATGCGCGCTTTGAATAACAATCTATGCCTGATTTTTCTAAATAAAAAAGGGTTGCGTCTCGTGTCCCTAAAGAGTTACACTAAAGAAGAAACGGGACACAACCCTAATTTGGGAGAATACATTAGGTACAGATTTTTGGCCCGCCCTCCTATATGAAACCTCTTTGGGTTTGTCAAACCAATAAAAAGCCATTTTGGTTTTTTCATCGTTCATCATTGGTCGTCGTCATCACTACGCTTATGTCAATGTCAACGTCTCGCGTATCAATCAAACCTTTTGTTGACAAACTGTAATTATAATTACTCTACATATAAAATTACTTAGAATAAAATTGGAAATATATTGTGTAAGAAAATTATGTTTATAGGAATAAAGTATGTTATGTCGAGCTGTGTTTTATTTTGTAATAAAATGTTATTTTTATTGATATTGTTTAAAGTCAGTTTTGCGTACGACACACACGATTATTTCGATAACTCGCTGTATTATTATAGGACTGATATAAAAATAAGTAACTTAAACCAAACTTGTAAGTACCCAAAATGTCATTTTATGACAGTTGGATAAAGTAAGCTGGTCCCTGTCATTTATATTCATATTCATTTATTTGCTTACATGTACAAAATAACAAAGCTAAGCTAAGTAAAGTTATTTCAATGTAAATAAATAAAGAGGACATGATATTTTAACGCCATTTTAGCTATCTGAGTTTTAAAGAAATGTTATCGATAAGATTGTTATAGAATACCTTTTTAACCGATTTCAAAAGTAAGGTTTTTTCAGTTCGTCGGAATCTAATCTCTTTTAGCACCCATGACCGACTCGGATATATTAAGTATCGAATTATTCTGGACTAGTTCCGATTGCGTCTTCGGCTAAAGTGTTATTCCTGGTCTGGAAATACCAGATGTTTACACAACACTATACCCGCGACCTGTACTGGAACGGGCTATGCTAGGAGTTTATTTGAAGGATAGGATCCGCAACGACATATCTCAGAGAAATAGCAGCTGAAGTGGCAGTGGGCTGGCCATATCTGTCGAAGAACCGACAACGGTTGGAGTATGATGATGCCTTACATCTTCAAGCTGATCTAAACAGATTCCAGAACTATTGCACGCGATCTGAACGTCTCCAAGTGTTACGTGTGCTCTTTCACTCGTAAGCCATCATCATTAACCTTTAATTACTTTTTCTACGACTTGCCTCTTACTAGGGTTAATAAAATAAAAGATTTAGGCATAAAGTTTGATAATAAGTTGTTATTCGATGAACATCTTAATAATATAGTCAAAAAGGCATCTCGTGCACTCGGTTTTGTGCTTGTTGTTATGTCATCGGAATTCTCTAGTATCAAAACATTCAAAATCCTTTACTGTGCATACGTACGTAGATATTTGGAATATGCATCGCAAGTATGGAACCCTTGATACGATGTTTACACATCGCGAATTGAATCCATACAAAAGAGATTTTTACGATACCTACAATATCGAGCTAAAACCTTCTTGCCCGATTATATTGCAAGATGTCGAAAATTCCATTTCCTTCCACTTTCCAATCGTAGGGATATTGCTGATTTGTTATATCTTTTAAATATTGCTAATGGTAATGTTGATTGCCCGGAGCTTCTCGAAACATTTAGGATTGCGTACTAGCACAGCTGCATTGAGAAAACCAAACGTCCTATATGTCCCTATTGTCAGAACGAACTATAGGCAAAATGCATTTTTGATCAGAGCAAGTTGCTCGTTCAACTCTTTGGCTAATACAAATATTGATTTAGATTTATTTAACACCACAACGAGTAAGCTTAAGCGCTTACTAAATGACAATTTCTTTAAACCAAAATAGTATAGCATAGGAAGTTTGTGTAATCTGTATTATTGTATTTTGTCGTCTACTTGCTGTTTTTCATACCTATTTATGTAAATTATTTGTGGAAACTTGTAATTGGCCATCAGGGTACATGTAGCAACGTATGTGTGGCTGCATGTATTTATCAGTGCTCCCACTTAGCTGTAAGTTTTCCCAAAACTTTTAAAATAAAATAAAATAAATAAAATAAGTAAACGAGTTCTTAAGTGGAGACTGCGGCCCGGTAAACGAAGTGTAGGACGCCCTCCGGCCAGGTGGAGTGACGATTTGCTAAAGGCTGCTTGCAAAAGCTGGATGCGTCGAGCCGAGGACAGGACGCAATAGAGCTCATTGAGGGAGGCCCATGTCCAGCAGTGGACTGCTATAGGCTGATGATGATGACCTGTAAAGTCAGAACTTCTACACAGAGCTATGAAGACTAGTCAAAAACATGTCCCACTTTACTTAGTTATTTTTCAGTCTTCTCCTCATTAGAAAATTACCAAGTGAACGCCACCGCGGTTCCCGAAGAAAAGTACCGGTGGATCGCGCGCGTGGTGCATTCCAAACATAAGGACAAACCTCACGTCTGTACCGCCACCTGTGTGCAAGACGGCGTGTTTATTACCGCCGCGAGATGTATTATTGGGTAAAGTAAAATAACACTATTTTTCGCCCTCGGCATATTAAAGATTGCCGCCCCCTTACTCGCTCTAAAGCGAAAAATAATTAAAAAACCCTCAAGACTGCTCTTTGTGTTTAGCGCTTCGAAAATCACGATTCGATTTAAACCCACTTTGTAAGTGAAAAAACTGGTATTCAGTCAGGCCTCTTTCACTCCGCAGAATAGGTATAAAAATATACCTACGCATCGCCGGCCCTCCTAGCATGGTTCGTTACGTCGGTTGCCGAGTTCTGCCCGGAACGAAAGTGTCTTTGAGCAGCCGCGGCATTTTACTTTGTTTTTGTTAATGTACCTATATTTTACGCCAAATGAAGGCAAAAAAATACTGCATAGCATTTGGTTGCCTGAATAATAATAAGAAAATGTAAATAATACCAATAGTAGGTACAGAACTGAAAATTTTTCTACCAAATAATGCGTTGTTTAGATATCAAAGTCTCCCGTATTTACTTAAGTAGATAGGTACTTAGGTACAAGTTCTATTTGAATGCGTTACCTACCTACATAAATAAACGTAATATTATAATGTAGGTATTTTTTCATAGTCAATTTTTGTGCCATTGGTAGGTATCTACCTACATAGTGCTGTAGTAAGTAGGTATTATGATTTTGATTATGTAGACTGAGAGCAAGATTAGAAACCCAACCTAGGTACATTTTTATTTGATTTAACTTTAAGTAGGCAGTGTAAGTTACCTACTTAAAAACAGTCTGGTAGGTAGGTGTAGGTAGACAAATCGATGTGGTAAGTTACCTAAAGGTAGGCGTACTAACAACTAAAACTAGATAACTAGGTTACCTACAAACCAAATGTTGTTTTTTTCTCTTGCAAATATCTAGGTAGGTTCCTACCTACTAAAATTTTGGCCACGCTGGGCATGCGGGTTGGGGATCGCAGGGTACAGCTTCTCGCACCGCCGACGCTGCTGCCCGTCGGCGGCCAGGTTCTTATTATTCGTCACAGAATAATTCTCAAGACAACCCTAACGTTACACGTGCCACGTCAGTAGAGATAGAGCTATACGATAGAAAGGGATGCAAGGTGTAGGTTAATATAAATGTTAGGCACTAGTTCGGTACGAGCTGAATAGCACTTTATTGCGTAGCAGCTAAAGTCGCTATTTATTTAAATGATTGCGCGGAGTGAAGCTTCTGTCCCTTCTGTATTCTGTGATTCAGTGCGAATATAAGTAGATGATTTGGTAAAATATGATATGATATGCTTGATCTGCTCATATTTTGGTGGTCTTAAATTTTTATTCATTCATTATTTCTCCAAGTTTTTCCGCCCCCTAAATTTTGCCGCCCTAGACCCAGGCCTACTTGGCCCATTGGCAAATCCGCCCCTGGAGCTGGGTATAGGCTGAAGTTTGCGGCATCCACGGTCTTGTGTTAGTCGCATCCATGAACGCCCGGCGACCTGTACTATGTCGTCGACCTATCTCGCTGCTATTGGTCTTCCGACGCTTCATCTAACTACCCTTGGCTACCATTCGGTCAGTGTACTGCTCCACCTATCAACACTATAGATTTAGTATATATTACCAGAAAAAAAAACCAACCTCTTTGATCAACACCACGCCTCGCAATGTTTCCCGCCCATCCCACATGTGTTCCATAGATCGATTTCCAATGCCCTGCACTTTTGTCCATTTAAGTATATGTCTTTACTTAGTAGGTAGGTACCTAATTTATTATTAATTTTCTGAAGAATTAAAAGCATTAGATGGAACCATATTCAAGAAGTTATTTAATTAATTGTTTTTATAGCCCAAATGAATCGGTATTTACTGGGGCGGATTTCCCAATAGGCCAAGTAGGCCCGGTCCTAAGGCGACAAAACTTGGTAGGATTTATTTTGGTAGTCCCGCCTTTCATTTCTTTCTCCTTCGCGTAGGCGATATTCTGTAAAAATTATAATAATATAAGCGGCCCTAAATGACATTCTGGAAATAAGTATCAGTTTTCATACGCGGTGGAGAAGAGGAATAGTCGTTTCCAGTATTCGTCATATATCATATCAACTTGTTTCTCAACATTTTTTGGCTTCCTTTTGTACTCTGTACTCCACCCTGGACTAACGGTCATCTTCGCAATATCAAATACCTACGTCACAATATAATTTAAATTATAGGTACCGTAAAAAGCAGGCTAGAGGGTTTTTTTTATTTTTCGTGCTTTACAGCGAGTAGCAGAGCGGCAATGTTTCATGTGCCTAAGGCGTCCAACGGATCAAATCCGCCCCTGGGTATTTATAAGAATTATGTATTCTAGCCATCGAGATACTTATATACTCTAGAGTGGAAAACGTGGAAAAAAAGTGTCTGCACCAAAACTCTGCGCACGCTGTCAATTGCGCGGAATTTGAACACTTTTCAAGCGACATATGGTCTAAATTAGTGCAAATTTGGCATTTTGAAGTTTATTTAAGTCAAACACGCTTGGACGATTTTTGTTAAACACTTGAAGACTGTCATTCTATTGTGTTCTATATAATTATCTCGATGATTCTAGCGAATAAATATTTTAACAATTTGCCGTCGCTAGTTACGGCTACACTCGCTTTACGCTAGATTAGGTACCTACTTATAGGCGTTAGCTTAGTATTTAGGTTTTAGCAGCTTCGCAAAGTCACCATTGTTTCCAATAGGAGCATGTCAATATGTTGGCCCCCATTAATTATTCTTTAATGGAGCCTTTCGGGACGGGACTGACCACTCGATACCTATGCACTGCTTTCATGTAGGTATAGGTGATAAGGTTACCCTTCCCGTGAACCCAGAAAGTAGAAACTCAGGGCTTCGCTGCAGGATCTGCATCTAAAACGTTAATTGCGATTTCAGTCTAAAAGTTCGCTTTACAACAATTTTCTACCAATCTCATCACTTGAACGTCCGAGCCTTTATCGTCCCTTCGAACGGCACTAAGCAAGCTTTCGACGACATCGGCTTCATAGTCGTACAGAATACTGGAAACGTTACATGGTACCCCGTGCAGCTGTTCGATGAGAAAAATAGAACTGATGATGCGTTCGAGTGGTTTGGTAATATGGACGATTCGGAGTATATCGTTGTTGGGTATGCTACAGAAAAGGTGATCTAGTAAATACCTATGTTTAAGGGCTTCACACATAGCAGCTATAATGCAAAGATGTAGTTACATTATAGTACGGTAGGTCTCATTACAGGAGACCACACACGACAGCTATTAATATCTATTTTTACATAGTCGTATTATGTACGAATAAATGTACCTGGCTTTACCAACATCCCGGGATTTATTCATGCTGTGTGTGAAGCCCTTTATATTAATTTTTTATCTTAAAATTATCAGATATATTGGTGGATGGCGCTGTGCATACGAATCACGGCAAAGGATGTCTTAAAAACGTAGATACTCTCAGATAACATCTTTAGTTGAAACAACTGCCAAGTCAACTATATTATAACACTGAGTGCTGAAAATACAACTCTACGGAGGCGCAGGTTCTAGCTCGTGCATGGTTCGTAGCGTATGTGCGAGGCCCGCAGTCAACGTGTTAAAGTGTCAAGCACAATTAACTGAAGCTGACAACTAAAGTGGCCAACTAAGTGGCCTACACGCACAATGGACCAACTGGAGTCCAATTGAGGAAAAGGGAGTCCATTTACATACTAAAGTGGCCAGTTACATGGATATGAGTCTGCATAGTCCCTAAGTATTTGTACCCTAAGACCCCTAAAACCCTAAGTAGTATACTGGGTTATCATCATCATCAGCATATAGCAGTCCTCTGCTGGACATAGGCCTCCCCTAATGAGCGCCAGTGCACCCTGTCCTGAGCTTGACGCATCCAGCTTCTACCAGGAGCTCTTCGCAGATCACCACCCCACCTGGAAGGAGGGCGTCTTTAAAGGCTGATCCAAACCAATGATACCTGGAGGGAACTGGGAAAGTACCAAATTAAAGATTTCATAAAATAAAATAGGTATATTAGGATACGTAGATAAAGGAACCTTTGTATATATTTTTAATGCAAAAGAAACTTTTTTTAACGTAATTTCCCTCCACCTTCTTGAAAACTTCCTACATAGGTACCTAGCACAATATTTAAATTTATAAAGGCTGTGGACGCATGTACTTCGTTTACACGCTATAAGCATCACAGTTTTCATCAAACTTTTATTAACCAAACTTAAAAGTTACAATCTAATAATGAAAATGCAATCTTATGAATTTATCTTCCCCAGGGAATTCACAGAATTAAGTCAGCCGATAGAATGTTCAATCTAACAGAGCTGAAAATCTTTGTCGGCATAGATATTTGTTCTACAATCCTGACATTTCACAATAGCATAGTTGGGTTCGAGGTACCCTGCTACCACTCCTGTACCATCGAAGAATTCAATAAAAAAACAACTAACTGCATGAACTACCACGGCGTTGAAGGTGGTGCCGTTCTGGATATAAAGAAGCGATATTTGCTAGGCATAGCAACATGGGGCCCGTATTTTTGGAAGTATGAGTTACCAGTAGGATTTTCCGTGGTGAATTCTGCGAACTTCTTCCAGGATTACGAATGCGCGAAGAAGATATGGGAGGACGATACACAGAAGGTTACAAAGGGGTATTATCAGAAGTTATGTGAATGACGCATTGTTATATTATATACCTAATATTACTATAGAGTGACAGTCTTCAAGTGAAAACTGACAAAAATCGTCCAAGTGTATTTGAGTTAAATAAACTTCGATCAACTATAACTCAAACTCCGCCAAAACGCATCGGAGCAGCAGTTTTCATATAGTCGGCTTACTTAGATTTTCTGTCTTATCTTCTTTATTATAGAGGCGATATTTATATGACGTGCTTATCGGAGCAGCTGTTTTCATATAGTCGGTTTACTTAGATTTTCTGTCTTATCTTCTTTATTAAAGCGGCGATATTTCTACGACGTGCTTTTAACAAACGATATATGCCACTTTTTTCACAGTGAATAGTACGGCGCGCGATATCCTTTGTATAATTGATCGAAGTAAATAAACTTCAAATGACAAGACCTTATTTCGCTTGAAAAGTGTGCACGGTCGGCGCAATTGACAGCGTGCGCTGCGTTTTCGTGCAAACACTTTTTTCCACGATTGTTACTCTAGTAGAGTATTTAATATCTCAATGGAATTACGTGAAGGAATCTAAATATATTTATTTTACAGTTCGATATTTTGAATTGATTGTTGATCTGTTTGGGATAGGTGTTTCTATAGGGTCCCTTGATCTCGTCTAACTTTTTCTTGTGGGTCCATATATCCAATAGCAATGTGTTAACTACCTTTATATAAAACTAATGCAGTCAAACAGCAGTTTCATTATTACCTGTTTATTCCTAGCAAATGATTAATTTCTGGGTACATTTAGCAAGATCCAAAAAAAAATACAATGACGCCAATGAATTAAATTAAAATTTTATACTTACGCCTTTTGGTTTAATTTTACCTAAAAAAAGTAACTATTCCCATAGACGGTAGGTACATACATAGTTCCCCGCCTGAATCGAATTTTTGGAACATGATGAATCTAATTGTAGTTTTTTTAGGAATTAAGAAATGAATCAAATAAGTATACAAAGAAAAAACATTTTATTTACTTGCTCTTATTATGTACTTGGCTTTACATTATAGATTGCATAGAAATTTATCTCATTGCACATTTGACATATCAATTCATTAAAACCATTTTGACTTTATATAAATGCAGTTATTTTTGTACATCAAAATTAAATTTAAATTCTGAACTAGTGAATGAGAATTTGAAGTTTTTGGCATCATCGTTACTCATATTTGTTGTGTTACCAGAATCTATTTTCTGTTCAGTATTGCTAGGATTCAAATCCTCAGTATTGCTAGGGTTCAAAACCTCAGTATTGCTAGTATTTAAACCCACAACATTACTCTCATTTGGAACTATTGTGTTAGCGTTATTTGCTTTAGTGTCGCCATCTGCATTTGAACTACTGCCATTACCAGTTGTTTCTGAGGGTAGATTGAAGTTAAATTTAAAGGAACTGTCTCCTGTAGTCAAAAATGCAGATTTCCTCAAGAAAGTTGCCTTTGGTTTGTCCGGAACCTCGCATATCTTGATTTTACTTGCCACTGAAAATAATACATTAAACTGAGAAACAGAAAAATCATTCACTCTTGAATTATGTTAAATGAATGATAACTTTGTTTCAAAATTTAATCTTACAAAAAGACAAAAAGTCAGCGATCAATTTTAAATTATTTATTTATTTATTGTGGCTTGTTGACAGAAATCTTGAAAATAACTTTTCCACAATTTCACCAACTTCAGATCTTAGGTAGGTATCACCTAACATTAGTACTACAGGGACAACATCATTACTATGATGATGTGTATTAACAATTTTTACCATGACTTAATCACTTAAGTAATACCTAAGGATAGGAAACTGTTTGTGAAATTGAGCGTTAATGAGCCTACTAATATTATTAAGTCAAAAGGCAATGTGAATTTGTTTGTATCCTTCATGCCAAAACTATTGGATGGATTGAGTTGAAAGTTTGCAAATAGCAATAGTTATAGACTAAAATGAGAGAAAGGTATTGTCGCTGGAAGAAAAGAAAACAATTATTAGCTGGCTATATTAAAAATAGACACACTCATTAGCAGAACAGAACCTGACTGAAGACTGGATGATTGGACTCATAAACTGTATACATTGCTGCATATAATGATGAACAATATTAACTAGATACTGGTGAAATTGTGGAAAATTATCCCAGAAGCCACTGAGTAAAGAATGAATGAAGGGAAACCTGACATATTTTACCATGAGACTAATAAGGGAAAATATGTTGGCTTCTCTAACTTATCCTGGTACCTGGATATCAGAAGGGTTATCGGCTAACTCTGTTGCAAACAAAATTATTGACACCGATTCTGTTTTTACAATCATTGACATTTCATCAGTAGAAATTCAATGAATGTCAATTCACAAACTATCAAAGTTTGTTAAATCACGATCGGTGTCAATAATTTCTGTTTGCAACAGAGTTAGCCGATCACCCCGCAGGTCTCCCTTCATTAATTCTTGTCTGCAAGCAAACTTTAAGGGGGATGCTAGTTACAAAATCTGTGATTATTTTATTTTAAAAGTGTTACTTATTGGATAATTTCAAAGAATTTATAAAATCCCATTGAGGTTCAAGACTTGATTCAGGACTTCACTTTTCAGTATGACTTAAATCCAAGAGGAATAGTATAAATGGAATGAAAAGGTCGCAGGGCCAAGTTCCAATATGAAATGATTATATTTTTTTGGGATATTAGAAGTTGATTGCACAACAAAGTGAAAGTTATTAAAGCTCATGAGTTCATGACATTAAAATGTCTATATATAGTTGGTCTATCTGTTACTAATACAATATTATCTATCAAACAATATAAAACACCAACTTTTAACCAATTTTTTCTCTTCTGCAGCCATCTTTGCTCGGTAATCCCCAAAGTGTGTCCTCATTAGTTGTCTTTTACGGATGATCGGTTGGTTGTTGTTTTTTAGCACCGTTAGTACCTTCCATATTTCTTGTACTGCAAATAGACAAGTAAAAAGTTAAATACATAACAATGAATTTTGGTTTCAAAAGTTAATAATGGACTGTGGACACCATCACAGAGCTCATATTATGGAACCACATGACTGATCTCTGAGCTATGTCAACAACTTTAGTTCCGTCCAATAGTCTCGTTGTGGTGTTCAGGGAAACTAAGAGCATAGTTCAACAAATGAGCGACTTTGAATTGATGGACTAGCCTTAGTATGAGTGCTAATCATAGAACACCGAGACCCAAGTCACATATTTGCAGATTATACAAAATTTGTCTCGCGGCGGGAATCGAACTAGTAACCTTCTGCGTGCCAGGCGGAGCTTCACTCACTGCGCCAGACTTCGTCATAATATTTTAGGTGGAAACTAGGTAAGTACCTACATTCATTTCAGAAGTTGATGCTAGTTAGTCCTGGAAATATATTGAGGTGGATAGGACGAGAGACATGTGAATAAGAAAAACTTATATTTTGTAAGGTATGACAAAAATGTAACATAGACACGGGATAGTTTTAGAAACAGTATGTAAATAAAAAATAACTGTTTTAAGAGTTAAAGATAATTATCTTTTATGGGCTATTAACACTTACATTGCTTCTCGTTTCCTTTTTTTTCATTCAAAGATCGCTCAAGTTGTTGAATACACCAACACAACTCTAACTGAAACTGTCTCATCGACTCTTCAGGGTCAACGCCGTCTGAACCATCTTTTTCCACTTTGCAGGGCTTCTGTATGGTTGTAGTTTTGCCTTTACTGTGTAATTTCGTGGCTTTAGGCATTTTTGGTATTTCTTTTACTTACTCTCGTTCGTGAACTCAAAACAGCTACCACGTTTTGTTTTGTTTGTTTGATTGAGTGATTTTTGATTTTGACAAACGAATGCAATGCAACGCCAAGCTAATTATCAGTGTTGCCGTTTTTTATTTGGAGATAATGCTGAAACTTGGTGCAGTTAATGCCAAAAATATGCTAAATAGCTTTTGAGAATGCTAAATAAAATGCTAAAACCCAAATTTTATTCCTGAATAGCAAACTGAAGTAGTCAACTATTACAATAGATGCATATTCGCATATAAAAAGTACAAGAGAAGAATTAGTCATACTACCTTTGGGTAGTATGAGTAATTTGCATCGTAGGCTACTTTTCATTGGTCCTTCACATTTTATGTGTTTTGCAGTGGAAATGTGTTGCTTCATATCAGTAAATTTTTTAGCTATTATGTTACACTTAGACAATTTGCAATAAGTTAAATTTTGTCATCTTTTCCCATTCTTCGCGCTACATAGGGGGAAGTGGGGCAGATTGATACACAAAAATTTAAAGTTCCATAAAATGTGTATAAACATATATTTCTCAGTAGTTTCGCATTATGCGTTTAGCTAAATAATTAAATATTATAATGTCATAGTTTAAAATTGTTTAAATTATCAAAGAAAATAAATAATTGACGTTTAGTAATAAATGGCTTTTGTACCAATCTGCCCCACTAGCGGGGTACTTTGATACACCACGTGGGGCACTTTCATACAGGGTGGAAAATCTATGAAAATGGTCAAATTTAAACACTTTTACATTGATTCCACTTGTTTATTGTGATGAGATCATAATCAGCCTTCTATTATAATAAGATACTTTTGTAATTATTATAACAAATCTTAATCACAGTCAATCGCAAACAATCAATAAATCAAACTATCAAACTTAATATTATTTGAAAAAGCAATATAAATATTTTTCTTCTTTTGTTGCACATTATATATACTAAATTAATAGAAAAAGAATACATAGATGAGGTTCGAGTTGTGCCTTTCGTAAAATTTGGTGTAGGCAGGTGTAAAACAACATCTCGAAAATCAACACTTGCGTTGTTTTCGACATCTGAAAAGACTAAATATGGCACTTTTTTCATAAGTACTCATACTCAATCAAGTGGTATTTAAAAATGACTTTGGACAGTTAATGGCGCACTTTTTTCAAAATTAATGTGAAGGATATTCCTAACATTTATATTTTCAGGGTTATGAATGTCGAAATCAGGTCCATTTCGTACGTCTGATCTTTTATAATCATCGATAACACTTAATTTCAATAATTCAGTCTCACATGAATCAGATTCTAGCAAACGAGGACAGACTGTCTTCTTTCTGGGCTAGAAATTCGGTACCTCAATATAAAGACGGAGCACAATGATACACATCAATGTGCCCCTCACTTTGTTGCATCAAAGTGCCCCAAACAATGATTTTTCAAAACTAAAATGATCATAATAAAACAAACTTTGATTTTAAGTAATATTAACGAAAATCATAATAATTGATAGTTTAATTTACCTTTAGTATGAAAAGACACTCGTTAGATGTTATTAAAAAGCGTCTAAACACACTCACATATCGCGTCAGAATTTACTTAGGAGTGCCTAAAACACGTCTCGAAATGCCCAATGCTGCCCGTTGACAGACGGTCGGTGCGGTTACGATGGATTCGTTTGGAAGTTTTTCCGAACGTTCTAGAGATTGCGCCACTCAAATCCATTCACTCAATTATTAGATAAGGCTGGTGTATCAATGTGCCCCTTGTATCAATGCACCCCACCTCCCCCTACTATTACACACAACATACTATTACACATAAAATTCGAATTAGACGTTAAAATTAAGAACACTGCACTGATCGTTCGTAACAAATTAACAATCGCTAAGCAAAAGATTTCAGCGCTAAGCAGAAGTTTCTGGGAAGTCCTAATTAAAGAGAGTTAAGAGAGAGTTGCCACCTTACCTTAAAAACTGCTTTGAGTCAATAAGAACAATGTTTTTGGTTTTTATAAAATCTTTTGAAATCATTATGTTCAAAAAATGCTGATCATGAAATATGCTAAACAATTTTTCATGCTAATGGGTCACGAAATATGCTAGATTTAGCATTAAAAATACTAAAACAGCAATACTGCTAATTATTGAATTAATGACGTGACGTCGTGAGTGACGGTTGGGTTGGTACCGTCAGCCTCATTGCGACAGACAGATTCATTCATCCATAGACAAATCAGTTTGTCCCGCTCATCAAGTCAAGAATCGAATGCTTTTCATAAAAAATCGACTAAAAGCAGCATTTTAGGCGCTCCTTCCTACGATAAACCACAGACGATGGACGAAAAATTTACGACCGTCAGCAAAAGCGCCATTCCAATATGACGTAACGTGGTCAAATTTGAAACTAAAATAATAACCTAAAAATTATTATTTTAGCGAGATTTTGCGAAAATATAGTATGCCGCTTGGAAAATTTGGAAAAATTACTCTTTCGTGGTAATTACATAAATAATAAACATATATTCAAGTTGAAATATTAAATTTTTGTGGTGAGCCCTGCATTTATACAAGATGTTTCAGGAGAATTATTTATTCTTATTTTGCTATCACTAGTGGTATTTTACTAATTAATAATAATTCGTGTCCCCATTAAAACAACTCTTTCCGGTTTTATCATTAAAATTAAAGGGAAAATCAGAGCATTAGGTCAAAAGTTTTCAATTTTTTACTTTTTGCTGAAAAATTTCAGGTTTGCCGTAACTGTGACAAGCCTGTCTTTATTTGTGGTAGCCAAGAACCACATACATGGACAGCGTCAAGAGAACATGAGAGTTCGTGAACGCATGCGAAAGTCCAATCAAGGAGAATACGAAGACGTCTACAGAAAGCTTTGAATTCTTAGTAATTTGTAAGTAAAAATAAATTACTCATCAACTGTCTTGTCCGTCAAGTCCTACCACAACAGCTTATATCAGTACATTGCTGGACACAGGCCTCTCCTAATAAAGGGGGATATGCCCATATAATCCCACTCTAGCATGCGGGTTGGGGATCGCAGGGCACAGTTTCTAGCACCACCATCGTTGGAGGTAAAGTGATTTTGCTGTGCTATGCCGCATTCAATCGGCTGCTAGAGCCTCGTTTGTTATACAGCAGGGTGCACCACATGCAGGTAAGGTTGGCTTGGATTCCATGATAGAAGGGAACTCCTTACACCCCATGTCCCTCAAGTCATCCATCAGGAACTAAGAGTATAATAATAGCGCGCCCCTCTACACCTATTTTAAAGGAAAATTTCAGGAAATTACTTATTGCTTTAAAACTGATGGGAGAGGTGTCTCCTTTCTAATATCAAGTCTTGGACTCATGGTTTGTCAGAACTAAAATTATTTATATTTCAAAAAACTTCACAGGAACAGAGTCCAAAATGGCGGTGCCTAATTTGGACCCGGCGAAGCTACAGCTGGTGCAAGAACTAGAAATTGAGATGATGTCCGACATGTACAATAGATTGGTGGGTGCATGCTATCGGAAATGCATACCTGTCAAATACCATGAGGCTGAACTTGGTAAGATATATTTCCTCCTACCTAAATCCTTATTTATATTTAGTCTTCATAGATTTGATGATGCCAACCCTAGAAATTAATTTTGGTCTCTAAAGAGGGCTAATATGGCTGGCCAGATTGAACTTCATGTCAAATATACTTTGACATTAGAGTTATAGGTATATGTGGAGGAAGGCTAATGTCCTCTAAAACCCTGATGCTGCTTGTGTCTTGTGAGCTGTGATGAAGCAGCTCTTACCTATTAGATGGGAATATTCTCAAAAGACTGGAAATCGACTTATGGAGCTCAAGTGGGGATGGGCGGGACACATTGCGAGGTGTGGTGATGACAGGTGGAGCAGGACATTGACCGAATGGTGGCCGAGGGTAGGCAAAAGAAGCGTCGGAAGACCAGTAGCGAGATGGGTCGACGACATAGTACGCGTCGCCGGGCGAGCGTGCATACGACTAGCGCAAGACCGTGGTGGATGGCACAAACTCCGGGAGGCCTATATCCAGCAGTGGATAAAGTCGGGCTGTGGATGATGATGATGATTCTCAAAATAATCACAAAATTGTAAGAGAATGAGAACAAAGTATTTAAAATAAATTTGAGCCATCAACATAAAAAAAATGTTGTAACCCCATACACCGCTACTCTACCTAATAATCTAATACTGTACCTGAATTTTGCAGGCAAGGGCGAGTCGGTCTGCCTAGACCGCTGTGTAGCCAAATACTTAGACGTCCATGAGAGAATTGGCAAGAAGTTATCTAACATGTCACAAGGAGAAGAAGACCTAACGAAAATGAATTTACCTGATAAGAAATAGTAAAAATAAAGAGGGATTGGATGAGGAATGAATATTTTCAGAGGTATATTTTAGTTTCTATTCAATGGAAGAATTTGTACCAATTATGAAGAATAAGATGATCATTAAAGACCTAAACTAAACAAATTCTGTCTTTATAAGTAATGTTATATTGAAAATTATGAATCTACCACAGGACTGCAAGAGTATCAAACTCTTGACTTCATGACATTTTTTTTATTGACAACCTGTAATAGGCCAAAAGTTTTTTACCTGACGCAAAATATACTTCTTAAAATATTCACTATTAATTACCGATCCTACTAGGTGTTATAAAATAACGAGATACCTCAAATTGAAATAGATTGGGAGTCATTTGCGTTGAGTCTGCTATATATGATGCATTTTATTTTTAGTATGGGCGATTTATTTTTAGTTGTTTAATTCGAATAGAATGTTAGTTGTTGAATAAAACAATCCAAAATTTATTTTGGTATTTATTTTTATATTCATAAATCATAACCAAATACTAATTCTAAGCTATATATTACTAAACTATACACATATACACACATCTAAACTAAGATTGTTTCATGGGCTTTCTTGTAGTAAATTTAACAGGATTGAACGTTCCAAATCCAAAGCCAGGCGTGTAGCATCTTATTAATTGGCAAAGGAGGAAAATATTTGCGCAAAAGAAAAGAATGCTTTTTATCCAGATGAAAATAAAAACCTCACTACATCTGTACTCCAGTTGATACGCGTAGTACAGCCAACCCGCTTGCGGTAATATCCACATTACACACAAGACTAAAGCTTTATTAGTGATAATTTCGAAACCATTTACAACCAACGGCAGAAGCGATATGAACCATATAAAATACTGCGACGTCAATACACTGTTGTACGTGACTAATACTATAGTCTGACAGAACATTCCGAAAGGCAGAGTTTTCGGATCACAACCAAAAGTCAAACTCATCACAAACAAGATGATAAATTCAAGAAACTGGGTAATTGCCTTCAAACCGTCGAATGTGAGCTGGTCCATTGTCAAGTAGGAGTAGTAGAAGAGGACAGAAAAGTTGTGCCTTGTATCCTTTCTAAAGAGATGGTAAAGATATGCCTCAAAGAGGAATTCGTAGCCGTACAGAAAGTACATGTAGTATGTGAGAGATACAAGTGTTGCTACACAGCTGAGAGCTAACAAAAACTGCTTTCTGTTAGGCAGTATGATGTAGTAAAAGACTTCCTTGCAAGTAACGCGTCCCTTCTCAAATCTGCCCAAACTTAAATACATTGGGAAGCTGAACGCCAAAGGGTACAGACGTAGATGTATTGCTATCCCAAGTAACGCACCCGATAGCACATACTTTAGAGAACTTTTAACCACATCAGTCTGTAAAAACAGCAGAGACAGTATGATAAAGAAGCATGGAATAGAATCCGCGTTGCCTCGAGTCGAGATCGCGATACTCATGGGATTGTACAGCCAAAACAGCGAGCTGTACACAGCTATCGACTCGGTTCTCTCATTTTTTGTCTCGAATTGTTGCTCCACCAATTTCTTCACTGCTATCGTTATAAGAACGTCAAACGCACAGAACAGGATCTTTCCAAAGTCCTTCCAGATAACAGTTGGCACCATCAGATAAGCTATAATGGGGCTGTATCTATACGTGTGTCTTTTATAAGGGGAATTTCCATTGAAAACATGCCTCCCTGCATCAGAAAACACCTTGTAATCCACATCAGTGTATGGAACATCGAAATTCTCATCGTGGTAGTTCGCATAGCTGATCAAAGCTAATCTGATAAACGTGGCTAACACCAAGTGGTGTTTCAAAGGTTGGTAGATAAAACTTCGCAGGTTGTCCATCTTAGATCCTTGTCTTCAAGCTCTTTGCAGCCGATTGGAGACAGGAGTTGAACTCTTGAAATTCTTTTCCGCAGTCGTCCTTCTTCACCGATCCCTCGTGTAGTAGAACACAGCGGGCGTAAAGAGATGCTTGTTTGGTACACTTAGCGAAAATAATTGGGTACTTCGCGAATCTATCTTTTGCTTTCGCAACAGCTTCCATGTTACGCTTGTCGCGGCTTAAATGTCGTGGCTGGCTCGGTGAAGTCGATCGGTTCTCGCTTCGCAAAGAAAATGTCGTATAAAGGCTTTGAAAAGAATATTCCAAACGCTAAAGTTGTGAATGTGATTTGAAACGTCTTCGGGTAACGATAGATCCAACTACGCTGTCCTAGTGGAAGACTTCTACGTTGACGATTTGTTTCCATTTCAATCTGTGAATAGAAAGTTTTGTTAAATATAAACTATAGAAAAATATACCCTTTACAAGGTCTCGAAAATGGTCATTCTCATGTCATGCTCTTGACTTCTTATTTCATCTAGAGCATCCCAAAAATCTGTAATCGTTGTGTTATTCATCTCCAATATGCTAGACGACTGAAATTCTAATTAGTCCGTTATTTACATATCCAAAAAATATTGGATACGTATTTTTTCTTTTGTCAATTAAACAAAAAATAACAAAGATATAGTGCGTTAAAGTTCCGCGCGACGTCACTATATAGTACATTTTTTACCTAGCAGCCCCCACTCCCGAACTTTCACGTTCTTTATCTCCGTCAATTTCTATTGATTCGATAAATAAAAAAATATGTGTCCAGTATTTTTGTTGATTTGACGGACTAATTAGAATTATTATTTTTTGAGCCAGTCGTCATGCCTATTTGGTGTAGACTTCGATTACCAACTGATTTGGTATTAATGGGTTGTAAAGGGTCCGACCTCCACATTCGGAACCCTCACCTTCCCCTGGTGTACCATACTGATGATGGTGGCATAGCGCAACCTGACCCGGCACAGCTAAATTCTCTGACCGTCGACGGGCATCAGCGTCAGCGAGAAGTTGTTTCCTGCGATCCACAACCCGCATGCCCATCGTGGAGATTATGGTATATAATATCCTTCTTATTGAGGAGGCCTATGTCCAGCAATGGACTGACAAGGCTAGTGTTATATTGTTCGGTATCAATCGTTTTGGGCAACAAGTTGACTAACAAGTAACCGCCCCTAGAGTTGTTGCCCTAGTAGCTAAATAAGCTTTTCTATTGGTATCTCTAATTTTGGGAAAGGTTTGGTGGTTTTTACCCTAATCCTTCGTTGGCCCGTCAGTGACAGGCGCGAACACTCTCGGCTCCAGAGAGTATCCCTCGCAGACGAGTGAAATAGGCTTGTGCTTCAAGCAGCATTGGCGCATTGACTCGAACACTCTTGCGCAACGTACTTCTTGGAAGTTCTTTTCTAGAACATGAAAACAGCTTTATCAGAAAGGTATAAATGTATGTCATAATTTCATGAACCAAATACCTATTACTTAGAAAAACTGTGGTTGAGACTTCGTTTAGAGTAAATTATTACTTGGTCGCTCTTTCAAGAATTAGGTAGTTACCTACAACAGTCACAACGGATGTATGTTTGTATGCCCCTTTGAAGTTAGGCTATTTGACCAATCCTAGTACAATCCGACCCAAACATAGGAACTAGTCCGCGCCACGACTAAGTCAGACGGCAAAAGGGGTACAATTCGATCCCGATAGTGAAATAATGGATATCTACGAGCGATTTTGACTGCGTAGTGTCCGGAATAAGACCTTAGATGAGAAGAGCATAATTATTGTAAATAAAAACGAAATAACGACCAAATATATGTTTTATTAACTACAGTTCAGCGATAGCAGCGGCGCGCGTCTATAGGATTTGTCGTGGCGCGGACTTTTGCAGCCAACCTCAAGGGGGCATAAACCTGTTGTTTTGTTACTACTGTAGGTAACATTATTTCACATAGGTAGATTCTTTTAAAAATAGCTTGGAGCTAACCCTGGTGTCGCAGTTTATTGGCCGCCCGAAATGGCTAATCGACTTAAAAACTTGGGACCAACATCTATTTGCCTTTCGATGTTGGACAGAGCAGAGAAACGCCTGCCACACTATATTGTATTTCAGATAAAGGATTTGGTTCGGAGATGATCTGTTAAAAACAATTGAGTACCTAAGCTACGCCACGAGCGCTTCTGAGTGGTGGATGCCCACCAAGAAATGAGCAGGTTTCTGGAACAGATAGATCTACTCTATATAAATTATCGGTAGAGTATTCAGCTTGATAAGAATCATAAATTTTTACAAACAACTCTTCAGATTCAAGCTTACTTAATATCAGTCAAGGTTTCATCTAACTAATTATACATAGGCCCGATTTCGACCATACTAATTACCCAATTATATTTGTTTCCATAAGTACCATACTTAAGTAAGCATACAGGTGGTAGGGCAGTAGGGCAGCTTGCTGGGCCCAACAATCTAAACTTAAAGTTAAATATTAAGCCCCTATGTAACTATTACTAAACTAACATAGGTAACTCATAAAGTTATCATTAGGGAGGCTTTATGCCTTATTATTTAGGATATGCGATGTACTATATTATAAACAACAACAACAACAGCCTATAACACTCCACTGCTAGACATAGGCCTCTCCAAAGAAGGGGGAAATGCCCATAATACCCGCGCTGGGCATGCGGCTTGGGGATCGCCGGTTCTCGCACCGTCGACGCTGCAGGGAATTTAGCTGTGCCGGGGTTAGGCTGTGATATGCCGCAATCAGCCGGCCGCCGCAGCTCGTTTTTTAGAAGGTGCACCGTGAGCAGGTGAGGTTGCGTTGAGTTCTGAAGGTGGTTGTTGGAACCTCTTACACTCCCTTGATGCCAAATCAGTCAAATGTCTGTATTTTCAGGCGATTGTAAAAATTGCCCTTAGGATGTCAATCAAGGAGTTAAAAAGTACCTAAAACGACACTTCTGTCTTTGTTCCAAACGGCATTGTTCACTTGTGAAACCTAATAAGTAGATGACATAAGAAATTAGCGTTTGTTATGTATAATGTAACGCTTTGAGAGTGCTGGCTGACTAACACCTTTCGAGCCGCGTTGAAAGTGCGAACAATGCCTTATGTACGAAGGCTCTGTCCAGACCAAAGCATCAAGATGGACTGGTAGTCAAAATATCTCTGTAGCGTAGTGCGCGAAACCCCGCATGAGACGCAGATGGTTGCGGGTTCGATTCCCGCTGCGTAACAAATTTATATATATTATTTGCAAATATTTATCTCGGATTTGGATGATTTTTACGTGTAAAGTATGAATGTATTTTAAAAATATATATATCGGTTATGTAGTTCCCAAAATACAGGCTCTGCTTAGGGCTTGTAGATGATGCTGTAAGAATGTCCAGCATTATTTTTTTAATTTTTAATTAGGCTAAGAGGATTTTCGGGTAGGTAGTCCCATTTATATGGTGGACCGTGGAACCAACAACGTTTGGTCTGTTAGTCTATCGATCAATCGTGTGATCTGAAAAAACTAACTGGTCGCAGGTGTGATACGAAAAAACGGTATGAAGGTTACCTATTTACATTTCTACACTAATATTATAAAGAGGAAAAATTTGTATTGTGTGTGTGTGTGTGTGTGTGTGTGTGTGTGTGTTTGTAATGAATAAACTCGAAAATTACTGTGCCGATCTCAAAAATTCTTTCACCATTGGAAAGCTACATTCACCCTGAGTAATATAGGACATATTTATTGCTAGAAAAGATTAGGGATCCTTACTAAAACTTAGTAACGTAACGTAACCCAAGGTGTAAAAAGTGCCCTAACCCGTGCGAAGTCGTGACGGGCCGCTAGTATAAAATAAATAGAACAATTGCTAATTAATAAATTAGCTCCTACGATATACTAGCAGCGGAAGAATCTGTGACAATCTTTCCATTCTAGAAACAATTATGTACCTATTGAAAAAATACTAAAGACCTTGAACTGGTTCATAGATCGATTTAATATGTTAATAGAAGTTTTAAGATTTTAGTACAGATTGGTCTACGAACTAATTTGGAATGTTAGATACCTAACTATTTAGGAATCTAGTTTTGCTTCCATTAACATTCCATTCTTGCATACTTACATCAAATGAGTAGGTATCTTACTTGAAACAAGATTTTTTGATGAATGAATAAAGTAGATTAAATAGTAAAAATTTAATAGTAGAGAATTTTTTACCTATCATGGTTGACTGGCAGAAAATGCTTCCTAGCATTAAGTCCACCAATTGTACTATTATCTTTGTAAAAGTGCAATAAAGAATTAAATAATAATAATTGTAGAAAATTGTCTACAAAATACCTATTACGTACCCACCCACCTAGGCATTGTGTATTACACAGAGTATTAGATAACGCATGACAATGAAGCGCTCGTGTTGCTAAATTCTTAGTAGATCTTGGTGCCTTTGAGTGCTGAAAACACAACTCTCCATTTTGCACAAGCCAGAAGTCAACGTGCACATGTGCCCTGGGATCCCCACCCACCCTTCTCACACCGCCGACGCTGCTGTCCGTCGGCGGTTAGGGAATTTAGCTCCAGCTCCAGTCTAAGGCCGCATTCAGCCGGCCGTGCCCCGTTTGTTAGTTAGCAGGGTGCATGATGTTGATCCAGTCCAGAAGCCTCAAATAGTAGGTACTCAGTTGGCCAACGCAATGGTGTGCACTGGACATATATTTGCAAATTTCGACATTTCATCAGTCTTAATTCAAAAAACGTCAATTGACACACTTTCAGTTTGTAAAAACAGGACCGGTGCTTAACATTTTAGTGTGAAACTGAGTTACTACACGAGGCTTCTGGCCTTTTCAGTCGTAAGTTGGAGGTCTTCGGGCGGCTGGACAGCTTCACACCAGAGTTGGCTACTAGCTCATTCGAAGACAGGAAATAACCTACCTACTTCTAAGTGGT
The DNA here is from genome assembly GCA_951804965.1 of Horisme vitalbata. Classification (NCBI taxonomy): domain Eukaryota; kingdom Metazoa; phylum Arthropoda; class Insecta; order Lepidoptera; family Geometridae; genus Horisme; species Horisme vitalbata. The sequence continues at coordinate 4,382,032 of OX638093.1, forward strand.
GTTTCAAAAAGTTCTTTGCACCCCAGTTGATTTGGCCATACTCGTACAAAACAGGATTTTATAAGCCACTGTGACCTTGCTTAAATATTTTGGGAGAAAAGTTTTGAATCACGCTATTTGTTTTTATAAACAGATGGTGTTTTTGTTATTGTTAATTTGTTAGGCATACTAGACTATACTAGGTCCAAGAGATTAGTTTTATTTAACTTTTTAGTGCCGCAGTAACAGTTCAGTGTTATTTATAAATTTAAATTACAATGTTTTAAATTTTGTTTTTGTATACAAAAAATAGATAAATACATATACTTTTTTTCGGATAACAACTTTATTGAAAAACACTTAGTAGATTTAAAAATCCTGTTACAAAATCTGTCAAATGATAAACGATATAAAATATTAATCGGTATCTCGGTTGGATACAGGGATAACTTTAAGCAATGATTAAATTTTAATTGCTTTTATAAGTATGGGCGGTGTCTGGTTGAGAGTTGACATTTAATACCTACCTATAACATATTATTATTGTGATAATAAGCTGTAAGTCAGTAGGGACAATGAACGCTGACGTAATTTGACCCATGTGTTAGGTAGGTGTAGTGTAGTAATTTACCTTACTATGAAATTGACACAATTGTGTAGGTCTTCAAAATTGTTTTTAGAAACAAGTATTAAAACAGTACAATCGTAAAATAGCCACATATTATTAACTCAAACTTATGCAAGGGTGATAGTTAAATAAAAAACCAAATTCGGCAATTTATACATATATTTTATTAACAATATGATATCGCAATCTTAATCTCATTCCGTCTGAGACAACTTTATACAATAGAGTACTAATTATACCATCCATAGCTATAACAGTGTATGTTTATAGAATTTTTTTTACATAAATTATGTCTCCTAAACTTCGTAAAATAATAAGTATGTAATAATAATTACAAGCTGGCTGTGAAGTTTTTCCAAAAATATATTTTTACAGCAGTCAAAAAACTCCCGACACTAGAGTTGGCCACTGAGTCATACCAAGAAGAGGATCGAATTTGGGATTACAATAAGCACCTCTTAGAACTTAAGTAAAACTGGCTTGGTTAGCTGTTATCCTGATCATAATATGATCAGAATATGATAAGATATTATCTTGCCTCTGACTACCATCTAGGTACAGGATATCTTCAAAGATTTACATAATAAGCACTATTTGAAGATCCATATTAAATAATATGTATAATCGAATATAAACATATGTCATTATGATATTTTTCTGTAATGCTATTACGAGAATTTGACGAGAAGAGAAGGTATTATCAATACACAGCCAGCATAAATAACATCTTTTAAAACTTAGACAACTATTTTCAATCTTTATCAAACCATTTCCACAGTTTAGTAACCTCCATACATATAAGCTAATGTGAACCACAAAAGTTAATAAATTACACAAGATTTTTGTTAAAACCTTTTTGCAGTTGAAGAAAGCTGTATCTTGGTTATTATTGTTGTGTTACATTACTTCGATAGTTTCCTAATAATGCCGACATAGATCCAATTGACTTGACACATTCAATTGATATCAATTGGAACCGTGGGCTGATTCTACAGTTTGTTTGTTTAAAAAATATACAAAAGATTGCTTGTTACTTATTAGACATTTAAATAAGTCCATGGTGATCTTTCCTACTTTTCCTCTTAATATAATCCAAATCCCAAACATTTGTTGTTTTTTTACATTTTGGTTGATGGCACAAGAATTTTTCAAAAAGTATTATTTCTAACTGATATTACTTATATGTATAAAGACATTTAAATGTAAAACTATTTTGTGTGATTTAATCAAATTTAAATATGCCATGATACTAAGATATACAATGAGTAATAAATGATCAGTTATTTATTTCATTTTACTGAAAAAATTGTTATGACATTTAAAAATAAAAAATAAAAGCTATTTGTAAAAGCAAGGTCAACATTTTTTTAACAATAAGAAACAGCCAAAATTATCTAAATTGTTATAGCTACCTCGTATTGTGTTCAATAACTTTTCTACAATGATAATAATTTATTGAAGTTCATTAATAGTTTTATTTTTACAGTAAAAAGTAATCTTTTATGTTACCTAACCTATGTACTATTTAATGATTTTGTAAACAGTAAAACATATGGCTAATTCTTTAAATATGGTTACTATTGTTTTACTTGATAAACATAATTATGTCAAAAATAACTAAAGATACTGGAAGATGAAGTAAAAGTCACAATAACAAGTAAACAAAGAAATAAATGAAGTAAGTTTACACAATTTTGTTTGCTTGTTCTCTTGAAAGCTTTATCAAGCGACCAGAATATTACTATCAGTCCTCGAAATGTGATTCAGTTATACCTATCACACAATAATTTACACCCATTTACCAGAATCAAATGAATACTATGAGTTAGAGTTCTGTTATCTGAACTGTTATCAATAAAACTGGACTTGTTAAAAGGCTAATTTTTACAACATGCTATTTCATAATCTATCTATGCATTAAAATAATAAAGCTGAAAGAGAATGCCTGTCTACACTACAGGGGTTTAACCCTTCATACAATTTTCATGTACATTATACAGTTAGTGTCTGCGCTTGTCCTTAAGACCACGCAAGTTTGTATTGGTTATTGATTTGGACTCGCTTCCACACTTTCTGGTCGGGATAACACAGGCTTTTCTGCGACTTGAGGTTTATCTGCCAGCTGGGGTTTTTCTACCGGCTGGGGTTTTTCTGCCAGCTGGGGTTTTTCTACCGGCTGGGGTTTTTCTGCCGGCTGGGGTTTTTCAGCCAGTTGAGGTTTTTCAGCCAGTTGCGGTTTCTCTGTAACCTGTGGTTTAACTGGTTCAGATTTTATTGGCTTCTCGATGATATCATTAGAAATGTCTTTATCATTGTCAATGTGTGTATTGGAGAGTTTGTTGGTTATAACTTCTTTCTCCTGCTCCATTTCAGATGGACCATTTTGTTTGTGCATATCAGGCATGGCCGGGGATATGGATCTTTGCATGGAGTTCTGCATTGTGCTCTCAAGGTTAGGAGATATGGCTCTTGAGTTGTCTTCGCTAGATGCACTAGGTTGCCTTGCCATTGACTGGTTCATAGGGTATGATAGCGTTTGAGGGAGATGTGGGTTATGTAATGGCAGCCGAGACTTGTCACTCTTCCTCCATAGAGTGACTTCTTGCTGTTTGAAGTAGCGCCGGTCCTCTGTGTCCATCAATACAAGATTCAGGTAGTATCGGACAGAGAACTTATTGTTAATGTCTCTCATTGTGGGAGTCAGATCATATCCTGCAAGAAACACTCTGATGGGAATGCTCTCTCCCCTAACAGGGGCTCCGTCCATGATTTCATACTTAGCAACTGTCTCATTCTCTGTGAATGTGTTAGGCCCAGAACCTGTTGTCTCTCTCTTGATTATGGATATTTCCATGTGTTTGATTTTTATACGGACCAGGAGGAAGTATATTTTGCCTACAATTACGTCTTTCAAATGATATTTAGATTTGTTGTATTCAAACTCTATGTGTAGGCAGTCTTCAATGCCCACCTCCATTTTTATGGAGTTTAGAGCATCAGGGTAGCTGCATAGCGTATGTACTGCGATATCCACCTCCTTTACGATATCTGTGAGGCGGCGCACTATCGTAGCTCGTAGGAAATACCTTAGTCTGACGTTTGCGCCCGTGTATACTTCGTAAGGTTTTTCGACGTTCGCGAACTCGAACGGATACGATGTGTGCTGGAGGAGGTCGCCTGGGCGCGCCAGCTCTTTGACCAGCGATATGAACTCATGATGATTACCTCTATCGTAAAACAATTCGATCTGACCTATAAGCTCGACCTTGATTCCTTGGTGCTCGAGTTTAGAACCCGGTTTCCTCAGTGTTACATTCACACGCCCCGAAACTGTCTCACCGTCGTAATACAGCAGTAATTTCTCCTTTTTGCCGTCATCCGTTTTCACTTCGGCAACCTTCCGCTTGTCAGCATCATCAAAAACGATTTCGATATCCGCAGTCTGACCGAACCCGAAAAAACTCATTTTCACACTGTACTGTTACGCGTATCACCGGAAAGTAATTACGTGGTTTTATACAACATTGAAGAAATAATTGAGCAAAACATTGAAAAACGGCGATGAAACGCCCGCGAATCCGTGGAGGCGATTGAAAGGTTCAAGCAAAGATGGCGGTCGGTTTTGAGTCGGCTGTCGCGAACAGGTTAGTGAACTAAATTATTACTGAAAAAACTCACCAACAAGGCATCTCTGGATCTCACACGCAAATTTCTTGCAGGGGTCCTTCGACATATGGAATTTACAGCACAATCAGAGAAACAGTTTTCGAAATATCATGAAATTCAGTCATGTGTACATTAGATGACATTTGTTTTTTAGTTATGGCAATAATTAAATTTTTACGTAATCGATCGATTGTGTGAATGAACTTTTGGGTATAAAGTACAGATAAATGAATGTACCACAGAGTGTTACATAAAATTAAATCAAAGAATCCTTGCTGCCCCTTGCCGACCTACTGCTATCTCAATGGCCGACCATCACGCACCATATATAGAAACATTGCCTAAAAAGGTAAAAATAAACAATTGTAATTAAGTAGTCTGTCAACGACCGATATCGGTTACCACTGGTAACCACTGGTACTAAGCCGATAGACGCTGTGGTAACATAACACAGATATTCATGCATGACTATGAATGGGAAAATAGTTAAAATGACAATACTGCCAACCTACAGAAAAAAGTATTTTTTGCTTGCTTCGTTTGCTTGGATAGGGGGGAATGGGATTAATTTAATTTCTTTCATTTCATTCATTCATCATTTTCATAAATTCGTAAATGGCGGATTTCACAATTTTGTAACAAAAACTATCAGTTATTTTGCGAATTTTTATCATTTCAAGTGAAGATATTATGATGGAGATCACCCGCACCACATTGGGAATCGCAGCGGGAATCGCTGGAACCTTGTTTCTTGGATATTGTGTGTACTTCGATCAACAACGTCGCAAGGACCCCCTGTTCAAAAAGAAGTTGAGAGACCGTAAGAAAATCGCTATTACACAAAATCTACTGCAATTTACTATTATAATTTTTACTACATGATATACATACAAATCCTTTCTTTATTAATTGAATCATTGGCAAAACAAATTAACACCTAACCTAAAAAATATGATATTTTCCCTACGATTTTCTGCTTAGACTTTCTGTACGTTAGTATCTACATATTTTAGGCTCCAAAATGTATGTAAGTAGCGGAGCCAAAGTGCATTTACAGATATGTACTACAATACCCACCAGAGCCGTAGAGCTATAAATTGTGTAACAGTAACAATGCGATTGGTTGTTTACACGCTGTCGCAACATGACTGCATACCAAGTATGTGCAGAGACCGAAATAAATAACCCTGTAATAATTCACGATAGGTTCATGCACCAACTCAATAACATCAGCTGTTTGTATATGACATTACATGAAGTAATTGTTATTAAAATCTGCTTTTCTGTGCATTGAGCTAGAGTTTTTGATGTTTGCTCCATCATTGGCATGCATGGAATATGCCCAGTATCATATCCATATCCTTATCCTGAATGTTCTCCACGTTATGCATGAGTTGTATGGGGCCTTGTGGGGTTCTCCTTCTTAGTCTTTGGAAGGTGGTGGATTTTTGCATCAGATTCTGAATAAGTTTGTTATGTAGCTTCATACGTTTGGTATACGATCTAAGCTTGTGGCTTATGTCATCCTTACCGTTGGCATCTCCAAGTCAAGTGCCATGGGGTATCCGTAATCATACATAGTATTTTGGATTGAAAGTGTTGGATGATCTCAATGTTTTAAGTAATAATATTGTATCAACCTTTTGAACCTGAAGAGAAACATCATCATGATGGCCTCTGAGTTGCAGTTGGCCAAGGTACGCCTGAGATGCAGAAGGATGCATGTGCATGTTAAATTTCCACTGCGGGACAAACATTTGCATTATTTACAGTTATTTGTCTCGGGTCTGGCTATTTTCTATTAAAAATGGTCTTTATTTACAAAAAATTCTGCATGATGCTGTGTGATAGTGTCCAGAATTATTTTTATATTTATTTATTATATCATCACCAGCATGTAACAGTTCACTGCTTGACATAGGCCTCCCCTAATGAGCGGCCATTGCGCCTGTCCTCTCCTCAGAAGAGATCAAGCCTTTTTTAATTCATGGAACATCCCTTTAATCTTAATGTTGGACAGATTTGCAATTTGAACAAAACTTGATCAAAATCAGTTTAGATCATGAATGTTTAACAAAGAAACTAAACATTAGTTATGTGTTCATGTCTATAAATGGTTCTTAAACAATTGAGATAAGGTTTTAACATTAGCCAAGGTAGGGTATGGCAACATTTTGTATGTTAAAATCATACTGAAGTTTAAATAATATTAGTTAGACATGGTACTAAATTGTATACATCTTATTGCATGTGGACACCCTGAAACAATCCAAAAAGAAAGAGGGGCAGGCAGTACATGATATGGGTAGATGATTTAAATCACTGACTCACTTTGGACACAGTTAGCAGGAGGTGCAAAACTGGAAGTTGGCATTTGTGTCCAAAGGCATGGTACTGAAGTGATAGAAATAAACCAAAATATAACAATTTTCTTTATCAACCTGCATTATCCCACTGCTGCGCAAATGTCTCCCCAAATTCAGCCAACCATCTCTGTCCTTTGAGATATCCCACCATCCTCTCTTGAAGGCTTCTTTTTTATTCTGCCAAATATTTATATAGTAAAAACTCAGTTTTCTCGCTTTGAGACGCAAATAAAGGCTTTGAAATTTAAATTTCATGTGATTTATTATCATCAAAGTCAAAGTCAAAGTCAAAAATCATTTATTCAGTAGGAACTGTATAGTACACTTTGAAACGTCATTTTTTTAATTTACCACCAATTCGTAACGTGACCAAACAGAGAAGAATTGGCAAGAAACTCTGCTTGGCTTATATTTTTTTAACGTCATTGTACTTAATATCTATTACATTGTTTTTGATGGAGTTGGAGGCAGTTTCATCCCAAGCTTTTTTGTCATCTAAATAATCAGATATTTTATAATAAGCTTTATTACATAGATTACGTTTAACAACATTTTTGAATTTATTTACAGATAGATTAATCACACCATTTGGGATTTTGTTAAAAAATCGTACAGACATTCCTTTAAAAGATTGACTAACTTTATGGAGCCTTACAGTGGGAACAGCTAGTTTATCTTTATTTCTAGTGTTAACATTATGATAGTCGCTATTTTTCTTGAACATGTTGATATGTTTTCGGACATACATTAAGTTTTCATATATATATTGGCACGGCACTGTCATAACATTTATTTCTTTAAACTTAGTTCTAAGTGATTCTCTGGGGCCCATATTATAAATTGCACGAACAGCCCTCTTCTGCAACACAAATATGGTGTTGATATCTGCAGCATTCCCCCACAACAAAATTCCGTACGACATAATGCTATGGAAGTAGCTGAAATAAACTAGTCTAGCCGTTTCTACGTCAGTAAGTTGACGGATTCTTTTGACTGCGTATGCTGCAGAACTAAGTCTGTTCGACAACCCATCTATGTGAGCGCCCCATTGAAGCTTATTATCTAAAGTTATGCCTAAAAATACAGTACTGTCCACAAGATTTAGATCTTCATCTTTTATTTTAATGTTAGGTTTAACTTGTTTAACATTTGGTAATATAAATCTCATACATTTTGTTTTAGTCTCGTTCAGTAATAAATTATTTACATCGAACCAGTTAACAACTTTCGCTATTGCATTGTTCACGTCGTCAAAATTGGTCTGCCGTCGCTTTAATTTAAATAAAAGTGACGTGTCATCCGCAAACAATACAATTTCGTGGTTGTCTCTCACAAGTTGAGGTAGGTCGTTGATGTAAATTAAAAATAAAAATGGTCCAAGTATTGACCCTTGCGGAACACCCATCTTTACTACAGATCCCGGAGAACATTTTCCATTTACGTCTACTTTCTGTATTCTGTCAGATAGGTAAGAAGTGAGAAGGGCTAAAGCCATACCCCTGACGCCATAGTGATCTAGTTTCCTGATTAATGTTTCATGGTGTACGCAGTCAAATGCCTTAGACAAATCACAAAAGATGCCTAAAGCATCATGTGAGTCCTCCCAGGCATCGTAGATATGCGATACCAACTCAACACCGGCATCAGTTGTTGATCTGCCCCGCGTAAATCCGAATTGTTTGACATCTAGTAAGTTGTTAAAGTTAAAATGGCTTTGCAGTTGACTAAGAATAAGCTTTTCAAAAATTTTACTAAATGTTGGCAGTACTGATATCGGTCTAAAGTTAGTAGGGTCAGAACTACTACCGGATTTAAATAAAGGTGTTATTTTACTATGTTTCATTAAATCAGGAAACTCACCACAGTCAATACATTCGTTAAATATAAACGCTAGTTCTGGTGCGACAATGTCAATCAACGATGTTACAACGCTAACAGAAATGCCCCAGAGATCCGTAGTTTTTTTGACATTTATCAGTTTGAATGTTTTAATAATATCATTACTGTTTACATATTTAAAATAAAACGGTATTTCACATTTTGGTACATTTTTATTTAGTAATGAATCCGCAATTATAGGAGAAGAGTTTAAGGATCTTGTGGTAGAAACTGGAATGTCTGTAAAAAAGGATTCGAATGCTTTGGCAACATCACCATCTTGTTTGATGATGGTATTACCAATATTTAATTTATACTCCTTAATGTCATGTTTGACTTTTCCAGTCTCACTGTTTATTATTTTCCAAGTGGTTTTAATTTTATTACTACTGCTTCTAATTTTTGAACTAATATAATTAGACTTAGCCGCGCGACATACATTTTTAAAAATTTTTGAGTAATTTTTAACTTTATCTTTAAACTCTTCACTAAAATTATACTGTTTTTCACTGTAAAGCTCATACATTCTTTGTCTGCTTATGTGAATTCCTACTGTTGCCCACTCACAGAATGTAGGACTGTCAGAGACCATGATCGATTTAGGTTTAAATATTGAGCTAAATTCTTTGATAAAATTATTAAAAAAAGAATTATATAAATAATTTGGATTATTATTTTGATATGAAAAGGGTGATCTATTTAACAAATTAGATTTAATTTTTTCTAATCGATGCACAGTCACTGGTACAAAAGTTATTTACCGTTTTACATTTTTCTTTATTTGATTTTCTATTTTAATTAACTGACCAAGGTGGTCTGATTTTATGTTACTAATTACATTTTTACTTAGTATATTAACATTTGAATTTGTAAAAATATTGTCTATGCATTTGGCTGAAGTGTCAGTAATTCTAGTTGGCTCCATAAAGAGAGGTTTTAGATTATATGATTTGAATAAACTAGTAATTTTAGTACTTAATGAATAAACTTCTAGAAAATTTATATTGAAGTCTCCGCATGTTATAATATTTTTGTTTGTTTTAGATATTTTGAACAATATTTCATCCATGACTTTTTCAAAAATATCATATGAGGCGGATGGTGGGCTGTACGCACTTATAACAATGAAACGCTCCAACTCTACGCATGCTATTTCAATTTGGCTTTCAACAGACAACTGGACAATGTCCTTACGTTCTTTAAATTGGATTTGTTTATTTAAAATTATTAATGAGCCGCCTCTTATAGCATGCGTTCTACAAAAAGAACTACCTACTACCTACTACTACTATCATCAGCCTATACTGCTGGACAGCTATAGGCCTCCCAATGAGCGCCTTTAGGCTCTGTACTCAGCTCGACAGCTGTGATTTGTACTTAAATATAAATCTCAATATTACTTTTACTTAAATTGACAGGCAGACAGAAGACCCAGCAGAGTACATGCAGAACAAACACACTAGGCGGGCCCTTGCCTGACATGAGCGATCATGAAGCTATGCAGAGGTTCTTCTTGCAACAGGTAATTTATATTAAAATAAACCGACTTAAATAAATCACTTCTTACTTCTTGCCCTAAAGAATTTTGAAAAATCGGTTCACGATTTACGGAGATATTGGTGATCATAGGGCGAAAATTACAAGTCAGGATGAGGTTTTTTGAGTTTTACGGGAAAAGTACCAATCCCTCAGGAATAAAATTTATGTGTGACCACCTGTGAAGTAAAACTCTACTAAACTCAGATTAAACTAAAAAGTATTTTTAAAATCGGTCCACAATTGACGGAGTTATCGGTGAACATACATAAAAAAAAGGTTCCGACGAATTGAAAACCTCCTCCTTTTTGAAGTCTGTTAAAAAGAGCAGAAAATTTGGTGGTTTTTCTTGGATTTTCAGTTTATTATAAAATGTAGGTATACCGATGAAAATTATATGGGCTGAGCGGCTCACATCTACCTACCAGTACCCCTAATACGAGTTTCACAATTCGAAAACTTTCATAGTTTAAAGTTTTCGAGCTCAATTTTAAAGTACCTTTTTTCGTTAATTACCCAATGATTGTTTTGAGTGATGAACATTTCAATCTTCAATAAGAATACATTATCAACGTTGTTCGATCAGTTTCTATTTAAAACCAGTTGCGTAATTTCCAAAAACTGACATTCAAATTGAGCTAGTAAACAAAAACTATGAACGTTTCCGTATTGCGCCACTTGTAGAGTCAAAAGTCGTCACGTCAAAAGAACGCTGGAAGAAGTGAAGGGGATGTGTTTGCGCTCGGGTTAATACCTATAAACCGCCTAATGCGCAGCTTCCCCTCAGCGTTCTTTTTACGTGACCCATACCGTGATGACGCGACCTATATTAGGGGTACTGTTTGTTATACAGTCAGCAAGGTACATCAAGGGCAGGTGAGGTTAGCTTGGGTTCCAAAGATGGAGGTTTTAACCCTTACACTGATGTAACAGTATGTGGAAATTCCCGTTTTTTAATACGACCTAACTATTTGCTACAGATCCAGTTGGGTGAGGAGCTGTTAGCGGCGGGAGACCTGGAGGCTGGAGTGGAACACCTGGGCCAGGCTGTAGCCGTCTGCGGACAGACACAGCAGCTACTCAGCGTAAGTCTAGCAACCTTTGTGTTATCCCAAGCTCGCGCATCTCTTGTTTGCTATCCCAAGGTCGCGCATCTCTTGATTGCTATCCCAAGGTCGCGCATCTCTTGATTGCTATCCCAAGGTCTCGATTCTTGTTTAAGCAACACTCCGCCCGCTCACTACTTGGATCTGTGATCGTTTAGTGGCATTTAGATATGAGCGCTTCGGTGCTTCGGAAGGCACGTTAGGATGTTGGTCCCGGTTTTTTCAGCCGAGTGTGACATATTCGGGCGGCTTAGAAAATCCGACATCAGCTTTGGCCACTAGTTCATACGAAGAAGAAGATCAGTAGTTTCAATAATTTACGAACGCACGAAAGGTCACGTATTGATCGTATTGTTCAAAGTTCAGTGAAGGACGCGATGTGAGATACCGCGTTTTAGAAACACGCACATTTCTAAACGTGCAAATAAAATATGCGTAATATCCACATAACTTTGTGTTTGCGACGGATGTGAGTTTTTGATAGATTTTTAATTAAACATTTAAATAGTCAAAATTTTAGAATCTTAACAAAAACGCTTTTGTTTTAATGGAATATAATAATTTAAAACATTTAAACCAACATCTTATATAATATTCGTAAGCTGTAGATTAATGTACGATTCACACGCTTCGCGCGTCGGAGAGCCTCAGCATGTTATAAAATGCTCTCCGACGTACATAAAGAGATAGACACAAAGCTGGCGGAAAATCAAGAGTAGGCCATCAACTCATACAAGAAAAAACAATAGTGTATTGACTGGTCCCTAGCTCAATTAACTATTTTAGTATAATATAAATATAATTGATATATTATAGTATCTCTACATGCATTGGTCTTCTGGCGACAATATTATTATTATTGATTAATACACATTTCCCAAGGCTGAAAAAACACGCCCAAAAATATTTTCCTTATAAACCATGTATAGTCGCCTCAGAGGTTTTTTTTAACGCTGGCAACATCCAGAAAAAAAAGAAATCGCCCGTCACCAACGAATCTATTAATGTGTTTTCTGAACAAAAATTTTAGTTGTAAATTTTGATTACTAGCCTAGCCCAATAAAACAAATAGAAAAATTTGAAATAAATGAGTGTTATCAGAGTGTATTATAATACTCTGCCGAGTTATTCGTATTCGTATTCGCCGGATAGTAGGTTTGATATTAGTATTCGTAAAAGTAGTATTTGTTGCATCACTAATATTTAGTACCCCTAACAAGTTCTGCTTATTTTGGGGCTGTGCAATCTGTGAAAATGTCCAGCATTATTTTATTTATTTATTGCAGGTGCTACAACAAACGATGCCCGCTCCGATCTTCCACCTGCTTCTAAAGAAGTTGCCCGAGGTGTCCGAGCGACTCCGTGCATCCATGAAGGCCACTGGAAACACGCTACAAGAGGAGGACGTTGAATAAACATCTCATTTACCAGCTGACTTCTAACCAGACCACTTACAACAGTTAATCAAAAGTTACCCCATTTCTAAACCAAAAGTTACCTGATTTGGAAATTTTGGTAAAATTGCGTCGTTCCAACAGCTGTTTTTGATCCACTGCCGGGCATTTCACGTCGACTATGATTAGAAGCAATGAAGCAGCTAAATCAAAAGTTACCCATTTTGGGAATTTTGGAGAAATTTCATCGTTTTAACAGCTGTTTTCGATACACTGCTGTGCATATATCAAGTTGACGATGGAAGCTAGTAAGACCACAGCACTTAGCATTTACTAGGCGAGTGGCTTAATCAAAAGGATGAATTTACATATGTAACAATCTTAGGGGTTTAATCTTAAATATTCACAACTGGTTACTCAAACAAGCTAAATCAATGTGACCAGGAAAAATCCAACTTTTGTGTGTTAATTTTTTTGTCAAAAGGGTGTTGCTAAAGAATAATCAAATTTAAAATGTTATTCAAATTTGTTCAACCACACCCGCTGTTTTGCTTAAGCCCAGCAGAAAGATCAAATTGGTTTATAATGTAAAATACACACACAACAAGACACCCCTTTAGAGCAACAAGAAACACTTTTTCCTTTTGTAAAATCATTCATTATTTAAAAGTGATCATGCATGACTGATTTCTGACATCGGCGGCAAAGGAACCAGTATAATGAAAGGTTTTACTAAACCAAGCGCGTTTATATGAAAATATGATGAAATCCCATGTTGATAGTTTCTGTTCGAGTTTTCTATGAAAAACTGTAATAGAATATTGCAATATTGTAAGTGGTTACTTAGATAAGCTGGTGGGGTATGTCATTATTAGGCTATGGAATGAAAATGGAATGCATATGGCTATGTTTTGGAGGCAAAATAAGATGGTAGAAATATTGTAATAGAATATTTAAAGCACAATATTTATAACTTCACCCAGAAACAAGCACAAGATAGTTGTTACATATTATTTCCATCTCGATTTTGAAGATTCTGCGAAGAAACTTTAATTATTTTGACAGTTTGGGTTAAAGTTTCGCTGTAGTACTTTTTTACCTTATGCTTAATATACTAACTCCCGTATTTACGAACCTTAATCCCTTAGCAATCTGTGTATTGACAACTGTCAAAAACTGTGTGACTCATGCATCGAGATAGTTACGTGGAAAAAAAAATCCGCACCAAAAGTGGGCGCACGTTGCCTAGGTCTAAATTAGTGCATTTTTGGTTTTTGATGTTTATTTTTGTCAGTTTTCACATGAAAACTGATTCTATACAGTACTATCTCGATGCAGTCAAGTCATGATCAACCTGGAATTTAGTTCTTGAATACTAAATATTAAATTGTTTTTCTGCTGTCATAACATATTCTTCCACTTTCGGACTATTTTGGCCTAAAATAGTATCAGACTAATTGCCTTTAGAACTGAGGATGTGCTTACAAATACATGGTAAATTACCAAAGCCATTACTTCCAAATTAGATTGAAATTAGAGGCACATCAATGATGTATGTACGTTATCTATATTTATTATAAAGTACTACAAAAGTTACAATTGTATTCTGTTTTATTGTAAAATGATGGCAGATGTTTGAATTATTACTTATTTATATTTACTGCTCAGATAACAATTTGCTTTAATAATATGGCGCGTAAATCATGTTAGTAGGCTGTGATATCGTGCTTTGCTGAAGATCCGCCAGTTATGATGATTTGCGATGAAACACAGACAAGTCGTGTGTTGAAAGTATGAAAGTTCAATAATGTAGGTATTTGTTAGTTATATAGGTTTTGTTTTGTGTTCACAACTGGATGAGGATGTTTGTGAGTTTTGATTGAGATTTTATTGTGGAAATAAAAGGATTGTACAAATTTTTGTATTTTATTTTTGAGCTAAATAGAAAACCTTACAGAACCAGGTATAGACACACCTTCGTATTGTCACTGATAGATTCTGGAATAAGTTTTGATTCACTTTAAAATTTAATTGAAACTATCCTGTACCACAAAATCTGGATATAAGAAATAAGTATCCAAGAGCGCTGGGCACAGGGTCCTGATGTCAATGAAAAGGAGTCAGCTCTGGTAGGAATCTCGTCTTGAAAGGGTTATAAGCGAGATCGCAGAGTTCAGTAGCATACTCCGTACGAAATCCGCTCGACTAGCAACACTACATTTCATACTACAATTAATTCCTTAGGAAAAGAGTAAAGCGGGGAGCGGATTCCAGAGAGTGGCATCACATAACTTCGCTGTCACGTCACAGGCGGACCTTCGCCCACTGTGCCGTATGAGGTTGGCCACAAGGTCTTGGATAGGACGCCGTGGCCATTTAATACGCCAACAACAAAACCAGCCTATATGAGCCAACTGCCTCGCCTAATAAGAAAGGGTATGCACATAATCACCCATAACCATAATCATATGTACCCAGTTAGGAACTAAAATGGAGTTGGGCAGGACACCTAGCAAGGCGAGGTGATGACAGGTGGAGTAAGGCGATAACTAAATGGCGTCCAAGAACCGGGTACGGAAACGTCGGTTGCCCAGTAGCTAGATGAGCCAACGATATGGCATTAATCGTGGGCCGAAACTGGATTAGAAGAGCTTTGAAACGTGTGGATTGGCACAAAGGGATGCCTATACCCAGCAGTGGGTGAAGTCGGGCTGTGGATGATGATGATGATGACTGAATCCCCACGCTGGGCATACGGGTTCAGGGAATGTAGCTATGCCGGTGTTAGGCTGCACTATGCCGCAATCAGCCGGCCGCCAGAGCCTCGTTTTTAGCAGGGTGCACCATGAGCAGGTGAGGTTGTCTTGGGTTACGTCCGAATATTGAAATGGAACCCGTTACACCCCTCAATATGACAATATCTCCGCAACTATAGGTAGGCACAAATTGGCCTGGGCCAGAGGCGCTTCTGGCATTGGTGTCGTTTTTAGCAGATCATCTTGCTTCCTCAGGACACTGACAACAGAGCTCATACGAAGAAGGAAGAAAGTGCCACCTATTGGTGGTACTGGTACCTATTTCGCAGTATGCATCATGAAAATGTAGCAAAGCTTATTGATGTATATGCTAGCCGGAACGCGCCCGGTCGGCAGTAATAAACTAGCTTGCTACTAAGTCGGTTGTTTCATTACGCTCATACATCTCACTGGCGAACGAAGTTGATCTACCCACGCATAAAGAAAAATGAACGCTTATTTGGGAACTTTGCCTATTTTTGACCATAAAACAAGTGAATGGCTAATACATAAAGGGAAATTAACTCAGTTCTTGAAGATCAATACTGTGGACGATGAAAAGAAGTGTGGTATCCTGCTAACTCATCTCACAGACGAGACGTACCGCTTGGTGCTTAACTTAGCGTTTCCAAAAGAGTTGGATGCGCTAAGCTTTAAGGATCTAGTTGAATTACTCGACGGTCATTTCAAGTAAAAGAAGTGCACTTTTGTGGACAAGGCGAAATTTTTTGGTGCCAGCAGAAAAACAGGCGAAACTTTAGGTGAATGGGCGGCGCGATTAAGAGGTTTAGCTACCTACTGCGACTTCGGCACCGCTCTGGAAACGAACTTGAGGGATCGTTTCGTCCTAGGTCTGGGTGCTGGTCCAGAACGCGACAAGCTGTTTGAACAGAGCCCATCCACGCTAACGCTTATGCGGGCTATTGAATTGGCCGAGCAGGCAGCGTGTGCTAAGGAAGCGAAGCTTATGCTTGGCACTAGCAGCAGCGACGAGTTTTCTGTTAAGGAAGAACCTGTTTATCGAGCGAGATTCCAGGGTCAGTCCAGCAGTGGTCGCGGCGCTGGCGGTGGTAGCTCGGGTGACGCACTAGCGCGCCGCGATTCCACCCGCTGCCCGGTTTGTGGAATGAAGAATCATAGTGGTGATAAGTGCCGTTATAAGGGTTACAAGTGCCAAAAGTGTGGTGTTAAAGGGCACTTAAAAAAAATGTGTGGTAACTCAAAAGGTTCGTGTGTTTATCATGTCAATACTGAACAGGAAGGCGAAGCCAACCAGGAACTGGATAAAATTTGTGAGGAGTGCCAGAACTTTAATATAAGGTACGTGGCAGACCAGCCTATCAAAATCGATTTAGTCTTAGGAAATCAAAATATAACAATGGAACTTGATTCAGGATCAGGCAGTAATGTTATTTCTGAAAAACTGTACAACGACAAGTTTTTGCATTATCAATTACAAAACTGCAATATTAAAATGTGTTTGTACAATGGTCATAAAATTTCTCCATTGGGGGTTTTCACAGTTGAAGCTACTTTTAATAAAATAAGGAAAAATATCAAAATATTTGTTGTTAAAAATGGAGGCCCCCCTTTACTAGGTAGGGACTTCATGTCCGCTTTCAATTTAATTATTACAACGGAGATAAATTCTTTAAATTGTAGTGATGCGGACGTACTTGACCTACTGGAGAAATATCCTGATCTGTGGCGAGATGAATTGGGTTCGTTTAACAAATTTAAAGTAAGCCTAAAACTGAAAGAAAATTCGGTACCTAAATTTTTTAAGCCTCGACCGGTACCCTTTGCCCTAAGGGACAAAGTCGAAAAGGAGTTGGAACGTCTAGTAAGTTCGGGAATTTTGGTATCAGTAAATCATTCACAATATGCCACTCCGATAGTGCCTGTGCTGAAGGAAAATGGCAAGGTTAGAATCGCTGGTGATTTTTCTGTCACACTAAATAAAGACCTAATAATTGAAAAATATCCATTACCTAGGATAGAGGAGGTTTTTGCCAAGCTCGGAGGAGGTGAATTATACAGTAAAATTGATTTAAAAAATGCTTACAATCAGTTCGTTTTAGATGAGGCTTCCCAGAAATTAACTACGATCAACACACATAAAGGGCTGTATATATATACCCGGTTAGTATATGGGCTAGCTAACGCCCCAGCTATCTTTCAAAAATCCATGGAACTACTGCTAGCCGGTATAGATGGAGTGAGCGTTTGGCTCGACGATATATGTATCACAGGCCCCGATCGGAATTCTCACATAAAGCGACTAACAGACGTTTTAGGTAGATTAAGTGAGGCTGGTCTACGATTGCAAAAAGATAAGTGTGAATTTTTTAGGGACAGCGTCGTTTATTTAGGCTACGTGATCAGTAAAGCGGGTTTAATGACTAATCCTGATAAAGTTAAGGTTATATTGAGTGCACCGGAGCCAACAAACATCACCGAAGTGAAGAGGTTTTTGGGTGTCGTTAATTATTATCGTAGTTTTATACCTAACGCTTCATCCTTATTGAGCCCTCTCCACGAGCTGCTCCGCAGCGAAGCACCCTGGCAGTGGGGGGAGAGGCAACGCCGTGCTATAGCGGCGGTGCGCCGCGAGCTGGCGTCGGAACGCGTGCTGGCGCATTTCGAGCCCGCGGCAACGCTGGTACTGACGGTGGACGCCGGCCCGGCCGGGCTCGGCGCCGTACTGGCGCAGCGCGGCGATCAAGATGCGCACGAGCGTCCCCTAGCCTATGCATCTCGTTCTTTAACTGCTAGCGAGCGAAACTACAGTCAAATACAGAAGGAGGCCACCGCTATTGTTTTTGCTGTGAAACGGTTTCATCAGTATCTGTATGGACGAAGCGACCCCTTCATTTTAAAAACCGACCATAGGCCATTGGTCTCGATCTTTGACATAAAAATCGGCATACCGGTAACAACAGCTCTGAGGCTGCAGAGATACGCTATTATTCTATCGGCATATAATTATGTAGTACAATACGTTTCGGGCAATAAGAACTTAGTGGCCGATTACTTTTCACGCGCGCCTTTAACACGTTCGTGGACAGAACGTCGTTTCAAGTCCTTTCAATGAATATGCGATATGACACAACGTGAAATCACGCCTTTTTTGTTCCGACGCTTGCGGCTAGAACGTGAAGCCACGTCGGATTTCAATACAAATTTTGGAATTTACCTACTCTGTGTCACATCATATAAAAATATCAAGCGGCTACTGTCACTTGCGACAGTTCAAATAATAGCCTAAGCATAGAGCTGAATATAGCTTGGCTATGTGCTGCTCCCGCGACACAACGTCATTAGACGTCGTATCCCCCCTCACATTGCCATAGACTTCAGTCTAGCTGTGTCACAGGAGAGGGACTCGCGTGTATTTTGCGCGCAAACACGTGTTTTTAAGAAGTTTAGGGGAAAAAACCCGATATGGAATAAAATTTGATGAGTTAACGTCATTCGATATGTTTTGAATATAAAAATGATTGTTTTTCATTGTGATCTTTAAATAAAAAAACAATTACTAAGACTTCCTGTCAGACTGATTAAAGTTACATGCATTAAAAACAATGATTAGTAAAATGTGTTTTATTTCTTTCATGAACAAATTTTTGTTTCGTCTTCGATGTATGTGTCATTTTATAGAAAAGGTTATATACGACACAACGTATAATGTAGTCAGAAAGCAGGACGTTACCAAACGTTGTGTCATGTAAGTAAGTTTACTACCGATGTAACACGGCAGAACGTACATACACGCCGTATTCAATTGTATGGGCTAATTGTGTGTCAATATATGCAGTCCCAAAAAACGGCTTGCTCGCGCGAACGTGTTAAAAGGCACAAACAAGTCTGAGGCAGCGGAGAGCGATTTAGATACCTATTATGCACTTAAATTTTTAGATGCAGCGTCGCCCGCTATTACTGTTCGGGAAATAGTCCAAGCAACAGAGCGCGATACGACGTTTCAAACGGTAATAAGTTACATGAATAAAGGTTGGCCCCGGAGAGTTAACTGTAAATCAGTATCACCTTTTTTTCAATGCAAGTGTGACTTACAGTTCGAAAATGGCGTTTTATTTAGGGGACACAGAATAGTTATCCCTAAAGCCCTCAGGGAAAGGATGTTAAGCGAATTACATGATACTCACCTTGGCATAATAAAAACTAAAAGTAACGCGCGGAGTAGGATGTGGTGGCCGGGCATCGACAGTGACATCGAACGCTGGATCGGTTCGTGCACGACGTGCGCCAGCCTGCGAGCCGCGCCGCCGCGCGACCCCCCCGCCCCCTAGCCCGCCGCCGCCGCCGCATGGCAGCGCGTGCACATCGACTATATAACCGTCGGGCAAAGGGTATATCTCGTGGTGATAGATTCATTTAGTAAATGGGTAGAATGTTTACACATGCAAAACGGTACTACGACTAAAGCTTTGATAACAAAATTAAAACAATTTTTTTCTACCTTTGGTATACCTGACGTGCTAGTGTCATATAATGACGTTAAAATAAACTCGAATGAATTTAAAACCTTTTGTTCGAGTAACGGTATTAAATATATGACGTCCCCCATTTATCACGCCCCTAGTAATGGTCAAGCTGAAAATTCTGTTCGAACGTGTAAAAAGATGCTAAAATGTATAATGAAAGATAATTTGTCGCTGGCTCAAATGAATGATTTGGTATTGGGCTATTTATTTAATTATAGGAATACCGTGCACTGTACCACTGGCAAAACCCCAGCGATGCTAATGTTCGGAAGAAATCTACGATCTCGCCTCGATTTAGTGCTTCCGTCAAGTGAGCCGCACTCTGGTTCAACCACGGTGCCTGGTAAAAGACAGTTCGCAATAGGAGATATAGTTTGGGCGCGATGGTATGGTGCACAGAAAGAAATTTGGCAGTTAGGAATAATAAGAAATAAAGTAGGAAACAGAATGTACAGTATCTATATAAATGACTTCGATGTCTCTTGTATACGACATGTAGATCAGATAATTAGGTATTCAGGAAATGATGTTCAGCCCCTTACTATAAGTAGTGATAGGCTTGAGTCTCCCTCAGGCTCTAGTACTTCAAGTCAAACTGATAATTATAGTTCTGCAGATGTCACTAACGAACAGACAGTCCAAGAAGACATACCAATATTGGTGCCAGAGCCAGAGGAAGGCGCACATGGCAATGATCATGAAGAATGAGGTGACTGTGAGGCTGGAGAGAGTGAGGAAGCGACCGCGGATAACGCGTCTGTGCCGTCGCAATCCGAGATTTTGGAACCAGAAGGCGAGCCACCTCAGGGTTTGATTGAATTGCCACCGGCACCGTCACCCACATTCTCACGCCGCTAGTTGCGTATAAGAAAAATGTTGATTATAGAAAGTACTTTAAGTAATTGGCATTCATTAAGTAAGTACCTAAGTTTTGTGTTTTAAAAAATATCTTAATTGAGTTTTTGTCATCAGGTTCAAAATCTAAGTGTGGAGGAATGAGCCGGAACGCGCCCGGTCGGCAGTAATAAACTAGCTTGCTACTAAGTCGGTTGTTTCATTACGCTCATACATCTCACTTATTTAAAATGACTTGATTCTACGCATAAGTAATAAAGAATAAAAAAGTGGATCCCAGTTCACCATTTATTTGTCAATAATCAACAAAACAATAATAATTTGATACCAAAACAACGGTAAAATAATTATCTACATAATTTATTACCTAGGCTAGGTAGTATAATATAACATGATGGTCCTTAAACAGAAATAATACATAACGTACATAACCATTAATTAAACAAATATTTTACATAAACAAAATTACATGTTAAAAATATAAAAATAAACTTCATCTATTCGAGTGTACCGTTTAGATTGGGACACCATTAGGGCTATATTTCACCAGGACACCATGGCGGCGCAACCAGTCGCCGGCGCCGCTACCAACAAAATGTATACAGCTCTATAGAGTTACTCACCTGCCTACGATAGAGAATACAACGTATTTTTCCTGATTGTGGGTCTCCCTGCATCCCAAACGCTTATTTCTATCTATTCTATAGATAACGGTATTTAGAAAATTTAAAATGTTGCTACATCTACAACCAAAAATAAGTTTTCTCTATTCTTTCGTCGACAAAACCTCTACGGCTGGTGTGATAAGCCGGCTGGTGTCCGTTTGGTAGCGCAATCAAACTGACATAACCATACATTTTGTTGGCAGCGGCGGCTGGTTGCGCCGCCATGGTGTCCCGGTGAAATATAGCCCTAAAGGCTGTGTCTTCGTTATTGTATAGATAGAATACCTAGGCAAAGTATTAAAATCCTATTTCCTACTCATATTATAGTTTTAGTTTATATATAACTAGCCGTCCGCGGCTTCCTCACGAGGTACCAAGATAAAAAGTAGCCTATGTGTTAATCTAGGTCATAAACTATAACAGGGTGCCTAGTGCGAGTTTTTACCAGCTCGATCGCGTTTGCTTTTACGCAAATTTATATGGAATCGAGGTAGCGCCATCTAGTAACAAACGCGTGGCACTGACTCCTTTCCATACAAATTTCCGTAAACGCAAAGATCGAGCTGGTAAAAAAATTCGCACTAGGCACCCAGTATGTAAACCACTGACCGTAAACCACAGATAGCTAAAATGGCGTTAAAATATCATGTCACCTCTTTTTAGGTTTAAATGACAGGGAAAAGCTTACTTTATGGAGCGTTATAAAATTACATTTGGTTATGAATAAGGGGATGGGTTCATACAAAGTTTCATCTAAATACGTTCAGTAGTATTTGTGTGAAAGAGTAACAAACATCCATACACATCCTGACAAACTTGCACGTTTATAATATTAAGTAGGATAGGATATGAAAGGTTGTGAGAATAGATGCATGGATGTTCGTTACTCTTTCACGCAAAAACTACTGAACGGATTTGGATGAAACTTGGAATATACATAAATTGTGACCTGGGTTAACATATAGGCTTCGCTCGCGTGGTACCGGGATAAAAAGTATTCTATATTATATTTGCCTAGGTATTGTATAGAATACCTGATTATAAAGATTGCCGGTAACATATTATACTATACATATTTATATCAATTACATAAATCAATTTGTCACACCTAAAAACAAATTAAATATTTTTAAAATACCTAAAACCTCAATTTATCATACAACTTCAGTAGTTTTACAAGTAAGAGGAAAACAAACAATTTTATAACAGTTTTCTGCAATATTTCTAAATGCTTATATTATTATAAGTACCTACTGAAGGCATCGGCAATTTTAACTTTTGGGCGTCACCTCCACGAGCGAGTGAATCGCGACGATATTATGTACGATTCACGCTACCGGCGCGCGTCGGAGAGCTTCGGAGAGCATTTTATAACATGCTAAAGGAAATTGAAACATCCACAAAGCACTTAAGTTCCTTATTTGTATACAACTTTCGCAGCTTTGAGCTTTGTCAAACACTGACATAAATAGATCCGTAAGAAGATAGCATGCAAATAAAGAACTTAACTGCTTTGTGGATGTTTAAATTTCCTCTGGCATGTTTTAAAATGCGCTCCGATTCTCTCCGACGCGCGCCGGTAGGTGTGAATCATACATTATATGGTCTAATAATTTATTTCTATAGACTCTTATATAAAGTGTCTCCTCATGACGATACGACAAGGCGTTGAATGCGAGCAAAATGTTCACATATCGTTGCGTCACCAGTGATCGGAATAGGTACAGCTAATTTGCCTAAAGTTTGTGGAACAGGTACAAAAACTGTGAAGCCTGCGCGTTAGGAACTAAATTTTTTTGAGGGTGTATATTGACCCTAGTTTTGGAATACCATTTAGATCACTAAAATTTAGTTTTTAATTAATTAAAAGATTAAGTCCATCATTATTTTAAGTTTTAATTATTTTATAAAATATGAATAAATGGTATTGATGTCCAGTAATAAGAATAAATGGAGGAATAATGAACTTGTTCTGATATATTTTTTTAGTGATATGAGTATAAAGATGTCCCAAAACCGAAGTCATATTTGACAGCAAAAAAATAGTTTTCAGGAAGTCTCTTTTTTTTTGCTTTTGTTCCACGAACTTCATCTATCACCAGATAAATATAATTAGATTTTTTTCTCTATGGCTCTACCTAACTCGATCACTGATGATAACGCTTGTCACCTCTTCTGAAAGAGGGAACATTTGCTAACAAAAAGATACAAAAACAATCACGTTTTCTTATCTACCGTCGAGCTTCTAATATAATCCTGCGATATTTTCATCACATCCAAGGCCCCTTTAGCGATCAAAGCCTCAGCCAGTTCCCTGCCTAAATTATCACACTTTATAATAACATCTATAGGCATATTACTATTAACAGTGAGCCCACAAAATATCCTAGCTTTAGAGAGACCAATTTCTTCAGGAGTTCTTGTGTCCTCGCAACTAGAGTCAGTCTTTTTCATAAGTACATCGATAGGGTTTATATTCTCATCGAATTTGATTTTCTTTGTATCGTTACCTTCGTCTGGGCTGAGTTTGTGTTTGGTTGTCTTCTTGATTTGTGCGAATGTGTGGGATAAGGTCTCGGATAGTTTGGTTGTGCCGTCGAGGCTCCATATTGCTCCGGTTATGGATAGTTTGAAGTTTGAGTCGAGTGGTTTCAGTCGCGTAGAGACGCCGACAGGGGCGCTGCAGCCGCCTCCTGAGAAAAAAAATAGATCACGTCTTTTTCTGCAATAAACCAGGATATATTTACTGAAAGAATTGCCGTACTAAACTCATATACGAGTATAAACTGGTACAAACTAGTTATAAATCAGATCGACTAAAAAATAAATGAACGCACAGCCTACGGTAAGTTCTAAAACACTATTTACTTAGGAAGATGTCTCTTGTATTGCTCGGTGTAGTTTGTAGGTTTTGAAGTTTACAATCTTTGGAACAGTTTTAAGAATTCTTTTACTAATCCTACTAATACAATAAATGCGAAAGTTTGTGAGTATGGATGTATTGATGAAAGGATGAATGTTTATTACTCTTTCACGCAAAAACTACTGAACGGATTTGGATGAAACTTGGAATACACAGATTGTGACCTGGCATTAACATATATGTTACTTTTTATCCCA
The DNA here is from genome assembly GCA_951804965.1 of Horisme vitalbata. Classification (NCBI taxonomy): domain Eukaryota; kingdom Metazoa; phylum Arthropoda; class Insecta; order Lepidoptera; family Geometridae; genus Horisme; species Horisme vitalbata. Next base: position 4,406,525 of record OX638093.1, read on the forward strand.
GTATTATGCGAGGGAAGCGGTGGGCGGAAGCTAGTATGAAGATAAGTTTATTAGAGGTTTATTTAAGGTTTTTAATCTTTGAAACAATTTGCAGTATTCTTTTACTAATATGAAGATAAGTTTATTAGAGGTTTATTTATGGTATAATCTCTTGAACAATTTGAAAAATTCTTTTACTCTTTTTTTTATTTAATATGGGTCAGCCCTTGACCTCGAGACTTGCGTGGGCAAGGATGAGATCGACGATGGGGCCAGCTTTCCCAGAAGATGCCTATTCACTCTGTTTTTGAAGCCGTTAGGGTCGTAAGTGATACTAATAAAATATATGAAGATAAGTTTATTATAGGTTAATTTACCCAATGTCTTCAAAAAGCTCCTCTCTGCTAATATCCTGCAGTAAGTTTCGGGGTGGTTGAAGGGCGCCAGCATCGCTAGGATAGCCTCGTTATCATCTCTACATTCCACTGCTAAAGCGCCTTGCCCGACTGCGTACATCATCTCAGCGCATGGCAATATCTGTACAAAATATTATTTTTTAGAAAACAAGAAAACCGGTATATTACTGCCTCCCCCTTTTTTATGATACCACTGGCCTGAGAAGTGAAAAGAGAATACCTAAAGCTGGGTACGGATAGCGCGTTCCTGTATACGCGTAGTCGGGGTTCGCTGTGCACGCGTACATTGGATACGCGTACAGTTAATGTGGACCGCCGCGAACCTGAACGCGAGCTCAATCGATCCATAGCGCTACGCGAGCCGAAACCGACTGACCACGGATCGCGCGGCACGCCTTCTCCAAAGTGTACGCGTAGCTGCAAGTACAGACAGGGCGTTCGAAGATACGCGTAACCCGACTCCGCGTACAAATATACGCGATATCCGTACCCAGCTTATCGTCAAATTTTGTGTTAACTATATTTTTGTATGGAGATGTCAAGGTTTTACAAACTTCCCGAGGAATTTCCTCCCGCGAACAATCAAGCTGTGGAATGGTCCCCCTGCCGAGGTTTTCCCCAGAGACTACAATATGCAGCGTTTCAAAAAGGGCGTTTTAAAATTTTTAAAAGGGTCAGCAACGCGCATGTAATACCACTTGATGTTACAGGCATCCATAGGCTACGGGAACCGCTTACCATCAGGAGGACCGTATACCTGTTTGCTAACTTAGTAGTATATAAAAAAAAAAGGTGGCGGGTTCGCACGCCGCCCAGAACAAACATTTCGTGTGATGCACATAGATGTTTGTCCTATGTCTGAGTGTTTTATAACTATGTAAGTTTATTAGTCTCTTGTACCCATTGTACATAATTCATTTATTGTTTGTGAGTGGTAAGTGTTACGTTCAGATGGTTTAGAAAGAAAAGTATGAATCACCAGATCCTGCTAATTAGCATAGAAACATTAGTTACTATATTAGTATTACATAATGATTAACAATTAATAAGTACATAACAGTCAGCATGTCAAATTAAATTAATTACTTAACTAGTTATAAATTACGGTCACTAAAAAATTCATTTATCCTACTTAATAAATGCAAAAGTTTGTGAGTATGGATGAATGTTTGTTACTCTTTCACGCAAAAACTACTGAACGGATTTGGATGAAACTTGAAATATACATAGTTTGTGCTCTGGATTAGCACATAGGCTACTTTTTAGCCCGGTACCACGCGAGCGAAGCCCCGGGCGGTAGCTAGATAAAGATAAACATAATTTATTTTGCGAAAACATGTGTAGAATAAGATGGAATTACAATAAAATATGTCACAACATGATTTACCTATAAATATAAGTATGCAAAACTGTAGAGAGAGTGGTATGCAAAATATAGTAATAAAAAAACGAAATAGATAATAATATAATAAAAATTTAAATCATATTACATCAAATTAATTTAAGTAAAACATAATCAAATAAAATAACGAAAATAAATCAAATTAATGTAAGTTAAATTAAATATTGAATTAGCCCTACATTATGTCATTTAAAAATTATTTTATATCATAATAACATTTACTTATCAATAGATCTTTAAATTTTTATTTAAACACGCTATTGCTCATTTCCTTAAAACATTTTGGAATCTTATTATATATTTTTGATGCCATACAGACGACACTCTTCTGCTATAAAGCGGTTTTACAGCTAGGGATGTATAATCTGTAGGCATCACGTCTGTTACGTTTCACAACACCAGTCATCCGTGGAAATAGAGTAGGGTTGTACTATGGCTAGTACTAAATATGTATTTTTGATGAATTAGTCGTTTAGCTCCTGTTTAAAAGCATCTTTAGGTAATGATCTACTGGCCCTGCCTAGTTTGGGATCAGTTGACCATTTGTGTGTCCCCTATTACTGTATTTATTTATTGTGTTAAATTGTTTGCTGACCGTAACTTCAGAGGGAGATAGATCCGTTGGGGGTACTGTACCTTGTTGATCCGTCTACCCCAGCCCATACGCTGCAAACCAGCAGTGGCCAGCACCAGTGCGGAGTAGAAGCTGGGTTCTGCGTCCAGTTTGCGAAGACGCGTGTTCAAGTTACCGCGCACATTTTCCACCTTCAGGTGAGGGTGTGAGCTGCTTAGCTGGGCCGTTCTACGGAGAGATGATGTGCCTGTTCAATGATAATGTTTTTAAAGTAAAGTATAAAATCAAATCCTGCTAATATTACCACACGGATGGTTTTCGACGCTGTTATGCGCAAGAAAACTGCATCCCTGATGGTCAGGATACAGGACAGTCGCAACAGCATGCTGGAGACTGGCGGGGAGCTGGACTTCTCCGCTATGGAAGTGCCTAGTGCGGCGTGAGTAAAGAAGGATGTTATCACCTTCATTAATCGCAACATCTGATTGTCCCTCGTTTTATTACCACTTTTATTTTATTTTTAATGCTACCTATGTACAGTTTTTTTAGTTGTACGAAATAAAAAAAAAGTATTTATTTATATTACAAACGTGAATATGGATGAGGATGGGTGGATGTTCGTTATTCTTAGACGCAAAAACTACTAAACATATTTAGATGTAAATTAGAATATACATAGATTGTGACCTAGATATAAAACACACACACACACACAAACAATATCAGCCTATTTAGTCCACGGCTGGACATATGCCTCCTCTATAAGAAGGGGGATATACCCATAATGCCCACGCTGGGCATGTGGGTTGGGGATCGCAGGACACAGCTCCTCGCACCACCGACGCTGCTGCCCGTCGGCGGTCAAGGAATTTAGCTCTGCTGTTAGCAGGATGTACAGGTGGGATGTATGCGGGCAGGTGAGGTTGGCTTAGGTCCCGAAGATGGAGTTTGGAACCCCTTACATACCAATAACACATAGGCTACTTTTTATCCCGGTACCATGCGAGCGAAGCCGCAGGCGGAAGCTAGTCCTACTAATATAATAAACGAGAACGTTTGTAAGGATGTAGGTATTATGTTTGTTACTCTTACAAGCAAAAATTACTGAATGGATTTTGAATTAATCTTGAAAAATACATAGTTTGTGACCTGGATTGCCTGCCGCCTTGAGGCAAGCCGAAGACAGAACAGTCAACATTAAAAGTATGTCAGGATGATTCCTTTCAAGAAGGTGAATGAAGGAAGGACCTTCAGCAATGAAGAATACGAGGAAGAAGTTTTCTATATGAACTACATTATACAGATACAGCATAATTTCATCTGAATAAATATACCAATTAAACAATTTTATTAACATAATGACATCACAAGTTAGACCAACAAAACTGAAGAATGGGTTTTTATAGTTTGTAGAATATATTGTTTAAAATACGTAGTGTTGCTTCTGTTTTTTTTTATTCTTCAATATGTCATTTTGCCTCATTCATTGGTTTAAAGCGGCTTATTATACCTTATTGCACAAATAATTTTGTAAAACTGTACCTTTACGTAAATTTCGGTTTTTAATCAATTACATTTCAATTTCATTTCATCTCATTGTTATGTACCTAATGGAAAAATAATGTGGATAAGGAGTTGTAACCTTCTTATTTGGAACCCAAGAAAACCTCACCTGCCCGTGGTGCACCCAGCTAGCTAACAAACGGGGCTCTGGCGGCAGGCTGATTTCAGTTTATTTGTTCAAGAACAATGATAAACCATCGTATTTGAAATAAAAAAATAAATTAAAACAAAATAATACAGATCAAAATTAAATAAACTTAACAAATAAAATAATAATGTCCACAAAAATAAAATGAAATAAACTATACATGTTAGTACTTATTCTAAATGATTAAATGTCAAGAATATGCTAGACGACTGAAAAATTCTAATTAGTCCGTTTTTTACATATCCAAAAAATATTGGACACGTATTTTTTCTTTTGTCAATTAAACAAAAAATAAACAAAATATAGTGCGTTAAAGTTCCGCGTGACTTCACAATATAGTACATTTTTTACCTAGCCGTGACGTCACGAGCCCCCACTCCCGAACTTTCACGTATTTTATCTCCGTCAATTTCTATTGATTTGATAAATAAAAAAATACGTGTAGTAGTATTTTTTGTTGATCTAACTGACGGACTAATAAGATTTTTTTTTATCCATTCCTCATCCCTATTCATTATTTGAGTAGAAACATGAAAGAAAGAAAGAAAGAAACAGAAGGCACCTCGAGATCTTTAAGTTTATTTGCTTGCTTGATTGATTGCCATATTCACTCACCTATAACAGCGCCTGGCGGTAAGGTATCCAATGTGTGATCCTTCAGATCTTCTCTAAGTACTAGGGCATCCCTGGGGTCCTCTCTGAAATATAATAAGTAGTATAAAAGTCTCGTGGTTTCCATATCCACTTATTCAACAACAGCAACAGCCTTTTCAGACCACTGCTGGACATAGGCCTTCCCTATAAGGAGGGATATGCACATAATCCCCACGCTGGGCATACGGGTTAGGGTTCGCAGGGTACAGCTTCTAGCAAAGCCGACTTGGCTGCCCAACGGCCAGGGTATTTAGATTTACCAGTGTTAGGCTGCGCTATGCCGCAATCAGCCGGCCGCCAAAGCCCCGTTTGTTAGTTAGCAGGGTGCACCATGTGCAGGTAAGATTGGCTTGGGTTCCGACGATGGGCTTTGAAACCCATTACATCATCTTAATCATCATCATCATCGGCCTATAGCACTGCTGGAGATAGGCATCCCCGAATGCGCACCATTAAGCCATATCCTCAGCTCGAGGCACTCAGCTTCTATCAGCAGCCTTTCGCAGATCGTCACTCCACCTGGCCGGAGGGCGTCCTATACCGAGCCGCGCCGCGGTCGTCACTCAAAAACTCGTTTACTCAAGGGTTATCGGTTCTTCGGAAGATATGGCCAGCCCACTGCCACTACACCTTGCTAATCTCTTACACTCATTATATATTCATTTAAGGGTCGCCGTAAACGGGCCACAAGCGACAGCCACTAACTAAACCTTGAGAACGAGAAGCTAGAAGCCGCGACGTGTGGCGGCTTCCAGCGTCAACCGTATGCGGCTACTTCATATAAAATGTATGGCCACTACAGGAAAAAAAAGGACTTCATATAAAATGTACTGCCACGTGGACACGTTTTGTTGGTGTCGCGTGTGGCCCGTTTGCGACGACCCTAAGAAGTTTTACTGAAGGACATTATGGGATGACGACTGGGTAAAAAAAAAAAATTCTAATTAGTCCGTCAGATAGATCAACTAAAAATATTGGACACGTATTTTTTCATTTATCAAATAAATAAAAATAGAGATAAAGAGCGTCAAAGTTCGGGAGTGGGGTCACTTGTATGTAAAAAGTGTACTAAGCCGTGACGTCACGTGGAACTTCAACGCACTATATCTTTGTAATTTTTTGTTTAATTGACAAAAGAAAAAACTCGTCTCCAATATTTTTTGATAATGTAAATGACGCACTAATTAGAATTTTTCATTTGTCATCCCTATAATGAAGTTTTCAATACCTTTCAAACACAGCACCTATCGCAAGACCATCTGGAAGGGAAGTTGGAAGATCTTTCAAGGAATGGACAACAAAGTCCACAGTGTTACTCCTCAGTGCGTCTTCCAGGTCCTTTGTGAAGAGTGCCTTCTCACCGATCTTAGGGAGGGAGATGTCTAGGATACGGTCGCCAAGAGTATCCATAGTCACTGGAAGAAGTATGTTTGTAAATAAATGACGAGCAATGCTCGGATTTTCTTAGGGTAGGGTAGTTGTTTTATCCTCATTGATTGCTTTTTTAACTTCAATATATTCTTTGATTGCTTCTTCAACTTCAGTATTCTCTTTAATAACTTCTCCCACATCTATTTCCTCTTTAATTGCTTCTTTAACATCGATACCTTCTTTGATAGCATTTTATACTTTGATATCCTCATTGATTGCTTAATCCTCTTCAATATCCTGTTTGAATGTTTCTTTAACTTCAATACCCTCTTTGAGACAGGACAATGTCTGTCGGGTCCGCTAGTTAAATATAAATAAATCCGTGACCTGCAGCTCAGAACAAGCTACCAACTGGCCAGTCAACTAACCTATTGTAAATTCCGCTTCGGGGTTATATTTCTTGAGGCAGTCTATCACATGATTGGTTTGGATCAGAGCAAGCTGAAATAACAAAGCAACAGGTAATATAAACATATTAAAATGGTTAACTGACTGACTGTGTAATTCATCAACGCACAAGCCCAAACTACTGGAACTAGAGACTTGAAATTTTGCACATAGATACCAAAAATATAGTAAGCATCCACTAAGAAAGGATTTTTAGAAATTCCACCCCTAAGGGGGATAAAAGTTTATATGAAAGTCTGTCAGTTTCAAAGTTAGGATCTTCAAATTGTGTTTGGGCTGATGATTGAAAATTAATTTATATCGGTCTCAGCACTTATGATAATTCCACCTTCGAAAAGGTAAAAAGGGGGTAAAATATTTGTCAAAATTCACATTAATTTGAGCGAAGCTTTTTTTTTAAATCTCTGTTTTAGTAGGCACTCTTCAATTATAAATAAATAAATAAATAACGCTGAACTATCATATAGCCCCAAACTAAGCAGAGCTTGTATTATGGGAACCAACATGATTGATATACTATCATATATAGAAAACACCCAGACCCGAGACAAATATCTACAGAACATTTGTCCCCCAGCGGGAATGGAACCTGCAACCTTCTGCGTCTCAGGCGGACCTTCGCCCTCTGCGCCAGAGGCCGTCATCATGTGTTTTAGTCATGTGCGTTAAGCTGAATGATATCTTTTCTTTTTAGTCGTCTCTTGTATGTTGGCTTTGTAAGTTGTTGTGCCAGTCGATTTGGATGATGACTCAGTTTCTCCTGGTATGCCTAAGCAGCGAAGCTATTATTACTATATAAACACTATTTAAGGAAAGAATAATAGCTACTATTTAAACTAATCTGTGTATATCTTGTTAGTGACCCAATTAATAATTAAATATAAGTATAAATGAATGAGAAATATCTGCTACTTAAATAATGAAGGCCACACAGTACAATTACGGTCGGTTTTCTAAAATTTACATAATTATTCTGTATGTAAGTGATTAAGTACCTATAAAAGTATTGTATTGACACAGTTTTTAATGCAGGCATTAAAACAAAGTTTTCTTTAATAGAATAATTATGTGTACACTACACATTATACGTACCTCGCTTTTTCTAGAACCAACTCTTATTACACTTTTAGAACTACTTTCCATGTTTCTATCGGCGAAGGAATGGTTTTTATGTAACACAAACAGGAAAATATGTAGGAAAGGTTAGGAAGTAAGTTTTTCGGATAAATGTAATAAACTATCAGTTCAATGGCAATAAAATATAATATTCTTGTCACTAGCACTGTAGTGGACAAGCAAATGGGATTATTTTATTTAATAAAATAAAATAAATAAACTCATCATTGTACACGGTTCACAACATCGCGCAAATCGTCGGTCAGTGCTGCCAACTATTTATTATAAATTCGAGTCGCTAATCTGAATACCAAAACTCGCATCTGAATACCGCGAAAACTGATTGTACAGTACAGTGCCAGAAGAGGCGGTTTTTTTCATCATTTTATCATCATCAGCCTATAGCAGTCCACTGCTGGACATAGGCCTCCCCCAATGAGCGCCATTGCGCCCTGTCCTGAGCTCGACGCATCCAGCTTGTACCAGCAGCCTTTCGCAGATCGTCACCCCACCTGGCTGGAGGGCGTCCTACACTACGTTTGCCAAGCCGCGGTCATCATAACAGGTTTTTTTTTAGTTATGTTTGTTTTATTTTATTTCCTATTGTTTTTCTCATTTATGTTGCGTAAAGTGTATGGCGTTTTAACCTTATGTTGGTTAAAAGTTAAGTTAAGCTTCGTTAGTAAGAAGGCAAGTGTAAAATAAAATAAAAGCATTAAACTGTAATTCTCAGATTAAGGATTTTTTTGCTGATGGTTTTGATAAGTCGCCATAGTTTTAACGGAACATGACATAATTGAAGACTGACGACTTGATTAAAACACGGAAGAAAATGAGAAAAAAGAGATAAAGGAAGAACAATCAAGTAAAAAAAATAAAATAGTAATAAGTTTATAGAACTGTTATAAATAAATAATAAAAATCGTTTATTTCAAACAAAGTCCATCCATACAAGTATACGAAATTTTAAATTCACACAATGATAAAAAAGATAAAATAACAATGTCAAGAATATTATATATAAAAATGTCATAATAAGCACACAAATAATTTCACAAAGATATTCAAAAACAAATACAACAACGACAACGAATAAATACGTAGACACGAGGGACCTCTAGTTACCGGGGCAGCGCCCCTTAAAAAGAGTTGAATGTAGACCTATTCAGTGCCTAGTAAACGGGGAGTCTCCCCTGTCCAGTTGTCCACCAATGTTCTTAGAATGGTGTTAGGGCTGCCACGCAGGTGTTTCAAGAGAGACGCACAACGATTTCTTTTGATGGCATGGAAGCATCAGTGTGCGCCTCACTGAACATACCTGACGTACTGCAGAAACGTGGCAACCCCATCAGCACTCTAAACCCACTATTATATTGCACGCGCAGCGCGTTGCATGACATCTGCGTATAGGTAACCGACCGACTGTTGGTGTATAGTGTCTGACAGTAGGCTTTAAAAAGCGTCATCTTCACCTCTGTAGAACTGCGAGCGAGTGGAAAACGTGACCTCAATACAAATAATATGGTATCAGCATCCGTCTAGGCTAAGCCAGATCTAGCCAAAAAGATAACTACTAGGAAACACTGTCATCCAGACTAGAATTGAATGTCATAAAAGTGTCAATGTCATTCGACGAAGAGGATGTAAATATTTTAGATAGGTACCACAGATTTAAAAGTCTAGTACTAAAGTAGTAGGTACATACGTAAGATTATCTAATTATTATTACCATGGAATTAGTAAACTAATAAATTATTATTAATTTCATGACTACTACTAACTTCCTTGGGTGTACTTGTTGGGTGCGTAACGTAAAGTGTTTTCTGCGATCCCCAACTCGCATGCCCATGCGTGGGGATTATGGGCATATCCCCCTTTTTCCTATGGGATCCTATGTCCAGCTGTGGACTGTTATAGGCTGGTATTGTGTGTTGTTGTGGCACCATGATATCTGTCTCCTCTGCACAACACCTAATACATTCTTATGTCTACCTCCAAATCTTGATACATCACCAACATCACTAGGATTTAGCACACGGCGCCGCGGCGAGCGCCTTTCCGGTTTAACTGTCTCTCCATCCAAAGGTTGCCTGGTATAATAGGCCTTTCACCGACTAATTAGTCGAGCCTAAGACTGACTTAGTGGCTTTGCTAGAGGAAATTGAAACATCCACAAAGCGGTTAAGTTCCTTATTTGCATGCAATATCTACTTACGGAACTATTTATGTTAGTGTTTAACAAAGCTCAAAGCTGCGTAAATTGAATGCAATTATGGAACTTAAAGGCTTATTAGACCACGCGGTATTCAGTCTGTCTTACACTTAGCTACTATTATAATATGAGTGTTGTGTGGTTATGTACGATTCACACTTACCGGCGCGCGTCGGAGAGCATTTTATAACATGCTAAAGGAAATTGAAACATCCACAAAGCAGTTAAAGCAGGCACTACGTCGCTACGCTACTTGCAGCCAACATCAGAGAGGGAAAGACAGGTTGTGAATGTCATAGAAGTAGAATGGGTGCTGTTGAATTTCTGCATCCAATAACGTTATGTATTACGACTTATGACTGACTATAGAGATGTGGACGAATATGTTTTGCGTCCGTAGTCCCATGATCTAACGGATAACAATTAAAACAATCACTATTTTTATCAACAAAATTATTTTTATTGATCTACACGAGAAAACATTTCGACTCGAAAAATTAAGATTACATACAACTAGAGTTTAAGAAATTCTAAATGCAAATAATTCAAATAGGTTAAGTGCGATACATATACCATACCCGGAAGCTTGAAAATTACTATTAAAATTTTGTAAATGGGCAGGTAAATATGCACTTTGATTACGTTGAATGCTTATAATTAAATTTTTATTATTAACTTACAATTTACGTCATAGACTTCAGCAGTCCATATTCTTGCGAGTTTAAAATCACAGGTACATTAAAAATTATCTCACAAAACAATTTGATTAAAAAAGTGGTGGGTTTCTCTTGTAGCACTAAATACATATAGTACATTAATTGAGTTGGATAAAATGATTTTGTCACGTAAAAGGCGGTTCGTATTATTTAAAGTATCCCACATACGCTACAACTGGTTGTACAGCCATAGGCTCTGGCTGTTTAAGATGCTATTTAGTACTATGTCAAACTAGTAAACGCTTGCTAACAGAGCTCGTTGAATGATTCAACTTTACAGCGGCATGGTTCTAAAACAAATAAATCATAGTATAGTACGGTCTGCACACGGATTAATACGTTTGACCTTGAAAGCGCAGAACACATTTTTACAATTAGTATGGACTGTTTGGTCTGCGCAGTATCCCCACTATTTTAGCTTAGGCCTATAAAATCATGACGGGGCCTATACACATATGAAGTATTCGCACAGGCGCGACTGTGATGCGACCAGAAGGCGACCGGCCGCCACCGCAAGCACCCGTGTGTAGGAACACTTAAATGAGTACATTGAAATAGTAAAAAAATCATTTCACTATTTGCGTCTGCTACTCCTTAGGCGCATTCTATTTGCAATAGACACTGATGATTTCTTTGATGCTGACTCTGAAAAAGCAAAAATAAGTATATTAGTTTAGCACAAGATGAACCGTCCCTTCATCTGCTAAGAGAGTGTGGGCTAATGCACAAATGTTGCACTATTCTAGACAAATTCTCTATAAGTCCCAATGTCTCCTAAATGACGCAGTGAGATCATAGCCATAAAAATAAAATAAATAAATATAGCATCATTGAAGGAATGTAGTTGAACGTTTGTCTTCATTGTATGCACAACCCTTCAAACAATAGTAGGGCATTAGGTACAATGCAGTATGAATGTGTGTATGCATTTTAAAGTATAACAAATTGCAAAGCATGTTTCTTATGCCTCGAAATACATTTACCATATACATCAGGTAATATTTGTGATTCTCCTTCAGAACACTCTTTGATTCTTAAGTTTTAAGATGGAATAATTATTATAATCTTTATATACTCACTTTTGATAATCTTAGTTGGCGGCGATGCTTTTTCTTCAACAATTTTAATTTTCTTCTTCGTTTTTTTGTTACTCTTAGATTTTGATCTAATATTGCTCTTAGGCGCTAATTCGGATTTCACGCTATCGATACTAGCTTTTTGTCTTGTCACCCGTGATGAAGTCTCTACGGATTCCTTACTTCTTTTCTTTACTTCAATTTTGGGACTTTTCTTAACTGTTACATCAATTTCCTTTGCACTGTCTGTACTAACTTTCTGCCTGGTTACTCTTGACGACTTCTCGACTGGTTTCTTTGATCTCGTATTCCTTTTGACTTCATTTTTTTGAGGGCCCTTTAACGCTTCCAATTCTTTTGCCTCTCGTTCTTGCTTAGCCCTCAGGACTTTTACCATGGCTGGTGTGTAGCCTTCTGGGATTTCCATGTCTTCATTTTCCCTGGAATCTTTATTTTGCAGTATGGCGATCACGTCTTTCATAGCATCAGTCGGATTCAAGTCTTGTAAGAAGTCTTTTTGGAGTACAGGAGATTGTACATTAGAATTACTGTTTTCTGACGCATTCGACAGTTTCCGGATCCTATATTTGCAGTCATCATCATCGTCATCGTCCGTGGCGTTGTTACGCTCCTTCCGGATGATATCCTCTGGGTTACCAGCTAGAATCTCGGCCCAAGTGAACTGCCTTGCTGAACCCATAAAGTTGCCGAACTTGCCGATGCTATTTCTATGCCGTCTTACGCTCTTGCGTTTCTTCAGTTGCTTCTGTTTCGAACGCAAGTTCTTCGGTGAGAGTTTCTTGCCGAAAACTCCATGGGGTATCAGGGATTTCTTCAATCGTGCCACTAGATCGGCATCAGAGATGAAGAAGTTTCTCGAGGCGCAGGGCTTGCGAAAGCCTTCGCTCGATATATTCAAGGTTTGCCTCAACAGCTCCAGTTTAAGATCATTTTCCAACGAATAAACATTCTCTCTTTCTACTGATTTTTTTATTCCATTTATAGCTAGGAAGTTTGGCGGAGTATTTTTTCTTCCGAACCGTCTCGAGTAACAGAGCTTGCTACGATTCATTGGCGACATCGGTGTTTCTGTAAAGTTCAGATCTCCTTTATAACCATTCTTCAGAAGCTCGCTTTTAAACAGACTCCTGCAGTAATCGTAGTCCGGCTTCTCTGCGAAGTCAAGACTAGTCACGTATTCTAGATACTTCTCCATAAATTTCGGGTAGAATTCAGTCTTGAAGCATGTTTTCAGCAGCAATTTCAGATCGCTCATGTAATTCTTTTTTATGGCGTGCACTAAATCGGGCTCGGCTAATACCTCTGGTGTTTTCCAAGGTAGTGTGCCTGTTAGCCAATCTAGGAGGTTGTAGCCTAGAGTTTCAAGGTCAGATCTTCTAGAATGTGCCCCGATATGCGAGTCGCGGGAGCTGTATTCTAAAGTCCCATCATGGGCTTTACGCGCGTCCTCTGCAAATTCTTTATGCTGGCCTTCTGTATCCAAGAACTTAGATGCCAGTCCATAATCCAGTAAGTAGATCTGACCATTTGATTGTGAGAGAACAGCTTCCTTGTATATTTCATTCTGTTCTGTATCACTTTTCACTCGTTCTGTTCTTGTTCTGGGTTCTTTAAACATTTTCGTTGGAATAAGTGTTTTGTCTCCGTTTTTGCATTCGAATTTTGTTGATTGAATGAAGTGATCCCGTTCTCTAGCCTTGACCTTCGATTCTTGGAACTCTTTTGTAGTTTGAATGAGATTTTTATTTCCAAAATCATCTATTAGTCTCTGGTAGGACTGATCGGAGCAAACTGAGCTATTCAAGTCTTCGTAGTTGACATAGCTTGTTAGTTGCCTCAAGTTGAACGCATGGTGTCTATGCATGGTCCTATCTTTCACCGTGAGTATTCGCCTCAGCTTCTTCTTAACAGTCACCAGTCTTTTATCTCCGTCATCAGAATTCGATGGGCTTTTGTAATCTTTTGCTACAAAATCTTCATCGGTGTAATAGTTTGAGGATCTCGACTTGACTTTCCTTTTCTTGGAGAGGACTTCTTTGATCTCTTTCTGGAATGATGGGGTCAGTCTGACTGTGCTCCCAAATTTGGAGCCATCGTACCCGAGCATAAGGTTTGAACTCTTGATATCAGAGTGCGTGTAGCCTTCACTGTGCAGGTATTCTAGGACGTCTAGTATCTGGATGGCTAGGACCAGTACGTTTTTAACATCGAGTGCTTTTGTCCGGCTTCGGGCAATGATTTTGTGGAGGTCGATGTCATAGCGCGGTAGGACTAGGAATCTGTACTTGGAGCCTGATGTTTCTTCTGTGAACGAACCGCTCGCGATGTAGATAGGCATGCCTAGGCGCTTCTGATTGTGTTGGATGCGCCATTCTTTTACTGGAAAAAAAATAATAATTTAGTACTCTTCTTTTATGTATGAGCTAGCGGCCAACTCTGGTGTCGGAGTTTTAAGGCCGTTTGCAGGCCTCCGACATGGCATAACGACTGTAAGTGCCGGGACTGACATCTTATCGTATAAAAGATCTTCCGAAGTAAAGAAGCGAATCTAAATAAAACAAAACAGACACCCTTCCAAGTGATGCCTGGGCGGTGTGTTGTTAACTAAGATGATCTGTTTTCTGTTAAATTTGCGTTACCTAATAGTATTACCCTAACTACTAATTTATAGTCATAAGGAAGTAAAAAGTAATTGGTATGGATATATAGCATTGACCTAGTTGTAGAAAAATAATTCATTTAAAAGTAAATTATAGTCATTTACGGGTACAAGAATTAATGTTCCTCAACTTAATAGTAGTTAACATAGGTTCTAAGCAGGAGGGTTGCAGTTTTAAAATTTCACGAGAGTAATGTAATATGACTTAACTAGCTCCCGCCCGCTGTTTCGCTCGCGTTAATGTTATTATTCTATCCCTCGAGAACTTCTTTCTGAATGAAAGGTACTCTATAAGGTATCGTATGTGAAATTTCATGATGAATAATGATCGGTTGAGTAGTTAAAGCGTAAAAGCGTAACAAACCAACAAATATAACAAACCGACAACCTCTGTGGCGCAGTGGGCGAAGGTCCGCCTGTGTCGCAGAAGGTTGCGGGTTCGATTCCCGCCGCGGGACAAATGTTTGCATGTTCTGCAGATATTTGTCTCGGGTCTGGGTGTTTTCTATATATGATATGCATGTATTTACAAAAAAAAAAAGTATGTTATGTAATATATCAATCATGTGGTTCCCATAACACAAGCTCTGCTTAGCTTGGGGCTACATGATGCTGTGTGATAATTCAGCATTATTTATTTATTATTTATTATATACTCACTTTCGCATTTATAATAATAATAAGTTAGGATTAGGATATTAACGTAATTGTTTTATGGGTCGAAAAACAAAAATGGGAAGTCGCATCGCAGATATAGCGATATAATATGCAAAATTTAGTCAAGGGTTGCTAAATTTTCTCTGTGGACACTAATGATTGATTATCAACATTTATTTAACGGCTTGTGTATACATGGATAACCAGTATGCAAGCGTATAAAAATACAACCATCCTAATGGTTAAGTGGTAACGATTATACTGGCAAAAGAAGCTTGATCCACATTATTTCTTGAAACGTTTCGATAGCGCGTTCTAGAATGTGTACGAATTTGCCAGCGCCATCTAGTTTTATTTTTACAACAACATCACCACCACCTCCAGCCTATGTCAGTCCAATGCTGGACATAACAATAAAAAAATAGCCTAAATATGCTGGACATAGGAGTCCTCTAATAAGAAGAGGGCTATGCCCGAATCCCGGGTTGGAGATCGCAGGGCAGAGCTTCTCGCTAGCCGACGCTGTCGGTGGACAAGGGATTTAGCTGTGCCGGTGTTACGCTACGCTATACCGCACCGCAGCCAGCCGGCCGCCAGAGCCCCGTTTGTTTGTTAGCAGGGTTTTGGCTTTCCTTTCTTTAATAGTAGCTAGCTGACCCGACAGACATTGTCCTGTCTCAAAGAGGGTATCGAAGTTAAAGAAGAAAAAAAAAGGATATTGAAAAGGATTAAGCAATAATTGAGGATATCATAGTGGAAAATGCTATCAAAGAGGATATCGATGATAAAGAAGCAATTAAAGAGGAAATCGATGTGGGCGAAGCTATTAGGCCGTGGTCACGAAGTGAGCGGGAGCGGGGCGGCGCAATGAATGGCGCGTTTCAATGCAAAGATTTGCGTTGGCGCGCCGCTCCTCGCGCCGCCGCTGCTGTCTTCGTGACCGCGGCCTTAAAGGGAACACTGAAGTTGAAGAAGCAATCAAAGAGTATAAAGAAGTGGAAAAAACAATCTGGGGATAAAACAACAACTATCCTATCCTACCCTACCCCTACTTTTAATATTAACGGGATAAAAAGTATCCTATGTCCGTCTCCTGGTTCTACGCTACCTACCCACCAATTTTCAGCGAAATTGTTTCAGCCGTTCTTGAGTTAAAAATAGTGTAACTGACACGACTTTCTTTTATAATATATAGATGTGAAATCTTACCATTGCTAGCTTGAGCAGTTCTGATCATGCAATGCACCTCGACAAACAGCGGCCCGTTGGTGTGGGGTTCTATCTTGATGACATAGCGAGCTGTCTGCTTTGTGACTTCCTTTTCCACGTCATCAGAGGCGAGGTATATCCGACCGAAGCTGCCCCGGCCTGGAATTAACATGTGTTTATTATAATAAACAAGTACAAGAACTTACTTAGGTACTCAGCTAAAGGGTTACTAAAGGGTTGTTTTAATCATTTACGATTTTTAACATGATACCTGAACATTGAACTAGCAATGGCCATGGCCACATGTTAAGCGGTAGCCATTACCTATCACAAAGCCAGCATTGCATCGTAGGTCACGTATGTTAGGAACGATCCCTATGATGTATTGCCCTGCATCCCTTATCTTGCATGCAGGTGATAAGCCTCTTGTGCCTGTAATGTCACCGGCATCCACAGTCCACACCCTTCAAACCGAAACACAGCACTGCTGATTCACAGCACAAATAGGCATGTTCTTACATAAATAGAATAAAGAAAGAAACATCATCACTTTTTCCCCTTTTTACCCATGGGAGTTCTTCAGATGTTGCTCGGTACGCAAATTTATTCAGCCAGTCCGTGGTACAATTTAAGTAAGCAGATAGGAATTCCACGTGACAGGTTGCAAGCCCATCGTCGCTTTTATTGGAACACTAACCAAGCACATACTTTTTAAATTTGAGTATGGGCATGCCATTTCCTCACTATGCTCAACAGATTTTCCTCCACCGTTTCGACCATATAGTTTTTGATGTTATGATGAAAATAAGGTGTTTTTATTTAATCCTTTTATAAATGTTTGTTTATCACCAACCCAGAGTCGTTCTCCATTATTGAAGGAGTTGGGCTGGCTGGTGTCAGGTTAGCAGGGGGACAATGCACAATACACCCCAATGCGGGACATCAGTGCAAAAAATATGCGTTTTGATGTTCCATTGTTAGTCTACATTTCCTATACATAGAGTTCTTATAGACCAGGCCAATAAGGCCTGGTTACTTTAACAGCTGGGCCTTTATGTAGAGGCCATCTAATAATAATATTCTCAACAGGATGACCTGTTATTATTAAAAACAGTATGTTTGATCAAGTATTGTTGTATTGTATTGTTGGGTTACACATTTATCAAATGGCACAAAGCTAGCTACATATACATAACATAACAAAAAAACAATATCTACTGATCATGTCATCATTTGTCTCAAAGTGGGAAACAAACCCACTCCACTTGTGAGTCAAACATGAACTTGTGTGTATTTATAGTTTTAAAATACTGGACTAAAAATGACGTCATAACCATAAAGATAAAATGACCAAGTAGATAACAAAATGTGTATGTTTTAGAGTTAAATCCAGAATTTAGGATTACATGATTTTATGATACAAGCAAATTAACGATTAACCAATGGTGAATGGGATAATTTAGATAGCAGATTCTCTATTGCACAAAACATACATTGTACATAGACAAACTAATGCTAAAAATGCATTCTCTACCATCTAAGCATTGTGTATTGAAAATTGAAACTTAATATATGGTGGCAATAAATACGTGGTGATATTAGAACATACGTCAAAATGTCACCATCATCATCAGCCTATATCAGTCCATTGCTAGACATAAGCCTCCCCTAATGAGTGCTATTGCGCCCTGTTCTGAGCTCGACGCATCCAGCTTCTGCCAGCAGACTTTCCCAAATCGTCACTCCACCTGGCCAGAGGCCGTCCTACACTCCGTTTGCCGAGCCGCGGTCTCCACTCAAGAACTCGTTTACCCCAACGGTTAAAGGTTCTTCGGCAGATATGGCCAGCCCACTGCCACTTTAGCTTGCGAATTCTCTGAGCTATGTCGACAACTTTAGTTCTATGTCGGATAGTCTTGTTGCGGATTCTATCCTTCAGAGAAACTCCAAGCATGGCTCTTTCCATAGCTCGCTGAGCGACTTTAAACTGGTGGACTAGCCGTACTGTGAGTGTCCACGTTTCGGTTCCGTATGTCATGACGCACTGATTGAAAACTTTCGTTTTCAAACATGTATAATATTAGTTAATATTGTCTCAGTCAAAAATAAACCTAGTAGGCTAAAGTTTTGTTAAAATATTTCTTAACTACAAGTATTCTCTGATAAATCACATGATATAGAGCACTGCAGAGCATCACGGAGTAGTGGTCAAACAACTTTTGAAAACAAGTTTTCTCTAGGCAGTAGTACCATTAACACTGCTAGTTATGTGTATTTGTATATTTCCTTAATTAAACAAGCTGTAACTCATGGCTTATTTGACATAACATTATGTTATAGTCATTGAGACAATTATACTCTAGAATTATTTTAGGTACCACGACACAACAAAGATTATGATAACAATGACCTATAGCTATAAAAACCATATAATATTACTAAATTTGTTATTTCAGTACACCAATTCATAATGCAACCAAACAGAGAAGAACTGGAAAGAAACTCTACTTGGCTTATTTTTTTTTATGTCTTTGTGTAAATTGTGTTTTTATGGCTACTTAGAAAAGATCGCTTTCTATTGCTTAAGACTAACTTACTTTTACTTTTCCTTAAATGTTGTCTATTATTCTTAACAGCTATGCATCAAGATATTATATACTACTAAATATCTCAATGCTATATTATGACTATTTTCTAGCTGCAACATGGGTCATAAATTATCTTGACACTAGTGTTGAGAGTACTCAGATGCAAGTTATCTAAAAAGGAAGGACTCGGCGAGAGCGCCCGGTGGTTGCGGTCTTATGTACTTCCTGTGGTTCACAATAGTTGACAAACACTAATCAATTATTAGGCTAAATTAAAACAAATCAGTAAGTTCATATAAAAAGATTATAAAACTAATAAAGTAAAAAACAATCTTATAGAATGTATTGATAGTTCGTATAGACTGCAGTAATGCACATATCTGCATTTAAAGGAAAGGATTATGCTGTTCTCCTAAGTGGTGCAGAGAATATTGCTGTCTCGTTCCCATAATTTCTGGTCAAGTTTGCAGCGAGAGTTTAACGCTACTATAGTTACTTCGTTTTTGATGTGAATGATTACAATGATCGGAGAAGTTTTTCGGCTTCCAACTCTCAAATAAGCACCTACTATGATTTGTTTGAGGAATACCATAACTATAGCAAAACATGTGCAGAAATCGAAAGTACAGAGAAACCTATGTTTGCTGATCTCTACAGCCAGATGATAAATATTTTTTTTATTATTTATTATCTGGCTGTAAAGCCATCATAATATTTCTTTTTTTCAACCATCATCTAATTCTAATTTTATGTGGGGAGATAAAAGTTTTGCACTGATGTTCCGCATTGTGCATTGCCCTGCTGCTAACCTGACTCCAGCCAGCCCATATCCTTAAAATAACGGAGGACTCTGGGTTGGTGGCAAGATTGCCATACAATTCCCGATGCAGCCTGTGTTCGTGAGCATTGATAAAGCAGCTTTTAACAATCAACAATGCATAGTATTTCATTTATGTACATTGGCTGCACTATAATGTATTTACCATATGGATGTACTAAACTAAAACTGATAGAAGCAGTTTTGGGTAGAGTACAGGGCATAATGGCGCTCATTGGGGAAGGCCTACGTCTAGCAGTGGACTGCTAGGCTCATGATGAAACAAAAACTCAACAAATATGATTGTTTATTGTTTTTGCCATTGCTATGCCTATAAACTACTGTAAAGCTATTTTACTAATGAGTAAGAGTACCAGTAGGTAGGCAGAGCCTGTATTCAGTATACCAGAGACTGATAAACATGCATATTGAAATTGAATTGAAACTGAAATATTTATTGGTTTAACAGCAACACTTTAAAAAAAATTATATAACCATTTATAGTACTAAATTAAGTTCAACATAATATAACTGATCAAATTTTCATAAAGGTACATACAATTAATAAAATTATAACTTCTAGGTTTTGTTTAGGATCATAGATACTCTCATATCACCCAAACACAGAACAAACATCTATGCACAAATGTTTGTCCTGGATGGGAATCTAACCCAGAACCTACAGCAGGATGCCGAGTTACTACCAACTGAGCTATGAGACCCGTCGAGGCCAATTGTGGAATGTTTCCATTTAAATCTGTAACTAAAATATCCATGATGCTAGCAAGACAATTGTACTTGAATTATAGGTATTAAATAATTGAATACCTAGAAAGATTATGACTAACAGTGCTCAGAGGTAAATATGTTTCAATAGTATAATATTGACTAGCTTCCGCCTGAGGGTGTGCTTGTGCAATGCCTGGACAACAAGTAGCCTATATGTTAATCCAGATCACAATCTATGTATATTCTAAGTTTCATCCAAATCCTTTCAGCTGTTACGGAGTTGAGAACAAACATACTAACACAAAAATTTCATATAGGTATTAGAGTGATGTGATGTGTAATGCAGTAAACCAATTGATGAACAATGTTAACCATCATGTACGTAAGGTGCTAAAGAAAATAAGGAAGTAAAACATACCTATTGGCTTTCCAATCCGCCATTTCTTCTGCTGTATGTCAGTAAATATTATCCCAGGAGTAAGTGCCTCATCATCACAGAAACTGACGTCCAAACTAAGAGTAGAAGGCACTGAGGTTTCTTCTAATGTTCTAGTCTTCTTTTTAGGAGGTAAAGGGAACTGTACCACTTCGTTTCCACGACGAGGCATGGTATATTCAAAGTATCCAGCCCAGTCATGAACTACAACTTTCCCGGTACTTTAACCAAGGAGAACTGAATCTGAAGAGCAATGATTGCATTTACAGCATAGGGTCTTCATTTAATTCAATAAATATCAGCGTGTGGGGCAATGTGACTACAATAATTTAATGAAATTATCGGTTACTGGTTAGCAAAAGCAAGTTGGTAAGTTACCTCAGAATATCATTAGAAACTGTGAAGGTAACTGAAGTTTATAGTACACTGGTGACCGTGGTGGTAATTTGCAATTTTGACACGAACGGGGTAAAACGAAGTAACACAATATCATGAAGAAAATTCATGGAAAAAACACAACTGAACTGATGATTACAAATCCGCCATGTTGTTTGAGTTTGATTGATTGAAGTGATGTGATGTGTCACTTGTCATTTGGTAGAAACCTTAGAACCTGACTGTCTACATAATCGACTAAATCTATCACATAATCGATTAATTATATAAACAAACAATATAATAATTATTATACCTATCTCCTTTATATTTTGTGCAAATTCTACTAGCGACTACGACTAATTTCGAAACGCTTACTTTTAAAGCTTACTCCTATCCACTTGCAAATCATAATGCCTTTGAAATTATTGCATCTCCTTCCAGCATTGCATGTATGGCGCGGGGCGACGACGCGACGACTGGGGCTAGTGGATTTTTTCATTTAGTATCATTAATATTTCGCGACTAATGTAAAATACCTCTGAGGGCCTAGTACGAGTTGCACAATACGAAAACTTATTTATAAAGTATACTATATCGAGCTCAATTTTAATGTACGTTTTTAGGAAATTCGTTTTAAGTAGAAACTGATCGAACAACGTAGGCAATGTAATCTTCTTGCAGATTGCAATAATTATCACTCAAAACGGTGAGGTAATTAACGAAAAAATATACATCAAAATTGAGCTCGATATAATAGGTATACTATAAAAGTTTTCGAATTGTGCAACTCGTACTAGGCCCTCTGTATTTCATTTTATAAAGAGTTTACGAATTATATAAAAAAATGTGATGAGTTGGTAAACAAAAAAATTTTTAAATAATCGATTTTAATTTTTATTTTTTATTTTTAGTATTTATTTATTTAGCCATTTCGCTAGATTACATAGCGATTCGAAAAATAACGATTAATTGGATTTTTACGATGAAACGAGAAAGAGAGAGAAATAGAGGGACACGCAGGTGGCAGTACGCTAGTACCTACTTACACATGACATGGGATAATGATTTGATTGTGGGAGGATTTGTGTGGGTCTTGACTAGACTGACCGCACTATCAAAAAATTAATAAATAAAAAAATTTATAACATTATTAATGCCTATTTATACTAATAATCGCGAAATTAACTTTAAGTTTATTGTACACGTGCTTTATCTAAATCGAGCTAGGATAGGAACCTTTCTACCTACTAAGAAAACACTGGTGGTAGTGGTAGGTTGTATCTAACTAAATATCCTACTTATGTTTAAACTTACCTATATTATTTAGAAAAAAATATTTTTACTTCATGATTAATATTTTTCTCAAGTTCTTTGTAATGCACCATGCAGATAAAGACGCAGCCTATTGCAGCGCGGCTCGCAATGCACCGAGACGGCACGGGCCGATCCGAGTAAAACTTTTCTCATTCACGAGTTGTTTTCGAGGCGAAAGCCCGTGCGTGATCGCGCTCCGCAGTAACGAGCTGAATCGAACGCGATGATCATTTGTTTATCAACAAATTCTCAATAACAATGCAATCTGTGACATAAAATTAACAAATCAGTGTAGTTTACAATAGTTTTGTGACTAATTTACGCAAAATTATGTCGAATTATCGTTGAATAGTGCACGAAGATGGAAGGTGCGAACGCTGACTCAGATCATTCTATGACTTGGGAAGACTTTTTCGGTAAGTAGGTCTTTAAGTTTTATAGTAGCTGTAACTACACAATAAATGAAAAAAAAATCTTACATAGTAGGTACATTCTTTAAACAACCTTATTGCAAAAAAAAAATTCAATACCTATCATATTTTATTTGTTCAGATTACATATTTAATCATCAATTCATTAAATCATTATTCATCATAATAGAAGTATCCAAAACGTATAACAGCACAAATAAAAATTACCCACACAATGATGTCGTTAGCAATATTGTTAGCTAATAAAATAACACCGTGATTTTACTTTCGATTATTAGCAATGTTAATTTTTATCGATTTTTCGTCTCGGAGTTTCCCGAGGCGAGTCGCGGATGGGTCGAGCTTGCACAGCATTTCCACATAAGGCTGGGTTGGCTTGGCTGAATGCATGTTGCATTCGTTGCTTCGACCGACGGACGGCACGCATGCAAAATTAGTAGATGGCACGGCAGCACTGTGATGGCTGGTAGAAAATGCACAGAATTATACTACTCTTTATTATTTCTGTAACTAAATACACGAATCTTTAAATTCGAAATGTTTTACATCTGAAGTTAAGTAGCGAAAAACAGGACCATTTACATTTAGGTTTATATAGGACTAATTTAACTCGGCAACTAACAGTCACACACAGCTCCCATTATGTTATTAGGAACCTACTTAGGTAGGTACCTACATCTAGAAAATTCGTGTATAGCTACAACCGGCCCGCGAAGGGGCACCAAACCCACAACGCAAGCCACGCGCCTCACTCGCTGCACCAGTTAGTTCGTCAAACAGATACTTTGAGTGAGAGAAGTAGAAGCTTCTCTACTATCTAATCTCATTGAGCTAGTGCACACACAAGAGAGATAACTGGCAAGTACCTAGGTACCTATGTAGCTACTCATTGTCACGGTTTTTAATTTGTATACCGTTGTTACTGAGAGTAGGTACAAAAACACCTAATTCTTAGTAATTTCTGAATCAGTTAGATTGTATTTAAGTAGGTAGTATGTGTTATTATTACCTATTTATTATACTCTTGTGCACAAAAATAAATCGGACTAAAAAGTGTCCCAAAAATCTGACAGAATATTCCAATTACGGTTCACAAACAATGACATGAACAAATAAGACATCCTACACATACATACGTAGGTATATCCATGTAATAATTTAAAAATTGTTTCAATATACAGAGTGGTGCTGTAATAGCGACATTAAATGAAAACACGGGTAGTGCTACTTGTCAGTAATAATAAAAAAAAAAACCTAAAACTAAAGTCCATTAGTCAAAATTTTATTTTTACTAAATCACAAATAAGGTAAAAAAAACCATGCTGCGTAAGGGCTACTTACCGTGCGCTTCTAAACAGAAGTGCGTGACCTTGAATTTTCTTAACTTAATTGTGATTTAGTTTATTTGAAAAAAAAAAATTTGAATAATGGACTTTAAGTTTAGCATTTAATTTTTTCAAGATTACTGCTAAGTAGCCTACCCGTAGTGTGTTCATTTAATGTCGCCATTATAGCGCCAACCTGTATTATCATAAATAGGTTTCTATCAAACCAAATATTGTCTATGGTCGAAACAAAACAAAACTCGAGAAAAGAGTTTAATGAAGTGCACTTCCGACGACCGACCGGATGTTCCAAATTTAAATCGACAGTTGGCGCCTTGTATCCAAGGTGTTTGTTATCGGATATTATTTCTTGGACCTCTAGCAGTTGGCCAATGGTCTGCGGCGATTTGAGATTCAAATTAACCGCATGGACCCGGTTTTGTTCAAAAAATATAGGCTACATAAGTCAGTCTTAGATCGTTTACCCTCAAAATAAATGCTTTTAGATGTTAGTTAGTTTCCTCTTAAAAACATTAAATATTACAACCTTTCTCCCATTAATATTGACTAGCTTCTGCCCCTGGCTTGGCTCGCATGGTACCCCGATAAAACGTAGCCTTATTATTATTATATTATATATAGCTCGATTACCACTCACTCACTCACTCACTCACTGACATGATTGTTCTCCCAGATGCAACCTCGTAGGGTTGAAATTTTTGATGGAATCGTATAGAGGGAGTGGGGGCGACCTCAGGAAAAATCTGACATTTCCCCTTTTCACCCCCTTTCACCCCCACCCCCCATGTATCTCGGAAACTATAGGTCGTAGAGGGTTCGCGCTCAAACTAATGTTGTTAAGGGTGCATTTTAATAAAAGGATTTGCCAAAAAAAAGTGGGGTCCCATACAAAAAAATAATTATCCCATACAAAATTTTCACCCCCTCATACAATTTTTTTTTTTCTTTTCGTCGATCACACGGTTGTTCTCCCAGATGGAATCGTATAGATATTTAGTGAAGTGTTTAGGGGTAGGGGTGTGGTGTCTTTTGTCTTTTAAATCTTTTTAGTCTTTTTTGTCCTTTTTGTCCTTTATGTCTATTTTGTCTATTTTGTCTATTTTGTCTATTTTGTCTATTTTGTCTATTTTGTCTATTTTGTCTATTTTGTCTATTTTGTCTATTTTGTCTATTTTGTCTATTTTGTCTATTTTGTCTATTTTGTCTATTTTGTCTATTTTGTCTATTTTGTCTATTTTGTCTATTTTGTCTATTTTGTCTATTTTGTCTATTTTGTCTATTTTGTCTATTTTGTCTATTTTGTCTATTTTGTCTATTTTGTCTATTTTGTCTATTTTGTCTATTTTGTCTATTTTGTCTATTTTGTCTATTTTGTCTATTTTGTCTATTTTGTCTATTTTGTCTATTTTGTCTATTTTGTCTATTTTGTCTATTTTGTCTATTTTGTCTATTTTGTCTTTTTTGTCTATTTTGTCTATTTCGTATTTTTCATCTATTTCGTCTTTTTCGTCTTTTTTGTCTTTTTTGTCTTTTTTGTCTTTTTTGTCTTTTTTGTCTTTTTTGTCTTTTTTGTCTTTTTTGTCTTTTTTGTCTTTTTTGTCTTTTTTGTCTTTTTTGTCTTTTTTGTCTTTTTTGTCTTTTTTGTCTTTTTTGTCTTTTTTGTCTTTTTTGTCTTTTTTGTCTTTTTTGTCTTTTTTGTCTTTTTTGTCTTTTTTGTCTTTTTTGTCTTTTTTGTCTTTTTTGTCTTTTTTGTCTTTTTTGTCTTTTTTGTCTTTTTTGTCTTTTTTGTCTTTTTTGTCTATTTTGTCTATTTTGTCTATTTTGTCTATTTTGTCTATTTTGTCTATTTTGTCTATTTTGTCTATTTTGTCTATTTTGTCTATTTTGTCTATTTTGTCTATTTTGTCTTTTTTGTCTATTTTGTCTATTTCGTATTTTTCATCTATTTCGTCTTTTTCGTCTTTTTTGTCTTTTTTGTCTTTTTTGTCTTTTTTGTCTTTTTTGTCTTTTTTGTCTTTTTTGTCTTTTTTGTCTTTTTTGTCTTTTTTGTCTTTTTTGTCTTTTTTGTCTTTTTTGTCTTTTTTGTCTTTTTTGTCTTTTTTGTCTTTTTTGTCTTTTTTGTCTTTTTTGTCTTTTTTGTCTTTTTTGTCTTTTTTGTCTTTTTTGTCTTTTTTGTCTTTTTTGTCTTTTTTGTCTTATTTGTCTTTTTTGTCGTTTTTGTCTTTTTTGTCTTTTTTGTCTTTTTTGTCTTTTTTGTCTTTTTTGTCTTTTTTGTCTTTTTTGTCTTTTTTGTCTTTTTTGTCTTTTTTGTCTTTTTTGTCTTTTTTGTCTATTTTGTCTATTTTGTCTATTTTGTCTATTTTGTCTATTTTGTCTATTTTGTCTATTTTGTCTATTTTGTCTATTTTGTCTATTTTGTCTATTTTGTCTATTTTGTCTATTTTGTCTATTTTGTCTTTTTTGTCTATTTTGTCTATTTCGTATTTTTCATCTATTTCGTCTTTTTCGTCTTTTTTGTCTTTTTTGTCTTTTTTGTCTTTTTTGTCTTTTTTGTCTTTTTTGTCTTTTTTGTCTTTTTTGTCTTTTTTGTCTTTTTTGTCTTTTTTGTCTTTTTTGTCTTTTTTGTCTTTTTTGTCTTTTTTGTCTTTTTTGTCTTTTTTGTCTTTTTTGTCTTTTTTGTCTTTTTTGTCTTTTTTGTCTTTTTTGTCTTTTTTGTCTTTTTTGTCTTTTTTGTCTTTTTTGTCTTATTTGTCTTTTTTGTCGTTTTTGTCTTTTTTGTCTTTTTTGTCTTTTTTGTCTTTTTTGTCTTTTTTGTCTTTTTTGTCTTTTTTGTCTTTTTTGTCTTTTTTGTCTTTTTTGTCTTTTTTGTCTTTTTTGTCTTTTTTGTCTTTTTTGTCTTTTTTGTCTTTTTTGTCTTTTTTGTCTTTTTTGTCTTTTTTGTCTTTTTTGTCTTATTTGTCTTTTTTGTCTTTTTTGTCTTTTTTGTCTTTTTTGTCTTTTTTGTCTTTTTTGTCTTTTTTGTCTTTTTTGTCTTTTTTGTCTTTTTTGTCTTTTTTGTCTTTTTTGTCTTTTTTGTCTTTTTTGTCTTTTTTGTCTTTTTTGTCTTTTTTGTCTTTTTTGTCTTTTTTGTCTTTTTTGTCTTTTTTGTCTTTTTTGTCTTTTTTGTCTTTTTTGTCTTTTTTGTCTTTTTTGTCTTTTTTGTCTTTTTTGTCTTTTTTGTCTTTTTTGTCTTTTTTGTCTTTTTTGTCTTTTTTGTCTTTTTTGTCTTTTTTGTCTTTTTTGTCTTTTTTGTCTTTTTTGTCTTTTTTGTCTTTTTTGTCTTTTTTGTCTTTTTTGTCTTTTTTGTCTTTTTTGTCTTTTTTGTCTTTTTTGTCTTATTTGTCTTATTTGTCTTTTTTGTCTTTTTTGTCTTTTTTGTCTTTTTTGTCTTTTTTGTCTTTTTTGTCTTTTTTGTCTTTTTTGTCTTTTTTGTCTTTTTTGTCTTTTTTGTCTTTTTTGTCTTTTTTGTCTTTTTTGTCTTTTTTGTCTTTTTTGTCTTTTTTGTCTTTTTTGTCTTTTTTGTCTTTTTTGTCTTTTTTGTCTTTTTTGTCTTTTTTGTCTTTTTTGTCTTTTTTGGCCTTTTTTGATATCCTATGATTTTTTGATTTTCTATGTTCGATTTGTGTTTTGTGCAAAATTTTAAATCGCTTGCATCGGTTAGAGATAGACATGCAAAACTTTTATGAAATGTTATGTTAATTTTTTTGCTTAGCTTGCTTATTCCCCTACAATATCCTGTTTGATTGTTTCTTCTACTCTGTTGTAGTCTTTTATGGCTTCGTTCACTTCGATATCCTCATTGACTGCTAAATCCACTTCAATATTATCTTCGATTGCTTATTTAACTTCGATATTCTCTTTGATTGCTTCTCTCACACGATATCTTCTTTGATTGTTTCTTCCACTTCGACATCCTCATGCTTGTTTTACATCAATATCCTCTTTTATAGCATCTTCGATTTTGATATCCTCATTGATTGCTTCTCCCACAACGATATCTTCTTTGATTGCTTCTTTTACATCGATATCGTCTTTGATAACATCTTTCACTTCGCTATCCGCTTTGATAACATCTTTCACTTCGCTATCCGCTTTGATTGCATCTTTCTCTTCGATATCATTGTTGACTTCTTCTTCCTCTTCGATAATATCTTTGATTGCTTCTCCCACATCGATATCTTCTTTGATTGCTTCTTTCTCTTCAATATTCTCTTTTGTTGCTTCTTTCACATTGATATCCTCCTTAATTAGTTCTTCCTCTTCGATATACTTTTTGATTGCTTCTCCTATATCAGATATCTTCTTTGATTGATTCTTTAACATCGATATCCTCTTTGATAGCGTCTTTTACTTTGATGTTCTCCTTGTTTGCTTCTTTCTATTTGAAATCCTTTCTGATAGCGATAAGATGCAAAACATAAACCGCGAGCTGCGTGCAGCTCGCGCACCACCCAACCTCTAGTTATATTATATATAGCTCGATTACCACTCACTCACTGACTGACTGACTCATTGACATGATTGTT
Organism: Horisme vitalbata; assembly: GCA_951804965.1. Lineage (NCBI taxonomy): Eukaryota > Metazoa > Arthropoda > Insecta > Lepidoptera > Geometridae > Horisme > Horisme vitalbata. Next base: position 4,435,370 of record OX638093.1, read on the forward strand.
CTCCCAGATGCCACCTCGTAGGGTTGAAATTTTTGGTGGATTCGTATAGAGGGAGTGGGGGCGACCTCAGGAAAAATCTGACATTTCCCCTTTTCACCCCCTTTCACCCCCACCCCCCATGTATCTCGGAAACTATAGGTCGTAGAGGGTTCGCGCTCAAACTAATGTTGCTCAGGGTTTATTTTTATGTAAGGATTCGAAAAAAAAAATTAGGGTTCCATACAAAAAAAAAATAGTCCCATACAAAATTTTCACCCCCTCATACAAAATTTTTTTTTTCTTTTGTTTTGTGGAATCGTATAGATATTTAGTGTAGGTTAGGTGAAGGTGTAGGTGTAGGGTAGTTTTAGGGTAGTTGTAGGGAAGTTGTAGGGTAGTTGTAGGGTAGTTGTAGGGTAGGTGTAGGGTAGTTGTAGGGTAGTTGTAGGGTAGGTGTAGGGTAGGTGTAGGGTAGGTGTAGGGTAGGTGTAGGATAGGTGTAGGGTAGGTGTAGGGTAGTTGTAGGGTAGTTGTAGGGTAGTTGTAGGGTAGGTGTAGGGTAGTTGTAGGGTAGTTGTAGGGTAGTTGTAGGGTGGGTGTAGGGTAGGTGTAGGGTAGTTGTAGGGTAGTTGTAGGGTAGTTGTAGGGTAGTTGTAGGGTAGTTGTAGTGTAGGTGTAGGATAGGTGTAGGGTAGTTGTAGGGTAGGTGTAGGGTAGTTGTAGGGTAGTTGTAGGGTAGTTGTAGAGTAGTTGTAGGGTAGGTGTAGGGTAGTTGTATGGTAGGTGTAGGGTAGTTGTAGCGTAGCTGTAGGGTAGTTGTAGGGTAGTTGTATGGTAGGTGTAGGGTAGTTGTAGCGTAGCTGTAGAGTAGCTGTAGGGTAGGTGTAGGGTAGTTGTTGGTCGATTTCGATTTCGATTTCGATTTCGATTTCGATTTCAATTTCGATTTTGGTCTTCGATTTCTCTTTCATCAATATCCTCTGTTATAGCATCATTCACTGACTGACTGACTGACTGATTGACATGATTGTTCTCCCAGATGCCACCTCGTAGGGTTAAAATTTTTGGTGGATTCGTATAGAGGGAGTGGGGGCGACCTCAGGAAAAATCTGACATTTCCCCTTTTCACCCCCTTTCACCCCCACCCCCCATGTATCTCGGAAACTATAGGTCGTAGAGGGTTCGCGCTCAAACTAATGTTGTTAAGGGTGCATTTTAATAAAAGGATCCGACAAAAAAAATTGGGGTCCCATACAAAAAAAAAAATATCCCATACAAAATTTTCACCCCCTCATACAATTTTTTTTTTCTTTTCGTCGATCACACGGTTGTTCTCCCAGATGGAATCGTATAGATATTTAGTGAAGTGTTTAGGGGTAGGGGTGTGGTGTCTTTTGTCTTTTAAGTCCTTTTTGTCTATTTTGTCTATTTTGTCTATTTTGTCTATTTTGTCTATTTTGTCTATTTTGTCTATTTTGTCTATTTTGTCTATTTTGTCTATTTTGTCTATTTTGTCTATTTTGTCTATTTTGTCTATTTTGTCTATTTTGTCTATTTTGTCTATTTTGTCTATTTTGTCTATTTTGTCTATTTTGTCTATTTTGTCTATTTTGTCTATTTTGTCTATTTTGTCTATTTTGTCTATTTTGTCTATTTTGTCTATTTTGTCTATTTTGTCTATTTTGTCTATTTTGTCTATTTTGTCTATTTTGTCTATTTTGTCTATTTTGTCTATTTTGTCTATTTTGTCTATTTTGTCTTTTTTGTCTATTTTGTCTATTTTGTCTATTTTGTCTAATTTGTCTATTTTGTCTATTTTGTCTATTTTGTCTATTTTGTCTATTTTGTCTTTTTTGTCTATTTTGTCTATTTTGTCTATTTTGTCTATTTTGTCTATTTTGTCTATTTTGTCTATTTTGTCTATTTTGTCTATTTTGTCTATTTTGTCTATTTTGTCTATTTTGTCTATTTTGTCTATTTTGTCTATTTTGTCTATTTTGTCTATTTTGTCTATTTTGTCTATTTTGTCTATTTTGTCTTTTTTGTCTATTTTGTCTATTTTGTCTATTTTGTCTATTTTGTCTATTTTGTCTATTTTGTCTATTTTGTCTTTTTTGTCTATTTTGTCTATTTTGTCTATTTTGTCTATTTTGTCTATTTTGTCTATTTTGTCTATTTCGTCTTTTTCGTCTATTTCGTCTTTTTCGTCTTTTTCGTCTTTTTCGTCTTTTTCGTCTTTTTCGTCTTTTTTGTCTTTTTTGTCTTTTATGTCTTTTTTGTCTTTTTTGTCTTTTTTGTCTTTTTTATATTTTTTGTCTTTTTTGTCTTTAATGTTGTTATTGTCCTCATTGTCGTTTTTGTCTTTGTCGATATCCTCTTTGATTTTCTATATTCGATCCAAAAAAAAATATTTCGTACAAAATTTTAAATCGCTTGTATCTCCTTAACGGTTAGAGATAGAAATGCAAAACTTTTATGAAATGTTGTTATTTTTTTTTGCTTAGCTTGCTTATATCACTACAATATCTTGTTTGATTGTTTCTTCTACTCTGATGTAGTCTTTTATAGCTTCGTTCACTTCGATATCCTCATTGACTGCTAAATCCACTTCAATATTATCTTCGATTGCTTTTTTAACATGGATATTCTCTTTTTTTCTGATTGTTTCTTCTACTTCGACATCCTTATGGATTGCCTCTTCCAGATCAATATCTTCTTTGATTGCTTTTTTTACATCGATATCGTCTTTGATAACATCTTTCACTTCGCTATCCGCTATGATTGCATCTTTCTCTTCGATATCATCGTCAATTGCTTATTTCTCTTCGAAACCTTCTCTGATTGATTTACAATTTAAATCATAAACCGCGAGCTGCGTGCAGCTCGCGCACCACCCAACCTCTAGTTATATTATATATAGCTCGATTACCACTCACTCACTCACTCACTCACTGACTGATTGACATGATTGTTCTCCCAGATGCCACCTCGTAGGGTTAAAATTTTTGGTGGATTCGTATAGAGGGAGTGGGGGCGACCTCAGGAAAAATCTGACATTTCCCCTTTTCACCCCCTTTCACCCCCACCCCCCATGTATCTCGGAAACTATAGGTCGTAGAGGGTTAGTGCTAAAACTAATGTTGCTCAGGGTTTATTTTTATGTAAGGATCCGAAAAAAAAAATTAGGGTTCCATACAAAAAAAAAATAGTCCCATACAAAATTTTCACCCCCTCATACAAAACTTTTTTTTCTTTACTTTAATGAAATGTGTCGATGTTTGGTGGAATTGTATAGGTAGGACAGGTGTTGGGTAGTTGTAGGGTAGGTGTAGGGTAGGTGTAGGGTAGGTTTAGGGTAGTTGTAGGGTAGTTGTAGGGTAGGTGTAGGGTAGGTGTAGGGTAGGTGTAGGGTAGTTGTAGGGTAGTTGTAGGGTAGGTGTAGGGTAGGTGTAGGGTAGTTGTAGGGTAGTTGTAGGGTAGGTGTAGGGTAGGTGTAGGGTAGGTGTAGGGTAGTTGTAGGGTAGTTGTAGGGTAGTTGTAGGGTAGTTGTAGGTTAGGTGTAGGGTAGTTGTAGGGTAGTTGTAGGGTAGTTGTAGGGTGGGTGTAGGGTAGTTGTAGGGTAGTTGTAGGGTAGGTGTAGGGTAGGTGTAGGGTAGTTGTAGGGTAGTTGTAGGGTAGTTGTAGAGTAGTTGTAGGGTAGGTGTAGAATAGGTGTAGGGTAGTTGTAGGGTAGGCGTAGGGTAGTTGTAGATTTCGATTTCGATTTCGATTTCGATTTCGATTTCGATTTCGATTTCGATTTCGATTTCGATTTCGATTTCGATTTCGATTTCGATTTCGATTTCGATTTCGATTTCGATTTCGATTTCGATTTCGATTTCGATTTCGATTTCGATTTCGATTTCGATTTCGATTTCGATTTCGATTTCGATTTCGATTTCGATTTCGATTTCGATTTCGATTTCGATTTCGATTTCGATTTCGATTTCGATTTCGATTTCGATTTCGATTTCGATTTCGATTTCGATTTCGATTTCGATTTCGATTTCGATTGCGATTGCGATTGCGATTGCGATTGCGATTGCGATTGCTATCCGCTTTGATGGCATATTTCTTTTCGATATCATCGTTGATTACTTCTTCCTCTTCGAAACCCTCTCTGATTGCTTTACAATTGAAAACATAAACCGCGAGCTGCGTGCAGCTCGCGCACCACCCAACCTCTAGTTATACTATATATAGCTCGATTACCACTGACTGACTCACTGACTGATTCACTGATTGACATGATTGTTCTCCCAGATGCCACCTCGTAGGGTTAAAATTTTTGGTGGATTTGTATAGAGGGAGTGGGGGCGACCTCAGGAAAAATCTGACATTTCCACTTTTCATCCCCTTTCACCCCCACCCCCCATGTATCTCGGAAACTATAGGTCGTAGAGGGTTCGCGCTCAAACTAATATTGCTCAGGGTGCTTTTTAATATAAAGATCCGAAAAAAAAAATTAGGGTTCCATATAAAAAAAAAATATCCCATACAAAATTTTCACCCCTTCATACAAAACTTTTTTTTCTTTACTTTAATGACATGTGTCGATGTTTGGTGGAATCGTATAGATATTTAGTGTAGGTTAGGTGAAGGTGTAGGTGTAGGGTAGTTATAGGGTAGTTGTAGGGTAGTTGTAGGGTAGTTGTAGGGTAGTTGTAGAGTAGTTGTAGGGTAGTTGTAGGGTAGGTGTAGGGTAGGTGTAGGGTAATTGTAGGGTAGTTGTAGGGTAGGTGTAGGGTAGTTGTAGGGTAGTTGTAGGGTAGGTGTAGGGTAGGTGTAGGGTAATTGTAGGGTAGTTGTAGGGTAGGTGTAGGGTAGTTGTAGGGTAGTTGTAAGGTAGGTGTAGGGTAGGTGTAGGGTAGTTGTAGGGTAGGTGTAGGGTAGGTGTAGGGTAGGTGTAGGGTAGTTGTAGGGTAGTTGTAGAGTAGTTGTAGGGTAGTTGTAGGGTAGGTGTAGGGTAGGTGTAGGGTAATTGTAGGGTAGTTGTAGGGTAGGTGTAGGGTAGTTGTAGGGTAGTTGTAAGGTAGGTGTAGGGTAGGTGTAGGGTAGTTGTAGGGTAGTTGTAGGGTAGATGTATGGTAGGTGTAGGGTAGGTGTAGGGTAGTTGTGTAGCGTAGCTGTAGAGTAGTTGTAGGGTAGGTGTAGGGTAGTTGTAGGGTAGTTGTAGGGTAGTTGTAGGGTAGGTGTAGGGTAGTTGTAGGGTAGGTGTAGGGTAGTTGTAGGGTAGGTATAGGGTAGGTGTATGGTAGGTGTAGGGTAGTTGTAGCGTAGCTGTAGAGTAGTTGTAGGGTAGGTGTAGAGTAGTTGTTGGTCGATTTCGATTTCGATTTCGATTTTGATTTCGATTTCGATTTCGATTTCGATTTCGATTTCAATTTCGATTTCGATTTCGATTTCGATTTCGATTTCGATTTCGATTTCGATTTCGATTTCGATTTCGATTTCGATTTCGATTTCGATTTCGATTTCGATTTCGATTTCGATTTCGATTTCGATTTCGATTTCGATTTCGATTTCGATTTCGATTTCGATTTCGATTTCGATTTCGATTTCGATTTCGATTTCGATTTCGATTTCGATTTCGATTTCGATTTCGATTTCGATTTCGATTTCGATTTCGATTTCGATTTCGATTTCGATTTCGATTTCGATTTCGATTTCGATTTCGATTTCGATTTCGATTTCGATTTCGATTTCGATTTCGATTTCGATTTCGATTTGCTTCTTTTACATCAATATTCTCTTTGATTCCTTCTCTTACATCAATATCCTCTGTTAAAGCATCATCCTCTTAAATATTCTCTTTGATTGTTTCTTTTACATCGATATCTTCTTTAATAACATCTTTCACTTCGCTATCTGCTTTGATGGCATCTTTTTCTTCGATATCATCGTTGATTGCTTCTTTCTCTTCAATATTCTCTTTGATTGCTTTTTCCACATCGACATCTTCTTTGATTGCTTCTGCCACATCAATATCTTTTTTGATTGCTTCTTCCATCAAAACATAAACCGCGAGCTGCGTGCAGCTCGCGCACCACCCAACCTCTAGTTATATTATATATAGCTCGATTACCACTGACTGACTCACTGACTGACTGACTGACTGATTGACATGATTGTTCTCCCAGATGCCACCTCGTAGGGTTGAAATTTTTGGTGGATTCGTATAGAGGGAGTGGGGGCGACCTCAGGAAAAATCTGACATTTCCACTTTTCATCCCCTTTCACCCCCACCCCCAATGTATCTCAGAAACTATAGGTCGTAGAGGGTTCGCGCTCAAACTAATGTTGTTAAGGGTGCATTTTAATAAAAGGATCCGACAAAAAAAATTGGGGTTCCATACAAAAAAAAAATTATCCCATACAAAATTTTCACCCCTTCATACAATTTTTTTTTCTTTTCGTCGATCACACGGTTGTTCTCCCAGATGGAATCGTATAGATATTTAGTGAAGTGTTTAGGGGTAGGGGTGTGGTGTCTTTTGTCTTTTAAGTCTTTTTAGTCTTTTTAGTCTTTTTTGTCCTTTTTGTCCTTTTTGTCTATTTTGTCTTTTTTGTCCTTTTTGTCTATTTTGTCTATTTTGTCCTTTTTGTCCTTTTTGTCTATTTTGTCTATTTTGTCTTTTTTGTCCTTTTTGTCCTTTTTGACTATTTTGACTATTTTGTCTTTTTTGGCCTTTTTTGATATCCTATAATTTCTTGATTTTCTATGTTCGATTTGTGTTTTGTGCAAAATTTTAAATCGCTTGCATCGTTTAGAGATAGACATGCAAAACTTTTATGAAATGTTATGTTAATTTTTTTGCTTAGCTTGCTTATTCCCCTACAATATCCTGTTTGATTGTTTCTTCTACTCTGTTGTAGTCTTTTATGGCTTCGTTCACTTTGATATCCTCATTGACTGCTAAATCCACTTCAATATTATCTTCCATTGCTTTTTTAACTTCGATATTCTCTTTGATTGCTTCTCTCACACGATATCTTCTTTGATTGTTTCTTCCACTTCGACATCTTTCTGGATTGCTTTTTAAAGATCAATGTCTTCTTGTATTGCTTGTTTTACATCAATATTCTCTTTTATAGCATCATCGATTTTGATATCCACATTGATTGCTTCTCCCAAAACGATATCTTCTTTGATTATTTCTTTTACATCGATATCTTCTTTGATTACGTCTTACACTTCGTTATCCGCTTTGATTGCTTCTTATTATTCGATATCATCGTTGATTGCTTCTTCCTCTTCGATATTCTCTTTGATTGCGTCTCCTACATCGATATCTTCTTTGATTGCTTCTTCCTCTTCGAAACCCTCTCTGATAGCTTTACGAATTAAAACATTAACCGCGAGCTGCGTGCAGCTCGCGCACCACCCAACCTCTAGTTATTATTATATTATATATAGCTCGATTACCACTGACTCACTGATTCACTCATTGACATGATTGTTCTCCCAGATGCCACCTTGTAGGGTTAAAATTATTGATGGATTCGTATAGAGGGAGTGGGGGCGACCTCAGGAAAAATCCGACATTTCCACTTTTCACCCCCTTTCATCCCCACCCCCCATGTATCTCGAAAACTATAGGTCGTAGAGGGTTCGCGCTCAAACTAATGATGTTAAGGGTGAAATTTTATAAAAGGATCCAAAAAAAAAAAATAGGGGTCCCATACAATTTTTTTTTTATCCCATACAAAATTTTCACCCCCTCATACAAAACTTTTTTTTTCTTTACTTTAATGACATGTGTCGATGTTTCATGGAATCGTATAGATATTTAGTGTAGGTTAGGTGAAGGTGTAGGTGTAGGGTAGTTGTAGGGTAGTTGTAGGGTAGGTGTAGGGTAGTTGTAGGGTAGTTGTAGGGTAGGTGTAGGGTAGTTGTAGGGTAGGTGTAGGGTAGTTGTAGGGTAGTTGTAGGGTAGTTGTAGGGTAGGTGTAGGGTAGTTGTAGGGTAGTTGTAGGGTAGTTGTAGGGTAGTTGTAGGGTAGGTGTAGGGTAGTTGTAGGGTAGTTGTAGGGTAGTTGTAGGGTAGTTGTAGGGTAGTTGTAGGGTAGGTGTAGGTTAGGTGTAGGGTAGTTGTAGGGTAGTTGTAGGGTAGGTGTAGGGTAGGTGTAGGGTAGTTGTAGGGTAGTTGTAGTGTAGGTGTAGGGTAATTGTAGGGTAGTTTTAGGGTAGTTGTAGGGTAGGTGTAGGGTAGTTGTAGGGTAGGTGAAGGATAGGTGTAGGGTAGTTGTAGGGTAGTTGTAGGGTAGGTGTAGGGTAGTTGTAGGGTAGTTGTAGGGTAGTTGTAGGGTAGGTGTAGGGTAGTTGTAGGGTAGTTGTAGGGTAGTTGTAGAGTAGGTGTAGGGTAGTTGTAGGGTAGGTGTAGGGTAGGTGTAGGGTAGTTGTAGCGTAGTTGTTGGTCGAATTCGATTTCAATTTCAATTTCGATTGCGATTCCGATTACGATTCCGATTTTGATATCCTGTTTGATTGCTTCTTCCTCTTCAAAATCGTCATTGATTGCTTCTCTTACTTCGATATCCTCTTTGATTGCTTCTTTCACATCGAAATTACCTTTCATTGATTCTTCCACGTCGATATCGTCCTTGATTGCTTCTCTTACATCAATTTCCTCTGTTAATGCATCATCCTCTAGGATATCCCCTTTGATTGGTTCTTCCACATCAGATAACTTTTTTGATTGCTTCTTCAACTTCGATATCCTCTTTGATTGTTTTTTTCACTTCAAAATCCTCATCCATTGCTTCTCCTACTTCGGTATCCTCTTTGATTGCTTCTTTCACATCGAAATTACCTTTCATTGATTCTTCCACTTCGATATCGTCCTTGATTGCTTCTCTTACATCAATATCCTCTGTTATAGCATCATCCTCTTGGTTATCCTTTTCGATTGTTTCTTTCACATCAGTTAATTTGTTTTATTGCTTCTACAACTTCGATATTCTCTTTGATTTTTTCTTCCACTTCATAATCCTCATCGATTGCTTCTCCTACTTCGATATCCTTATTAATGGCTTCTTTCACTTCAAAATCCGTTCTTATAGCTTTACAATGCAAGCCAAAACCGCGAGCTGCGTGCAGCTCGCGCACCACCCAACCTCTAGTTATAATATATATAGCTCGATTACCACTGACTGACTCACTGACTGATTCACTGATTGACATGATTGTTCTCCCAGATGCCACCTCGTAGGGTTAAAATTTTTGGTGAATTTGTATAGAGGGAGTGGGGGCGACCTCAGGAAAAATCTGACATTTCCACTTTTCACCCCCTTTCACCCCCACCCCCCATGTATCTCGGAAACTATAGGTCGTAGAGGGTTCGCGCTCAAACTAATGTTGCTCAAGATTTATTTTAATATAAGGATCCGTAAAAAAAAATTAGGGTTCCATACAAAAAAATTATTATCCCATACAAAATTTTCACCACTTCATACAAAACTTTTTTTTTCTTTTGTTTTGTGGAATCGCATAGATATTTAGTGTAGGTTAGGTGAAGCTGTAGGTGTAGGGTAGTTGTAGGGTAGTTGTAGGGTAGTTGTAGGGTAGGTGTAGGGTGGTTGTAGGGTAGTTGTAGGGTAGGTGTAGGGTAGTTGTAGGGAAGTTGTAGGGTAGGTGTAGGGTAGTTGTAGGGTAGGTGTAGGGTAGGTGTAGGGTAGTTGTAGGGTAGTTGTAGGGTAGGTGTAGGGTAGGTGTAGGGTAGTTGTAGGGTAGTTGTAGGGTAGGTGTAGGGTAGTTGTAGGGTAGTTGTAGGGTAGGTGTAGGGTAGGTGTAGGGTAGTTGTAGGGTAGTTGTAGGGTAGGTGTAGGGTAGTTGTAGGGTAGGTGTAGGGTAGTTGTAGAGTAGGTGTAGGGTAGTTGTAGGGTAGTTGTAGGGTAGTTGTAGGGTAGTTGCAGGGTAGGTGTATGGTAGGTGTGGGGTAGGTTTAGGGTAGTTGTAGCGTTGCTGTAGAGTAGTTGTAGGGTAGGTGTAGGGTAGGTGTGGGGTTGGGGTTGGTGTAGGGTAGTTGTAGCGTAGCTGTGTGTAGTAGTAGTAGAGTAGTTGGGTAGGTGTTGGTTTTCGTTTTCGTTTTCGTTTTCGTTTTCGTTTTCGATTTCAATTTCGATTTGGATTTCGATTTCGATTTCGATTTCGATTTCGATTTCGATTTCGTTTTTATTGCTTCTTTTACATTGATATCCTCTTTTATAGCATTTACCACTTCGATATCTTCTTTGATTGCTCCTTTTACATCAATATCCTCTTGATTAGCATCTACCACTTCGATATCTTCTTTAATTGCTTCTTTAACATCACTATCATCTCTTATAGCATCATCCTCTTGGTTATCCTTTTTGATTGTTTCTTCCACATCAGTTAACATTTTTGATGGCTTCTTCAAATTCGATATCTTCTTTGATTGCTTCTTTCACTTCAAAATTCTGTCTTATTTCGCTTTATAATGCACGCCAAAACCGCGAGCTGCGTGCAGCTCGCGCACCACCCAACCTCTAGTTATATTATATATAGCTCGATTACCACTCACTCACTCACTGACATGATTGTTCTCCCAGATGCCACCTCGTAGGGTTAAAATTTTTGGTGGATTCGTATAGAGGGAGTGGGGGCGACCTCAGGAAAAATCTGACATTTCCCCTTTTCACCCCCTTTCACCCCCACCCCCCATGTATCTCGGAAACTATAGGTCGTAGAGGGTTCGCGCTCAAACTAATGTTGCTCAGGGTTTATTTTTATATAAGGATTCGAAAAAAAAAATTAGGGTTCCATACAAAAAAAAAATAGTCCCATACAAAATTTTCACCCCCTCATACAAAACTTTTTTTTCTTTACTTTAATGACATGTGTCGATGTTTGGTGGAATTGTATAGGTAGGACAGGTGTTGGGTAGTTGTAGGGTAGGTGTAGGGTAGGTGTAGGGTAGGTGTAGGGTAGTTGTAGGGTAGTTGTAGGGTAGGTGTAGGGTAGGTGTAGGGTAGTTGTAGGGTAGTTGTAGGGTAGGTGTAGGGTAGGTGTTGGGTAGGTGTAGGGTAGTTGTAGGGTAGTTGTAGGGTAGTTGTAGGGTAGGTGTAGGGTAGGTGTAGGGTAGTTGTGGGGTAGTTGTAGGGTAGTTGTAGGGTAGGTGTAGGGTAGTTGTAGGGTAGTTGTAGGGTAGGTGTAGGGTAGGTGTAGGGTAGTTGTAGGGTAGGTGTAGGGTAGTTGTAGGGTAGGTGGAGGGTAGTTGTTGGATTTCGATTTCGATTTCGGTTTCGATTTCGATTTCGATTTCGATTTCGGTTTCGGTTTCGGTTTCGGTTTCGGTTTCGGTTTCGGTTTCGGTTTCGGTTTCGGTTTCGGTTTCGGTTTCGGTTTCGGTTTCGGTTTCGGTTTCGGTTTCGGTTTCGGTTTCGGTTTCGGTTTCGGTTTCGGTTTCGGTTTCGGTTTCGGTTTCGGTTTCGGTTTCGGTTTCGATTTCGATTTCGATTTCGATTTCGATTTCGATTTCGATTTCGATTTCGATTTCGATTTCGATTTCGATTTCGATTTCGATTTCGATTTCGATTTCGATTTCGATTTCGATTTCGATTTCGATTTCGATTTCGATTTCGATTTCGATTTCGATTTCGATTTCGATTTCGATTTCGATTTCGATTTCGATTTCGATTTCGATTTCGATTTCGATTTCGATTTCGATTTCGATTTCGATTTCGATTTCGATTTCGATTTCGATTTCGATTTCGATTTCGATTTCGATTTCGATTTCGATTTCGATTTCGATTTCGATTTCGATTTCGATTTCGATTTCGATTTCGATTTCGATTTCGATTTCGATTTCGATTTCGATTTCGATTTCGATTTCGATTTCGATTTCGATTTCGATTTCGATTTCGATTTCGATTTCGATTTCGATTTCGATTTCGATTTCGATTTCGATTTCGATTTCGATTTCGATTTCGATTTCGATTTCGATTTCGATTTCGATTTCGATTTCGATTTCGATTTCGATTTCGATTTCGATTTCGATTTCGATTTCGATTTCGATTTCGATTTCGATTTCGATTTCGATTTCGATTTCGATTTCGATTTCGATTTCGATTTCGATTTCGATTTCGATTTCGATTTCGATTTCGATTTCGATTTCGATTTCGATTTCGATTTCGATTTCGATTTCGATTGCGATTTCGATTTGCTTCTTTTACATCAATATTCTCTTTGATTCCTTCTCTTACATCAATATCCTCTGTTAAAGCAACATCCTCTTATATATCCTCTTTAATTGCTTCTTTTACATCGATATCTTCTTTAATAACATCTTTCACTTCGCTTTCTGCTTTGATGGCATCTTTCTCTTCGATATCATCGTTGATTGCTTCTTTCTCTTCAATATTCTCTTTGATTGCTTTTTCCACATCGATATCTTCTTTGATTGCTTCTCCCACATCAATATCATCTTTGATTGCTTCTCCCACAGCAATATCTTTTTTGATTGCTTCTTCCATCAAAACATAAACCGCGAGCTGCGTGCAGCTCGCGCACCACCCAACCTCTAGTTATTATACTATATATAGCTCGATTACCACTCACTCACTCACTCACTGACTCATTGACATGATTGTTCTCCCAGATGCCACCTCGTAGGGTTAAAATTTTTGGTGGATTTGTATAGAGGGAGTGGGGGCGACCTCAGGAAAAATCTGACATTTCCACTTTTCACCCCCTTTCACCCCCACCCCCCATGTATCTCGGAAACTATAGGTCGTAGAGGGTTCGCGCTCAAACTAATATTGCTCAGGGTGCTTTTTATTATAAAGATCCGAAAAAAAAAATTAGGGTTCCATACAAAAAAAAAATTTCCCATACAAAATTTTCACCCCTTCATACAAAACTTTTTTTTCTTTACTTTAATGACATGTGTCGATGTTTGGTGGAATCGTATAGATATTTAGTGTAGGTTAGGTGAAGGTGTAGGTGTAGGGTAGTTATAGGGTAGTTGTAGGGTAGTTGTAGGGTAGTTGTAGTGTAGGTGTAGGGTAGGTGTAGGATAGATGTAGGGTAGTTGTAGGGTAGGTGTAGGGTAGGTGTAGTGTAGGTGTAGGGTAGTTGTAGGGTAGTTGTAGGGTAGTTGTAGGGTAGGTGTAGGGTAGGTGTAGGGTAGGTGTAGGGTAGTTGTAGGGTAGTTGTAGGGTGGGTGTAGGGTAGTTGTAGGGTAGGTGTAGGGTAGTTGTAGGGTAGTTGTAGGGTAGGTGTAGAGTAGGTGTAGGGTAGGTGTAGAGTAGGTGTAGGGTAGTTGTAGTGTAAGTGTATTGTAGTTGTAGGGTAGTTGTAGGGTAGGTGTAGGGTAGTTGTAGGGTAGGTGTAGAGTAGGTGTAGGGTAGTTGTAGGGTAGTTGTAGTGTAAGTGTATTGTAGTTGTAGGGTAGTTGTAGGGTAGTTGTAGGGTAGGTGTAGGGTAGTTGTAGGGTAGGTGTAGGGTAGTTGTAGGGTAGTTGTAGTGTAAGTGTATTGTAGTTGTAGGGTAGTTGTAGGGTAGGTGTAGGGTAGGTGTAGGGTAGGTGTAGGGTAGTTGTAGGGAGGGTGTAGGGTAGGTGTAGGGTAGGTGTTGGTTTTCGATTTCGATTTCGTTTTCGTTTTCGTTTTCGATTTCGATTTCGATTTCGATTTCGATTTCGATTTCGATTTCGATTTCGATTTCGATTTCGATTTCGATTTCGATTTCGATTTCGATTTCGATTTCGATTTCGATTTCGATTTCGATTTCGATTTCGATTTCGATTTCGATTTCGATTTCGATTTCGATTTCGATTTCGATTTCGATTTCGATTTCGATTTCGATTTCGATTTCGATTTCGATTGCGATTGCGATTGCGATTGCGATTGCGATTGCGATTGCGATTGCGATTGCGATTGCGATTGCGATTGCGATTGCAATTGCGATTGCTATCCGCTTTGATGGCATCTTTCTTTTCGATATCATCGTTGATTACTTCTTCCTCTTCGAAACCCTCTCTGATTGCTTTACAATTGAAAAAATAAACCGCGAGCTGCGTGCAGCTCGCGCACCACCCAACCTCTAGTTATTATATTATATATAGCTCGATTACCATTCACTGACTGACTCACTGACTGACTGACTGATTGACATGATTGTTCTCCCAGATGCAACCTCGTAGGGTTAAAATTTTTGGTGGATTCGTATAGAGGGAGTGGGGGCGACCTCAGGAAAAATCCGACTTTTCCCCTTTTCACCCCCTTTCACCCCCACCCCCCATGTATCTCGGAAACTATAGGTCGTAGAGGGTTCGCGCTCAAACTAATGTTGCTCAGGATTTATTTTAATATAAGGATCCGTAAAAAAAAATTAGGGTTCCATACAAAAAAAAAATATCCCATACAAAATTTTCACCCCTTCATACAAAACTTTTTTTTTTGTTTTGTGGAATCGTACAGATACTTAATGTGGTGTAGGTGTAGGTGTTGGGTAGGTGTTGGGTAGGTGTAGGGTAGGTGTTGGGTAGGTGTAGGGTAGGTGTTGGGTAGGTGTAGGGTAGGTGTTGGGTAGGTGTAGGGTAGGTGTAGGGTAGGTGTAGGGTAGGTGTTGGGTAGGTGTAGGGTAGGTGTAGGGTAGGTGTTGGGTAGGTGTTGGGTAGGTGTAGGGTAGGTGTTGGGTAGGTGTAGGGTAGGTGTAGGGTAGGTGTTGGGTAGGTGTTGGGTAGGTGTAGGGTAGGTGTAGGGTAGGTGTTGGGTAAGTGTAGGGTAGGTGTTGGGTAGGTGTTGGGTAGGTATTGGGTAGGTGTTGGGTAGGTGTAGGGTAGGTGTTGGGTAGGTGTTGGGTAGGTGTTGGGTAGGTGTTGGGTAGGTGTTGGGTAGGTGTTGGGTAGGTGTAGGGTAGGTGTTGGGTAGGTGTTGGGTAGGTGTTGGGTAGGTGTAGGGTAGGTGTTGGGTAGGTGTTGGGTAGGTGTTGGGTAGGTATTGGGTTGGTGTAGGGTAGTTGTAGGGTAGGTGTTGGGTAGTTGTAGGGTAGGTGTTGGGTAGGTGTAGGGTAGTTGTAGGGTAGGTTTTGGGTAGTTGTAGGGTAGGTGTTGGGTAGGTGTTGGGTAGGTGTTGGGTAGGTGTAGGGTAGGTGTTGGGTAGGTGTAGGGTAGGTGTTCGGTAGGTGTAGGGTAGGTGTTGGGTAGGTGTTCGGTAGGTGTTCGGTAGGTGTTGGGTAGGTGTTGGGTAGGTATTGGGTAGGTGTAGGGTAGGTTTTGGGTAGGTGTTGGGTAGGTGTTGGGTATTTCGATTTCGATTTCAATTTCAATTTCGATTTCATATTTTCTATTTTTTTCCTTTTTGTCTCTTTCTTTCGTTTTCTAACATTTTCTTTTTTTTCTTACTTCTTTTATTTCTTCTTCCTTTCCTCTTTTTAGTATTTTTTCCTTTTTTAATATTTTCTTACTTATCTTAGATTTTCTTTCTTTTTTTACTTTTTGTAATTTTTGGTTCTGGTTTTGGTTTTGGTTTTAGTTTTTCTATATTTTTCCTTCTTTTTCTCTCTTAATTTTTTTTTCCTTTTTCTGTCTCTTTCTTTCGTTTTCTAACATTTTCTTATTTTTTCTTACATCTTTTATTTTTTCTTACTTTCCTTTTTTAGTATTTTTTCCTTTTTTTAATATTTTCTTACTTTTCTTTCTTTTTTTACTTTTTCTTTGTTTCTTTTTTTTATTTTTCGTACTTTAACTTTCTTTTACTTAGATTTACATAATTTTTCTTTTATTTTCTTTCATTTTGTTTTTTTCCTTATTATTTTTTTCTTTATTTTTCCTATTTTTTCTTTATATTTCTTTCTTTTCTTACTTCTTTTATTTTTTCTTCCTTTTCTTTTTTTAATATATTATACTTTTTCTATTATTTTCTTACTTTAAAACAATAGTCAACAACTTTAATAAAACATTTGTTATCTCGATGGATTATAACAAAAATTAAAGAAAAACAATACACTACGTAGGTACTGCTAGGTAGATTCAACAAATAATACTAAATAATAGTTTTGAGAAAAAATATTTAAGTTTGCTGAAAGAAAACTGTACATGTCCTCTAATTATAGAGGACTAGCTTCCATCCGTGGATTCGTTCGCGTGGTACCTGGACAACAATTAGCCTATGTTTTAAACCAGGTTATAAACTATTTAAATTCTAATAAAAACAAACACGTTGGCTATTCAGTGCAGAGACATTTATTCATTTACCACAGTGTAACTAATTAATTACGCTTAATTAAGCAGGTAAACAAAAGTTTTGTTTACATGCTTTAACCTAGATGACGCTAGATACGCCTAGATATCATTGATATATATTGTTAATATATTTTGATATAACTCAATAATAACAAAACCCCCACTTTTCAACATAAAGTAAACACACAACAAAGAATAAACTTGAGTTTCATTACAATTTATAATACCTAATGTTTCTATAATATTGTTGTGTTTAACTGTATCTATCTAAACCTTAAGTCAATAAATCTGCTGGCATTTTATTTGTAGACAATTAACTGACCTCTACTTTCTCACTTGTGATAGTTTTTCCTTCGATCAACTATACAAGTTTCTCTAACAAAATAACAACTTCAACCTATTGTGACACTGATGGTATGTGGCCATCTATAATGTCACAATTCAAGTTTAATCCAAATCTGTTCAGAAGTTCTTTATGAGTAACAAACATTCATCTATACATAAATCCTCACAAACTTTCGCAATAATAATAATAATAATAATGATGAATTTTAAAGTGTCATAATCATAAGTATATATAGATATAATAATAACTTATAAATAACATTTGCTTTACCATTATATGTTAATAATTATTATTTTGTATATTTATAAAGGGTTATTATCAAGAACAGCATTGTTGATTGGTGTGATGACATATTATTATTAATACTCTCTCAATCTTTTCTTGGCTTTTCATCTCACATGGAGGGGTCAGCCATCCTGCAGTTTTTTTTTCTATCCTTGACATCATCTTCAGAAACATTGCATGTTATCATCCACTTATTCTTGAGTCTCTTTTTCTAGATATTTTACCAGGGACGGACAGTTCCAGTGCCTGGGTGCCAAAGCAGTCAGTTGGCCTCCTCTTGACATGTCCAAATATCCATACTATCTCAGCCTACTGCATACAGTGTCTCCTGCAAATATAAATTATAATTTATTGTTATACATTCATTAAATTGCATGTGAGTGAAGCTGTGGATGTGAATGTATTTAATATTATATAATGTACAAGGTTATTGTGGTTGAATTATCTTGTCAACAAACTATTGCATTTTTAAAATCATGGGGCATTATTGATAGAGTCAAGTGATATTTCAAAATTCAACATAATTATTATAATTCTCGGCCTTCAATGTAAAATTCAGCATTAGAAAACTATTAATAAAAGAGGGACACCTAAATTCAGCAGTGAACATCTGTGGCCGATAAGAAGTTGAATGAATGAATTAAAGCAATTTCTTCATTATAGGTATCTTACATGCTACTTATATATAATAACAGAAGTCAAAATAATAGGTATAAACATTATCTTTACAATTCATGATTATAAAACTGTTAAATAGTAAAGCTCCTTGTGAAAGAGTTTATGTAGGGAAATATTAACCCTGTTCCTATGTCTGCATCCAAGAACCTAATGTTTGCATTGCTCTTTGAAGGGTGGTTTGAAGAGTACTAAAATGAGAAGTCTTTCCACATGTATAATGACAGCCACAATGCAATTTCATGTAAGCCAAGTCTTCCCAGAACATATAGCCTGTGAGGTACCTAATGCAATTGATATAGGTGGTATAATCCATTGGCATCATAGGCTTGTGTCATTATCTATTTTAGTACTTACCTAAAATGATTATTTTTGTATTTTTCTTGTGTATAGACCTTTAGGTACTTACCAACATAACAGTACAGTTATTATTATTTTCCATGTAGATTGATAGAAGTGAACATCATAATGTGTCGTAAAAGGTGCAGATTGCACGCATATATGACTCTGTAAATCCTTGGGGGCCTTTGTGGGCCTTTCTTCACCAATGGACATAATAGGGCTGTGATGGTATGGTAAAATCTGAAATGAAGTGCACATTAGGTATAATTAGTAGCGTCTGTAGAAAACTCAAATGGCAAAAACCTATGTCTGGTATGTACCTATGTTCTAAGAATGTATTTTTTATTATTTATCTCATTTGTGTACAATCCAGGGTATATACAATACAGGCAGGTATGCATAGAGTAAACAGCGGTTAAAATATATTATAGTTATAGATAACGAAAGAAAGTACTTACAAGTTTTACAGAGACGCACAAATAACTAGGTACCTACTCTAAAAACACACATTTGCGTATAGTCCAAAGTTCGTAAAGTGCAATTGGTAAAGTCCACAGGTCACGTTTGCACTTAAATTTGGTATTTTGGATTTGTACTATGTTTGATGTTTGGAACACACTATCAAAGCAAAGCAGTGTGTTGCCGACAGTCAATCAGAAAAAGATCCAAAACCAAAGTCCGAAAAACGTCGAATTTCATTAGATATTTAGTAAAAAACCTCCAAAAATCCTAATTTATTTTGCATTCCCCATCATCAAACCCTGATTACCATAACCTAATAGCTTACGCGCGCGGCTTTACTCGCACTTAAATTTATTTTCCTATCCCTCGGGATCAGCACTATTTTCATTTTTAAAGTTAAAGGTCTTTTCTCTTTTTCTGTACCCCATACAACGTGTATGCAAAATTTCCTATTGATTAGTTGAGTAGTGAAGGTGTTAAGGCGTAACAAACAAACTAATTTGCGCATTCATAAAATGTGTTACGATAGGATTTAATGATATTATTCCAGTGAACCGAAACACGATATCTTTACTGTAAATTTTAGAGGAGTGAGATATCTTGCAGATGCTGAGTGATGCTGCTGCATCATGTCACCTTTCTTGTAATATTAAAGTAAAATACCAAGTTTTTAATGAATCAGCCAGTGGCTTACATGTAAAAAGTTACTTAAAGTTACTTTTGTATCAAGATGTCAAAAATTATAACTCACGCTAGGGGCGCTGTTCAATTTCCATAAAAAAACATAGATAACTGAAATTGAATTTCTGAATTTGTGATTTGTGGGGTGTACTGGGTTCCAACCTCACCTGCACGTGGTGCATCCTGCTAAACAACAAACGGGGCTCTGGCGGCCGGCTGATTGCGGCATAGCACAGCCTAAATCGGCACAGCTAAATCCCCTGGCCACCGACGGGCAGCAGCGTTGGTGGTGCGAGAAGCTGTGCCCTGCGATCGCCAACCCGCATGCCCAGCGTGGGGATTATGGGTATATCCCCCTTTATTAGGGGAGGCCTATGTCCAGCAGTGGACTGATATATCTGGTGTGGTGGTGTGGTAAATATAACTATTTATTTTAACCTACCTAGGTAAGGTGTAGCACAGCAAGCGAGCGAGCTGCGAATTTGTTCTAGTAGGTTAAGTTGAATTTCATCTTCATAACGTACAAAAGTGTGATCAAGGTAAAATAGTCCAAAAAAGTCCGTAAGACCTCATCATCCGAAAAAAACCACTGAGGTCCGAAATAGTCCGAAAACGGACTAAAAAGTCCGCGCAGGTAACGCTGTCACGAAGAAAACGAGTTCAAAACATTTGGTAGTGATGCGCCAATCCGATCCGATTTTTTCAAGTTCGAATCGTGGGCCTATGACCGCATCGATTTTCGGATCGATTCAACACTATTAATAAAATTGGTTCGTATTCCAAACATAGTGATTTGGAAATCAACTTCATTTTTTAGATAGATATTCATAAAAAAACCGCCAAAAAATCCTAATTTAGTTTTCCTGCCTCATCATCAGACCCATATTTCTATTGAACCTACAAGCATTTGTCGTCATTGTACAGTTCTAGAGACAACAGACTAAACGCAAGTGGCTACGCGGTACGAATTTTTAGGAACCAAACAGCGGTTTGCGCGCGCGGGGAGATTATAGTAATTGATGATTTTAGCCTAGCGA
This sequence comes from Horisme vitalbata, assembly GCA_951804965.1. Classification (NCBI taxonomy): domain Eukaryota; kingdom Metazoa; phylum Arthropoda; class Insecta; order Lepidoptera; family Geometridae; genus Horisme; species Horisme vitalbata. The sequence continues at coordinate 4,455,423 of OX638093.1, forward strand.
TGTTCTATGAAGCATAGAGTTATTATTGTAAATCGAAATCAACTTTCGATTATTTGTAATCGATTGTTAAGTACCTAAATGTCTTTTTCCTAAAATCTTAAAACAATATGAATAAAGTATTTATTTTATTATTCACACTATTTGTACGCAAAATCGTAAACTTAATCTCAGTTTCATAAAATAACGTTATTATTAATAATCGAAATTTTAATCCATTTATTCTTAATCGATTCTAAGAAATTGTAAACGCAACACTGGAATTATTTGAAAAATTTGAAAGTTTCTGACACTGACGTAATTGACTTACAAATGCTTACAAACTAAAGCGGGGTTGCCATGACAAATTAGTGTTATTTTGTTTGAGCCTTTGTGAGATTTTTGAGACGAAACTGAAGTAAACTGACGGATAAGCTACGGAAATAAGGTAGTATGTTTTTAATTTATATCTAATTATTATTATGGATTACCAATAGCACACATATTTAATTTTATTTATTTATAAAAAATATAATAAGTTATTCTTGATCTGATAAATAAGTCAAATATAGGCGAATACAACACTTAATTATTACTTGATTGATACAACACTCAATTGGTGAAAATTGGCTGATATAAAAAAGTTCAAGCTTAATACAAAACTTAGAAAAAAAATATAGCACAAACGTTATAAAGTACCCTAAAACTAAATATTATCAAAAATGTTATCAGTGTTCAATATAAGAACTGCCGACGGGCAGCAGCGTCGGTCAGTCGGTTTGGTGCGAGAAGCTGTGCTCTACGATCCCCAACCCACATGCCCAGCGTGGAGATTTTGAGCATATATCCCTTTATTAAAGAAGGCATATGTCCTGCTGTGGCCTATTTTAGGCTGGGGCGGTGTTTGATAACGATAAATTAAAAAAAAATTAAGTTTTTTATGATTGTGACAGAATTGAAACCATATGTAGGTAGGTATTATATAATTGTTATAAATAATTAAAAAATATTTATCTTACATAATGGATCCACTTGGACAAAATTTGGTATTGCTTTAGAAGATTATTGCCGGATTTGAGAAAGGCTAGGTAGGTACGTACTGTTTACTCTCAGAAGGAATTCACTGCACAGAAAGAGGATAGTGTTTTTATTGACTAACGGAAGCTTGTTATTTATAATTCTCTCGTAATAAATTCATTTTTATTGTTTTTGTTAGTTTTAAATTTTATTAAAGATATTCGTGACCTGGTATGTTATCAATAAGTTACCAAATTTGATTTAATCCCAGTCACGTTTGCCTCATTTCATCATCTCTTCTTCTTTCATCTTCCTTCTCAATATGCCCAAACCATCGTCATGTCTTACTCAATTCTAATCGCTAAATATGTCGTACACTCCATATTACTTTAATCTTCTATCATTACTTAAACTGTTTCTCACGCTAAAATTAAATAAATGTGCATTTGAAAAAAGGTTGAACTTTCTTAACCAATGTCGGTTCAAAAGAAATGCTTAGCTTCCGATGCAACTTGGCGACTTTGTAGTTATTGCGTACCTATTTGAAATCAAGTCTGGCCGCGGCATACCTTCATAGTTACAGAACTGTTACTGGAATTGTATTGGTATCTATATAAAATTAAAAAAAAAAAAAACCTAAGTACTGGCAGTCATCAAACTTGAAGTAAGAACACATTTCCCGCGCTTTTTATGAAAAAAACGAGCATTGTGCTCTGGCAACATTTAAAATTTTCTTCTCACTTTTGAAACTGTTACAGAAAAGGTGATTGTACAAACTTTTTTAACTTTAGTTTTCTTGGAAAATTATGAGTTTTATTGTTGATTCAATGAATTTAATTAAGTGTTTCGTATTCTAGGAGGCAAGATGAAACGAGGAGCAACTGGAAACGGTCTATTTTCGGCAGCAGCGCGTCGCAGGTCCATCGAGGACAGCGTCGAGTGCGTGCTCACTGGTAAGAAACTTTTATGATCCTTTGCTTAGAGACATGATATCTAGGTATAATAATTTTTCCACTAGCCTTTTGATGGAAGGCAATTGCCTTTTTCTCCTGTTCTCTCAAAGAATACTATGGTGACATTTTGAATCACATCACCGCTGATTGATTCCCGGCAACTGCTTTGAGCTGAGGACAGGGCGCAATGGAGCTGATTAGGAGAACCGGTCGCAGTTGATACCTACCTTGAATGCGGATTATTTAGGTCCAACAATTTGCCCCTCAAGCTGCAGTTATCTAATAACTTATTTCTGAAAAAAACTTAGTTACTTATCTTGTTTATCTTTTGTGGTATCTTTTAATGGATCCTTATAAAGGTGAATGACTCCGATGGGACTTACCCATTTATACAATTTTGATAAGACTTGCTGAAAATACAATTGATTGCTCGCAATTATCAGTCAAAGGTATTTGGTACAGACTTGTGTGTGGCAAGTTTTATGTAGGTACAAAGTATATGTTTTATTGTGGAAGACCTTGAAAAGAGCTATGCAATGATACCTACCAAACGCAGGCAGGAACGGGGATCCTAGAGCAATGTTGTCACCAACCCCGAGTCCTTCTCCGTTATTTTAAGGAGTTGGGCTGGCTGGGGCCAGGTTAGCAGGGGGGCAATGCACAATACACCCCAATGCGGGATGTCGGTGCAGAACTTTTTCCCCCACCTCAAATTAGAATTAGATAGCTACCAAAATATGAATTGGTTGTGAAAAGCAACAAACTGATAATGTAAACAAGTATGAACGTCAAGGCAAATGTGGTTGAGATTGTGGATTTAGCAAAAGGACTGTAGGTGCCTTAATTTATAATTTCAATAAAATTACAGTTACATTTTCATACAAATTTGCTACTGGAGTAGCATAATATAATCATCCAAACTAACTATAAAAGTACTATGAGTTGTGATGTGAAGTGCCATGAAAATTTATATTTAGGTCCTCATATATGTTCTAGGACTCATTATTTCACTAAAATAGTAAGTTTCGATGATTGAATAAGTGAGTTTGGTAAACTATAAATCTCCTAACACAGGATTTTATACCAGAAATGATACCAATGTGTCTCATATTTTTGTTTTTGATTTATGTAGTAGGTATTTAAGGTTTGGACACGTAAAATAAAATAGTATTTCAAAGTTGAATTTAAATTTATTGTAGGATCCTTATTATGTGATTATTATTGAATTTTGGGACACACTGTACATATTTTTACCAATGTAACTGAATGCACAGAAGGAGCAAGTACTTGACATAGGCCAGTCATGTAAAAGTAACATTCTTTAGTAGTTTGCATTTATAGGTAGCGTTTGTGGATGCAATAAGCACATGACCATGGTGGATGGCACAAACTTCGAAAGGCCTATTCAGATATCCTGCATACAATACAGCCTGACTTTATCCAGCAGTGGATAAAGTCAGGCTTTGGATGATGATGATGATGACGGTAATGTTTCATTAACCATTTTTATAAATTATAATTTTTTCATGCAGTGTGTGACAGTGAATTAATTCGAAACATATTTTTACCAGACTCCATAAAAGGCGTCATAGCAGTTATGTCTGTATATTCCATACACATAGCATATCCTGTATGCTAAATGGCTAGACTGATTTTGACTAATGTCAATAAAACAACGAGACCCATTCATATACGTTTTTTATAGACCTTTTATACTAGCTGTTTGTCATCTAAATTAAATATATATATATTATTCATTTAGAGTAGCTTACTAGCAGTAAAATAATTTTCAACATTGATTTAGTTATTTCGGAAATTACATATTATATTGTGGTGCACCCTGTGGTTTAACAAACGGGATTGTGGAGGCTGGCTGAATGCAGCATAGGATAGTCTAACACTGACACAACTAAGTTGCCTGACCTCCAATGGGCAACAGCATCAGCGGTGTGAGCTGTGACTAGCCATCATCAACCCACATGCCCAGCGTAGGGATTATGGACATATCTCCTTTTATTAGGGCAGGACTGTGTCCAGCAGTCGACTGAGGCTGGTGTGGTGGTGGTTGTAAAATTATTTAAAGAAATAAAATGAGTGTGTCACTTACACATTGTTAAATCGTCCTAGATTCTACCTTATTATAATACTAGCTTCCGCCCACGACTTCGCTCGCGTGGTACCCAGTTGAAAAGTAGTGTTTATGACTCTTTCAATTAACAGTGTGGATATGTGATTGATAACAGACTGTGGGAAAGTAAGTGAGGAAATCTGATACCATAGCAGATACAGAAAAACTGTTTGGAGAACCACATGGTGTTATTTTTATGGAATAAGTTTGTTAAATTAAGTTTTATGTATTTATCTCTTTTACTCTTTTCCCTTCTTGTTCAAAATTTTGTCAATTTGACTTAGAACTGTTCTAATAAATGATGATGAGTAAAAACTATAATTAACAAGTTTTCGCCCACAACTTTGCTGGTGTGATTTGTCAATAAAATCATTACTTTCCTTCTCGTCGGATTAAAAGTAGCATATTTATCCCGTTTTTATAAGTTATCTATGTATATCATTTTATCAAATCTCAACAAACAGACCGACAGAGAATTGAGTTAACTTTGAATTTAATTGACTTTTTCAAGCTACTTTGATCAAAATAAATAGTGAGATGAGAAAAGGTTAAAATTAAGCAAAACTTAAAAGAAAATAAAACACATTATATGTAGGTTTATTCAAGCGTTATTTAGTGGTTTTAGTATGGTATCTCAATCAAAATGAAATCATCATCATTATCATCATCATCATCAGCCTATAGCAGTCCACTACTGGACATTGGCCTCCCCTAATGAAATTCCTTAATTAAATTAATAGTGTGACTATAATAATGAAATATCTTATTACTGGTTATTGACTTCATAGAGCCAATCTATCTTAGTACAGTCAAGTCAATCGTTTATTGATCAAAATAAATTATGACTAAGGAATCTTTAAAGGTTTATTATATTCTTGAGTGAATCCTAAACTCTAACTACCTTCATCTATGTGAACCAATAGCTCATCCCTTGGCCCATGTAGGATGAGTAAAAGCATTTTAAAATTAATATTATTCCTAATTTCTCTTTTGTGTTTTATCTACTTATGTACTTTTTAAATCTGTTCACCAAGCGAATTCAAAGCACTTATAAAAACTGTCATATGACTGAATACTATTTTTTATTGATTATATAAATGTACTCTGCCAGTGTATCTTAAACAATTAATTATATAATAAGTAATCTTTTAACGTAAATACGTCTTATAAAATTGCTTCCATACTGGTAGACAAGGCAAGTAAAAAAAACGATATCAAAATCAGAATATATAATTTGGTGTTGCAGCTTCCATGTCTATCCTATTCAAAATTCAGTTAGGTACACCATTGGATAGCTAAAGAATCAACGAATTTACTACGCCAATTTAGGACTGTGACCACTCGCGCACGGTGGAAGGGGAAACGTTGCCATTTTGCTGCGTATAGAGATTTCCATTTAGTATAACTTTTAACTCTGAAAAACTACCACGTTCGTTTGAGTTTCAATCATTAGCTCTCATGAACATCTACGATGGTATATCAACAATTAGTGTAACATAGTGACAGTGAATATATTATGGTGTTAAAATATTATTTTTGTATCAAAAATAGAAACTTAATATCGTCCTATACGCGCCAAATCCAAATACAAAAATCGTATACGGTTGGAAAGGGCTCCTCAAGAACAATCAATGGTAACAATAATGTACCATATGCCCGAATCAAGCAGTGTCAGAAAAGTAAAAGAATAAATGCGACCGGGGCCGTTTTCCATCATCAACCAATCTGATTATTTGGCAATTAGTGATACTTCTTAGTGTTCAAACATGATGATGATATGGCATACAAGTGTGTAGATTTGTAATGTTATGTGTCTAAGTGTAATGTAATTGTATGCCCGAATCTTGTTACTTGAATTAAATAAATGAATTGAATAAATTCACCTCAATATTTGTTTGCATGGAAGGTAGGTACCTAGGTATATCAATATCATCAAGTAAAAGAGAGAATATTTTTTGGGTTCTACTCTTAAATAGTTAAAACGGAAAGCTGCTTGTTTGTTGTATGTCGAGTCTCAAAGCAAAGCTCAGCAACTACTATAGCTAACTTACTTGAAATTTGCAACTATTTTATCAATAATGTTAACTCACCTCAATGCAAAGAAAAAAACTCCTATTTGAATACTTACCTATTTTCCTTTTTGTTGCCAATATCGTCAAACCGTTTGAAATCATTTGATTAAATGCAGTCTTATAGTTTTGGAATTATGAGGAAAAATTTAGATTTATTTTATTATTATTCCTTTTGCCGGTTTTCCATCATCAACTGATTATTTGGCAATCAGCAAGACTTCTTACTTTTTAGTGTTCAAACATTATGATATGCAAATTGATTATGTTATGCAAAGAAGTTTGTGGTTTTTAAATTTTATAAGCCTATGAATCCACACCAGCCTATATCAGTCCACTGCTGGACATAGGCCTCCCCTAATAAAGGGGGATATACCCATAATCCCCACGCTGGGCATACGGGTTGGGGATCGCAGGGCACAGCTTCTCGCACCACCGACGCTGCTGCCCGTCGGTGGCCAGGGGATTTAGCTGTGCCGATGTAGGCTGTGCTATGCCGCAATCAGCTGGCCACCAGAACCCCGTTCGTTGTTTAGCAGGATGCACCACGTGCAGGTGAGGTTGGCTTGGGTTCCAAAGATGGGGGTTGGAACCCCGTACACCCCAATTTAGTTAATTGAACATACTTATTTACCTAAATATGTGTTTGCATGGAATGTAGGTACCTAAGTATATTGTATTAAACATCAAATAAACTCAACATTTAGAGAGTATATTTTAGGGTTTTATTTGTTGTACGTCCAGTCTATAACAGCAAAGCTCAGCAGCTACTAATGCTTACTTACTTGAAATTTGAAAATAACTATAAATATTTTTCTTCTTGTTGCCATAATGGTGGTCTTAAATTGGTTGGTTCTTTTTAAATTGAATTACCAGGATCAAATGCAGTCTTATAGTTTTGGAGTTTGATGAAAAATTTCGAAAAAATAATCTTTTTTCCATTCCCTCCTCCTGTTCTCTGAAGCTTGCAAAGCTTGCTTTTATCTGGAATAGTTGTTTGAAATACATGCAAATCTTACTGGGAAAAAAAGTCTTAGGGTCTCCGCACACGACCGACTTTTTGTAGGACAGAAAATCGGACAATTAGGGATGGGACGTCATACCAACCAGGAAGAAAGAACGAATACCAACCAGGTTGGATTTACGAAGGAAGTAAGGCCTAAAGAGCTAAAATGGTTGTAGTTGGATTGTACGTATTTATATAAGTATTTTATGTTCTATTACATTTTTTCGCGAAGTTCATGGTTTTGTAGTTTTGGCATTTTCAAATATTTTGTATGAACAATTAGTTTTTTTGATTCAGAAAGTAAGGCCTTAAGAGCTAAAATGGTTGAAATTATTTATATGATTCTACGTATTGATATAAGTATTTTATGTTCTATTACTTTTTTTAGTAAAGTTCATAGTTGAAAAACGTCGTTTTCTGAATTCCGAAAGTAAAGCCTTTAGAGCTGAGCTATGGCGTTACTTCATTCATCGCTCCAACCTGGTTGGTATACGCTCCATACATGAGATTGGCATGAGGTGCTCCTCCCTAACGGTCTTGCAAAAAATCGGTGGAAAAGTCTGTCGTCTGCGGAGTGCCTTAAATCGTTTTTTTTTTTAAGAATTTGCTCTGAGTTTACCGGTCATAAAACTAGATGGCGCTTCTAAATCAATACTAATCTAGATTGGTATCTACGAAGCCATCTGAGAGAGTGAGGCAGACGAGTCTCACTCTTGACCTTGACTCTTGGTCAAGAGTGAGACTCGCCTACCTTGTTTAATAACTTTTTCGCTGCAGGTAAAAATTATGTGTAATGCTTCATTATAGTGATTGTACTATTTTACAATTTAAAATTCGAAATAACAATTTAATGCAATTAAAACTGTTTTTTTATTGTTTAGGTAGTAAGCACCAGGGCAATCCTGGTTTTGCAGGTAATAACTCACAGTGTGTAGCCATGTCGGCATGTGCATCAATTTTGTCCGTGTGTAAAAATCGGGATCTAAATCATGATGATATCGACGTCATTCTCCAGAGTGGAGACGCACTTTATATGTCTTTAAAACCTTATTTGAATTCAATTGGCGAAACATATCTTAAGCCAGATGAGTTGCCTACGGAGATTTGCGTCGGAAGCTATTTGGCCCAAATTGAAAAATTGGACAACAACTGGATAAGTAATGGGTTGTTCCCTAATAGTCCACAACAATATGATATAATAATTAAAACGTTGGAGTTATTAATGCGGAACAGTGTTTTTAACTCGCTGCACAACGATGATACGGATAGTATAATATTCACCGGGCAAAATTATACGGTTTCGTTTTGGCGGTTTAATAACATTTACTATTTATTCAATAGTCACGCGGTCGATGAAAATAATAAACCTGCACCATCGGGAGTAGCACGTTTATTTAAATGTGCTTCATTACGGGACTTAGCAAAGTTACTTTTGGCACGCAACTTCTTTGACGGTGCCGAGTATATGTTAAATCGGTTGCGCGTTATTAATTATAGTTCCGATCATTTAGTAATAACAATGCAATCGCAGTCTTTGCTTGATGAAATACAGTGGGTAGAACCCGTTATATGTATAAATGACTCTATCAAACAATCGCCGCAGTCGCAATCCATACTGCAATCCGTTGTTGGCAGCAATTCGTTAGTAAAAAAATCACCGTCTTTGTCAACCACGACTAAATTAGAAAGCGCGCCATTAGATGATAAAAAATCAATATCGAATACTAAAACAGTGGTTCAGACAAAACATGTGGAAAAAATTAAAGAACCAGTTGTTGTTCGGCAAAATAAAGAAAGTTCTGAAGTAATCGTGGACAATGTTGAAGTCACTGCGACTTCAACGAAAAGAGGTCGACCCAAAAAAATAAAACGAGGCGCCAAAAAAACAAAAGTTAATGCACATCTCGATGCCGTTTTAAAATATAGAACTAAAAACCCTCAAGTACATCGCGATGCCGTTTCAAAATATAACGCTGAAAACCCGCAAGTACATCGCGATGCCGTTTCAAAATATAACGCAGAAAATCCGCAACTACATCGCGATGCCGTTTCAAAATATAACGCTGAAAATCCACAAGTACATCGCGATGCCGTTTCAAAATATAGCGCTGAAAATCCGCAAATAAATCGCGATGCCGTTTCAAAATATAGCGCTAAAAACCCGCAAATACATCGCGATGCCGTTTCAAAATATAGCGCTGAAAACCCGCAGGTACATCGCGATGCCGTTTCAAAATATAGCGCTGCAAACCCTCAAGTAAACCGAGATGCGGTACACCGTTATATCAAGCAAAACCCCGATATAAATAAGGTCTCATCAGACAAATATAATAAAAACAGCCGCAATGTAGACGTTCCGCTACGTTCGTCTAATTTAATAAGTCAAAAGAGGGACGCTGATCTTAACGTAATTAAATTGTTTTCTTTAAAAAAAACTTCGTTGCTTGCTCCCGACACTTTTACCTGTGCAAATTGTAATGCCCGTCTTTTTGAAGAAGAAAAATCTAGAAAACAGTGGTGTTGTGGATCGGGCGCCTTTAACGTACAAAATTTTACGCCATTAACTGAGGAGTTTTACACTCACACGTCGTTCGTCAATAGGCCGCGAGCATATAATAACCTTTTTGCCTTCAGTGCCTTGGGTGTTTCTCACGGGTACCAACAACCAGCTGGATTATCATTTCTTAAAATTCAAGGGCGAGTCTACCACAGAGTTTTTGATTTAGCTTATACTGGGAGTGTAAATAATTTAGGGTTATATATCAGCGATTCCAACGAACGAGAACAGTTAGCTGCAGAAAATAAACTCGACATGCAGGTCGTGCGCTGCATAAAAAATTATTTATATAATGTAAATCCATTTATAGAATGTTTTAAACGCTTAAGTCAGGAGCCATCTGACCAGGCTTTCATTAAATTTCAACAAACGTCTCGTTCAACTCACGGAAATATTTTAGGAGACGTACCTGTTGGTAGAGAAGTAGCGGCTATCATTAGTACCGAAAGAGAAAATTATACACCGCATTGCATAGCTGTGTGGAAAGTCGGTGATAAGAAACCACACACTGTAGATATCATGCACCCGTTGTATGAAAGTTTTCAATATCCGCTACTTTATCCCGAAGGTAATCCGGGTTGGTACCCAAATAAGGTTGATAATAACGGCAATAAACTAACACAAGTTAAATATGTGCGATGTTTACTTATGTCAGAGCCGCGATTTTCAGAGATTGGACGACTTTCCGAAGAATGGTTAGTTGATATGTACTGCAGGATTTCTGAGGAAAGGTTACGGTTTTTAAGTAGTTTACAAAAACATAACTCAAACAATGCTTTAAGGTCCGCGCCACTACAAGAAGTTGAAATGAGCATCGAAATCTCGCATCAAATTCATCAGGACGAAACCATTCAGGGAGAAGGATTCGTGCCAGGTCGCGTTTACTTGCCCATGTCTTTTACGGGTGGTCCGCGTTACATGAAAGGAAAATATAGCGATGCAATTGCTTTAGTAAGCAGATTAGGCAACCCATCGTTTTTCCTTACATTTACGTGTAATCCTAAGTGGCCCGAAATTCAACAATCTACTTTAAATCAAGGTAACAATCCCCTTGTTTGTGCTAGAGTTTTTAATTTAAAGTTGGCGGAATTGCTAAGAGATATAAGATCTGGTCGTTGGTTTGGCAAATGCACTTACATGATGCATGTAATAGAATTTCAAAAGCGAGGTTTACCACACGCTCACATTTGTTTTAGGGTTGAAGGTGGTGGCCCTGTCCAAAATTTAGATATCGATAAGTTTGTTAGAGCTGACATCCCTCATGCATCAGAGGCTGAGGGAAGATTACAGAAGGCCGTTTTAAACCACATGATTCACGGCCCCTGTGGACCTCCATATAGAACGAATTTACCTTGTTGGGATAACGATAAAAATAAATGTTCAAAATTTTTTCCAAAACGAGAAACCACCACCACCTATTGCGATGATAAAGGCTATATTAATTTATGTAGGAATAGTAAAAATGAAGGTAAAATAACTTATCGTGGCCAGGATATCACTGTAAATGATACATGGGTTGTACCTTATAATGCCGGTCTTCTTCTAAAGTACGATGCTCATATCAACCTCGAAGTGTCCTCGCAACGCACGATTGTTAAATATTTGTTTAAATATATAACAAAGGGACCTGACGAATCACGTGTAGCTGTAGTATCCGAAGATAATCAAAATAATGAGATCGAACAGTTTGTTACAAAACGATATATAGGTTCTAGCGACGCTGCCTGGAGAACGTTAGAATTTGATGTAACTGCACGCGAACCCAACGTCAAACAATTATCAGTCCATCTCGAAAATCAACAATCAGTCTATTTTAAGCCAGGCACTGAAGCAGCAGCCGCGAAAAAAGCCGGTTCTGATTTAATAACGTATTTTAACCGCCCCATAGGAGAGGAGTTCGATAACCTTACATATCTTGATTTTTACGAAAAATATATTGTCCATTCCAAGCGTCCCTCTACTAAAAATACGGAAATAATTGAAACATCAAATCATAAATTTATTACTAAAAGACAACGGGGTGAGCTTGTCGCGCGTCTATTTTGGGTCGCACCTAACAGAGGTGAACAGTTTTATCTTAGAATCCTTTTAAAAACATACCCGTGTCGTAGTTACACAAATCTTAAACATCTTGGTGGTCCAAATTGTACAACTTTTCAGGAAGCTGCTAAAGTAGTTGGTCTAGCTGATGACGAAGTCGAATACGAAAGAGCTATGTTGGAAGCTTCAACTTTTTTTACAGGACCACGCCTGCGTAGCTTTTTCGTACTTTTGGCTGTAAATGGTGTCGCAGTCGCGTCTCTCTGGGACACTTTTAAAAATCAATTAAGTGAAGATATTTCACACCGGCTAGGCAATGAAGACAGCGATAGAGCATATACATTGTGTCTTATACAACTCAATAGAATGCTTCGCAAACACGGATCGTCACTTGCACAACACGGTTTGCCAGATGTCGTTGATGACACTACCGAGTTAGGTAGAGAGCGCGTAGAATACAATCACGACACTTTAATAAATTTTGAAAATGAATGGGTTCCTCGCCTGTCCCCCGAACAACGCTTAATTTTTGATTACGTCACAAAACTTTGTACCGATAATAATTATCGCGATAATAATAATACTGCAATTTTCATCGATGGTCCCGCAGGAACTGGTAAGACGTTATTATTAAATGTAGTTTCAGCCCACGTGCGCGGTAATTTAAAAGGAGTTGTTTTGTGTACTGCCAGTTCCGCTATTGCCGCGCAAAATTACGAGGGAGGAACCACGGCGCATAGCATGTTTAAATTTCCATTAGAACTCGTAGATGACCTTGGCTATTGGAATATTACAAACGGTACTCAAAGGGCTGAATTAATATCTCACTCGGACGTAATTATTTACGATGAAGCGCCTATGGCCCATAAATATTTGATTCATCTGCTGGATAGATCGTTGCGTGATCTGATGCATAACAACATAATCTTTGGAGGCAAAATTATAATATTCGCAGGCGATTTTAGACAAATTCCGCCTGTAGTTACAAATGCTAAAACAAATTCAGATATTTTAAATGCATCAGTTAAGACATCACCCCTCTGGCAAAATTTAAAATCATTTTCACTAGCCACATCGCAAAGATGTAGGGAAGATGTCGAATTTGCAGAATTTTTATTAAAGTTAGGCTCAAATAAATTACCTTTACATGCTATAGAAAGTAGTAATAATATTCAAAATTTTGTAGATTTAAGCGGTATTGGTATTGTTTCGGAATTAGATGAATTAATTGACTTTGTTTTCCCTTTTATTGACGAAGCCTGTGCTTGCATACACAGAGCTATTTTATGTACACGCAACGACGCTGTAAGGGAAATTAATAATATAATATTAGAACGATTAGAAGGCGAAGTCCTGCACTTCTATTCAATAGATAAAGTAGAAAACGATAATGCAGATGAATTGTTTTTAGGGCCAGATGCACTAAATCGCATGCAACCGAGAGGTATTCCGGAGCACGACCTTAAATTGAAAATAGGGTGCGTTTGCATGATCATGCGTAATCTTAGCTTTGCTGACGGTCTCGTAAACGGCACTAAAGTTATAGTAACAAATACTTCGCCGCGAATAATAACGGTACAAAAATCGGAAAATACCCAAGAATATTTAATTCCTCGAATCCTGTTCAAAGGTTCTATTGATCCCAACAGTCCTTTCGAGATGTGTCGCCGTCAATTTCCATTACAGTTATGTTACGCAATGACAATTCATAAAAGTCAGGGTCAAACAATTAGCCGCGTTGGACTAGACTTAAGATCGGACATGTTTAGTCACGGGCAGTTATACGTTGCGCTAGGTCGAGTAACTAAAAAAGATCACATCCAAATTTTAATACATAAAGATCGCATTGTAGATGGCAAACCGTACGCGAAAAATATAACGATACCGGAATTACTGTAATCATGAATTTGAACTTGCGGCTGTCTTCATTAGGGACTAAAAATCAATTTAAAATTTAGAGCTACCTGAATAAGTTTTAAGCTGTTCACCTCTGTATCTCTGTAGGCACTTTAAAAATCAAGTTTTATAATCAATTAATCATGTCGACATGGCTATTCCGTGCGTTATTTTAATTTACTTTTTTACATATTTAATTTATTTTTTACATTTATACTATTGTATTTTTACGTATACATTACACTAACAACGGGATTTTTATTATTATTTAAATTATGTGTTTTTAACAAAATATACAATAAGCCATTATGTTCAGTGAAAGATCGAATCATAGCAACTATAACTATTAATAAATAAAACGTATCATGTGGTATTTTTGTTGAAATATGTGTTGATATGAAATCATTGTAGAGCCATACTACTGATCAGAAGCAAATCTTGTCTGATTGTGAGATATGAGAAATGAGTAATTGTTAAGTCAGATTATCCGACAAGCACGAGTCTGGATTGTACTCGGTGTCAACTCGTCGCCAAGTACACGGTTTAAGTGGAGTCAGTCAAACTGAGTGTTGGTACGAACTCGTCATTGAGATAGGTTACCACAACAAATGTCCAGTCAGTTTTAAGGTGATCAGTATCAGCTCAATACTGGAACACATAACGTTGTCCGTAATGTGTTGGCCTGAGCGGTAGTCGATGTTGAATTGTTCAAGGAAGTGCAGGCTGACCTGTAGTCCGACTATGTTGGGTTGGTGCGGATGTGTGGGGATTCACTTGGAATCATGACACGGTGGATCCACGTCCTCAATGCGTGATTTGCTACGAAATATTAGCGAACGTTAGTGTGAGTTTGAGTAAGTTAACGCGTCACATAGAAACGAAACATACCCATTTCAAAAATAAACCAGTAGAATTTAAAATTAATAATTTATAGTTAACAAGTTTTCAAAAATATTGTTTCCCATTTCATTTTTGTCTTTGAATTTGATTTTTCAAAAGATAAAATATTTTCAAGGAGTTTAAGGTTTATGTTAACATGATGGTGTATCGGTGATAAATAATAAAAATTTGAATGTTGTCCTTTCTGAAAAATCTTTCTATACCGCCAGCTGTGTACGACACTTCTTTTATTGCTGTCGGGCACTACATTTTTTCCGATCATATAATGTTTTTTAAGTACGTGCATAAAGATAGCTACTTAAGTACATAAAAATGTTAAGTTTAAGTGAAATATGTAAGGTCTCTGTCAAACTATTGTAATGCCCATCAGGGTCGTACATTTATCCGTGTAAGCCTATTTACATAATATGGAAACAATCATCGTGTGACTGTCATCAGTAACTGGATCACTTACTCCTCGGTCGTGCATAAAATGCAGGTGAGAAAATAATATATAAAAATTAATATTAAATAAAAATTTGTTTATTGAGTAGTGAGT
Source organism: Horisme vitalbata (assembly GCA_951804965.1). Lineage (NCBI taxonomy): Eukaryota > Metazoa > Arthropoda > Insecta > Lepidoptera > Geometridae > Horisme > Horisme vitalbata. Next base: position 4,470,503 of record OX638093.1, read on the forward strand.
TACTCACAACATTATTTCATAAATATTTTTGCATTGTGTTGATATATCTTTTCAATAAAAGCACTTTTTTATTTTCTTCAGAGCACGCAGTGAAGGCGGGTTTCCTAAGTACTAAGAAGCAGCTGTTGGTGGTACTAAATGAAGAGAAAATTCCACGCAATTTAAATACAACACATCTTGCATTGACCTAAGAAACTCCAAATTCCATTATCAGACACAGAAAAAAAGGATAAATCAATATTGCTAACGCTGCCATTCCAGCGTTCAACTGAAACACCTACTCCTATACAAATCGCGCATACAAAGCATGCAAGAGAAAGGTTTGGTTTCCTTAGTTACTTATGGGTAATTTATAGCAAAAAAACATGTTTACGTTTTGTCGTGTATCTTGAAAATATTTCTAAAATGATTTACTGTTTTCAGAGCATCTACAAGCGGAAATTGGCTTTCCAGTACGGAGAGGGCGGCAAACCGCGTAATGCTTTAGATTTATAACTATGAAGCGTTGAACAATACGATACATTCTATATTAAGTCCCATTCAATGTCGAAGTTCGATTTTTGAGGAAAATTTATGAAACAGTGGAATTATAAAAAAAAATTAAACATACGTTCAGCAATGGAACTTAATTCATCTACCAAATACAGAAGAAAACTGAGAATAAAATCACTAAGTATTACTAACGCTGCCGTTTCAAATATCTATGCCATACTACATGTGCATAAAGAGCAGGTGAGACAAATATTTTTTTCTTAGATTACATGATTATTATACCAGGGTAGAAAAAGCCTTTAAAAATAATAAAAAGTGAATAAAAATAATAGGATGAAACCCATTAGAAAAGGAGGAGAATATTATAAAAATGAAAGGAAAAATAATATCTTAAAAGACATAAAAAACAAAAAAAAATGTTTTGAATGTATCTGAAATATTTGAAATGTATAAAATACATATGAAAATCGGCCAAAAGTTAGTTATTAAAAGTATTACGATATATATTTTTAATATATTTTTTATGTATTTTGAAACATATTTTTTTTCATGGGATTAACTAAATTTGTTTGTGCAAAATTAAGGAGATTATTATTTTTTAATCTTGTACTTTTTTGCATTTTCTGAGAAGATTTACTATAAAAACATATATTTTTATTTCACCATCGGAAAGTAGAGATTTCGACGAACAGAAAACATACCAACTTTTTGAAAAAAAGCTGATATTTTGACGGGTGAATTTTCGATTGAAAATTAGGGTGCTTTTTCGATAATAATTCAAAATAAGGTGAAAAAATTAATATTTCTAATCAAATAAATTACAGCGTATTTGGGCCATAAAAAGGTAAGTTTTTACCAAATTTCATGAAAAAAAAAATCATTTTTGTAAAAGATAAAAAAAACCAAAAACTTAGTTTTTTGAATTTTTCACATAAATTTTGAGGTTATGTGAAAAAAGTGTTAATACAAAAGTTTTAGATCTTTTTATTACCTACAACTTTGCCATTTAATTTTTTTCCATAGGACTTTTAGTTTTGCCGGAAATCGAGAAAAACCGTTTTTTACCCTTAAAAAGTCACCCCCGTCCCTTTCCGACCTCAGATCGGCCGTAAATTATTTTTTCTTTCATTTTTATAATATTCTCCTCCTTTTCTAATGGGTTTAATCCTACTATAATTTTTTTTGGTTTTAAAAATTATCGACCCTGGTCTATATTTAGTTTCCTAAAATGAAAATATTAATTTAAAAAAGTTACTGTTTCAGAGCGTGCACAAGTAAATAGTTCGTTTAAAAACAAAGTATCACCCTTGGATAAGACGAGAAACGAATGTGATGATGTTATTTTACATTAAAGGAGCAAGAAAAAGAAGATTAAAATAAATATAAGAATAAAAAAGAAAAAAATGAATACGAAAAAAAAGTCGTAATCAAAATGCATGAAAAAAAATTGAACATGCTAAGACAAAAAAAAACAAAATGAATACGAAAAAAATATCGTAATCAAAATGCATTAAAAAATATAATATGCAAACAAAAAATACAGATGTATTTAAGTTTACATTTACTTATTTTTAAGTTTAGATTAAAGAATTTCGCGAATTCTGATATCACAAAAGTTTCACAAAATGTAAAAGACCATAGAATAAATAAAAGCCATTTTCGAAAAACATTCGTCTTTTAAGGATATCATAATTTTATATTCTGTATTCAGTCGAATTGTACGTAATATTCGGCTAAACACTAGATAGTTATCGAATAACCCGAATATTCTTGACATCACTAATAACAACAGGTCTTGCAGTACTCTGAGTAAACATGACAGCAATAAAAGAAGTGTAGAAAAAAGTAAATTATAAAATATTATTATATTAGTGTTGATGTATCTTTCAGGCACCACAAGTGTCCATATAAAAATGTATTCGCGTGATTCCTTTTTGATTAATAACATAGCGTATAAGGCGAGCCTATAAATCAATACTGGAAAGATAGATTATCATACACAAACACAGGTTTTCTTTTGAAGGAATTATTTAGACACTTTGTACATTGCGAAAACTAATTACGTCATTGAGCATCCAACACACAGTAACTGTTACTCGGCTCTCACTCTTTGCTCAATGCAAAGATTGGTTTAGAAGTGTCATTAAGCATCCAACGTACACCAACATTTACACATACAGCTCTTCAGAGAGTGACTGAGACATCGGGCGTCTTACACACCTCAACATTTACACATTCACACGACTGACCCCGTCTCTTCACTCTTTGTTCAATGCAGAGAGTGACTGAGACATCGGGGGTCATACACACACCAACATTACACATTCACACGACTGACCCCGTCTCTTCACTCTTTGCTCAATGCAGAGAGTGACTGAGACATCGGGGGTCATACACACACCAACATTACACATTCACACGACTGACCCCGTCTCTTCACTCTTTGCTCAATGCAGAGAGTGACTGAGACATCGGGGGTCATACACACACCAACATTACACATTCACACGACTGACCCCGTCTCTTCACTCTTTGCTCAATGCAGAGAGTGACTGAGACATCGGGGGTCATACACACACCAACATTACACATTCACACGACTGACCCCGTCTCTTCAATCTTTGTTCAATGCAGAGAGTGACTGAGACATCGGGGGTCATACACACACCAACATTACACATTCACACGACTGATCCCGTCTCTTCACTCTTTGCTCAATGCAGAGAGTGACTGAGACATCGGGGGTCATACACACACCAACATTACACATTCACACGACTGACCCCGTCTCTTCACTCTTTGCTCAATGCAGAGAGTGACTGAGACATCGGGGGTCATACACACACCAACATTACACATTCACACGACTGACCCCGTCTCTTCACTCTTTGTTCAATGCAGAGAGTGACTGAGACATAGGGGGTCATACACACACCAACATTACACATTCACACGACTGACCCCGTCTCTTCACTCTTTGCTCAATGCAGAGAGTGACTGAGACATCGGGGGTCATACACACACCAACATTACACATTCACACGACTGACCCCGTCTCTTCACTCTTTGTTCAATGCAGAGAGTGACTGAGACATAGGGGGTCATACACACACCAACATTACACATTCACACGACTGACCCCGTCTCTTCACTCTTTGCTCAATGCTGAGAGTGATTGAGACATCGGGCGTCATACACACACTAACATTACACATTCACACGACTGACCCCGTCTCTTCACGCTTTGCTCAATGCTGAGGGTGATTGAGACATCGGGCGTCATACACACACCAACATTACACATTCACACGACTGACCCCGTCTCTTCACTCTTTGCTCAATACAACATCTTACAATTTTTGAAATGGGAATGTTTCGTTTCTATGTGACGCGTTAACTTACTCAAACTCATACTTACGCTAATATTTCGTAGCAAATCACGCATTGAGGACGTGGATCCACCGTGTCATGATTCCAAGTGAATCCCCACACACCCGCAACAACCGAACATAGTCGGACTACAGGTCAGCCTGCACTTCCTTGAACAATTCAACATCGACTACCGCTCAGGCCAACACATTACGGACAACGTTATGTGTTCCAGTATTGAGCTGATACTGATCACCTTAAAACTGACTGGCCATTGTTGTGGTAACCTATCTCAATGACGAGTTCGTACCAACACTCAGTTTTACTGACTCCACTTAAACCGTGTACTTGGCGACGAGTTGACACCGAGTACAATCCAAACTCGTGCTTGTCGGATAATTTGACTTAACAATAACTTATTTCTCATATCTCACAATCAGACAAGATTTGCTTCTGATCAGTAGTATAGCTTTACAATGATCTCACATCAAGATACATTTCACCAAAAATTGCCCGATACGTTTTATTTCTTAACAGTTATATTTAGCTAAGATAAGATTTTTGATTGTACCTAATGCATATTGCATATTGCGTTAATTTCACAAATTTCAATATAAATAATTTTCTCGTACATACACTAGCACGCTCAATATATTTTATATTAGTTAAAACTAGGTAGTTTTGTGTTGTTTTTTTAGTGAATACAGAGTTGACAGCCGATAGCAGTGAATGGAGAATGAAAACGGTGTGCTAGAGTGGGATAAGAGCAGGGATATGAATGTCATGGAATGGGCGTTGTTAAGATGTTGATCTCGGCTTTTCAGTCGCTAAGCCATGTCGGAGGCCTTCAGGCGGCTTAAAACTCCGACACCAGAGTTGGCCACTCATATGAAGAAGGAAGGAAAGGAAGGAAAAAGAATGAAAAGTAGGTAGTTTTGTAGTGGTAATTGGTACTTAGTATGTTATTATATTTTCTATAATATAAATCACACTCATTCAACTAAACTTGCCAAATAAATATGTATATAAATATTTAAATATTTTATAGAATAGATTTAATTTATTGTGTATTATAGATTGGTACTTTAGCTGATTTGCTACATTCATTATTAGTTCACATTATTAATTACTGTAAGTATTACTTTTAATAAACTCAGGCAAAAAGGTGTCTATACCGGGCGGTGAATGAAGATGAATAGTGAGTAGTTAATACATTTATGAAATGTATGAATGAAATGGACGTAGATAATTAGAATCACACACACCCAGTAGTACAAAGTAGCTAACTATTTACTTTATTAATTAGGTATTCCTATTACTAAACCTAGGTATGCAAGAAGGGGTCTATATGGAGCTGTGAATGAAGATGAATATTGAGTAGTTAATACATTTATGAAATGTACCTGGACGTAGATAATTAGAATCACACACACCCAGTAGTACAAAGTAGCTAACTTTTTACTTTCTTAATTAGTGTTAATATTCCTATTACTAAATCTAGGCAAGAAGGGGTCTATATCGAGCTGAGGATGAAGATGAGTAGTTAGTAGTTAAAACATTCATCAAATGTGCCTGGACGTAGCTGCGTAGATATTAATTAGAATCACACACACACACACCCAGTATATATATATTTATAATATTTATTATTAATATCAGTTGTTAAAAGTACAGCTTTATGCGTAGAGTAAACTAACTTATTTTGCTGATAGATGTATTTAGCAAGTGTGGACTAGGCCTCCTGGGGACACCACCAAAAAAAAAACGCGCTTTTAGTCGTACCTCATAGGTGGTGTGGAAAATGACTTAGTTAAGTTTTATTTAGTTTTCCTAGCAGATATAACTACAGCTGCGCGACAAGCGACCGGGCTGTGCTACTGGCGACGCGGCGGCTGCGCGACGAGCGATGCGGCGACTGTGCGACACGGCAACGGCGCGTCGAACGTTGCGGCGACTGTGCGACACGGCAACGGCGCGTCGAGCGATGCGGCAACTGTGCGACACGGCAACGGCGCGTCGAGCGATGCGGCGACTGTGCGACACGGCAACGGCGCGTCGAGCGACGCTACGACTGTGCGACGCGCGGCATTGGCGCGGCGTGCGACGCGGCAATTTAAACACGTACGTTTATTTAATTCATACACATTATACATAGAAAACACCCAAACCTGGGACAAATATATATAAATAATGCAATAATTTGTCCCGCAGCGCGTGCGACGCGCGGCAACGGCGCGGCGTGCGACGCGAAGGCTTTGCAATGCGGCACGGCGCGACGAGCGACACAGGAACGGCACGATGAGCGACGCGGCGACGGCGCGACCATTTTTGTTGTAAATACACATATACATTAAACGTAGAAAAGATCCAGACCTGAGACAAATATATGTAAATAATGCAAACTAAATAATGCCCGCAGCATATGCGACGCGCGGCAACGGCGCGGCGTGCGACGCAGCGGCACTGCGACGCGGCGACAGCGTGACAAGAAACACTGCAACGACGCGACGAGCGACGCGATAACGACGCGACATTTTTCTTGTAAGTACATACACATAACATAAACAATACCCAGACCTGAAAAAAATATATGTAAATACTGCAAACATTTGTCCCGCGACGGGAATCGGACCCGCAACCATCGACGTCTCAGGCGGCCTACTGAGCCAGAGGCCAAACCTTATGCGATGTATAAATTATATTAAAGTGATTAAGTATTTTAGAAGGAATACGAGAATCTACGTAACAAACAGTTCTTAAGATATTGTTCGCCCATATAAGATTGTTGTTCTTCTGCAGATGGACCGAGCGTTCTGTCTTCCATGCCTCTGCGGCTCCACACCAAGTTCCCGGGTCGAGGCCGACCCGTTGTCACGAGTTGTCACGATGGCGCGAGGTGATCGAGCGTGCCGCGGCAGGCAGCGACCGCACAACTACCAGAAATGCACTAGGTAGTTAGGTACGTAAGGAGTACAATATTGTAGGTATTTAGATCATTATTTGAAATTATCAATTTTATTTCATTTTTGATCTTTTACATAATAACCATTCGACATTTAGAACCAACCATTAGGAGCTTAAACGTCGAGCTCAGAACAGGGCGCAATGGCGCTCTTGAGAAATTAGAGGAAGCCTATGTCCAGCTGTGGACTGCTATAGACTGATGGTAATGATGATGATGATGAACCAATAGGTATTGTAATTTTAGGGGTTTTGAACATCAATTAACTGTAGATGTTTTAATTTTAGATGATTTAATACGTTCGCTAACATCTACTTACCTCTTAGGCTACGGACACAAAGTCAGCTGGCGCGGGGCGGCGGCGGCGGCGGCGCGAGGAACGGCGCGTTTCAATGCATAGATTTATATGGGAGTGCCACCGCCGCCGCCCCGCAATCGCTTACTTCGAAACCGTAGCCTTAGATAATTAGTACTGGACAAGGAAATGTCGCCGACTGACGTTTTATTAGCTGTCGATGAAGTACAAGCACGTAATACAAATATATTATAAACTAGCTTTCCCCAGCGGCTTCGCACGCGTGGTTTGTTAATAAAAGGTGGTCACAATCCAAGGGGGCCTAATAGACAAAATTTCAAAACATTCAGCAATAGACAAAATTATCACATTAGATAAATAACGCGATAACTAACAATTTTTCATACAGTTTTGACAGTTCGCGCGATATGTATCTAATGTGATAAATATATCGAATCACAAGAATCAGGGCCCATGGTCTTAATTACTAGATATATCAAACTATCATTTATAATTTAAGTGAGATGCACTTATAACGCCTCTGCAGTACACCTCTGCAAAATATAGGAACCTAAATATAAGAAGATCGAGAAAACAACCATTTTTATTATTAGTATGGATACTAAACCTTATAATATGTTCTAGGTAAGCACGTGAGAATACCTCAGGGTATTACCCGGTCTTGAAAACAATATACATTAACATCTACCTACTGGACATGACTCCTACGCGTTGTCTCCGTATTATTTCAAGACACTATCCGAAGTGAAACCAGGTAATAACATTTGCAAAATACAATCTAACTTCAATAAGCACAAACCATCTGATAAATATAATTTATCCTTAATATAGCTGTTTTTCGCAATTTCTTTTTCATTATCTTTCAAATCTTCATAATTAGAAGAGTCGAGATAGGTTTGGGTTAACTTAGTTAATATTATGAAATAACCTGTACGTACACGTACAGGTTGACTACCACATTCTATTATAGTGTGGCATTAAAATAGTTATGTTAATGAATAAAAAAATCAGAAAACTAACATACATGAAATAAAAGTCTAATGACTAAAACCATATCTCATATTTCACTTTGTTTTCGAACAGATAACAACTGAACGACGAGCATCTCATTGCGGCTGAAAATGGTGGTAATGGTCGAGTCAAGCAAGATGATTGAAAAGTATTACCCGATACAGATATATGGCACAGTATTTATTTTATTTTGTCAATATATGTATTTAAGTGGTATAATAAATTTTTCTCTCTGTGTTTAACAACTTTTACCTACCTAATTATTATAAAAATTCAAATATATAAAATGTATACACCTATTTCGAAATTGTTTTTTTTATTTAATAGCTAAAATGGCAGTGGGCGGTGTACATAGTCCACAAACCTATGTACTCTTTACAGAAGAACCTCATTAATCCAGCTCTTAAAAACCTGTGGGTGCCGGATTATTGGAATATTCAACTTGGTGTATTGGTACGCGTAGTCGGGTTACGCGTATCTTGGAACGCCATATCTGTACTTGCAGCTACGCGTACACTTTGAGGAACTTTGAGCCGTGGTCAGTCGGTTTCGGCTCGCGTAGCGTATGGATCGATTGACCTCGCGTTTAGGTTCGCGGCGGTCCACAATAACTATACGCGTGCCCAGCGAACTCCGACTACGCGTATACAGGAACGCGCCAGTCGTACCCAGCTTTAGGATTACTACATTGTTCAAATATAAAATACTTATGTTAGTATTGTATACCTAATTTATTGCACAGCTTTTAAGTTAGACATAAAATAAGGTATTAGTGATAAAGACAATCAGGTAGTAGGTAGGTAGTAAAGGTATCAAATGTTAAATTTCCAATAAGTATCCTGAGTCTCAGGTGCCTAAACTCGGGTGGAAAGCCTGTGCGATAACTTGACTACTGCTCTCCCCCTGTTTATTGTAAACAAAATGTTCATGATGACCATCGCGCGGGCGGAGGGTGCCGGATTATTGAACGTATCTATTGAAGTGCCCGATTAGTAAGAGTCTACTGTATTTAAGGATTTAGAGGGTTCCATTAAACAACACAACCCTCGCGAGCTGCGTGCAGCTCGCGCACCACCCACCCTCTAGTTATACTATATATAGCTCGATTACCACTCACTCACTCACTGACTGACTCATTGACATGATTGTTCTCCCAGATGCCACCTCGTAGGGTTAAAATTTTTGGTGGATTCGTATAGAGGGAGTGGGGGCGACCTCAGGAAAAATCTGACATTTCCCCTTTTCACCCCCTTTCACCCCCACCCCCCCATGTATCTCGGAAACTATAGGTCGTAGAGGGTTCGCGCTCAAACTAATGTTGTTAAGGGTGCATTTTAATAAAAGGATCCGACAAAAAAAAGTGGGGTACCATACAAAAAAATAATTATCCCATACAAAATTTTCACCCCCTCATACAAATTTTTTTTTTCTTTTTTCGATCACACGGTTGTTCTCCCAGGTGTAATAATATAGATATTTAGTGAAGTGTTGGTGTAGGGTAGGTGTAGGGTAGGAATTGGGTAGGTAGGGTAGGGAAGTAGTCTTTTTTGTCTTTTTTGTCTTTTTTGTCTTGTTTGTTTTTTTTGTCTTTTTTGTCTTTTTTGTTTTTTTTTGTCTTTTTTGTCTTTTTTGTCTTTTTTGTCTTTTTTGTCTTTTTTGTCTTTTTTGTCTTTTTTGTCTTTTTTGTCTTTTTTGTCTTTTTTGTCTTTTTTGTCTTTTTTGTCTTTTTTGTCTTTTTTGTCTTTTTTGTCTTTTTTGTCTTGTTTGTTTTTTTTGTCTTTTTTGTCTTTTTTGTCTTTTTTGTTTTTTTTTGTCTTTTTTGTCTTTTTTGTCTCTTTTGTCTTTTTTGTCTTTTTTGTCTTTTTTGTCTTTTTTGTCTTTTTTGTCTTTTTTGTCTTTTTTGTCTTTTTTGTCTTTTTTGTCTTTTTTGTCTTTTTTGTCTTTTTTGTCTTTTTTGTCTTTTTTGTCTTTTTTGTCTTTTTTGTCTTTTTTGTCTTTTTTGTCTTTTTTGTCTTTTTTGTCTTTTTTGTCTTTTTTGTCTTTTTTGTCTTTTTTGTCTTTTTTGTCTTTTTTGTCTTTTTTGTCTTTTTTGTCTTTTTTGTCTTTTTTGCCTTTTTTGCCTTTTTTGTCTTTTTTGTCTTTTTTGTCTTTTTTGTCTTTTTTGTCTTTTTTGTCTTTTTTGTCTTTTTTGTCTTTTTTGTCTTTTTTGTCTTTTTTGTCTTTTTTGTCTTTTTTGTCTTTTTTGTCTTTTTTGTCTTTTTTGTCTTTTTTGTCTTTTTTGTCTTTTTTGTCTTTTTTGTCTTTTTTCTTTTTTTTTTTCTTTTTGTCTTTTTTGTCTTTTTTGTCTTTTTTGTCTTTGTCGATCCTAATTGATTTTCTATATTCAATTTTTAATCGCTTGTATCGCGTGTAACGGTTAGAGATAGACATGCAAAACTTTTACGGAATATATATTTTTTTTTCGCTTAGCTTGCTTATTTCACTACAATATCCTCTGTGATTGTTTCTTCTACTCTGGTGTAGTCTTTTATTGCATCGTTCACTTCGATATCCTCATTGATTGCTAAATCTACTTCAATGTTATCTTTGATTGCTTTTTTACATTCGATATTCTCTTCAATTTCTTCTCTCCCACGATAACCCCTTTGATTGTTTCTTCCACTTTGACATCCTTCTGGATTGCTTCTTCCACTTCGACATCCTTCTGGATTGCTTCTTCCACTTCGACATCCTTCTGGATTGCTTCTTCCAGATCAATATCATCTTTCATTGCTTGTGTTACATCAATATCCTCTTTTAAAGCATCTTCGATTTTGTTATCTACATTGATTGCTTCTCCCATTACGATAACTTCTTTGATTGCTTCTTTTACATCAAAATAGTCTTTGATAACATCTTTCACTTCGCTATCCGCTTTGATTGCTTCTTCCTCTTCAATATCGTCCTTGATTGCTTCTATTACATCATTATCCTCTGTTTTCATCATCTTCTTGGTTATCCTTTTCGATTGTTTCTTTCTTTCGTTTTTGTTTTCGTTTTCGTTTTCGTTTTCGTTTTCGTTTTCGTTTTCGTTTTCGTTTTCACCAACGATATCCTGTTTGATTTCTTCTTCCTCTTCGATATCCTCTTTGATTGCGTCTTCCTCTTCAATATCGTCCTTGATTGCTTCTATTACATCATTATCCTCTGTTTTCATCATCTTCTTGGTTATCCTTTTCCATTGTTTCTTTCACATCAGTTAACTTTTTTGATTGCTTCTACAACTTCGATTTGCTCTTTGATTGCTTCTTCCACTTCTAAGTCCTCATCGATTGCTTCTCCTTCTTCGATATCCTTATTAATTGTTTTTTTCACTTCATAATCCTGTCTCATACATTTACAATGAAAGCCAAAACCGCGAGCTGCGTGCAGCTCGCGCACCACCCAACCTCTAGTTATATTATATATAGCTCGATTACCACTCACTCACTCACTGACTGACTCATTGACATGATTGTTCTCCCAGATGCCACCTCGTAGGGTTGAAATTTTTGGTGGATTCGTATAGAGGGAGTGGGGGCGACCTCAGGAAAAATCTGACATTTCCCCTTTTCACCCCCTTTCACCCCCACCCCCCATGTATCTCGGAAACTATAGGTCGTAGAGGGTTCGCGCTCAAACTAATGTTGTTAAGGGTGCATGTTAATAAAAGGATCCGACAAAAAAAATTGGGGTCCCATACAAAAAAAAAATTATCCCATACAAAATTTTCACCCCTTCATACAATTTTTTTTTCTTTTCGTCGATCACACGGTTGTTCTCCCAGATGGAATCGTATAGATATTTAGTGAAGTGTTTAGGGGTAGGGGTGTGGTGTCTTTTGTCTTTTAAGTCTTTTTAGTCTTTTTTGTCCTTTTTGTCCTTTTTGTCTAATTTGTCTATTTTGTCTTTTTTGTCTATTTTGTCTTTTTTGTCTTTTTTGTCTTTTTTGTCTTTTTTGTCTTTTTTGTCTTTTTTGTCTTTTTTGTCTTTTTTGTCTTTTTTGTCTTTTTTGTCTTTTTTGTCTTTTTTGTCTTTTTTGTCTTTTTTGTCTTTTTTGTCTTTTTTGTCTTTTTTGTCTTTTTTGTCTTTTTTGTCTTTTTTGTCTTTTTTGTCTTTTTTGTCTTTTTTGTCTTTTTTGTCTTTTTTGTCTTTTTTGTCTTTTTTGTCTTTTTTGTCTTTTTTGTCTTTTTTGTCTTTTTTGTCTTTTTTGTCTTTTTTGTCTTTTTTGTCTTTTTTGTCTTTTTTGTCTTTTTTGTCTTTTTTGTCTTTTTTGTCTTTTTTGTCTTTTTTGTCTTTTTTGTCTTTTTTGTCTTTTTTGTCTTTTTTGTCTTTTTTGTCTTTTTTGTCTTTTTTGTCTTTTTTGTCTTTTTTGTCTTTTTTGTCTTTTTTGTCTTTTTTGTCTTTTTTGTCTTTTTTGTCTTTTTTGTCTTTTTTGTCTTTTTTGTCTTTTTTGTCTTTTTTGTCTTTTTTGTCTTTTTTGTCTTTTTTGTCTTTTTTGTCTTTTTTGTCTTTTTTGTCTTTTTTGTCTTTTTTGTCTTTTTTGTCTTTTTTGTCTTTTTTGTCTTTTTTGTCTTTTTTGTCTTTTTTGTCTTTTTTGTCTTTTTTGTCTTTTTTGTCTTTTTTGTCTTTTTTGTCTTTTTTGTCTTTTTTGTCTTTTTTGTCTTTTTTGTCTTTTTTGTCTTTTTTGTCTTTTTTGTCTTTTTTGTCTTTTTTGTCTTTTTTGTCTTTTTTGTCTTTTTTGTCTTTTTTGTCTTTTTTGTCTTTTTTGTCTTTTTTGTCTTTTTTGTCTTTTTTGTCTTTTTTGTCTTTTTTGTCTTTTTTGTCTTTTTTGTCTTTTTTGTCTTTTTTGTCTTTTTTGTCTTTTTTGTCTTTTTTGTCTTTTTTGTCTTTTTTGTCTTTTTTGTCTTTTTTGTCTTTTTTGTCTTTTTTGTCTTTTTTGTCTTTTTTGTCTTTTTTGTCTTTTTTGTCTTTTTTGTCTTTTTTGTCTTTTTTGTCTTTTTTGTCTTTTTTGTCTTTTTTGTCTTTTTTGTCTTTAATGTCGTTATTGTCGTTTTTGTCTTTGTCGATATCCTCTTTTCAATATTCGATCCAAAAAACTTTATTTCGTACAAAATTTTTAATCGCTTGTATCTCCGTAACGGTTAGAGATAGACATGAAAAACTTTTACGGAATATTATGTTATTTTTTTTTGCTTAGCTTGCTTATTTCACTACAATATCCTCTGTGATTGTTTCTTCTATTCTGGTATAGTCTTTTATTGCATCGTTCACTTCGATATCCTCATTGATTGCTAAATCCACTTCAATATTATCTTTGTTTGCTTTTTTACCTTCGATATTCTCTTTGATTGTTTCTTCCACTTTGACATCCTTCTGGATTGCTTCTTCCACTTCGACATCCTTCTGGATTGCTTCTTCCAGATCAATATCATCTTTAATTGCTTGTTTTACATCAATATCCTCTTTTAAAGGATCTTCGATTTTCTATCTACATTGATTGCTTCTCCCATAACGATATCTTCTTTGATTGCTTCTTTTAAATCGAAATAGTCTTTGATAACATCTTTCACTTCGCTATCCGCTTTGATTGCATCTTTCTCTTCGATATCATCGTTGATTGCTTCTTCCCCTTCGAAACCCTCTCTGATTGCTTTATAATTTAAAACATAAACCGCGAGCTGCGTGCAGCTCGCGCACCACCCAACCTCTAGTTATATTATATATAGCTCGATTACCACTCACTCACTCACTGACTGATTGACATGATTGTTCTCCCAGATGCAACCTCGTAGGGTTGAAATTTTTGGTGGATTCGTATAGAGGGAGTGGGGGCGACCTCAGGAAAAATCTGACATTTCCCCTTTTCACCCCCTTTCACCCCCACCCCCCATGTATCTCGGAAACTATAGGTCGTAGAGGGTTCGCGCTCAAACTAATGTTGCTCAGGGTGTATTTTAATATAAGGATTCGGAAAAAAATATTAGGGTTCCATACAAAAAAAATATTATCCCATACAAAATTTTCACCCCTTCATACAAAACTTTTTTTTTTCTTTTCGTCGATCACACGGTTGTTCTCCCAGATGGAATCGTATAGATATTTAGTGAAGTGTTTAGGGGTAGGGGTGTGGTGTCTTTTGTCTTTTAAGTCTTTTTAGTATTTTTTGTCCTTTTTGTCCCTTTTATCCTTTTTGTCCTTTTTGTCTATTTTGTCTATTTTGTCCCTTTTATCCTTTTTGTCCTTTTTGTCTATTTTGTCTATTTTGTCTATTTTGTCTATTTTGTCTATTTTGTCTATTTTGTCTATTTTGTATATTTTGTTTTTTTTGTCTATTTTGTCTATTTTGTCTATTTTGTCTTTTTTGTCTATTTTGTCTATTTTGTCTATTTTGTCTATTTTGTCTATTTTGTCTATTTTGTCTATTGTGTCTATTTTGTCTATTTTGTCTATTTTGTCTATTTTGTCTATTTTGTCTATTTTGTCTATTTTGTCTATTTTGTCTATTTTGTCTATTTTGTCTATTTTGTCTATTTTGTCTATTTTGTCTATTTTGTCTATTTTGTCTATTTTGTCTATTTTGTCTATTTGGTCTATTTTGTCTATTTTGTCTATTTTGTCTATTTTGTCTATTTTGTCTATTTTGTCTATTTTGTCTATTTTGTCTATTTTGTCTATTTTGTCTATTTTGTCTATTTTGTCTATTTCGTCTATTTCGTCTATTTCGTCTATTTCGTCTATTTCGTCTATTTCGTCTATTTCGTCTATTTCGTCTATTTCGTTTATTTCGTCTATTTCGTCTATTTCGTCTATTTCGTGTATTTCGTCTATTTCGTCTATTTCGTCTATTTCGTCTATTTTGTCTATTTTGTCTATTTTGTCTATTTTGTCTATTTCGTCTTTTTCGTCTTTTTCGTCTTTTTTGTCTTTTTTGTCTTTTTTGTCTTTTTTATATTTTTTGTCTTATTTGTCTTTTTTGTCTTTAATGTTGTTATTGTCCTCATTGTCGTTTTTGTCTTTGTCGATATCCTCTTTGATTTTCTATATTCGATCCAAAAAAAATATTTCGTACAAAATTTTAAATCGGTTGTATCTCCTTAACGGTTAGAAATAAAATGCAAAACTTTTATGAAATTTTGTTATTTTTTTTTGCTTAGCTTGCTTATATCACTTCAATATCTTGTTTGATTGTTTCGTCTACTCTGATGTAGTCTTTTATAGCTTCGTTCACTTCGATATCCTCATTGACTGCTAAATCCACTTCAATATTATCTTCGATTGTTTTTTTAACATGGATATTCTCTTTTCTTCTGATTGTTTCTTCTACTTCGACATCCTTATGGATTGCCTCTTCCAGATCAATATCTTCTTTGATTGCTTGTTTAACATCAATATCCTCTTTAATAGCATCTTCAATTTTGATATCCTCATTGATTGCTTATCCCACAACGAAATCTTCTTTGATTGCTTTTTTTACATCGATATCGTCTTTGATAACATCTTTCACTTCGCTATCCGCTTTGATTGCATCTTTCTCTTCGATATCATCGTCAATTGCTTATTTCTACTTCTCCCACATCGATATCTTCTTTGATTACTTCTTCCACTTCGAAACCCTCTCTGATACCTTTCCGAATTAAAACATAAACCGCGAGCTGCGTGCAGCTCGCGCACCACCCAACCTCTAGTTATTATAATATATATAGCTCGATTACCACTCACTCACTCACTCACTGACTCATTGACATGATTGTTCTCCCAGATGCCACCTCGTAGGGTTGAAATTTTTGGTGGATTCGTATAGAGGGAGTGGGGGCGACCTCAGGAAAAATCTGACATTTCCCCTTTTCACCCCCTTTCACCCCCACCCCCCATGCATCTCGGAAACTATAGGTCGTAGAGGGTTCGCGCTCAAACTAATGTTGCTCAGGGTTTATTTTTATGTAAGGATTCGAAAAAAAAAATTAGGGTTCCATACAAAAAAAAAATTGTCCCATACAAAATTTACACCCCCTCATACAAAACTTTTTTTTCTTTACTTTAATGACATGTGTCGATGTTTGGTGGAATTGTTTAGGTAGGACAGGTGTTGGGTAGTTGTAGGGTAGGTGTAGGGTAGGTGTAGGGTAGGTGTAGGGTAGTTGTAGGGTAGTTGTAGGGTAGGTGTAGGGTAGGTGTAGGGTAGTTGTAGGGTAGTTGTAGGGTAGGTGTAGGGTAGGTGTAGGGTAGGTGTAGGGTAGTTGTAGGGTAGTTGTAGGGTAGGTGTAGGGTAGGTGTAGGGTAGTTGTAGGGTAGTTGTAGGGTAGGTGTAGGGTAGGTGTTGGGTAGGTTTTGGGTAGGTGTTGAGTAGGTGTAGTGTAGTAGTGGGGTAGTGGTGGGGTAGTAGTGGGGTAGTGGTGGGGTAATGGTGGGGTAGTGGTGGGGTAGTGGTGGGGTAGTGGTGGGGTAGTGGTAGGGTAGTGGTAGGGTAGTGATAGGGTAGTGGTGTGGCGTAGTGGTGGGGTAGTGGTGGGGTAGTGGTGGGGTAGTGGTGGGGTAGTGGTGGGGTAGTGGTGGGGTAGTGGTGGGGTAGTGGTGGGGTAGTGGTGGGGTAGTGGTAGGGTAGTGGTGGGGTAGTGGTGGGGTAGTGGTAGGGTAGTGGTAGTCGATTTCGGTTTCGATTTCGTATTCGATTTCGATTTCGATTTCGATTTCGATTTCGATTTCGATTTCGATTTCGATTTCGATTTCGATTTCGATTTCGATTTCGATTTCGATTTCGATTTCGATTTCGATTTCGATTTCGATTTCGATTTCGATTTCGATTTCGATTTCGATTTCGATTTCGATTTCGATTTCGATTTCGATTTCGATTTCGATTTCGATTTCGATTTCGATTTCGATTTCGATTTCGATTTCGATTTCGATTTCGATTTCGATTTCGATTTCGATTTCGATTTCGATTTTACCAACGATATCCTGTTTGATTTCTTTTTTTCTTTTCGATATCCTTTTGATTTCTTCTTCCTCTTCGATATCCTATTTGATTGCTTCTTTCATTTCGAAAATCTCTTCGATTGATTCATCCACATTCCTCATTCATTATCATTTCAATTTTTTCTCTTCGATATCCTTTTAATTTCTTCTTCCTCTTCGATATCCTCTTTGATTGCTTCTTCCACTTCGATATCGTCCTTGATTGCTTCTCTTCCATCAATATCATCTGTTATAGCATTATTCTCTTGGATATCCTCTTGGATTTTTTCTTTAATATCGATATCCTTTTTGATTGCTTCTTCTGCTTCTAAATCCTCAACGATTGCTTTTTCTACTTTGATATCCTCTTGATTGCTTTTTACTTTTCAAAATCCTCTCTGATAGCTTTACAATACAACACCAAAACCGCGAGCTGCGTGCAGCTCGCGCACCACCCAACCTCTAGTTATAATATATATAGCTCGATTACCACTGATTCACTCACTCACTGACTGACTGATTGACATGATTGTTCTCCCAGATGCCACCTCGTAGGGTTAAAATGTTTGGTGGATTCGTGTAGAGGGAGTGGGGGCGACCTCAGGAAAAATCCGACTTTTCCCCTTTTCACCCCCTTTCACCCCCACCCCCCATGTATCTCGGAAACTATAGGTCGTAGAGGGTTCGCGCTCAAACTAATGTTGCTCAGGGTTCATTTTAATATAAGGATCCGAAAAAAAAAATTAGGGTTCCATACAAAAAAAAAATTATCCCATACAAAATTTTCACCCCTTCATACAAAACTTTTTTTTTTCTTTTGTTTTGTGGAATCGTATAGATATTTACTGTAGGTTAGGTGAAGCTGTAGGTGTAGGGTAGTTGTAGGGTAGTTGCAGGGTAGTTGTAGGGTAGTTGTAGGGAAGTTGTAGGGTAGGTGTAGGGTAGTTGTAGGGTAGGTGTAGGGTAGGTGTAGGGTAGGTGTAGGGTAGTTGTAGGGTAGTTGTAGGGTAGGTGTAGGGTATGTGTAGGGTAGTTGTAGGGTAGTTGTAGGGTAGGTGTAGGGTAGGTGTAGGGTAGTTGTAGGGTAGGTGTAGGGTAGTTGTAGAATAGGTGTAGGGTAGTTGTAGGGTAGTTGTAGGTGTTGGGTAGGTGTAGGGTAGTTGTAGGGTAGTTGTAGGGTAGGTGTAGGGTAGTTGTAGGGTAGGTGTAGGGTAGGTGTATGGTAGGTGTAGGGTAGGTTTAGGGTAGGTGTAGGGTAGGTGTAGGGTGGTTGTAGGGTAGTTGTAGGGTAGTTGTAGGGTAGGTGTAGGGTAGTTGTAGCGTAGTTGTAGGGTAGGTGTAGGGTAGGTGTAGGGTAGTTGTAGGGTAGTTGAAGGGTAGATGTAGGGTAGTTGTAGGGTAGGTATAGGGTAGGTGTAGGGTAGTTGTAGGGTAATTGTAGGGTAGGTGTAGGGTAATTGTAGGGTAGGTGTAGGTGAACATCAATATCATCTCTCAAAGCATTATCCTCTTGGTTATTTTTTTTTTGATTGTTTCTTTCACATCAGTAAACATTTTTGATAGCTTCTTCAACTTCGGTATCCTCTTTGATTGCTTCTTCCACTTCGATATCCTTATTAATTGCTTCTTTCACTTCAAAATCCTGTCTTATAGCTTTACAATGCAAGCCAAAACCGCGAGCTGCGTGCAGCTCGCGCACCACCCAACCTCTAGTTATTATACTATATATAGCTCGATTACCACTGACTGACTCACTGACTGATTCACTGATTGACATGATTGTTCTCCCAGATGCCACCTTGTAGGGTTGAAATTTTTGGTGGATTCGTATAGAGGGAGTGGGGGCGACCTCAGGAAAAATCTGACATTTCCCCTTTTCACCCCCTTTCACCCCCATCCCCCATGTATCTCGGAAACTATGGGTCGTAGAGGGTTCGCGTTCAAACTAATGTTGCTCAGGGTGCATTTTAATGTAACGATCCGAAAAAAAAATAAGGGGTCCCATACAAAAAAAAAAGTATCCCATACAAAATTTACACCCCTTCATACAAAACTTTTATTTCTTTTGTTTTGTGGAATCGTATAGATACTTAGTGTGGTGTAGGTGTAGGTGTAGGTGTAGGGTAGTGGTAGGGTAGTGGTAGGGTAGTTGTAGGGTAGGTGTAGGGTAGTTGTAGGGTAGTTGTATGGTAGGTGTAGGGTAGGTGTAGGGTAGGTGTAGGGTAGTTGTAGGGTAGGTGTAGGGTAGGTGTAGGGTAGGTGTAGGGTAGTTGTAGGGTAGTTATAGGGTAGTTGTAGGGTAGGTGTAGGGTAGGTGTAGGGTAGGTGTAGGGTAGTTGTAGAGTAGTTGTAGGGTAGGTATAGGGTAGTTGTAAGGTAGGTGTTGGGTAGGTGTAGGGTAGTTGTAGGGTAGGTGTAGGGTAGGTGTAGGGTAGTTGTAGGGTAGGTGTAGGGTAGGTGTAGGGTAGGTGTAGGGTAGGTGTAGGGTAGTTGTAGTGTAGGTGTAGGGTAGTTGTAGGGTAGTTGTTGGTTGATTTCGATTTCAATTTCAATTTCGATTTCGATTTCGATTTCGATTTCGATTTCGATTTCGATTTCGATTTCGATTTCGATTTCGATTTCGATTTCGATTTCGATTTCGATTTCGATTTCGATTTCGATTTCGATTTCGATTTCGATTTCGATTTCGATTTCGATTTCGATTTCGATTTCGATTTCGATTTCGATTTCGATTTCGATTTCGATTTCGATTTCGATTTCGATTTCGATTTCGATTTCGATTTCGATTTCGATTTCGATTTCGATTTCGATTTCGATTTCGATTTCGATTTCGATTTCGATTTCGATTTCGATTTCGATTTCGATTTCGATTTCGATTTCGATTTCGATTTCGATTTCGATTTCGATTTCGATTTCGATTTCGATTTCGATTTCGATTTCGATTTCGATTTCGATTTCGATTTCGATTTCGATTTCGATTTCGATTTCGATTTCGATTTCGATTTCGATTTCGATTTCGATTTCGATTTCGATTTCGATTTCGATTTCGATTTCGATTTCGATTTCGATTTCGATTTCGATTTCGATTTCGATTTCGATTTCGATTTCGATTTCGATTTCGATTTCGATTTCGATTTCGATTTCGATTTCGATTTCGATATTTTCGATTGCTTCTTCTTCTTTGATATCATCGTTGATTGCTTCTCCCACATCGATATCTTCTTTGATTGCTTCTTCCTCTTCGAAACCCTCTCTGATAGCTTTACGAATCAAAACATAAACCGCGAGCTGCGTGCAGCTCGCGCACCACCCAACCTCTAGTTATAATATATATAGCTCGATTACCACTGACTGACTCACTGACTGATTCACTGATTGACATGATTGTTCTCCCAGATGCCACCTCGTAGGGTTAAAATTTTTGGTGGATTTGTATAGAGGGAGTGGGGGCGACCTCAGGAAAAATCTGACATTTCCGCTTTTCACCCCCTTTCACCCCCACCCCCCATGTATCTCGGAAACTATAGGTCGTAGAGGGTTCGCGCTCAAACTAATATTGCTCAGGGTGCTTTTTATTTAAAAGATCCGAAAAAAAAAATTAGGATTCCATACAAAAAAAAAATATCCCATACAAAATTTTCACCCCTTCATACAAAACTTTTTTTTCTTTACTTTATTGACATGTGTCGATGTTTGGTGGAATCGTATAGATATTTAGTGTAGGTTAGGTGTAGGTGTAGGTGTAGGGTAGTTATAGGGTAGTTGTAGGGTAGTTGTAGGGTAGTTGTAGTGTAGGTGTAGGGTAGGTGTAGGATAGATGTGTAGGGTAGGTGTAGGATAGATGTGTAGGGTAGGTGTAGGGTAGTTGTAGGGTAGTTGTAGGGTAGTTGTAGGGTAGGTGTAGGGTAATTGTAGGGTAGTTGTAGGGTAGGTGTAGGGTAGTTGTAGGGTAGTTGTAGTGTAGGTGTAGGGTAGGTGTAGAGTAGTTGTAGGGTAGGTGTAGGGTAGTTGTAGGGTAGTTGTAGGGTAGTTGTAGTGTAGGTGTAGGGTAGGTGTAGGGTAGTTGTAGGGTAGGTATAGGGTAGGTGTATGGTAGGTGTAGGGTAGGTGTAGGGTAGTTGTAGCGTAGCTGTAGAGTAGTTGCAGGGTAGGTGTAGGGTAGTTGTAGGGTAGTTGTAGGGTAGTTGTAGTGTAGGTGTAGGGTAGGTGTAGAGTAGTTGTAGGGTAGTTGTTTTTCGATTTCGATTTCGATTTCGATTTCGATTTCGGTTTCGGTTTCGGTTTCGGTTTCGGTTTCGGTTTCGGTTTCGGTTTCGGTTTCGGTTTCGATTTCGATTTCGATTTCGATTTCGATTTCGATTTCGATTTCGATTTCGATTTCGATTTCGATTTCGATTTCGATTGCTTCTTCTTCTTCTATGATATCATCGTTGATTGCATCTTTCTCTTCGATATCATCGTTGATTGCTTCTTCCTTTTCGAAACCCTCTCTGATTGCTTTACAATCGAAAACATAAACCGCGAGCTGCGTGCAGCTCGCGCACCACCCAACCTCTAGTTATACTATATATAACTGGATTACCACTGACTCACTGATTCACTCATTGACATGATTGTTCTCCCAGATGCCACCTTGTAGGGTTAAAATTTTTGGTGGATTCGTATAGAGGGAGTGGGGGCGACCTCAGGAAAAATCTGACATTTCCCCTTTTCACCCCCTTTCACCCCCACCCCCAATGCATCTCGGAAAGTATAGGTCGTAGAGGGTTCGTGCTAAAACTAATGTTGCTCAGGGTTTATTTTTATGTAAGGATCCGAAAAAAAAAATTAGGGTTCCATACAAAAAAAAAATTCTCCCATACAAAATTTTCACCCCTTCATACAAAACTTTTTTTCTTTACTTTAATGACATGTGTCGATTTTTGGTGGAATCGTATAGGTAGGACAGGTGTTGGGTAGTTGTAGGGTAGGTGTAGGGTAGGTGTAGGGTTGTTGTAGGGTAGTTGTAGGGTAGGTATAGGGTAGTTGTTGGATTTCGATTTCGATTTCGATTTCGATTTCGATTTCGATTTCGAATTCGATTTCGATTTCGATTTCGATTTCGATTTCGATTTCGATTTCGATTTCGATTTCGATTTCGATTTCGATTTCGATTTCGATTTCGATTTCGATTTCGATTTCGATTTCGATTTCGATTTCGATTTCGATTTCGATTTCGATTTCGATTTCGATTTCGATTTCGATTTCGATTTCGATTTCGATTTCGATTTCGATTTCGATTTCGATTTCGATTTCGATTTCGATTTCGATTTCGATTTCGATTTCGATTTCGATTTCGATTTCGATTTCGATTTCGATTTCGATTTCGATTTCGATTGCTTCTTCTTCTTTGATATCATCGTTAATTGCTTCTCCCACATCGATATTTCTTTGAATGCTTCTTCGTCTTCGAAACCCTCTCTGATAGCTTTACGAATTAAAACATAAACCGCGAGCTGCGTGCAGCTCGCGCACCACCCAACCTCTAGTTATTATACTATATATAGCTCGATTACCACTCACTCACTCACTGATTGACATGATTGTTCTCCCAGAAGCAACCTTGTAGGGTTGAAATTTTTGGTGGATTCGTATAGAGGGAGTGGGGGCGACCTCAGGAAAAATCTGACATTTCCCCTTTTCACCCCCTTTCACCCCCACCCCCCATGTATCTCGGAAACTATAGGTCGTAGAGGGTTCGCGCTCGAACTAATATTGCTCAGGGTGCTTTTTAACATAAGGATCCGAAAAAAAAATTAGGGTTCCATACAAAAAAAAAATAGTCCCATACAAAATTTTCACCCCCTAATACTAAATTTTTTTTTTTCATTTCGTCGATCACACGGTTGTTCTCCCAGATAGAATTGTATAGATGTTTAGTGAAGTGTAGGTGTAGGGGTAGGGGTCGAGTTTGGGTAGTTGTAGGGTAGGTGTAGGGTAGTTGTAGGGTAGTTGTAGGATAGTTGTAGGGTAGTGGTAGGGTAGTGGTGGGGTAGTGGTAGGGTAGTGGTAGGTTAGTGGTAGGGTAGTTGTAGGGTAGTTGTAGCGTAGTTGTAGGGTAGGTGTAGGGTAGTTGTAGGGTAGTTGTAGGGTAGTGGTAGGGTAGTTGTAGGGTAGTTGTAGCGGAGTTGTAGGGTAGGTGTAGGGTAGTTGTAGGGTAGGTGTAGGGTAGGTGTAGGGTAGTTGTAGGGTTGTTGTAGGGTAGGTGTAGGGTAGTTGTAGGGTAGGTGTAGGGTAGGGGTAGGGTAGGTGTAGGGTAGTTGTAGCGTAGCTGTAGAGAAGTTGTAGAGTAGATGTAGGGTAGTTGTAGGGTAGTTGTTGGTGATTTCGATTTCGATTCCGATTCCGATTCCGATTCCGATTTTGATTTTGATTTCGATTTCACCAACGATATCCACTTTGAATTCTTCTTCCTCTTCGATATCCTCTTTGATTGCTTTTTTCACATCGAAATTACCTTTCATTGATTCTTCCACGTCGATATCGTCCTTGGTTAATTCTCTTACATAACTATCCTCTGTTTTAGCATCATCCCCTTGGATATCCTCTTTGATTGTTTCTTCCACTTCTAAGTCCTCATCGATTGCTTCTTCCTCTTCGAAACCCTCTATGATAGTTTTACGAATTAAAACATAAACCGCGAGCTGCGTGCAGCTCGCGCACCACCCAACCTCTAGTTATACTATATATAGCTCGATTACCACTGACTGACTCACTGACTGATTCACTGATTGACATGATTGTTCTCCCAGATGCCACCTTGTAGGGTTGAAATTTTTGGTGGATTCGTATAGAGGGAGTGGGGGCGACCTCAGGAAAAATCTGACATTTCCCCTTTTCACCCCCTTTCACCCCCATCCCCCATGTATCTCGGAAACTATGGGTCGTAGAGGGTTCGCGTTCAAACTAATGTTGCTCAGGGTGCATTTTAATGTAACGATCCGAAAAAAAAATAAGGGGTCCCATACAAAAAAAAAAGTATCCCATACAAAATTTACACCCCTTCATACAAAACTTTTATTTCTTTTGTTTTGTGGAATCGTATAGATACTTAGTGTGGTGTAGGTGTAGGTGTAGGTGTAGGGTAGTGGTAGGGTAGTGGTAGGGTAGTTGTAGGGTAGGTGTAGGGTAGTTGTAGGGTAGTTGTATGGTAGGTGTAGGGTAGGTGTAGGGTAGGTGTAGGGTAGTTGTAGGGTAGGTGTAGGGTAGGTGTAGGGTAGGTGTAGGGTAGTTGTAGGGTAGTTATAGGGTAGTTGTAGGGTAGGTGTAGGGTAGGTGTAGGGTAGGTGTAGGGTAGTTGTAGAGTAGTTGTAGGGTAGGTATAGGGTAGTTGTAAGGTAGGTGTTGGGTAGGTGTAGGGTAGTTGTAGGGTAGGTGTAGGGTAGGTGTAGGGTAGTTGTAGGGTAGGTGTAGGGTAGGTGTAGGGTAGGTGTAGGGTAGGTGTAGGGTAGTTGTAGTGTAGGTGTAGGGTAGTTGTAGGGTAGTTGTTGGTTGATTTCGATTTCAATTTCGATTTCGATTTCGATTTCGATTTCGATTTCGATTTCGATTTCGATTTCGATTTCGATTTCGATTTCGATTTCGATTTCGATTTCGATTTCGATTTCGATTTCGATTTCGATTTCGATTTCGATTTCGATTTCGATTTCGATTTCGATTTCGATTTCGATTTCGATTTCGATTTCGATTTCGATTTCGATTTCGATTTCGATTTCGATTTCGATTTCGATTTCGATTTCGATTTCGATTTCGATTTCGATTTCGATTTCGATTTCGATTTCGATTTCGATTTCGATTTCGATTTCGATTTCGATTTCGATTTCGATTTCGATTTCGATTTCGATTTCGATTTCGATTTCGATTTCGATTTCGATTTCGATTTCGATTTCGATTTCGATTTCGATTTCGATTTCGATTTCGATTTCGATTTCGATTTCGATTTCGATTTCGATTTCGATTTCGATTTCGATTTCGATTTCGATTTCGATTTCGATTTCGATTTCGATTTCGATTTCGATTTCGATTTCGATTTCGATTTCGATTTCGATTTCGATTTCGATTTCGATTTCGATTTCGATTTCGATTTCGATTTCGATTTCGATTTCGATTTCGATTTCGATTTCGATTTCGATTTCGATTTCGATTTCGATTTCGATTTCGATTTCGATTTCGATTTCGATTTCGATTTCGATTTCGATTTCGATTTCGATTTCGATTTCGATTTCGATTTCGATTTCGATTTCGATTTCGATTTCGATTTCGATTTCGATTTCGATTTCGATTTCGATTTCGATTTCGATTTCGATTTCGATTTCGATTTCGATTTCGATTTCGATTTCGATATTTTCGATTGCATCTTCTTCTTTGATATCATCGTTGATTGCTTCTCCCACATCGATATCTTCTTTGATTGCTTCTTCCTCTTCGAAACCCTCTCTGATAGCTTTACGAATCAAAACATAAACCGCGAGCTGCGTGCAGCTCGCGCACCACCCAACCTCTAGTTATATTATATATAGCTCGATTACCACTCACTCACTGACTGACTGACTCATTGACATGATTGTTCTCCCAGATGCCACCTCGTAGGGTTGAAATTTTTGGTGGATTCGTATAGAGGGAGTGGGGGCGACCTCAGGAAAAATCTGACATTTCCCCTTTTCACCCCCTTTCACCCCCACCCCCAATGTATCTCGGAAACTATAGGTCGTAGAGGGTTTGCGCTCAAACTAATATTGCTCAGGGTGCTTTTTAATATAGGGATCCGAAAAAAAAAATTGGGGTCCCATACAAAAAATTTTTTATCCCATACAAAATTTTCACCCCCTCATACAAAACTTTTTTTTTTCTTTACTCTAATAACATGTGTCGATGTTTGGTGAAATCGTATAGATATTTAGTGTAGGTTAGGTGAAGGTGTAGGTGTAGGGTAGTTGTAGGGTAGTTGTAGGGTAGGTGTACGGTAGGTGTAGGGTAGTTGTAGGGTAGTTGTAGGGTAGTTGTAGGGTAGGTGTAGGGTAGTTGTAGGGTAGTTGTAGGGTAGTTGTAGGGTAGTTGTAGGGTAGTTGTAGGGTAGTTGTAGGGTAGTTGTAGGGTAGGTGAAGGGTTGGTGTAGGGTAGTTGTAGGGTAGTTGTAGGGTAGTTGTAGGGTAGGTGTAGGGTAGTTGTAGGGTAGTTGTAGGGTAGGTGTAGGGTAGGTGTAGGGTAGTTGTAGGGTAGTTGTAGGGTAGTTGTAGGGTAGGTGTAGGGTAGGTGTAGGGTAGGTGTAGGGTAGTTGTAGGGTAGTTGTAGGGTAGTTGTAGGGTAGTTGTAGGGTAGTTGTAGGGTAGTTGTTGGTCGATTTTGATTTCGATTTCGATTGCTTCTTCTTCTTTGATATCATCGTTAATTGCTTCTCCCACATCGATATCTTCTTTGATTGCTTCTTCCTCTTCGAAACCCTCTCTGATAGCTTGCTTCTACAACTTCGATATCCTCTTTGATTGCTTCTTCCACTTCTAAATCTTCATTGATTGCTCCTTCTACTTCAATATCATTAATAATTGCTTCTTTCACTTCTAAATCCTGTCTTATAGCTTTACAATGCACGCCAAAACCGCGAGCTGCGTGCAGCTCTTATCTCCTCAACGGTTAGAGATAGACATGCAAACCTTTACGGAATGTTTTTTTTTTTGTGAACGTGCTTATTTCACTACAATATCCTCTGTGATTGTTTCTTCTACTCTGATAAAGTCTTCTATTGCTTCGTTTACTTCTATATCCTCATTGATTGCTAAATCAACTTCAATATTATCTTCAATTGCTTTTTTACCTTCGATATTCTCTTTTATTGTTTCTTCCACTTCGACATCCTCCTGTATTGCTTCTTCCACTTCGACATCCTTTTGGATTGCTTCTTCCAGATTAATATCTTCTTTAATTGCTTGTGTTACATAAATATCCTTTTTTGTAGCATCTTTGATTTTGATATCAACATTGATTGCTTCTCCCACAACGATATCTTCTTTGATTGCTTCTTTTACATCGATATCGTTTTTGTTAACATCTTTCACTTCGCTATCCGCTTTGATTGCATCATTCTCTTCGATATCATCGTTGATTGCTTCTTCCTCTTCGAAACCCTCTCTGATTGCTTTACAATTTAAAACATAAACCGCGAGCTGCGTGCAGCTCGCGCACCACCCAACCTCTAGTTATAATATATATAGTTATATTATATATAGCTCGATTACCACTGACTGACTCACTCACTGACTGATTGACATGATTGTTCTCCCAGATGCCATCTCGTAGGGTTAAAATTTTTGGTGGATTCGTATAGAGGGAGTGGGGGCGACCTCAGGAAAAATCTGACATTTCCCCTTTTCACCCCCTTTCACCCCCACCCCCCATGTATCTCGGAAACTATAGGTCGTAGAGGGTTTGTGCTAAAACTAATGTTGCTCAGGGTTTATTTTTATGTAAGGATCCGAAAAAAAAAATTAGGGTTCCATACAAAAAAAAATAGTCCCATACAAAATTTTCACCCCCTCATACAAAACTTTTTTTTTTTACTTTAATGACATGTGTCGCTGTTTGGTGAAATCGTATAGATATTTAGTGTAGGTTAGGTGAAGGTGTAGGTGTAGGGTAGTTGTAGGGTAGGTGTAGGGTAGTTGTAGGGTAGTTGTAGGGTAGGTGTAGGATAGTTGTAGGGTAGGTGTAGGGTAGTTGTAGGGTAGGTGTAGGGTAGTTGTAGGGTAGGTGTAGGGTAGTTGTAGGGTAGTTGTAGGGTAAGTGTAGGGTAGTTGTAGGGTAGTTGTAGGGTAGGTGTAGGGTAGTTGTAGGGTAGGTGTAGGGTAGGTGTAGGGTAGTTGTAGGGTAGTTGTAGGGTAGGTGTAGAGTAGTTGTAGGGTAGATGTAGGGTAGTTGTAGGGTAGTTGTTGGTCGATTTCGTTTCCGATTTCGATTTCGATTTCGATTTCGATTTCGATTTCGATTTCGATTTCGATTTCGATTTCGATTTCGATTTCGATTTCGATTTCGATTTAGATTTCGATTTCGATTTCGATTTTGATTTCGATTTCGATTTCGATTTTGATTTTGATTTGCTTCTTTTACATTCATATTCTCTTTGATTCCTTCTCTTACATCAATATCCTCTGTTAAAGCATCATCCTCTTAAATATCTTCTCTAATTGCTTCTTTTACATCGATATCTTCTTTTATAACATCTTTCACTTCGCTATCTGCTTTGATGGCATCTTTCTCTTCGATATCATCGTTGATTGCTTCTTTCTCTTCAATATTCTCTTTGATTTCTTTTTCCACATCGATATCTTCTTTGATTGCTTCTCCCACATCAATATCTTTTTTGATTGCTTCTTCCATCAAAACATAAACCGCGAGCTGCGTGCAGCTCGCGCACCACCCAACCTCTAGTTATACTATATATAGCTCGATTACCACTGACTCACTCACTGACTGACTGACTGACTGACTGACTGATTGACATGATTGTTCTCCCAGATGCAACCTCGTAGGGTTAAAATTTTTGATGGATTCGTATAGAGAGAGTGGGGGCGACCTCAGGAAAAATCCGACTTTTCCCCTTTTCACCCCCTTTCACCCCCACCCCATATGTATCTCGGAAACTATGGGTCGTAGAGGGTTCGCGTTCAAACTAATGTTGCTCAGGGTGCATTTTTATATAAGGATCCGAAAAAAAAATTAAGGGTCCCATACAAAAAAAAATATCCCATACAAAATTTTCACCCCCTCATACAAAACTTTTTTTTTCATTTCGTTGATCACACGGTTGTTCTCCCAGATAGAATTGTATAGATGTTTAGTGAAGTGTAGGTGTAGGGGTAGGGGTCGGGTTTGGGTAGTTGTAGGGTAGGTGTAGGGTAGTTGTAGGGTAGTTGTAGGGTAGGTGTAGGGTAGGTGTAGGGTAGGTGTAGGGTAGTTGTAGGGCAGTTGTAGGGTAGGTGTAGGGTAGGTGTAGGGTAGTTAAAGGGTAGTTGTAGGGTAGTTGTAGGGTAGGTGTAGGGTAGTTGTAGAGTAGTTGTAGGGTAGGTGTAGGGTAGGTGTAGGGTAGTTGAAGGGTAGTTGTAGGGTAGGTGTAGGAAAGTTGTAGGGTAGGTGTAGGGTAGGTGTAGGGTAGTTGTAGGGTAGTTGTAGGGTAGGTGTAGGGTAGTTGTAGGGTAGTTGTAGGGTAGGTGTAGGGTAGTTGTAGGGTAGGTGTAGGGTAGGTGTAGGGTAGTTGTAGTTGTTGGTGTTGGTTTTCGATTTCGATTTCGATTTCGATTTCGATTTCGATTTCGATTTCGATTTCGATTTCGATTTCGATTTCGATTTCGATTTCGGTTTCGGTTTCGGTTTCGGTTTCGGTTTCGGTTTCGGTTTCGATTTCGATTTCGATTTCGATTTCGATTTCGATTTCGATTTCGATTTCGATTTCGATTTCGATTTCGATTTCGATTTCGATTTCGATTTCGATTTCGATTTCGATTTCGATTTCGATTTCGATTTCGATTTCGATTTCGATTTCGATTTCGATTTCGATTTCGATTTCGATTTCGATTTCGATTTCGATTTCGATTTCGATTTCGATTTCGATTTCGATTTCGATTTCGATTTCGATTTCGATTTCGATTTCGATTTCGATTTCGATTTCGATTTCGATTTCGATTTCGATTTCGATTTCGATTTCGATTTCGATTTCGATTTCGATTTCGATTTCGATTTCGATTTCGATTTCGATTTCGATTTCGATTTCGATTTCGATTTCGATTTCGATTTCGATTTCGATTTCGATTTCGATTTCGATTTCGATTTCGATTTCGATTTCGATTTCGATTTCGATTTCGATTTCGATTTCGATTTCGATTTCGATTTCGATTTCGATTTCGATTTCGATTTCGATTTCGATTTCGATTTCGATTTCGATTTCGATTTCGATTTCGATTTCGATTTCGATTTCGATTTCGATTTCGATTTCGATTTCGATTTCGATTTCGATTTCGATTTCGATTTCGATTTCGATTTCGATTTCGATTTCGATTTCGATTTCGATTTCGATTTCGATTTCGATTTCGATTTCGATTTCGATTTCGATTTCGATTTCGATTTCGATTTCGATTTCGATTGCTATCCGCTTTGATGGCATCTTTCTTTTCGATATCATCGTTGATTACTTCTTCCTCTTCGAAACCCTCTCTGATTGCTTTACAATTGAAAACATAAACCGCGAGCTGCGTGCAGCTCGCGCACCACCCAACCTCTAGTTTGTGTATATTTTTGGTCTATAATGGTAATCTAGGTGATTCTTCTAGACTAGAAGAACTACATACTTACTCATTTGTGCAAAATTTTCAGTTCAATTTTAGTTTTATCTACTGTATCTCTTCTTCTTTCCTAAATAAAGTCTTTCGGGCCCCAAAGAAATTGGATTGGATTGGCCCACAACAATACATCAAGAACAACAACAACTATAGATCAAGAATTCGGGCAAGTTTTTAGCGGGCCACATCATGCATATCACAAACATTTCCTATTTTGTAAAACTTTCGCCTATAAAATTTCATTGGGAAATAGGATTATCCAGTTTTAAGACTGAAGCAGGAAGTACCTACTTAATACAAATAAGAAGTAAAAACGCACTCCAAATAGTACATTTGATTGAAAGAAACGGTCAAAACAACTCTAATTTACCGAGTGATTTAACTTTCAAATCCATCAGATTTCCTGGCAAAACACTCCTTGCGCTTAGTTAAATTAATTGGCTCTCAGCACGCTACTAGACATCGTGTTTTGTTTTCGCTACTAAGACTGTAGGTTGGCTGATAATAAACAGCCCGAATATCAACTCGGGCTAGGCATCAACCTAAGAATTAATTTTATGGTTAGAAAATGTGTTGGACTTCATTTAGCAATCATAATTGACATTTTAACTCCTGCGCTAACAGGCAAGATGGCGGATCACTAATGTAATCATAATCATATAATTTATTGTTTTATGGTTCTAATATAATCAACAATATTATAAAAAAATACTACAAACTTTTGATACTTAATTGTATTTTGTATTTTCATTACGTCTATCGAACTACTTAGACCTAACTAAGTAGTTAGAATCGAAATCCTTAAAAACAGACTACTTAAGTTAATTTCTACTATTTTAACAAATTTTCTTTAATTGATAATTGCATTTTTGATTTTCATTACCTATCGTACTTAGTCCTAACTATTAAGTGGTTAGGATCGAAAACAGACATAAAGACAAAAACAGACAAAATAAATAAATTTAAATTAAAGAAAGAAAGAAAGAAAGAAAAGTTTTTTATTTAGCACAGCACAACAACGATACACAGAAGAAACTTAAGGACATTATGTAAGAAGGCGACATCGAGTTAAATAGGTAGCACAACAAAAAACAAAATAGAAAAGTAACATAGATCCTTTAGGAGTAAGATTGTGTTGAAATAACCTTAGATACTTCATAGACCTCTGGAGAATACCTATTAAGTAACTTAACCTAAAAATAGTTTATAAGCTAATTTTTAAGTGTCCTTTTTGAGCAATAAATTTCTCTCTTACTGAACTAGGTACCTACCTACTGAGTTAGGTCTTACTTAAAGGCTTATTAGACCACGCGTTATTCAGTCTGTCTAAGTTAGACTCTTACACTTAGCGTAGTATGTGTAATAAGAGTAAGCCACTAAGTTGGTCTTAGGCTTGACTAACTAGTCAGTAAGACAGTCTTACACGGATAGGCTTATCCTAGTCCGTGGTCTTACTAAGACCGACGTGAATACCACGTGGTCTATTTAAGCCTTTAACTGAAACTTAATAACATAACATAGGTAGATGAACACAGGTACACATTATAACAAATACTATCTTAGCCAAGAAAAGTAATTGATAATGGAGATTAATATTTTCTTTACCACAATTTTTATTAAGGGAGAGAATCACTTCGAACCAAAGAGGTTGGATTTTTTTTCTTTTCTTCGAACTAAGTTTAAAGAAATAAATATTATGACAGTTTCGTGCCAATACATATATGAAAACTTAATGTATCTCAGAGAAAATATCAAATTGTTTAAGGAAAATAGCGACAATCATAATGTTAGCACTAGAAATAAATATAAATTAGCTGTTCCTACTGTAAGGCTCCATAAAGTTCATCATAATCATCATCAGCCTATAGCAGTCCACTGCTGGACATAGGCCTCCCCTAATGAGCGCCATTGCGCCCTATCCTAAGCTCGATTCATCCAGCTTCTACCAGCAGCCATTCGCAGATCATCCCTCCACCTGGCCGGAGGGCGTCCTACACTACGTTTGCCGAGCCGCGGTCTCCACTCAAGAACTCGTTTACCCCAACGGTTATCGGTTCTTCGGCAGGTATGGCCAGCCCACTGCCACTTCAGCTTGCTAATTCTCTGAGCTATGTCGACAACTTTAGTTCTATGTCGAATGTACTCGTTACGGATTTTATCCTTCAGAGAAACTCCGAGCATAGCTCGTTCCATAGCTCGCTGAGCGACTTTAAACCGGTGGACTAGCCGTACTGTGAGTGTTTACGTTTCGGCTCCGTATGTCATGACGGGTAGGACGCACTGATTGAAAACTTTCGTTTTCAAACATTGTGGTATGGGTGACGAGAAAACTCGACGTAGTTTTCCAAATGCTGCCCAACCCAGCTTAATCCTCCTCTTGGCCATAAAGTTAGTCAATCTTTAAAAGAGCAATGTGTACGATTTGTTAACAAAATCCCAAATGATATGCTTAATTTATTTGTAAATAAATTCAAAAATGTTGTTAAACGTTACCTCTGTAATAAAGCTTATATAAAATTTCTGATTATTTAGATGACAAAAAAGCTTGGGATGTAACTGTCTCCAACTCCGTCAAAAACAATTTTATAGTCAAGAATAAACTTTGTAAAAAACAAGACATTAAAAAAAAATATAAGCCAAGCAGAGTAACTTGCCAATTCTTCTCTGTTTGGTCACGTTACGAATTGGTGTAAATTAAAAAAAATACGATTCAAAGTACTTTAAAGTGCTTAATAAATAAATAGATGTTTTTTTTTGACACAAAAACAATACAATCTAAGCAGCTACACTCGCTACAGACTAAGTAATAAATAAACAGCTCGAGCATTGCCTACGAAGTAACAAGAAGATAGTGTATTTTGATCCTCGGATAGGCGGCGCCGGCGCCGGTTTTGCGGTCTGTTGCGATATCTCGGTAAGTCGAGCCATGTCTGCTTCTGCGATGGCGCAATAACTACCTTTAGTCACGTGCTCCCTCATTCTGAATGAAGGAGAGATTACTTAATTAAATATGAAGTGCTGGTTACAGTAGTAGGATGCATAGTCAATTATTTTACTTAACTAGCTTACGCTAGTGGTTTCGTTTGCGTGGTACCGGGAAAAGACGTCTGTAAGTGTTATTAATTCTGGTTTTTTTACTTGGCTATTAAAGCAGCATGCATTTTAAATCTAAAATGCAATTTTTTAGCATTCTATCAATAAGATGCTGCGAAATATAATTATAGTTGTAACGAAATTATAGATTTCTGAAAAGTGCCAGAGTTGGTTCGGAAAAAGGTATCCTACGACTTTGCCCATCAATTTCTGTTGGGTATTTCTGAAACTCGTCATAGAAGGTGAGCGGAATTGTAATAAATATTTTATCTTTTGACTATATTGAAACTTAGAATAGCTAATTTTTATCCGGGTACCACGTGAGCAAAGCCGCGGGTGGAAGCTAGTAACTCATAAATCACTTGTGTCCTTTATTCTGACAGGCCAACCAAAGCTTCAAATTATGCTTCGCGCAAACAATCGCACAGTCATAGGTTGCGGTTTCGCAAACGTATAACCAGTGTACAAAGTATTCTCTTTGTATGGAAAACTCGTTTTTTTACGGGTAATAAAAATATCGGCGAAAAAATTAACTTGTTCTGTTGTGTATAGTGTGTAAGTATTGTATCGTCAGTCACGCCTGTCTGTGCCTTAAAATAGACATGGTGGTAGGTAGAGTCTTCGGGCTAGTCCGAGGACTCTACCTCTCTCTTCACAAAGAGATTACTTAGAATCTTTATTGTTTTTGTTCTTAAGGCATCTCTCCACTTAACACAACTTCCTATTATAAAGTGTTTTAATCCAACCTCCATCTTCGGAACTCAATCCTCACCTGCCCCTGGTGGACCCGAGCTAACAAACAGGAATGGCATACGGGTGATTGCGGCAAAGCGCAGCCAGTAACCGGCACAGCTAAATCCCCTGTCCAACGATAGGCAACAGAGCGTCGGCGGAGCGAGGAGAATGTGCCCTGCGAATCCCGCAATCCTCATCCCGCATGCCAGGCGTGAGGATTATGGGCATTATCCCCCTTCATAACAGAGGAGGTATCCAGCAGACTGCTATATGCTAGTACTGAAGTATTTATTTATATCGGGTGTAAAAAGACGTCTAGCGAAAGCAAAAGGTGGTGGTGGTAGGATAAACCAAAAACAAGCCAAATAAAAAAAAATGTTGTTTGAAAAGAAATTATAAACGGAGAAAACAATGTTTAAAGATTTAAAAACTTTACGGGCGGACTGTTTGCTACATATGCATATTATTTTATTGCAGATTTTTGTATTTAATTTGTTTTTTCCTATTTAAATGAGATAGTTAGGTAGATATTATGATGTAATGTGTTGTACTATGTGTATGTAAATAGAAAAATAATTAAAATGACATAGTTAAGTAAAAAAAATGTTTTCTTTTTTTCGCTGAATATGTTCAGAATCGCTGTCTGATTGCAACCTCTCAGTTTTCGGTAGTAGTATTTTACCACCCTGTACAGCAAAAGCCTACCATTTTACTTACAGAGGTGGTAAATTAAGAAACCACGCCGTCTTCACTTTCATTCGCTTTTAAATAAATAGCTATGGTGTAAGTGTATGTAAGTTACATCGCAATTGGCTCTGCTAGCAGGATGTTATCATGTGCTATTTGTAAAGAAAACTAATAGGTACGCCCAGTTTTGCTCGATTAGATTCTAGTTCCAGACCGGTTGGTTTGAGTGGAATATTCCTAGGTTACCTAGCGAAGCAAACACGCCCTCATACACAAACATTAGTGGAGTTTTTTCCCTTCAATTTCAATTTGTTTATTCAGTTGTATGAACTTTATTAAATTGTATAAAAAGTAGCCTATGTGTTAATCCAAGTCAGTCTATGCATATAACCACCTGTGGCGCAGTGGGCGATGGTCTAGGACGATTGGTTTAATGGTCCTAGGCCCGTCTGAGACGCAGAAGGTTGCGGGTTCGATTCCCGCCGCGAGACAAGCGTTTTTACGATTTGCAAATATTTGTCACTGGTCTAGGTAGTTTTTCTATGTATAATGTGTATGTAATATATTCACAAAAATACATAAGTATCAGTCATTTGGTTCCCATAATACAAGCTCCGCTTAGTTTGGTGCTAGATGCTGTATGATAATGCCCGGCATTATTTATTTATTCCAAGTCTCGTCAAAATCCGTTCAGCCTCTACGAAGTTGAGTGTGATGTGAGGAACACACAAACTTTCGCGTTTAATATTAGTGTGATGTGATGTAATAAATAGGGTTAAACTTGTGGGTGGGTGGACTGAAGTGCGTGGTCTACACCAGTACAATACTTCGCAAACTTTTTGTGTTCAAGGTACTTACATCTAGGAAATCGTACAATTTTGGAGGTACCGCCTTAAATGAAATTTTTTTTTTACATAATATTAATCAACATTTTTAATAATAAATCAACAAAACAATCTTTGTTGTTATAGAAACCTCGTTCGCGCGTCCACGTTTATTTTCTTTCGTATGACTATTAAAACTTATTTTTCTTTTCCGAAACACACTTATGAGTTATGACCACGGTTCTCCAGTGTACTGTACCGCAACACACACTTTGCGGTACTGCTCTAGGCCACGCACTTCAGTCCATGGTATCAACAGGCCTTAGGGTTTAGCTTACACGTTCAAGCAACCGTGTAATCTTGTTTTTTACGGAACAACGACCAAGCTCTATGTGAATTTGCCATTGCATTTTCTATCCAATTGCTGAACACTATAAAGTTGGTGTTTCAAAGCTTATCTGGTTATTGTACCGTGTAACTGAACGCTGTTCGCGTTGTTTTTACTTTTTAATTGAAGACGGTTAGGGGTAATTTTCGCGTTCGCACGCTATGACGTCAAATTATATGAGAAGCTAATTCATTATGATTATCGAGAAGAGATCATTATGTAGTCATAACTATGAGGTACTTGTTTGATATCATTGAACTTGTTAGACTTGAAATCAGTAACTGGATAACTTTAGTCATGAAAAGGATAGTTTTCAGAAGCTTACAATCGTTTAAAGTTATTTTACTTATGGAAACTAACGTGGATTAACTCATTCATATTGAAAAACCGGCTAAGTGCGAGTTGGACTCGCGCACGAAAGGGTCCGTACGTATGGGAGCCCCGCTTAAATATTTATTTTATTCTGTATTTAGTATTTGTTGTTATAGCGGCAACAGAAATATGTGTGAAAATTTCTACTGGTGACCGTCAGACAGACAGACAGACAGACGAACCGTGGAGTCTTATTAATAGGGTCCCATTTTTACCCTTTGTGTACGGAACCCTACAAACGAGAATTTTCACGTAGGTACTGTTACATCCGTGAAGGCACCGACAGCGTTTCGACTCCGTAAGAGAATTTTAGAATTAGTTTATAGTTCGTTTCTTTTGAATTTTTTCAATTCAAGATTTCAGTGCTGAAACTGAAAGCTTTTTTTTCTTCTAAGAGCGTGTTCAGACTATTTATAATACTTGTAGGATTAGTTTGAATTCTGATTTGAAACTCCCACATCAATTCGTCCCTCTAACTTCACCCATGCAATTTAGCATGAAATTGGTTAAATTTGACTCCCGAATAAGCAATACGAGGTACCTTTAATTTTACCCATGAAAGCTAACAATATTTTCTCGTTTCCTTTTCCTTGCTCGCTTCTAAACTCCCAAAAGTGCATTTATTATGCATAAAACGTCGAATTTGTTTACCAAAATGGCTATTTTCAACGCATGCGTGAACGACCAGACTGTGTCTAGACAGGGTGGTTTTACGACCAGCTCCAAATGAACCCCTCGCTTCGTCCCGAACCTTGCAGATTCTGTAATTTGTATTGCTACGGATAGGTCTCTAGTTTATTGGTTGAAAATGTGGAAAGTAAAGATTTCGCTAACGTTGGCGATGGGCCAGCCTGATAGTTTATTGTTTTAAAAGATGGGGAGAGAATTTTGATTAAAAAAGTGTTTTTTGAAAGGAGTTTTCAAAATGCAGCAAAGAGTAACTTAAGTTAATTGCAATTTTGCATTCCGTACCCAGCTTAGACACTACCTATCTGCGTATTTTGATTTGAAACAATGCCTGCTGTTCGTATGATTATAAACAATCTTACACAGCTGTATTTCAGTTGTCGCCATGCAGACAAATTATATACCTACCTACGAACTTTTTAGTTGTGTTTGAAGCAATTCTCCAAGAGAACGTCTTTATAGAAGGCCAGGTATTGATAAATTCGATAATTTATATAAATAAGCTATTTATTTCCCAACAATCAGATGTTGAATAACATTTCATTTGAAATAAATTAAATCTAATAATTTCATTACAATTGCATTATTATTTCATGAATTTAGGTAATTTATTTTAAATCTTCATTTTAGATTTTCTTAGTTCATGCCTTACTATTTTAATTTTATATTTATTTATTATGTTTGGGATGACCATTTTTGATAGGCCTCCTCCATCATGTCCCATTTGTCTCTGTCCAGTGCAATATACGATAAATGATGTTAAGGACCTAAATGTGAATTAATTTTGTTGTTACAACAAAATTAATTCCTATCCTGTTTGACTAAGTATTTTTTTATTTTTTAGCCTCAAAGTGCTTTTTACTAGCTGGTAGAAGTTTGTATAAAAACAAGTTTACAAATATAATGATTTTAACAATACCATGGTAACATCTGCAATTCTTTAGTTGTCACCTTGTCGCCAATGTCGCCATGTCGCCAAACCATAGACAAACTGCTGAAACCAGCTATCGTTATAATCTGCACGAGTACGGTCTTGGCAATGAAATGGGGTGCTTTTATGAACAGGGGCGCGGAGAGATAAGTCGCAGGGCTGCCGCTGACACTTGACTTTTGTAAAAAAACTTGCAGTTTACAAATTCTATAGTAAACTTGGTGACAAGCATAATACAACCCACTAGTCAGGTAGATCTCTCTGTTTCATATTTGTAAATGTGGATCAGCAGTCAGCACATTTCAATTTGAGTACCTAATCATAACAGTCTTTAATTAAGACGCATTAGATACTTTAAAATTATAATGATTTACCTTTAAAACACGTCTTGTTGGTCAACTTTTGTCACTGACCGTACCTAATAAGCAAAAAAAAATGTTTACTCGGCTTCTCGACGTCCCTACTTCTTTATAAATAAAAATCGAAATTAAATTTTATTAAAAGTAAGTGAATTAGGTACCTACTTGTACATTTTCATTTTATTTTTATTTACTTTTTTATATGAAATCCCACGGATAACAGAAAAAAATCCAAAGCGCCTAAAATATATAGATGTAGTGCGAAAAACGAGAGCAAGTTAAACACAGAAAAAAAAGAATCGTTTTCATTGGAAATAAAAACACAGACTACGTTGGTAGGTAGGTGCCTATAGATCCCGTTAAGATTTCAATTAGATCATTACCCTCGTCTCGTGATACCATTAACTCCAGACGTTCCTCGAAAATGTCTTTTGTTTTTAATTTCAGTATTCTGTCGGCTGAAGATGAAATATGACGGCTATTGAAATGCAAACCGTTATGTGAGATGAGAAATTAAAATACTTGGAGATTGTCGTTTATTGCCTTTTTTTGTCGTAACTCGAATGACAAGATTTTGTATTTTTTAAATTATTACTTTGCTTTCACTATAGTGATTAATAAAATACGTTTTTACCCAATTATTAACAACAACGAATTCTTGAGTGGAGACCACGTCTGGGTAATCGTAGTGTAGGAAGCAGTGTATTGACGCGTTAGTGTAATATGGTATCAACCCTATGAGTTTGGGATAGGTCGGCGACGGTCGATAGCACCCCTAACTCTACGATTTATGTGTTGAGACTTGGCACGTTCTATTTACAAAATACAAACTTCTGTTGCTCTACCTATGCTTTCAGGTGTCTTTCATCAGAGGACAGAATCAAATTTGCATCGATCGGAAATCACAGTTGAAATTATCACTAGGGAATAAAGGACAACATAATTTGATAAGGTTTTGCACATGAGTGAATGCACAGATTTTTATGTTTAGTACTAAAGTAAGTGAATGATCGCATGTCAGTATTCTTACTTTGACAAGCGTCTTTTCGCAGATCACTCCACCCGGCCGGCGGGCGTCCTACACTACGTTTGCCGAGCCACGGTCTCCACTCAATAACTCGGTTACCCCAACGGTTATCGGTTCTTCGGCAAATAAGGCCAGCTCACTGCCACTTCAGCTTGAGCTTAATTCTCTGAGCTATGTCGACAACTTTATATCATATAAATTGTGTAATGTTATAAATTGATGGGGTTGATTTAATTTAAAGTTTTTTCTTTCTTTTAAGAGCTTTTAATAAAAGCTTGTTTTTAAAAGTGTTTTTACCAATAATTTATTTTTTATTTTTTAGTTATTCTAAATGTTTCATAATCTTTAATTTAATTTAAAGCGTCATTGTTGACGCTTAATTAGTTTTCCTGTTAATCTAGTACAGTCTATAAGTTCTTCATTAAGGAGGGTTGAGCGCAAACGTCAGTTTCTTCCTATTCTTGTCAGCAAACCCTACAATTTGATACCCATATTACAAAAAATAACAAGTTCCCCATCTTGGATATAATCATCATCATCATCATCATCAGCCTATAGCAGTCCACTGCTGGACATAGGCCTCCCCTAATGAGCGCCATTGCGCCCTGTCCTGAGCTCAACGCATCCAGCTTCTACCAGCATCTTTTCGCAGATCACTCCACCCGGCCGGTGGGCGTCCTACACTACGTTTGCCGAGCCACGGTCTCTACTCAATAACTCGGTTACCCCAACGGTTATCGGTTCATCGACAGATAAGGCCAGCCCACTGCCACTTCAGCTTGAGCTTAATTCTCTGAGCTATGTCGACAACTTTAGTTCTATGCTGGATATACTCGTTACGGATTTTATCCTTCAGAGAAACTCCCGAGCTTAGCTCTTTCCATAGCTCGCTGAGCGACTTTAAACTGGTGGACTAGCCGTACTGTGAGTGTCCACGTTTCGGCTCTGTATGTCATGACGGGTAGGACGCACTGATTGAAAACTTTCGGTTTCAAACATTGCGGTATGGGTGACGAGAAAACTCGACGTAGTTTTCCAAATGCTGCCCAACCCAGCTGAATCCTCCTCTTGGCCTCCTTCTCGAAGTGGTTTCTACCCAACTGCAATATCTGCCCGACGTGTGTTTACTCCGAAACAACTTCAAGAAGGTGTCCATTAACGACGACAGGACTCGGATCAATTCGGTCATTGACCATGACTTTGTTCTTGTCCAAGTTCATGCCGAGACCTATCTTTCGCGAGGCTGATGCTAGGCCGTCCAGCATTTGTTGCTTCTCCAGCGACTCCGACAGTAGGACTATGTCATCAGCAGCCATCTTAGATGGTCCACCATATTGGATTTAGAGTGAAGACATTTAGTTTATCGTATTCTTCTCAGCAAACCCTTTCATTTGATACTTACCCGTATCATGAGAGTGCACAAAAAATAACTAATTCACCATTTTGGGCCGTCCGACCTATTGGATTTAGATTGAGTGATTTTGTTTTTCGCATTCTTCTCAGCAAACCCTTTCATTTGATACCCATTTCATGGGAGTGCATAAAAAATAACTAGTCCGCCATCTTGGGTAATCCGCCATGTTTGACTTAGAATTACGTCACATAAAGCTATGTGACGTAATTCTAAGTCAAACATGGCGGTCTAAGTCAACCATGCATCGTCATCCAAACTAAACGTGTGTACAAAATTTCTGCTCAATCGGTTGAAGATATCTGCTTCAAAATTGAGTTGCAAGATTTCACCCGAGTTAAAATGCAAACTTATCTCGGGGGCTCCGCCATGTGGCATTTAGAATGACGTCATACAGCTTACCATGCATTGTCACCCAAACTAAACGTGTTTTCAAAATTTCAGCTCAATCGGTTGAAGATGTCTGCTTGTGAGTTGCAAGATTCCACCCGCACATACATAGTTACAATGCTTGTTAAATAAAAGCTTTTAATAATATATTTATCTGATAGCCGTTGCTAGCTACCTATATCAATACCGATATACAGAATACCAGCGCTGAATAGGTAGGTTGTTGCCTTCTTAGCATTATGCTGAGTTGACGCCTTTTAGGTGAGACACTAAACTAACAGTTTGTGAGGTTTTGTGCGCAGGATATTTACTTTATTAGCTGATTCGTAGTGGGATGAACGTACTTACTTAAGCACCTTCTTCATCTTGTGCACTTTTACAGCCTCTTTCACCATTGTTTTTTTGTATCTTTATTCAAGTCGTGTCTTTCCAAATAAATTATTTATATTTGTATTTCTATCATTTCTATTATGTATACAGTACGTTAAAGGCAACCGTTTTAAGTTAGGTACGTTTTGCTATAGCGGACACAAATACTAAATAATTAACATTATTGCTCTCAAAAATAAGGTATTTAATTTGTTTACATAGCTTGTATGCTAGATGGCGCTGATCAAAACGTACGCATTCTAGAACGCGCTATTGAAGCGTTTTGGGAATTCAACTACTTTCAGATCAATTCCTGTTAATGTACGAATACTTAAAGAACCAATAATCTTTTAGATTTTTAAAACGCTAGTTACTTAACTTACTGTAATATGCGTATTATAATATTCTTGATTGAGGCTTTTGTGTCAAGTTAACACAATTCTGCCAAACTGCCAATGTTCGTGTCATGCTAGTGTCATAAGGTAGTAAGTATTTGTTTGTAATAATGATGTGATGACGGAAATGAAAAATAAGAATATGATGGAAATGATAAATAAGAAATGTTGATAAAGTTAATGAATTATCGAATTGACTTGACGTGTCTTCATTTTGGCTTTTATGTTTATGATACTTTATTGAACATTAAATGTAACAAAAAGGTGGACTTAAGGTATTTTCTACCAGTCAAACCTGTGGTTTGTTTTTAGATGCGTGCTATAATTAAATCTTAATATTACTTAAAACTACAACTGTATACATATTATTTTATAAAAAAAAACTACATATAAAAATTACATACACCTAAGTAGGTACATAAATACTTATAACAAATGTGGGATTTTTGGGACTGTAAAAACCAATCTAGATACGTAATTGAACTTTGTGTCACCGTCCGTCGGCGTCGGCGTCGTGGCTGTCAACAGTCAGTCATCGAGACCGCCACGCACGCCCCGAATACGGAATACCTACTTGCAGACCATCAAAGTGTTTCGGTTTCCGTACTTGCAAGCAAACACCAGGTATATAAACCTGGTCGAGTAATTCCGTCCAATCCCTATTTTGGACGAAAAAAGCTTATGAATTCGATTTTTCCGATCAAAAAAATATCGAATATGTTATTGTTAAACCAAGTTTGGTAGCTTTTTGCACTAAACTTGCTTTAGCTACTAGCCTTTAGCACCATTAGAGAATTTTACAATTTTTATCAAGTGAACGAAGAAAATCAAACATGGCGGCAAAATTCAATTTGCATTCATATCCAGCACGATTTAAAATCTGAACACGTCATTAAATCGTGCATTGATCGGTAATGGAAAACATGACCAATATACATCGAGCCTTTTTTGTTTGCTATTGTTTTATTCAAAGGGTCCAGTTAAAGTGGCCATTGATTGCTCTTGAAAATAACTCATTTTGAGTTTTATTTCTTAATAAAAAGGATTGGTTTTGTGTAAAATAGGGTATTAATAATAGTAATGTGAAATGTCCGTGGGAAGTAAAAAATATTATTATTGTGGGGGTAGGTATGTAAGTAGGATTTCTTTCTAGCATAAATCATGTTCTCCCCTTTTATAAGGTTAATGTTGCAATGTAAACATGCGGGGAAAAGGGGCTTGGGCCATTAACAATTTATGTTACTACTAGCTTCCACTCGCGGCTTCGTTCGAGTGTTACCCGGGTAAAAAGTAATTCAGCCTTCAGGTTACTTCAGGTGCAGGTTAATTCAGAAACTATGTATTATTCTAAGTTTCATCCAAATCCGCTCAGCCTTTACATATTTGAATGGGAACAAACATACAAAACACACACAAACTTTCGCATTTACAATATTATATACGATATACACACCTACCGGCGCGCGTCGGAGAGCATCGAAGAGCGCCGGCCGGCGTGTTAATGTAAATCGTACATTAGTGATTTAAGATCGTCTTGTTTTAACTTAAAAAATAAATGGTGACTATGTCGCTAGATTTTGATAATTTTAACCAATGGAGCGCCATCACTGACTAAAGGCACGCCGCCGTGTTAATAAAAAAAAGTCAGTCTAACGTTGACTGGCCTCGCATATGACGCTCCGTGCCATCAAAAAGATAACTATTTCTTTTACGGTGCCATGCTCGAGGAGCCGGTGACGGTGAACACGAACTGTCTTGTTATTCAGCACTCAAAGCGTTGTGTATATATTTACGCTCGACGAGATGCGGCACTAAAACAGGATTTTTTTTCTGATACCCACCTTTCTTGAGTACCTATCTAGGTATGTCAACATATCAGTTGTCATTTAACTTACCAGCTCATTTACCGTAGATAAGGTAATTCAATTCGATCCCCAACCCGCATGCCCAGCGTAGGGATTATGTTCTAATCCCCCTTGTTTTCAGGGGTAGCTTATGTCCAGCAGTGGACTGATGTAGGCTGGTGTTATTGTTGTGGTTATCCGGTACCGCTCTGTTATATTAATTCTCCTTACATCATCACTTTCATCTTACAAAATTAAATGCCCATCACTACTTAGTATAAAACGAAGTCGCTTTCCGCTGGTAAACTGTCTCCAACTCCCTCAAAAACAATGTAATAGTTAATAATAAACTTTGTAAAAAACAAGACTTTAAAAAAATATAAGCCAAGCATAGTTTCTGGCCAATTCTTCTGTTTGATCGCGATACGAATTGGTATAAATTTAAATTTAAAAAAATTGACG
The DNA here is from genome assembly GCA_951804965.1 of Horisme vitalbata. Classification (NCBI taxonomy): domain Eukaryota; kingdom Metazoa; phylum Arthropoda; class Insecta; order Lepidoptera; family Geometridae; genus Horisme; species Horisme vitalbata. Next base: position 4,514,964 of record OX638093.1, read on the forward strand.
TTTCTAACTGTACTGTATGTGCTTATTGAATAAACCTATTTTGATTTTGGTTTTTTAATTTTGCTGTCTGTCCCTAATGTAGACTCAGATCTTTAAAACTACGCAACGGATTTTGATGCGGTTTTTTTAATAGATAGAGTGATTCAAGAGGAAGGTTTATTGTATAAAGCCGGGGCCGATAGCTAGTTGATATTATATTGCTTGCTATTTACAACGCAAATTCCTGCTTATAATTAGACAATTATATAAAGCATGTATTTTGATGCCATGTCATGTCACACAATAGTGTTGGGACATCGATATCGATAGTTCAATCGCAATCACTTTAATCGCATCATTAGCGAGATCGCATCTGCACGATGACAATGATTAATCGGAGAAAAGTATTTTTATGCGACTTTCTCTATGATCATCGAGATAACCCCGAGATGATGGGTTTGGTTCCAGTATTTTGACGTACTTGACTTGAAATATACCTGTCTTATACTCGACTAAAAATAACATAAAAAAGCGTTATCATAACTAGATAAGTAGGTATATTTTGTATAAGTAATTTTACCTATTTTGTAGAGTACTTATATACGTAACAAAAAAAACTGATGGAAATCGTTGCGTTTCAGATAATTAACGTCCTTTCGTCCGTTGCCTCCTGTGATAGTTTTGAGGGGAAAGGAAGGGTGGATGGGATTCATTGCGCTTGACGAAAGCAGAAAGCTCCAAATTTCCCAAACAGGGAGGCCTAAAGTAATTTCACTTTTCTGCCCTGATTCTGAATAGGGAATTGTCACAACACATAGGTAAATATCGCTAAAACTGACAAACTTTCATTTCATTTTCACAGTTCTTGCGATAGATATCTAATGTGATAATCATCTCTGTTACCAAGAATAGGTAATAAGGAATAACCTCAATAGATAAATATCGCTAAAACTGTCAAATTTTTATAGAATTTTTACAATTCTGGCAAAAAATATCTAATGTGTTATCTCTATTCAAGAACCAGAAAAGACCAGAAAATTTCAGTAGACTTTTAACTATACCGAGACAGTAGAAGAAGAACGGTAGTACCTGCCTATGTGCTATTTATGTGGGGCTTTCTCTAAGTTTGTCCGAATAAGGAGCATCGTTCTATTTTTGGTGCGGGCAAAGACCTCGCTTTTCAGCTGAGTCGAATTAGCGAGGGATGGGGCACTATGATCGACGGTCTTGTTTTCACCTGTTTCTATTTTGTGTAAACTTAGTCTTAGGTATAGGAATCTGCGAATACATAAATGAACAAATAATATGTAATCTGCCAGTGGGACGATGAGAAGAGTCAATTTAGCTGATATTTGATTACAAATAAAAGATAAAGGGTTGCGTCTGGAGGGCAATTCACGGGTTTACTCGATACAGAGTCGTATCCACTATGAGTCTCCCAACTTGGGTCGATGGTTTGTGTCTACTCTAAAGTCACGATTCATATAAATACCTATTCTTACGGCCACTCGACTGAAGTCGCTGCGACATTTCCGTGACATGGCTAAAATACGTTTCGTTTTACGCGGGTAAATTTACAGTAGTTGGGGTAAAATAGGCCGATTTCGTACATCATAATTTTAGGCTTAAAACCATGCAAAAATAGTAATTAAAAATGTATTTTATTTATATTAATCATAGTATGCTTAAAATGCAACTATTGGGGCTTACTGATAGAAAAAAAAAGATTATTTTAGGTAGGTACTAAGACAAGTTTATAAGCTTGAAACGAAACGTAAATGCTTGGTTTGTTTGTTTACGAGCTCTCAAGCAAGTGTCAGTCAAAGCGGGGGTTGCCGGTGGTCGGTAAAAACTTATTTTTTTTATAAATGTAATAAAAACTTTACATTGCCCAAATAATAAATTATTTCAGCGTTGAAGCCGATTCTTTAGATTTAATCAATTTATAAGGAATAATAATTAGGTATCGATTGTAATACTGTTTCTGAATGAATATTCGAACTGACGAAAATCTAAGTACCAGTGAAAAAAAAAAACACAAACACACGCTCATGCTCATGCCTCATGCTATGGAGCTGATTTTGTCCATGCTGAGAAGTGTAAGCCAAATTAGGTTTTCTCTCAGCTTAATGCTACTCAGCTTGCGTAGCAACGCTGTTTTTCAGAGAAAACCTCACGATCGCTGCGCATTATTGTAAGCAAACGAATACCTATATATATGGATGTAGGCGTAGCTCAGTATTTAGACAGGAAGGTAGGTACATAGGTATTACATAAAAAAGTACACATTGTATAATATGCCCATGATATGATAAAATATTAAACAAATACTAATTAAACAAATACTTATTAATAGGTATGTAGTACTAAATATTACCTAGTTTATTAATCAGCTAAGAGCTTGAAGGGTAGGTAGGTTTAGTACCTACTACATGACTGAATACAACTTAGATAAGCATCATTCAAATACATACATAAAAAAAAAAAAAAAAACCTACATAAATACCTACTTACCTACCTACACTTTTAATAAACTTAAATAAAAATAAGAAGAAAATATATACCTCGGTATATCGGTTTATTAATAATACACATAACATGACCTATGTCCTTGTTTATGTCAGTTCTTGTGGGACGTACCAACAACAATAAAACGTAGATACACTTTAAATTAGTCTGCTGTATATCTACTCATTGTTAATTCTTGCCTAAGTTGTATTCGGTGGTTATTTCGCCACCTATTCATTATCACCCATTTTAAAAAAAAATATGTTATATCGAAATTAAATATCAATGTTGGAAACATCGATGTAAATATGGCGGCTTTCATCAACTATATCATCGACAAATCCTACGACAAGCGATGTCGTGTGCTCGGGACCACTCGTTGCATGTCTCTTAATTTGAGTCGACTTTTGTCTGTTGGTGATTTCACGAGAATACTGTTTTTCAGCTTCGAGAGACAAAATGGCGGATCACTCTACCTAAGTCTAGTAGAAGTCAATGTCTCTGGCTTGAGAATTGCCCTCCTGAGCACTTACTGATAAAAGTCTTTTCAAATCTGCACAAGCAGGTCTTTCTAGGTCACAATTTCTGATTTATTTATTTTAATATATTCTATTTGTACCTACTATTTTATATAAAATAAAATTCGATCTCTTGATATGTAAGTATTTTATTATTATTATTTGTATATTATAAGGATTTATGTACCAAGGTGTATGTAATTTCAACCTGTGATTTGTTTTTAGATGCCTACCACCATCTAAAAACATATCAAGGTTTGGCTGGTAGAAAATGCTCGTAGCATTAAGCCCACCTTTTTGTTACATTTAATGTGCAATAAAGTATAAATAAATAAAACTCCTATTTCCTATCATCTTTCGAATTGCCGGTTCTTTGGCTCTCTTTAGGGGAGGCCTATGTTCAGCAGTGGACTGGTATATGCTAAATAGATGATGATGGTGGGAAGTACACCCTCCAAAACGAAAAAAGATTTTTTACAATAGGTTTAGAAATGACGGAGTTATATTCAAGCATAAAAAAATACACCCGAATTGAAAACCGACTTCAAAAAAAGTCGTTTCTCAATTCGGTTCTTTTGAAGTCTGTTAAAAACAAAACCGAATCCAAGACTCATCGGTAGGTACCTACCTATCACATCACTAAAATTCGTACACACACGCCAAACCACAGTGTGGCATAACTAAACAAATACAGTTAATTTTGCGTATTAGATTGGTGATTGTAGAGTAAACATTTGTAAACTGTGAGCTGGAGCTATTTGAAATGCAGAAATAGAAAGGGGAATGATCGTTCTTATTATTGACAGCTTACAGTGCGTTCACACTAAACTATAATGTAAAAAATAACACACTAAACTAGGAACCGAATATAAAGATGTAGGTAGAGTAGTAGGGATTTATTAGTATCTACCTACCTTGGTAAATTATAAAAATCTATTTCAAATAGTTGCTTGGTTGGCTTGTCGTAGAGTCCTATTGATCGATAAATTAGCCATTAAATTTACTTAGCTATACATCTCTGTCGGAACTAACCTGTGTTATACTCTGTCCGAGAAATGTTGAACTTTGAGATTCAGAAACTGGCCTTTCGTATCTTTTTTTGATGTTTTTCATAGAATTTGCAAATTGGCCTGCCAGTTACAAGCTGTTACGTTATTCACTTATCTTCTTAGCTCTCTAGATCACTTTAGTTAAGCAACAATCTGCGCGGTCACTCCTTGGATGTGTGGCCGTTTAGTGGCATTTATATCTGAGCGCTTCCGTGCTTCGGAAGGCACGTTAAGATGTTGGTCCCGGCTTTTTCAGCCGTTAAACCATGTCGGAGGCCTTCGAGCGGCCTAAAAACTCTGACACTAGGGTTGGCTACTAACCCATACGAAGAAGGAAGGAATCTAAGATTTTGACAGATGCTTCAATTTTGCAGGCCTCGTAGGGCTTAAGGACAAAATACGTAGCCGACGCTATATCTTTTCAGCAAGGACAAAAGTTATTTTGTTGTAGCCTCTTTGTTACCTGAGGCCTCAATAACTCATTTGAACACCGAAATGGTCAGCACTGGACCTTTATTTGCAAACGTTGACATTTCACCTGTCGAAATTCAAAGAACGTCAATTGACAAACTGTCAAGGTTTGTAAGGGTTGTCGATTGACGTGGAGCGGAGCGGAGCGGGCTGCGAGTTGGCCAATCACAATGCTCGAAATCTCCACTGCATCACGTGAGCAATCACGTGAGCAAAGATTACCAGGCATCACCCAGGCATCACCCAGGCATCATTCCTAATAGGGATTTATCCCTAATAGGGATTATATATTATTATTTATTTTATTATTTTATTTTTAAAATCAATGGAAATCGACAAAGTTATAGAGCGTCAAAGTTCGGGAGTGGGGGCTCGCGACGTCACTTGTATGTTAAAAGTATACTTACCCGTGACGTCACGAGGAATATCAACGCACTATATCTTTGTCACTTTTAGTTTTATTGATAAAAGAAAAAATACGTGTCCAATATTTTTTTTAAATGTAAATGAAGGATTAAGTAGAATTTTTCAGGCATCTAGCCTGAAAGTAGCGGTTGTAACTCCTTGCACCCGTGTTTTGGACGAGAATGAAACACCCATTTCATATTGGTAACACATTAAGCACGAAAGACCATTCCATAGCATGGCCAAAGTCAAAGTCAAAGTCAAAGTTTATTTATTGCTTGAAATACATGTAAGAGGTTGTTATTTATTATAATATGGAAACAATGTATTCTGCCTTATAAAATGACATGCAATATTTTTAAATTAACAATGTTTGCTTAATAATATAATAACTAATATAAATAAAAAAGGCTCTCCCTTCCCTTAGAAAAAAACAAACCGGGGTTAACCTGTTTAATGGTATTAGGATGGGATTTTCAAAAAACTGTGCTGTGCTAAACTATATCGCCTGCGCGACCTTAGTCTCCGAGAACCTACGCTTAGGCTAAGAGGTTTAAATTAAAAACTGCAAGCTATTCAATGGGTAGCCCAAACATTCTAACACACACAAACGGTAGACCTTTCGCCTCGAAGAAGTGAAATATGGGCCATGTGCTCGTTTCATCTTCAGGTACTTTAAAAAAATATGTGAAAAGTTTTTTCACTGCTGAATAATTTACAGCAGTGAAAGCTTTAAACTTACGTCGCTATACATAAACAGCGCCTGATGAAATAAAGACCATTTTATGACTATGGTAGTATGGGACTTGGCACAGCAGAATACAAATTAAAACTATAAAATGCAAAACAATAGCACAGCCCTATTCCCAGGGGTGGAACTAACTGATATATCCCCTTGGGACAACCCTGATCGATATGTCATTGACCTTGAACTCCATCATCGTAATGAACCGCTCCTAGTTCCGTTGCCATTTACATTCGAAGCATATTGTGTACTTACGGTCTGTTTCATAATAAAATGACATTTTGAAACACTTATAAACATGAAACGCATATTATAGTCATTCTGTCCCTGTCGTTCAGGTTTCAACAAAAAAGCTGGCATGAGACTTGGAGAAAAATAAGTACCTATATTATAGGTACTTATGGTCTGTTTCATAATAAAATGACATTTTGAAACGCATATAAGTCTGTCCCTGTCGTTCAGGTTTCAACAAAAAAGCTGGCATGAGACTTGGAGAAAAATAAGTAACTATATTATAGGTACGTATGGTATGTTTCATAATAAAATGACATTTTGAAACGCATATAAGTCTGTCCCTGTCGTTCAGGTTTCAACAAAAAGAGCTGGCATGAGACTTGGAGAAAAAAAAATCATTTATTTTAATTATGTTCAATTTAAAAAAAAGTAACACTTTTTTTTCAAGAGTTTAACAATTACATTTTTTCATACTCAAGTCACTGAAGTCAGTCACGTTCGTGCGAAATTTTATAAAAAGTTTTGCATTGTTATTTTCAACACGTACAAACCTTTGCAAAATGTAACACTTACGCAATACTTAGTGTTAAAATCCTCTGGTTTTCTACCGTAAGAGCAGTTTATTGATATTGGGTATATTTGTGTAGAGAGGTCGTTCAGTCGTAGGTATATGTGTACATTTTTTTTATATATAATAGACCAGCTCTTGACCTCGAGGCTTGCATAGGCAAGGATGAGGTCGAAGATGGGGCGAGCTTTCCCAGAAGATGCCTATTAACTCTCTTTTTGAAGCTGTTAGGGTCATAACTCATAAGTCAATGGAAAAAACAGACGCTGGCAGCTGATTCCATGTTTTAGCAGTGCGCATTATAAATGATGTTTGGAAGCGCTTAGTTCTGGTAGAAGGAACATCAACTTCCTGAAGTTCCTATGGAAGATGGAAGAATGGTGAAAGGTGGTACCTATGTGTAGTGTATAACGTCTGTGGCCTGGACGAATGTCATGTCAGTCGGAATACAGCCTTGGTTTGTACGCTTGGTTTTATTCAATAACCCCGGATCTTACAGTGGCGACGAGGATTTACTGTAATTTTGGACTGTGCGTGCATAAATTTAAGTTATTAATCATGACAATCGGAAAAATAAGCGAGTTTGATGTGAAAACCGGATCGTGGTCATCATACGCGGAGCGATTGGAAATGTACTTTAAAGTGAATAAGATCGAGGACGATTTGAAATTACCTACGTTAATTTCGGCTATGGGGGATGAAGCTTATGAGCTTTTTGTTAATTTGGCGAGTCCCAAGAAGCCGGCCGACTTGACATATGCAGAAGCAAAGGAGCTGTTGAGTCGCCATTTGCAACCGACTCCATCAGTGCTTGCGGAAAGGTACCGATTCCGGCAGCGGAGACAGCGAGCCGAGGAACACATAAGAGATTACGTAGCCGAATTAAAGAAACTTGCCAGAAACTGCAAATTCAAGGATAAACTTTCAGAAAATTTACGAGATCAATTCGTTTGCGGTTTGAAGGGTGACGTCATCCGTCAACGGTTATTTGCGGAGGATGGCGAAATATCTTTTATGGAGGCCGTGAAGCATGCTACGTCTTTAGAGGCGGCAGAGCGGGATGCGGCAGCGGTGGAGGTGCGCAGTACGGCGGAGGAGACGCCGGTGGCAGCAGCGGGTGCGGAGGTGCACGCCATGCAAGCGCGGGCAACGCGCGCCGCCTCAGTCAGGCAGCCAGCGCGCACAGGTGCGGGCGCCGCTGGTTCGCGGGGAGTGGGCGCAGGCCACCGGGATAGCTCTGTTCCGTGCCAGGCCTGCGGAGCGTCCACACATATTTACGGGAACTGTGGGTTCCGTAACTACGTTTGTAGTCGGTGCAAACGGCCAGGACATCTTCGCCGAATGTGTTCGGAGGACGGTGCTGTTCCAGGCGGAGCAACATCGACGGCGGCAGCACGCTTCAGGTCGGCCGCGAATCGCGGATTTCATTACGCGGCTGACAGTGCGACGGGCGAGGGCAGCGTCGACGATGCATCCGAGGAACAATTTGAGGATCAATTCCTGGATCTACATCAACTAAGTTTGAGGGACTATAAGCCGGTGAGTTTGTCACTATGTATTGATGGAAAAGTTATATCAATGGAAATAGATACAGGCACTCCGATATCATGTATCAGTAAACGTACTTATGATATGTATTTCAAAGATCTAAAGATCCATCCATACGATTTAGGCTTACGATTCTATGATGGTTCAAATATACGGCCGTTAGGGTATATTATGACATCGGTAAAATATAAAGATAGATGTAAGGAGTTAGAATTATTCGTGATCGACCGAGGCACTACTTCCTTATTGGGTAGACAGTGGCTAAGTGAGTTAAAGATAGAAATTCCATCTATTAATAATGTGCAACCGGACGCTCGTTCCGGCGGAATGAATATGAATAAGGCTGTAGATGCATTGGTCGGCAGATATAAGCAGCTGTTCGATGGATCCTTGGGAAGGTTCACGGGAGGCAAGGCCACGCTAAGGGTGCGTGAGGGCGCGGCGCCGGTGTTCCACCGCGCGCGGACACTGCCTTAACTGCACTAACTTACGCCCGCATCTTCTCTCTTGTGATACCCGGATAAAAAGTAGCATATAGTGTTAATTAATCCAGGTCATAGACTATGTATGTTCCAAGTTTCATTAAAATCCGTTCAGTAGTTTTGAAAAGCGTGCGTGAAAGAGTAACAAATATTAATATCCATCCCTCCTCCTCAGAATCCTCAGAAACGTTCACATTCATATTATTTAGGATTTTAACATCGTCAAGTGGTAACATTTAAACTCACTGTTCTGGACTGGACGCTGTAGTACTTGGGACATGTTTAGATGGAGGAGGCTTGATCAGATATCCTCTCAGACAAGTCGGCCTTACCCGCAGGAAAGACATTCCAGTTTTAGAACTACATACCTGAATAAACAGTGCAATTTTAAAAATTTCAGATCGATCCGTTACCAGTTTTGATGTGAAGGAGCGACCAAACATTTCAAAAAGTCAAAAAGTCAAAAGTCAAAAATCATTTATTCAGTAGGAACTGTATAGTACACTTTGAAACGTCATTGTTTTTAATTTACCACCAATTCGTAACGTGACCAAACAGAGAAGAATTGGCAAGAAACTCTGCTTGGCTTATATTTTTTTAACGTCATTGTACTTAATATCTATTACATTGTTTTTGATGGAGTTGGAGGCAGTTTCATCCCAAGCTTTTTTGTCATCTAAATAATCAGATATTTTATAATAAGCTTTATTACATAGATTACGTTTAACAACATTTTTGAATTTATTTACAGATAGATTAATCACATCATTTGGGATTTTGTTAAAAAATCGTACAGACATCCCTTTAAAAGATTGACTAACTTTATGGAGCCTTACAGTGGGAACAGCTAGTTTATCTTTATTTCTAGTGTTAACATTATGATAGTCGCTATTTTTCTTGAATATGTTAATATGTTATCGGACATACATTAAGTTTTCATATATATATTGGCACGGCACTGTCATAACATTTATTTCTTTAAACTTAGTTCTAAGTGATTCTCTGGGGCCCATATTATAAATTGCACGAACAGCCCTCTTCTGCAACACAAATATGGTGTTGATATCTGCAGCATTCCCCCACAACAAAATTCCGTACGACATAATGCTATGGAAGTAGCTGAAATAAACTAGTCTAGCCGTTTCTACGTCAGTAAGTTGACGGATTCTTTTGACTGCGTATGCTGCAGAACTAAGTCTGTTCGACAACCCATCTATGTGAGCGCCCCATTGAAGCTTATTATCTAAAGTTATGCCTAAAAATACAGTACTGTCCACAAGATTTAGATCTTCATCTTTTATTTTAATGTTAGGTTTAACTTGTTTAACATTTGGTAATATAAATCTCATACATTTTGTTTTAGTCTCGTTCAGTAATAAATTATTTACATCGAACCAGTTAACAACTTTCGCTATTGCATTGTTCACGTCGTCAAAATTGGTCTGCCGTCGCTTTAATTTAAATAAAAGTGACGTGTCATCCGCAAACAATACAATTTCGTGGTTGTCTCTCACAAGTTGAGGTAGGTCGTTGATGTAAATTAAAAATAGAAATGGTCCAAGTATTGACCCTTGCGGAACACCCATCTTTACTACAGATCCCGGAGAACATTTTCCATTTACGTCTACTTTCTGTATTCTGTCAGATAGGTAAGAAGTGAGAAGGGCTAAAGCCATCCCCTGACGCCATAGTGATCTAGTTTCCTGATTAATGTTTCATGGTGTACGCAGTCAAATGCCTTAGACAAATCACAAAAGATGCCTAAAGCATCATGTGAGTCCTCCCAGGCATCGTAGATATGCGATACCAACTCAACACCGGCATCAGTTGTTGATCTGCCCCGCGTAAATCCGAATTGTTTGACATCTAGTAAGTTGTTAAAGTTAAAATGGCTTTGCAGTTGACTAAGAATAAGCTTTTCAAAAATTTTACTAAATGTTGGCAGTACTGATATCGGTCTAAAGTTAGTAGGGTCAGAACTACTACCGTATTTAAATAAAGGTGTTATTTTACTATGTTTCATTAAATCAGGAAACTCACCACTGTCAATACATTCGTTAAATATAAACGCTAGTTCTGGTGCGACAATGTCAATCAACGATGTTACAACGCTAACAGAAATGCCCCAGAGATCCGTAGTTTTTTTGACATTTATCAGTTTGAATGTTTTAATAATATCATTACTGTTTACATATTTAAAATAAAACGATATTTCACATTTTGGTACATTTTTATTTAGTAATGAATCCGCAATTATAGGAGAAGAGTTTAAGAATCTTGTGGTAGAAACTGGAATGTCTGTAAAAAAGGATTCGAATGCAAATGTTCACATTTCACATATTTTTTACAAAATTTCGTCCCTATGATCAGTTTCTTTTCTTTACTTAAAGTTTAACACGTTGATGCGGGCCTCGGACCCAATCCGAGGAAGACAACCTGGTTCAGGTATATAGTTGCGATTAGCACGAACTAAAGTTACGTGTAGGTACATATGTTTGTTGAAACTGTAGCGCTTTTCTTGGAGACCCAAGATAGAAATGAATCCTGTAATTGACGGTCGTGTTTCAGGCTTGCCGTGGGTTGTGTCCTTGCAATTGACAGGTAGTCTACCGATTAGTCAGAGCTATTTATATCCTATTTGTTGCTTTAACTATCTTACAAGTATCTTGCAAATTCTATAACCTGGTGACGATCTGTGGAATGCCGCTGGTAGAAGCTGGATGCGTTAAGATGAGAACAGGGTGAAAATAGCGCTCTTCAAGGGAGGCCTATGTCCAGCAGTGACTGCTATAGGATTGCGATGATGATGATGATGAATAACTTAGTGGGCGCTTTTTCCTCCTTTCTTAGTGCATCCCTTACCTATGCAAGAAACATACCTTCCTTCTTGATTTCGAGTTCCCGAGAAGTGCAATTCCTAAGTTCTTTAAACCTCAGATGGCTAAAATGGCGTTAAAATATCATGTCACCGCTTTTTATTTATATTTAAATGACAAGGATAATCTTACTTTATCAAGCCTTATAAAATGACATTTGGTTATGAATAACGGTCAAGTCAATCAGTCAGCTTCATAAGAGATTCATATGTATAGATGGTAATCATGAAAAGCCATATAAGAAGAAGAAGAAGTATAGATGGTGGTCGGTAGTCGTTGTCATTGTAAAACCTTGTAAATCCTTATGTGGTCACTAAGGGATCTGTTTGTTTTAAAAGTTCTTTATTTAACATATAAAAATACTTAAAATATAATATACAAAAACACAGTTCAGTACCTACAAGCAGTAAAGTTTTATGTAACTCGAGCAGGCTGTAGCACCTTTAAAAGTTTATTTAATAAAATTACTATTTATGAGTTTATAAATAAACTTTGTAAATCAATAATATTAACATAGTGCAATCTATGCAAACAAACAATGAATTTAACTATGAGCACTTTGTATAGCGCGCATTTTTATAAACGTAATTAATATACTAAGGGATCGAAAAGGTGGAAGATATATCCACGGATCAGCATGTTCATGGATCCTGGTAGGTAACCAAAACGAGAAAAAGTACTTAATACCTACATTCGTCTATCTACTTTTTAATTTTCAAACTCTACCATTCTTGAGGTTTTGTGAGCATGACGAGCTCAAAACTTTAGAAATATCATGGTAACTGGTACGAGAAAAAGTACCTAACACCTACATTCATCTTTTAAACTTACTACTTGTTCAAACTCTACCATTCTAGAGGTTTTGCTCAAAACTTTAGAAATATCAAAATCACAAATTACTTCATAGGTTTAGTCCAACTCTACCTCTTGCTATGGAATAAGTAGACATGTGCACACATACTGAATCAATCATGTACACGTGCTTACAGATATGCATAACAGTGTTATTGAAAACAAGATGACTAGTTAGACCTATACTATCAATAAAAAGGTATGCTGGTTTCTATTTCGGCTAACAGATTAGCCTTGCCATCTAATGTGGCAAATGCAGCCAGCATTCTGAGCACCTTGCGGTGACGGTCTTAGTCATTTTTTCTAACCCTGTCTAAGGGTATACCAATATGTTACAAAGACCGACGCTTTACAGGTAATACATGTATGTAGTTGCCTAGGCGTACGCCTACCTAGGTGTCATCATCATCATCATCAGCATATAGCAGTCCACTGCTGGACATAGGCCTCCCGTAATGAGCGCCATTGCGCCCTGTCCTGAGCTCGACTACCTAGGTATGAAATTGTTAATGTGTTGATTAATATTATTATTTTAATATAGATAACTATTAGTCTGTCAATGATTGAAAACTATGCTACGGGTAGGCTTGTGGAACTGACCGAAACACCATTTTTTCTTTCTATTTTATCGACTGCAGGTCTCGCATATGACGCTACGCGCCATGCACGAGAAGGACATCGTCCTGCAGAATCACATCAGTGTTTTTAGCCTTTCCAAGTGTGTCAGAGCAGGGAGCAGCAGGCCGTAAAGCAAGTGTGTTTTCAGCACTTGAAGGCGCTAGCATTTAGATAATTGACACGAGGAAGACCACGCAAACGAGCGTGTAGGTCGGCCACTATAAATTCAAAAGAGAAAACACATTGACTCAAACAACGCAATGGTCAAGATAAACAGAACATAATGAGTATTATATTGATCGTCACGTCCCACACATGCTTTCATCCATCTCTCATGCCTACGACTGTCGAGTGCAGGTTTCACTGATTGTGAGACGTCAGTTTACCATTACTAATATTTACAACGAGTACGAAGTGTTACCCGTTGAATAGTAGGTACAAACTTCAAACTATTTTATTCAATTAGAACATTAACTTAGGCACACTTTGAATTGTCCACTTTTTTATTTACTCCATTTGTAACGCAGCCAGAGAAGAATTGGCAAGAAACTCTGCTTGGGTATATATATTTTCTTAGTCTTTGTTACAATCTCTATTCTTAACTAAAGTGCATTGTTTTTTAAGGGAGTTGGAAACTGTTGTATCCCAAGCTGTTTGGTGATCTAATTAAGCAAATATTTTATAATAAGCCTTATCATTATTATTATAGAGATTCAAGAGGTGCTTAACAATATTTTAGAATTTATTTACTTACAGATAAATTAATCACGTCCTTTGGGATTGTGTTAAAAAAACGTAACTCTTGAAAAGATTGCAATTAAAGTAGGTACGTACTCAGACATTTTTTTCTATTCTATTTCTCTAAATGACTCTCAACGTAATGATAGTAACTTGAGGAAAATATTTTGTACCTATTTAAAACTAGTTAAACGTAGGTATTAACAAAGTCTAACGGCTTCAAAGGGCTTGAAAAATTTATCGCGACCGGCGAGACAAGTTCGCCCACATCGCTGTTGAAACTTGAATGGATAACATGGATTACCAACGGAATCAGGGTAAGAGCCCACAGATTATCTCATAGGGTCTTGTGGCTGAACCTGAACACCACAAAGGTTGATGACTGCGTCTACTGGTGGCATATTGCTGAGTAGATGCTCATTAGGGTCGTAGCGCACAATACACTCAATGTTGGTTTTTTGTACCTATGAGTCGATTTTTTTTTTTTTTTTTTTTTTTTATGTTACTTGAAGATGGAACAAGCACATGGATAAATATATTTATAGAAATTGTATTTTTGCTCCAGACTAAAACAACTAAACAGGCGTACAAAGATAGCATTTTCTTCCAGATAACGTTTGTGTAGTGTTTGTTAGTGCTACATATTTGATAATTTGTATAAGATAATTAACCTTTACTTTGAAATTTATTCGTGTGCTATTTTGTAGTAAATAAACTCTAAATCTATTATCTGTATTCTCTGGTCTTAGCAGCTCCACACGTATTGACCATTTCTATCTTGTAGATAAGACTGGCTAGGCTGTGATGATGGTAGCGATGCTGCCCCAGGTCAAGCCTAGTTCATCTAGCTAGTGCTTAAACGATGCCACTTGGCGCTCTATAAATCACCATCTAGGTAGGTTCCTAGATTATCTAGTGCCTAAACGATGCTACTTGACCCTTTATAAATTGCCATCTGGGTAGCTTTTATCAGGTCTGCCGTCAAATTTCATAATCATCATCATTATACCCTGCCTTAACACAATCTAGGATCTAGATCTAGCATCACAGAGCGTACGGTTTTGTAATTACGTATTATGTCATGCAAACATAATAGTTTAATTTATTAAACAGAAAATACTAGGTATAATGCATAGTTAAGTTACGAAGAATTTGTATGTTAAACTGAAATAAAAAAATATTATCATCCTTTGTCAGTCCATTCATCGTCATGCCGTTTAACGTGGCCACAAAATTACATTGTGTCAGAAAGTGCTAACTAAAACATATGCAGAAAATGATCTCGACATGCGATTCATTCACTTAAAATACTAGAGTTATAGGGACTATTATTGCTCTATAAATCACTCACCCACGCCTAGTCGGGTTCGGGCTTTGGGCAGAGAACCTTTGGAAACACAATAAAAATAGTACACTGATATACATACATTTCAAATAGTACATTGCATATAAATCATCTATTTTGAACAAATTTGAATTCTGTTCCTGTAATTTCATTATTCGTATTGTCCGTTTTGTTCTTTATGTTTATGTTGGTATGAGTACATTAAATAAAGAGTTTTCTATATCTAAGGCTGGCTGCACATATTGTATACATTTTATTTTAATGTACTTAAAACGCGTTGGTTGCTAAAAACACACTTGCTCTAGGTCGAGTGCTACTCTTCCCCGAGCATGCTACGTAGCGTCAATCCGAGACTCGCAGTTAACGTGTTTAGTATAGACTACAGTATATAGTTTTTGGTATAGACAAGAATTTTGTCTTGCCTATCCTGGACATTGTTTCTTGCCGCTGTAATCGAGATAAACGACAACGTGAAGGATATGCAAAACGAAATTCTTGTCTAGAAAAGAAAATGGCTAAAAATGTGCAGCAAACCTAACTATTCTGAAATGAAAATTAAAATATAAAATATTTATTTAACAGTAGAAAAAGGCAAAATATATTTTGAAATAAGTTGAGTATATTTTAAAATAATCTGTTATGTAATCAAATGGCTATCCATTGAAATGGCTATTTGGATTCACGTAAATGGCTTGAACGTGTTAATTCATTCATTTTTCTTCAATAGCTTCTGGGATAAATTCCAAAATTTCGCCAATATCAAGTACTGTATTTTATTGTCATGAATGAGGCAACGTTGTACAACGGTATACAAGTCCAATCGACCAGTCTTAATTCAGGTCCAGTTTTGCTGGCGACTGTAACAAACCTCGATCAGTGAACAGTTTTCTTCATTGGAGAAGTCCAGTCCAAATTCACATAGACTTTCAAACAACCTAGATCAGAAAAACACTAGAAAATAATATAAAACCAAAATAACAACCGTCGTTTAAGATTAAATAAACGTGAAGAAAACAGCTTGAACGTGAATGTCCCTTCAAATCGGATTGGTGTAAATTATCTGTCACACAACCAAGAACGTCAAACGTCCTCGAAACCCAAGGTTGAGAACTCGAGCTTGTGTTAAAGGTATGTGGTCCAACAGGTCCTCCCAGTTTCCTACAAAACATTGAATTGCATGCATTTGCAAAGAAATTATACATCAAGTACTGTACGCTGAGATTATTGTATTTCTCATTTTTTGATTAAAAGCCTTTTTGACCGACTTCAAAAAAGGAAGTTCTCAGTTCGCCTGTATGTTTTTTCAATTATCGTACCAGTCGGATTAGGTGAACATGTCACAGGTGGAACACCGCAAAAATATTACTACTTTCTCAAAATTAGGTTATTGTTCAAATTCAAGGAGTCAGGTCAGTTTTTTTAAATTTATTTGTCGAAGCGTAAGCGAAATTGACCGAATAGTTACAAGTACTAGTATTGGTCTCAAGAAAAAACTAGTAACATAAACTTGATTCTACCAAAATGCAAGTTGCTCATTTTGGTAAAGGAAGGTGTATAACTTTGTCAACAGGTTGTCAAAATGAGACGAAAGCTCGAGTGAAGGACGCCTTTTAAAGATTACTTTCTCCAATATGCCTGTTAGTTATGCAAGAGTTGATACCTTGTAGTTATGAACCTCTTTAGTTACTTATTATATTTGTAGGGTCGTTGACAAGAAATACATTGTAAAACAAAATAATCGTAGCTGATAATGATGATGAGAAATTCACATAACCATTCTATAGAAATAATATTATTATTTGTTGTTGAACTTAATAAAAAGATCTAAAAAACCTCTCTATTTTATTGAAAATTCCAAATATCCTAAGATTTCCTGAGATTTTCAAAATCCGGCTGCAGTCCTGAGATCTCAGGACTAATCGTGAGATATGGTAGCCCTAAGCTTGAATAATCTTAGACCAAACAGATCAAGCGCTCGACTATAAAAAAAAAATGGTGTAAAAAATAATCCATAATTTTTTTACATAAACCACTATGTTCAACACAGTAGATATTTTAAATAGCATCCAAGGGAGCACTATGCCCTGCATTGGACCAAAAGGCTAAAGACGTGACTCCTAAGAATATTGTCATCCATCACAAAAAACAAAAGTAAAATGCAAATTAAATCGACCGGCCGGCATCAAAGGCGGTGGTGTTGCCATCATAAAAAATTCAGTACTCCAAGACTTTTTCACGACATGGCAATACCTGGGCGGTCCGTGACTTATGTGGCAAAGTTATACGACTTGTCAACTTGTCACTTCGATGGTAAACGATAAAGAATATTTATGGCACTTTTGAAATAGGGCTTTGCCGAAATACCTACGTTTTATTTGACAAGTGTTTTGTGGACTGTGAGTCATTTTAGAACCTCTGTATAGATTTAAGTAGAGTAGTGGATTCTGAGCAACTTACTTTATCGATAAAAAATACTCATAACTTACTTAAAGTCATCTCTTATCATCATCTCCAACTACTTATAAGAAAGGGACAGCGTTCAACAATCAGTTTATTAAAAATCTTTCAAATTCTTTACTATTAAAGTACCTACTTTAATAGTAAAGAATTACTTTTTTAATTTTTAATAAACTGATTGTTGAATGCTGTCCCTGTTTCTTATAAGTAGTTGGAGATGATGATAGGAGATGACTTTAAGTAAGTTATGAATATTTTTTATCGATAAAGAAAGTTGCTAAAACTGAGGTTTGGTACCTACCAAACCTCAGTTTTAGCAACCGTTGTAAAAGTAAATAAAAAAAAATACAACCTAATTGAGAACCTCCTCCTTTTTTGAAGTTGGTTAAAAAAAAAGAGCTCGTTCCAGCTGCTAAGAGCTACGTCTCACACCCTCAACATCAAACTTTCTGCTTCGGTCAAATTATTTAGCGCGGTACGAATAATTGCGGTGCGACTAATGTTCAGTCACAGAATAAGGAAGATTCAGTCAGGTTATAGCTGACTTTATGTAGCGCACTCAGGCCCCAAATTCCAAACCTATTTATGTATTAGAATTTACCTACAGAGAAGTTGTTCATGAGTCTTGATCACCAACCATAAAGAGCTTAGGCTTAATGTACTCAATTGGCTTAATGTACAACTGTTGTCTATACTACTATATAAAGACGAAGAATTGTAGTTTGTATTTATGTTTGTCCGAGCATAACTCTCGAACCGGTGATCCAATCTGCATGAATTTGGTGGGTCGATAAATTGTATTTGAAATTTTGCTAGGAAGCATTTGAGTTAAATCCGACAGGGGGCCATTGAGGTATAGGGTTCCAAAAGGGGCCAAAAAAAATTAGCACTCAAAGTGTTATACACTAGACCCTCGCACGTTGGCTGTGGGCCTCGCAGCAGCGGTTCGAGCAGCAGCTCGCGCGCTAGAACGAGAGTGTTAAAGTGTTACTAGAGTTAGATCGGAAGGACAGATAGGGGATCAAAGTTTGCACGGGGAACCAATAATTTCTCAAGTACAAAAACTCATGATACCTATACTTTTAACTAGCTGTGACTTGGCGACGGGTCGCTAACGAAAAAGAGAGTGAGAACGGGCTTGGATAAGGTAGCGGAAGCGAAAGTGAGAACGGGAACGGGGACGGGCCTGGGTATCGGACCGGACATAGCTTGGTATAGTAGGTAATGTAGGTTGGTACTTTTTATTCCGTACATATAGGTTACGTGTATAATAACCATATTCAGGAAACATTTTACATGAAAACGGACTATACAAAAGTATACACGCAAACGAAGTTGTGGGCAGGTCAGCTAGTAAAATATAAGTAAAGATTTTTCTTTGAACTGAGAATGTACTCATGAAACAAACGTGAAATTCTTATGGAAAAACGGGAATTTACGTAAATATAAAATGCCTAATGTTTGGCTTTTGAGCCCAGGTAATTTTTGGCTCGAGGAAAATGGAAAGTAATGGTTCTCCGTTCCCTATACTTAGGAGCACATACAAAACGACAAAATCGCAGACAAAATAGTGCAAAAAATAAGGAGGAATAATATTTAATTATTTAATTTTTAAATAACTTATAATTATTTAAAATTCAGTTAGTTTTATTGTCTGAAATTAATTATTTTTTGTCCCTTCTACGGCTGGTACGGCTCATCAAGGATAAAGAATACAAACTAAGTACCTGAGTAAGTAAACAAAGCATTACAATATAAAATTAATATGACAAGTCCATGTTTGCATACAAAAGCGTGTTCGTGTTCTGCATACTAACGTCTCATGGGATGTTTCGATGAAAGTGAATTGAACGAAATCGGAAGCGCATTACGTGCTTACGTATTTCCGGGGAAGAGTTAAATAATATCCCGGAAGCTAGAACAATACAGAATAATGTTTTTTTTTAAATATTAGATGAGGCTTGACAAAGAATAATCTTCGTTCTTAACGTGCATTATTCTGGGGTAAAGATAGAGATCCTTCCTTGGTATGAGCTAGAGGATACCCTTAGTGTCGGAGTTTTTTTGGTCGCCCGAAGGCCTCCGACATGGTTTAACGACTGAAAAAGCCGGGACCAACATCTTAACGTACCTTCCGAAGCACGGAAGCGCTCCGAACTAAATAAGGACTAAGGACGGCCTCTGTGGCGCAGTGGGCGAAAGTCCGCTTGAGACGCATAAGGTTGCGGGTTCGATTCCCGCTGCGGGACAAATGTTTGCATGTTCTGTAGATATTTGTCTCGGGTCTGGGTGTTTTCTATGTATGATAAGTATGTATTTACAAAAAAAAAATTATATGTGTAGTATATCAATCATGTGGTTCCCATAATACAAGCTCTGCTTAGTTTGGGGCTACATGATGCTGTGTGATTACGTCCCGCATTATTTATTTATTATTTATTTATTTATTTAAATGCCACTGAACGGTCACCAACCCGAGTAGTGACCGGGTGAAGTGTTGCGTAACGAAGATGAGCTGCTAAGACCACCTATGGTATGGTATGGGTATAAAAATCAATTGCTCGCAAACGCTCAAAAACGGCTCGATCAATTTGTTCGGATTGATTCTAGAGTTTTTAAAAAAAAAGAAGATTATGAAAACCTAAAATGGAATACGGGAAAAATTTATGTATGTATATCCTCTAGAATTTTTTGACAGGAATTCATCTTTCTCTTATTTGAGAACCTTATTTATTTGACCTTAAAAATTGCTTGAACTATATTTTTGTATAGCAATGGAATAGCCCCCTTTTCGGGAAGTTTGTGAAACGTTGAAATCTCCATACAAAAATACATATACAGTGAGTTAGCGCCAACTTTGTAGTAAGGTATGTTTTTCACATTATAAAATTAATAAATAATAAATAATCCTGGACGTCATCACACATTCAATCTAAGCTTTTAGTCAGCTAGTGCAAAATAGGTAAGGTATGAAATAATTCAAGCCTCTAAAGCGTGCGAACAATTTTAAATGCAGTAGATATATACGTGGACAAAGACCTTTGTTGATATAATTATATGAAACTAGCCTCTTTGTGTATCACAATAAAAGCCATAATAACTATCGATGATGCATCTGACACCGTAAGTCGAAGTGGTTTTTGCCTTCTGGCGCATTTATGGCAAATCTAATAAATCATGTTCTCTTGACCATGTCTTGCATTGATAATGATTAGGTACGACTATCTACGACTAACAGCCTGCGCACACTGGACGACAAACGTCAGCGATTAGACGCTACGACAAGCTGCGGGGGACAATTTTCATACATTTAAAGCTCCGCACACACGGCTACAATCGCGACAGCAAGATATGACAGACGCTCGCGACTAAGCGCGAAAGCGTCGTGTTTGCGAGGGTACGATGCGTCTCATAAAATTAACATTAAGTACCTAGGTATAGCTAGGTTAATGGGTACATGAATTAAGTTTTATGAAGGTTACAACGGGGGTGTTCGGAGTTCCAACCCCCATCTTCGGAACTCAAGCCACCCTCACCTGCACGTGGTGTACCCTGCTAAACAACGAACAGGGCTCTGGCGGCCGGCTGATTGCGGCATAGCACAGCCTACATCGGCACAGCTAAATCCCCTGGCCACCGACGCGACGGACAGCAGCGTCGCACCCTGCGATCTCCAACCCACATGCCCAGCGTGGGGATTATGAGGTATATATATATGTGGTATGGCATATAATATATAAAAGGATATGCCTTTAATCCCCACGCTGGACATGGCGGTTGGGCACACAGCCGGCGCGCTGCTGTCCACTCCATCAAAGTACATGAATTTATTAACACATAAACAATTATTCACCCAAAGAACTTATTTATATTTAAGTATTAGTAAACAACATAATAACTAATACCTACTTAATTTGAAACGTTCTTTGTTTGCAGGTAAGACGCAGTATTGTATTCAGCAATAATAGAGTAAGCAAAACAAAATCTATCTTAGTACAAATACCCGAGTACCTACATAGTTATATTAATGGAAGTACCTACAAATCTTAAATATAAAGATTTTACTGATATAATATATATTTAAATCAGTAAAAAACATTTTAAATATTTCAATGTAAAAGAGTTGTACTTAGTTATAATTTTTCCTAATTTTCTGATATGTATTCCATAATAATTCTGTATTGTAGCACAGCTAGGTAGCGGTATTTCATAAAATTGAATTAATCTTTAGATAAATCACAGTTCTAATTTAAATGCCACACAAAACTCGTGACAAATGGTTCTGTTTAAAATGTCGAGAATGCACTCAAAGCCCTGAGCAAAGCCCTTAAAATCAAACTTTCTACAATAATTTGACAGATGACAGCTCCAATTCCCCTTCGCCTCGTGACAGGACTCGATGACAGATTTAAAGTGTCTTTGTGATATAATATTGTGACAGTTATATTGTTGGATTATTAACCATTTCTAAAGGTAATAGTATTATATAAATAAGTAATATTCTAAAAGTTTAGCTTTAAAGTAATATTCTTAAAGTGAAAGTCTGTAAAAAGATGAGTTATGAACTATTCCACCACACCACACCACACCACACCAGCCTATATCAGTCCACTGCTAGACATAGGCCTCCCCTAATAAAGGGGGATATACCCATAATCCCCACGCAGGGGATCGCAGTGCACAGCTTCTCGCACCACCGACGCTGCTGCCCGTCGGTGGCCAGGGGATTTAGATGTGCCGATGTAGGCTGTGCTATGCCGCAATCAACCGGCCGCCAGAGCCCCGTTCGTTGTTTAGCAGGATGCACCACGTGCAGGTGAGGTTGGCTTGGGTTCCGAAGATGGGTGTTGGAACCCCATACACCCCTGACACCCCCCATACAAACATGAACTATTCGGTCCTTAATTATTCATTCGTCTCCTCTCAGTCGTTTAATGTTAGGTGTCGATTTAGAAAACATTAAGATCGGTAAAATAATGGCCTTCTATTAAAAATGTATCAACCTATAGTCCTATAGGTTTAATTAATGTACATTTGCATGTACCTAGTAGCGACGAATCGCGAGGAGTGGAAGGAGGGGGGAGAGGCCTTTGCCCTACAGTGGGATCAAAATGGCTAAATAATAATAAAAATAATAAAAAACTACTAGGTACTTATGTACTAGACGCTTCTCAAAAATTTACGAATTTGACGAACCAGTTCCTAACCCCAAAGTTGTTTCACTCGCAAATAGAGATTATATGTACCTACCTTTACTTAAGAATTATCTGTCTTAATTATAAAAATATCTAGATATAATCATCCACACAAAAAACCACCCAGTTAGTTTCGTAAAAAACACATCAATTGTAGAATTAAATTCGAGAATTTGACAAAAACTTAATTTTGACTGACTTAAATTACTCACTAGCAACACATAAGTCATTATAATTATGGGTTGTAAGATTATATGTTAAATGCTAAACTAATACATAACACGCGATGTAACAATCAAACATAAGTACTGGTTAGTACTTAACCTGTCAGTTACGGGGGCTAAAGGTTAGGACAGACTGAAAACGAGCATTTTTTTGACCGCCCGCATGTTGGTGTTTTCTTGCTCACTTGGGAACCATAAATGGGTACCTCACTATGTAATAAATTTAAGATTCCCTACTCGTTCTATTTTCAAATTATCTGACAGATAGTGTTAACCGACGCCAAATAATTAGGTACGTACTTCTATAGGAAAATTGTAGATACCTTGGGTTATATTAGGTACTGCAATAATTATCTTAGGATGTTTATTATTTTGAAAATAAAGTCAGTCTTTGTTTGACGCTGAAAATGTTGCTTTCTATAGGTGAAAGATTTTATAAAATCAGTTGTCGTTTATGAGATTTAAAAAAAATTAACATGGATACAAAAAATCAAATCTTTACTCTTTATGATAGTAGTGTAGGTAGATGTTGATACTACTTGCCATACCTGTACTGGAAATTAGGGCAATCACGATTATTAAAACCATTCGAGTGAGAGTATAGCAAAAGTTTTAAAAATTAAGTGTTATATCTTATCTATTCTTTCTCATTCTTACTTTCGCCAAAATTTTACTAGACGCTCACGAGTCACGATACGAAAGGTTATATATTCAAGATTCGGTTCAGTTTCCACACGTGCTCCTACGTCATCATTGGACGTTTGGTAGCTCTATTTTTGTATTCGCGCTCGCTCACAGGCAAACCGCAACTTAACTTTAATCACCGAAATACCTCGTCTGGACCAACGGTTGGTATAATTTGGTAGACGACGTCGCAGGCAGCCATGTCTAACTTTAACCCTAATGAGGCGGCTACAATATCGCGCTTTGGCGAACGTTCGCGGTGTAAAGAACACGTACTATATACGATTTACTTGGCAGACAGAAAGATAAGTAGATGGGTTCCAACCACCATTGCCAATATCTTCGAAAGCCAAGCTAACCATACCCGTGCTGCACCCTGCTATTGCGGCATAGCACAGCCTGACATCGGCACAGCTAAATCCCCTGAGCATCGTCGTCGAGGAGAAGCGTCTGCGGTACGAGCAGTTGTATCCTGTAATCCTCAACCCAAATGCCCAGCATGGGGATTATGGACATAATATCTCCATTCCATAGATCGATATAATACAAAACTCTATACTCGCACCAACATTTAAAAGTGTACACAAGTGTGTGTGTCTATGTGTCTTCTGTTTCTTATAAGGCTTAATATTATGTTTTTATGTGCAGTTAGTCTTCCAAGAAAAAAAAATATATAAAAAATAATAATAAATAAACATAAATATAAAGAACAAAACGGACAATAACAATAATGAAATTATACAATCGGCGGTATTATCGCATATAGCGATCTCTACCACCTTTTTATGGATTTAATTCTGGGAGGCCTACGTCAGTGGACTGACAATTGGCTGCTCTTGTAGATAGAGACATTATGCGAACATTCGCTAAAGCGCGATGGTGAAGACGCTCCAAGAGAAGCAAAAAATGTATTAAATAAAAAGCTGTTCAAGGAAGTCAATGTATGTCTTTAGAAGTATTTTTAGAACTGAAACTAAATATTTGAACTGTTTGTTTGATATAATTTTAACTATCTGAGTGAAGACACTAACCGGTCCTACTCGGCCCTGTTGAGTCAAAAACAATAGGGAGATTAGAATATCAAAAAATAGGGAGATTAGAATATCAAAAAATATTGGACACGTTTTTATTTTTTATTTTTAAATCAATGGATATAGAGCGTCAAAGTTCGGGAGTGGGGGCTCGTGACGTCACTTATGTAAAAAGTGTACTTAACCGTGACGTCACGCGGAACTTCAAAGCACTATATCTTTGTCATTTTTAGTTTAATTGACAAAAGAAAAAATATGTGTCCAATATTTTTTGATAATGTAAATGACGGACTCATTAGAATTTCAGCCAGCCTATTAAATAAATAATAATGCAGGACACTATCACACAGCATCATGTAGCCCCAAACTAAGCACAGCTTGTATTATGGGAACCACATGACTGATATGCTACTTATATACATTTTGTTTGTTAATAAATACATTTATTATACATATACACTTAGACACCCAGACCTGTGACAGTTTGTCAACTGACTTTCATTGAATTTCGTCTGTTCGGTGTCAATCATTTCTGTTTGCAACAGAGTTAGCCGATCGCCCCGCTGAGACAAATAATACAAACATTTGTCTCGCCCTCAATTATTTTGGGCAGGTCACAGGATTTTAACCGTTGCACACTGCTCACAACATCGAACCCGCAATCTTCTGGATCTCAGGCAGGCCTTCGCCCACTACGCCACAGAGGCTGTCAAACTCCATCGAGATATAATACTACCTATAAAGTCACAGTCTTCAAGTCGTGAAAACAGACAAAAATCGTTCCATCGTATTTACATAAATAAGCTTCAAAATGCCAGGTTTGTTGGCTCTAGAGTCTAAAGCAAGCATGCACAAACCGCGGCCCGCGAGCCGCATGCGGCCCTCTGTCAATGTACGTGCGGCCCAGTACCAGTCAGAATACTTAAATTGATAAGAAAATATTATAACGTTAATCTTTTTGAAACTTAATTCAGTTGTTTTTATTTTCTGTGGCCCACCTTTAGCTCATAATATGCCCAAGTGGCCCCTGGTCCCAATATGTCTGTGCAACCCTAGTCTAAAGTATCATTATATCGACGTTAAACCCCTTACCACGTTGACATCATGTTCGAGGCTGCGGGCCTCGAACATGATGCTCCGCGTCATGAGTGTGAGCTCTTGGAGCGCCGTTGTGTTTTCAGCATTCAAAGCATTATATTATAAATGTCACTGAACGGGAATGTAATTCTGTAATAACTAAAGATTTTAAACATTTTTAAATCCAAAGTTACCTCAGGAAATAAAATACGCTGAGACAGGATTTGACCCAGAAAGCCGTGAGTTACCCGAGCACCGTTATCTCGTTATCTGTGTATTGAGGACGATGATAAAATATCATGCAAATGTTTGCAGACAAACCTACCTCGTACCATGACATGCATAGTGAACTACTTAAAAAGATAGGTATTAATAAGTTTTTTTTAACGGCGAACAGTGTAGGACGCCCTCGGGCCAGATGGAGTGACGATTTGCGAAAGGCTGCTGGTAGAAGCTGGATGCGTTGAGCTCCGGAAAGGTCGCAATGGCGCAATTAGGGGAGGCCTATGTCCAGCAGTGGACTGCTATAGGCTGATGATGATGATGAAGTTTTTTGTGACGCGCGCGCTTAACTTGGCTTGCTTCAATCTTCTTAGCAGATCATCTCGGTTAAGCAACGCTCGGCACAGTCACTACTTGGATGGGTGACCGTTTAGTCGCATTTATATCTGAGCGCTCCCGTTCTTCGGAAGCCACGTTTAGATGATGGATAGAAGGAGGAAGGTTTATCTGAATATGATTTAGATTCAAACATAGCAAAGCATACCTTGGTCACATAAACCTTGACCTTGTATTAGGGTTTCTCTGCCGTGGGTATCAGGAACTTACACATTACCATCATCACCCAGAAACACATAATCTGCTTATCATGTTAACATGGCCTCCGGCTGGAAAAACCGGACCAACATCTTATCGAGCTCTCAGATCTAAATACCACTAAATGGTCACCCGACCAAGCAGTGACCGGGAGGAGTGATGAACGAAGTTGATCTTGGGCTGATCACCTTGGTTAAGCAACAATCCGCCCGGTCACTGCTTGGATGGGTGACCGTTTAGTGTTATTTAGGTCTTAGATTGACTAGTTCGTTTTTATTCTAAGACCGAAGTAAGCACGCCACGAGCGCCACTCTAAACGTATAGAATTCATCTTCATTGAACAAAATTAACTTGCATAAAATGAAACACTAATAAAGTACAAACATTGTATGTTAGTATGAAAGTCTTGCACGTGTAGTGTACACAGGATATTATGATTCTTTTATTTTACACTCCTTGGGAATAGTGATGTGCTATGACATAGTTATAGATATCGATAAAAATAATAGAAGGAAGTAGGTCAGTCTTTTAAAATCGATGAAAGTGATGTATCTTTCCTTGAACATTGTTAATGTAGGTTCTATTACAAATCTTAAACATCGTTTGTGAGCAGTTTTAGAAAATATAAGAATAAAATAGGCCGTGAAGCTTATATGGATTTAATACATAAAACATATTTAAGAACATATTTAAGTTTAAAGAATGTATTTCTCAAAAAGACAAAGTGCCACTTATATGACAAAAAATAATTTGCTTAAGGCAGGTATAACAAAGTCGTTCGAACTTAGAGTAGGGATTAGGTATCTAGTTACTAATTTTTCTATTGTAAATACATAAATTGACAATTGTTCGTAAAATAAATTACATTATGGAAAGTAGCCAAACCACAACCAATTTGTCAACTCAATTATTTTCATTAGTGACTTAAATATACGATATTAAAATGTAAATCTGTTTCCAGTCTAAACCAATTATATGCATCACTGAAAATGCGTCACGGCCACAATTAGGTCACTTATGTTTTCATTTGGCATATCGATTTCTACCGCTGCTACAGAATAAGTAAGAGCTACGAGTAATTCTATACTTTCGATCCAGATAACCTCACTATTATTGGTGGTCAATGATATTGATTGGATTGAAGAAATAAATAAATATATGGGACATCTCACACACGGTCGACTGACCAAACTAGGCAGAGCCTGCGCTATGGGTACCAGAGACTGATAATTATAAAACACTCAGACACAGAACAAACATCCTGGTTCACCACATAAATGTTTGTCCTGGGCGGAGATCGAACCCGCGACCTGCAGCTCAAAAGGCAGAGTCACTACAAACTGAGCTATGAGGCCAGTCAAATAAAATATCATACTAATATTATAAATTCGAATGGTTGTGTGTGTGAGTATGTTTGTCCTCACTTAACTTCGTAACAAGTTATCGGATTTGGATTCATCTTGGAATATACATTATCGCAATACCACGCGAGATAAGCCGCGAACAGAAGCTCATAAAATATAAATTTGTCCTATTTTGTAGAGCAAATACTGAGTGAAGAAAATTTTTGTAGATTATTTATATTAAAATTACTTATTAAAGAATAATCACTTCTATGTAGTTTTTAATATTGCAACCTGAAAGGCTGAACTTTTAATTCGGGAACCAATTTTTAAAAGTTAAGTTTTTTTCAAAGTTAAACCTTTATAGTATTCGGTAATAATGGATAAACTTGCAAGTACATTCTTATGACATGGCATAAGACGAAAAAAAAACATTAAAAAGTACGAAGTATCTTTCTTTACATTATTGGGTAATACGGCTATAAATTTATTGATATAATCAATTACTATTAAGTGAGAGAGATAAACAATTGTGTGCGAGTAAAAGGGATAGATGAAGCGGAAGCTTCCTTGATATATAATTATAAGTATATGATAATCTTTTATTCTATTATTTTATTTTTTCCTGAGAGGTCGTGCCGCCCCCACAAGTACCTGCAGGGTTATCGGATTTACCAGGATACCCGTATCCAATCCATAACCCGTAGAAATAAATTAGCTAGACTTTTGGAGCCTAATTCCTTTGCTGTTAGCAATGTTATTTATAACCTATTTTAATACTGTTTGTATTATAAGCAGTCGAACAAAACATACCTAAAGTTTCTACTGTTTAAAGACACAAATTCCTTAGCATTATACTGAATGTTTCCTAGAAGCGATTATAAAGCTTCAGTTAACCCATTGTACCATAACGTCGTTATCGATGTTTTCTTATCGATAAATCTGAGCGCGGCACTGGTGCGATATGAGTAGGGTCAATGTACTGACACAAATGTATGAATGCACTCGTTCAGATAAAAAATGGTTGAAATTACCGATCAGCGTAGAATAGGCTCTTGAGATTATGAATGGGGCTATTGGGATGGTTAAAATAAACTTAGTTTAGCTTAGGTTAGGTGTCTTAGATGTACCTACTATTTTGATCTCTATCTTCTTCTTCGTATGAGTTAGTGGTCAACTCTGATGTCGGAGTTTTTAGGCCGCCTTCCGAGATAGCTTAACGACTGAAAAAGCTGGGACCAAAATCTAAACGTGCCTTCCGAAGCACGGAAGCGCTTAGATCTAAATGCCACCAAACGGTCACCCATCCAAGTAATGACCGGATGGAGTGTTGCTTAACCAAGATGATCTGCTAAGAAAATGGAAGTTAACCACGCCACGAGCGCTTCTAGTTTTCTACAGCATTACCTTACTAGTGATCGGAATAGGTAGAGCTAATTTACCTACAATTCGTGGAACAGATAAAAAACGTAGAGACTTCCTTACAACTAAATTTTTCGGGGTGAAAATTTACCCCGATTTCGGGATAATGGTGTCCCGAAATTACTATAGGTACGACAGAGCCAAGTTGTTTATTAACTGCTACGATTCCAGACATTAATAAGTAGAAGATCTATTGTCTCTTTCAGATCTGTGTCAAAAACATAAAAGATGTAAATGTTGGGTTTTGAGATTGTTAAAGTAATTCAAGTTTTTTTTCTTAGAACTTCTTATTTTTTAGTTGAACTTTAAGTCACATGTACCTAACTATGGCTATAAATTAACTTTTTTTTTACTTTAAACGATCTTTGTAAATCTCCGTCATGAGTACTCTCCAAGATAGTCCACATATTCTTGGGCACCCTGTACGTACTACACTTGAGAAGGAAAGTTTGGCTTTCTAAACAAGCTCTAAGTAGGTTCATTAGACTTTCAACTTAGACATTGATAGGAAGTTTTTTCAGCTATTGATTTGACAGATGTCTAATTAGTAAAAATAGTTATATTAAAAGTGAAATTTAAAATATCTAAGTATCATGTGCTTAGGCATAATTACGCATTATGGTCAGAACCTTAACTGGACATTGTCGCCCTAACAAGCACTTGTTTAAGTTGAGGCTTTGCGACACTCCAACCTGCAGGTTCTGCAAAGAGGCGGATGAATCGCCCTTTCTAACTGATGAGAGAGTGTGGGTCACTAATGCACAAACGTAGCGCCTTTCTGGGCAAATTCACTTTAAGCCCAGAGGAGCTAAGAGAATTCACACCCAAAAAGGTCCTACAGTTTCTGTCAGCAGTAGGGCTTAGTTGTGAACTATGAACGCCCCGCCTCAAGGGGCGACTTGAATAGAAGTGGCGATCACAATAGGTCTTCATGGCCGCAGTGATATGAAAGCCACGCAATCAATCAATAATCAATAGGCATAATTAATTTAGCAATACAAATATTCTTGAAATGTTTTCCATCTTTTTGGCCACCGTTATATTCAGCCAACTTTAGTGTAGGAGTTTGTAGGCCGCCGAAATGCTTCAGTTTCGGACATGGTAAAATCGTAAAAATCAAAAATTAGTTATTAAAGTAAAGTAAGTATCTTGTGACTTATGGTACTGAAACTTGGTCGCTGGAGAGGGTGGTGGATGGTGGATGGAGAGGGCTCAAGACCGTTCTTCGTGGAATTCCTTGGGGGAGACCTATGTTCAGCAGTGGACTAATAAGGTACCTGAGGTAATTAAAGCCCGCGGCATAATAAGGCCCACTTTCGGAATTCGCGCGGCTAATGACTAAAACCAGCTTCCGTCTAAACGTACACATGCTCCATGAGCATAAACCCCCATCGCGTAAACAAACCGCGGGCTGGCGCCACCATCTTGTCAGTGACAAGCTCAAAGTTGTGAAAGTGAAACGTGCAACGTGATTTTAGAAGATTTGAATGCAGAAAACTGTAAGTTTCTTTGTTTTTTTATTACTTTGGTACAAAATTACTGGTTCAGATCGTATGTTAGGTCAAGCTCAGTGTGATTTCAATGCTTGTTAACGTAAATATCTGTTTGTTTCGATATGTTGGGGTTTCTTGCTGAACTTACCTCTAGGATAATAAGGCCCAGCAAAACATGTGCTGGGCCTTATTTTCC
This sequence comes from Horisme vitalbata, assembly GCA_951804965.1. NCBI lineage: Eukaryota > Metazoa > Arthropoda > Insecta > Lepidoptera > Geometridae > Horisme > Horisme vitalbata. Next base: position 4,545,838 of record OX638093.1, read on the forward strand.
TTAAGGAGAATGAAGTTAGTTAGCCTAATATTTTTGTGTTTGTTTTTGCAGATATAGCCAACATGCCGCCCAAAAGATCTTTATGGATGGAAGCAAATCTTCAATCTGCTATGTTAGCAGTTAAACGAGGGCAACTCACACAACGTACTGCAGCTATTCGGTATAATATCCCGACGAACGTTAAGAAACCATTTAAAAAGTGGAATTACCTTAAACCTACCTACCTACCTAGTTTAGGTAGCTGTTCAATAATTAATATTTAAGTGTTTGAATAGTTTCTAAAGCTCATATGTACATACGTATGTAAATGCTGCCATAATATCTTTTAGGCCATTATAACCCCCTATAGTATAATAAGGCCCAATGACTGTTTTTTTTATTAAAATGGTTACTGATTATAAATGTTGTATTTTTATTGGTATTCCCATAATTACATTATCATATTTCTTTGACCACTTCGCAAATAAAACTGAGTTTTGTAGTGGGCCATATTTTACTGCTATGGTAAAATAAGGCCCAAAGGAAGGTTTTTTTTGAATGAGCATAACTTTAACTTTTTATTTTATAGCATTTTATTTTTTTATTTACATACTAGCATATTGAACCAAAGTTTAGGATTAACCCAGTTTTTATCTCATTAGTCCTGTTATACACGATTTATACCACTTTCAAGTTAGGTGGGCCTTATATGCCGCGGCTACCTTAGAGGTTGTTGATGAAGTAAGTATCTCTTTATTCAGTAGGAACCTTAAAGCACACTTTGTATTTTTTTTTAGTTTACACCAATTTGTAACGTGACAAAACAGAGCAGAAATGGCAAGAAACTCTGCTTGGCTTACTTATATTTTTTTAACGACTTTATTACAAGCATTCTTAACATCCCATTACATTGTTTTTGAGGGAAATGGAGACAGTTTCAGCAATCGAGGAACCTTCACATAGATTTTTTTCTTTATACATAAGTTACAACTTTTGTAACAAAAGTACAAATACTAAAAGTTAAATTTCAAAAGGAAATCGTATTCAAAATAATTTTAGACTTGACTTTAGTAACACACACACACCGCCGCCTATATCAGTCCACTGCTGGACATAGGCCTCTCCTTATTAGGTAGGGGGATATGCCCAATATACCCATAATCCCAGGGGCGGATTTGATCCATTGGTCGCCCTAGGCATATGAAAGATTGCCGCCCCCCTACTCGCTCTAAAGCAGGAAAAAATACCATCCCCCGAGCCTACTCTTTGCTTTTGGCTTTTCGAAAGGTGCGCTTGACTTCACTAGGGTTGCAAACTTTTTCGGAAACCTACCACCCGGGCGACCATTACCTCTGTTAAGCCTAGATACCAAACACAATAGAATACCTTGCGTTCCGCTATATATAAAGTGTGGGTTGACTTTTCCGTACATACTTAAATAAAAAAAACTACCAATTTTGCTTGCCCTATTGGGAAATCCGCCCCTGCATAATCCCCACGCTAGGTATGCGGGTTGGGGATCGCAGATTTGTAAAATATTGTCATTAATTTTGTTGCGACTGTACCCTATGTAGAGAGGACCCAGATTACCCAGATCTTATCTTTCAAAAAACCTCGAAGTTGGCCTCCCATTAGTTACCTATATTTCGTAACTTACTAAGGTGAACAGGTGCATTTGAAATGTCACAATATTATTTAAAACTAATAGCAATATAATTTAATGGCTACCTTCAAGTTAATGATGAGTTAAGATTTATCTAGCATTGGCAATTATCTATTATAAACTAGCGACCCGCCCTGGCTTCGCACGGGTTACACTAATTATTATATATAATAATATTGAACTCTTATTCATAGTTTATTTCTATAGTTTATTGCCACAAAACGGATAGATCCGAGACAAATATTTGCAGAATATAAACACATTTGTTCGCGGCGGGAATCGAACCCGCAACCTTCTGTGTCTCAGGCGGGCCTTCGCCCACTGCGCCACAGAGGCCGTCAATAAAAAGAACATATTAAACAAATTAGTGACGTTACTCTTACAGCTGAAAAATATCGATATTTTCTATCGACAAAATTTCACGTTTCGAACAAACCAACCGTAAACAGGTCAAGACAACTAATAGTTCATTCATAAAACTGGTTAGCACGTCACGTAAAAACGCGTCACGCTGATTTTTATGGTCTAACTTCAAACTAGCGCTAATCTTTAACGTCACTACATAAAGTCCATAATCGTATCTAAATAATTTTATCGAGTAAATATAGTTGTAGCTGTAGTTAATTGGTATTATTTTGCCTTGTTCATGATTCACCAGTCAGTCAAGTCGCAAAGAGGACGAATAACGCGCGCCTCATGGCACTTGTGTTCTGTTAATTTATTTTTTAAACAGCGCGTGTGACAACGTCCAGTGCTTTCATTCTAATTTTGGATAATGGAAAAGTGTTACCAGTGTAGTATTCTGGAGATTTGATGCCATTTTAGTTTTATTTAATGGTAAGTTTGAATAAACTTTAATAAATAACGTTGAGAATGTTTGTTATTTTGTGCTACGGGTTTTCCAGTAAGAATTTAAATGATCAAATTCGGTTATTTCCTTTTTTAAGCAAATTTAGAGAGATTTTTAGTTTGACTAAGTATTCATTTTATCGAACGAGTAGGTTTGAGTATTTTTTACCTAAAAACACATCACCAACCTATATCAGTTCACTGCTGGACAAAGTCCTCCCCTAATAAGAATGGGGATATACCCTGGGCATGCTGGTTGCGGATCTCAGAGCACAGCTTCCCGCACGACTATTTTTTATCTAATATAGCATTGCCGTGTGTTACATAAAATTTGACCTGTGTGAAATACCTTTTAGGTAGAGTAAGTACATGTCATTAGGTTGAGTAGGAGGAGTAGTAGTATTTATTACTTTTGACGTGTTGGTTAGTTATACAAACATTTAGATAGTTTGGTTTTCAATCTCAAATTGTTTGAAGACGTTCTAATCATGTATTGGAGTCAAGAACTAACCGTACTTGAGGAATGATGTCATCATCCGAGAAGTAAACACGTTGCCGGAAGAGCCTCTTCAGATTTTGACTTGAAATTACTAAGTAAAACTACTTTTTTACCTATTTCAGAACTTCACTGTTAGGTTTGAGAATTGCTGAGCTAATTGCCGGTGTTCACCATCAAAATTATGTTTTTATAAGTTTTTGAACATGACATAGTTGTCCTGTGTGAGTATGGGGGTTAAGGTTGGCTAAGCAAAATATGTGACTGGCATTTTAACGAGATTAGTAACTTACTCAATATACTTAATAGACACTCAATACTCAAAATGTTTATTTGTTTCCATAAGTATATAAGTAGGGCCTGATTCTCAGCAATATATATTTAATGGGTATATATCGAGGAAACTGTTAAAACCGTATGAAAATTTGACAGTTCTTGTGTATATCGAGTATGTTATTTATACCTATTCCCGAGAATCAAGGCCCTGACAGGTGGTAGGGTATAAAGGTAAGTTCTTATGGACCCTGATCGGCACTGCAATAGTTAGAGAGAAGACTTAAATATTTCACATAAGCTTAAATTATTGCATTATTCTAAGTAGGTAAGGTACCCTGTCTGTCTCCAGCGCGGCACTTGAAGAAAGCCGAGGTCTTTCACGTCTTCGTCCTTCCACTGATATACCCGACTGGTCGTCGGCCAGCATCCCCCAGAACAAGCTTACTGACAATGATAACTTACTTTGATTTTTTATGACATCTAGATGGATCATAGTTTTCATAAAATCGTGATTGGAGTCATTATTTAATCATCAGACAGACATGCGATGTTTCCATTCATAAGTCAAAGTAAACATTTACCAATAGAAATATAATTGTTGGATTTATGTCACTGAGTCATCAGGTGTCTCATAGTGCGAAGAATGAATAATAATAAACGAAAAAGTTTCGGTATTTCCTTGATTTGATGTATTTTCGTCATGATTTATCACATCTTCATATAGCACTAAAGCCACTAAACGTTGGCCGTTGCTACTTTTGTATGCGGAATTTTTTTACACATTTTTATATAAATAAGCTTATAAATAAAATTTTAATTTTTATAATAGTTTAGAAGCATACGCTTCTAAACTAGTATATTTAAGTAAATACTGTATTTTTTACTTGCAATATAGCGGGTAGCTAGCTGGGAGATCTATATTCATAGGTATTGTATATAAATATTTCTAATTGAACTCACTATGAATTTCTTCTTTGCATGCTCTCTGAAGATACGAATGGAAAAAGTGAGTAACACTCTAAACACTCTACCTCTAACCTACCTACCTGCCTTGCACGCTTTCGCGCTAATACTGTCTTGCTATTATTGGTATAACAAATACATGAAAACAATAAATAAAACTAACCTCAAAACTAGACAAGTAACATCCAACTATCGACTATCGATAGATTATTGCGTCATAATCACATAAATAGCTTACATAATGGAGGAAGGCACAGCGTCCCAGATCTTTGTCCTATCCCAGCCCTACGGCAGATTAAGGCTCATATTTATATGCTGATCTCACAAACTCAAGTGTTGTCAAAATGATACTTTTCTATAAAAAAATATTATGACATCACTCAAGCTTGCACCCTTGAGTTGAAATTGGTTTAAAATTACGGTTGAAAGTCTCTTTATACATAGCAGGAAGAGCATATTGGTTTTTATAAAACAAATAATTTTTAATAATATTGCAAACCTTAATTTAAAATATTTTTGTTGTTATATAAATTCTTATTTTTTTAAATGTCTTCGTGTCTTGTTATATATAAATGTTTCACGCAATAAAGTGTTCCATTCAAGATAATATTTTTTTCTGATAATGAGTTCTTATTATATTTTGGAATAGAATTTATTTAAACAGTCCCTCTTTTATATCGATAAAATCATTGCGTTATTTCATACCTATCATTTGGCTTATAGCTTACGTAATAGGAAGTCAAAGCTTCCTCCACTGTTGTCTAGCCCTTAGGTTATTTAGATTATTCAGATACACCTTGTGAGTTCCCTCGTTAAATTTTATGCTCTCGAAAAGGGTGATTCTGAGAGTTTAGGAACAGAGAGTATTTGGTTTAGTTATTATAACTTATTCTAGCTTACCTATAACTAGCGAACCGCCCTGGCTTCGCACCGCACCGCTAGTAGTATACGAATATACTTGCACTACTTTATACAAAACCTTAACCAATCATGCACCTTTCTCGTGAATCACTCTTAAACTTAACACAAATATGTAGAAACTTTAACTATGTAGGTAGTATTTATTTATGATATTATTTGATAAAGTATGTATGAGTCTATTGTTATTAAGTTATTATGTGTATATTGGTATTGATATAAATATGCTTACTGTATTGATTTGTAGCAGGCATGTATTAGTTTGTTTTTGAACTGTGCTGCCATCCCTTGTGTTTTTTTTTGGTTTTTATACCTTTCTCCATCCAAAGCTTGCCTGGAAGATATCGTTTTCAACGATAAAGTCGCCCATTGTACCATTTTTTAAATGTAATCGTATTTTTGTTATGTGTTTCATGCAATAAAGTGTTCATTCATTCATTCATTCACTGTGTCTATTGGTGAAAATGGCATTAAATCCGTTCAGCAGTTTTTGAGTTTATCGCGGACAGACAGATAGATCGATGCGGCGGGGGACTTTGATAAAAATCCACTGCAGGATAAAAACCTTTTCCAAAAGGTGGGTTTGCCTTTACTACACTTGGAAGGAAGGATGGTGATCGCAGTTTTGGTGAGTCAAAAGGTGGATGCTACTGCCCATCCCTCGGTGGCATCCCATTGTTCCTCTTGGGACATGAAATACTCGTGGCGTGGCTTACTCCGGGTTTCTTAACAGATCATAATTAAGCAACACTCCACCCAGTCACTACTTAGATTGGTTGACCGTTTAGTGAGTGAAATTTAGATGCAAGCATTGCTTTTGTGCTTCGGAAGGAACCTTATGATGTTGGTCACGGCTTTTTAAGTCGTTATGATATCCCGGAGGTCTTTGCCTGCCTAAAATCTCCGCCACCCAGAGTTGGACACTAGTCCTCATAATTTTCTCATACATGTCCTTTCTTCGTATTAGGAAATTAGTCCTTTATATATTATTCCTTTTAGTAGTCCTTTTAGTTTCAGTCCTTTTCCTTTCTTCGTACGAGGAAAGGAAAAGGACATGTAGGAGGAAATTAACTAACGTTCGTTCTCAGAACCGTTACTGCTAAGATTTTACTTACTCATAGCGAAACAGTTTGATTGTTAGAGAAAGTGATTTAGGCGCTTGTTCATTTGATTTATGGACTGTTAGAACTTGAAAATCAGACAGAAGCTATATATTTTGGCTAATAGAAATCTGATGGCTTTGAATAATATTAGGTTAAAGATAAATGATAGATAAGTGTCTATATTACTGGTAATTTCTTGATACTTTCGTTTCTTCACATACATATTATCACACTTGTTTGTTGTTTTGTACCTGACTCTCTGTTTTGACACTGATTTTACTACAGCGACTACCAGTTGAGGTCACAAACGGAACAAGTCAGGTACAAAAAAAACAAACAAGTGTGTTAATATGTATGTGCTAAGGTAATGTGTAAATCCAGTACCTATTTATCTACGTTATTTGAGTTGAATTACCTAAACATTAATTTGATTATACTAGGAATTACTTGAACTAATAAAATGAAAGGAAGCTATCCGACAAATTGATTTATTATAACTTATTTTATACTTTATCTATTTCATATCTTAAATGCAAACTGCACAGCACTATAAAATATAACTTGTCAATATTATCATGAACAGATAATTATAGATATCGTAGTACGATGACATTTAGTATCGAATTGACCTCCTCAGTGTTATTCAAATTTAGTCTAGAGAATAATATATTTTATTAATAGCATGTCCTTTAAATTATTTGCAAAAATGTTATTCACTTCTTAGGCTTTAAGTTTTTCTAGTAATTTATTGTAATTTTTTACAGCCATTGCATTTGGACCCGAGCTATGTATATTTAATTTAGACGTACGTATAACAAGGTTATATTTATACCAACATATAAAGCGACGAGGTTGGTCAATGATTTTTGAAAAAAGTTAGCATACCTTCTCACGAATTTACAAATTTCAAGAATATTTATTGAGGTTAGTGTTAAAATCCTTAATTTACCAAAGTGTGGTTTACAGCTATGGGGCACTTTTATAATAATTAAGATCCGTACGCATTCTTTTTGAGTTATGAACAGGTCCTGCGCGTCAACACTGTTTCCCCAAAGTATAATGCCGTACGGAATCCAAGCATAAGCGTACGCGTAATACGCTGATATGGACGTTCTTAAATTGGTTGCCTTACGTAATTCTCTGAGTGCGTATGTGAAGCTTGATAATTTCGTTTTTATCGACTTTTGTACGCATAATGTGTTTTTCTTCCTCCATTTAATTTCTTCCGTGTTTTAGTCAAGTCGAATATTATCGATTGCTTTATGTTAGTACTTTCCTAAGTATAATATTTTTGGGAGAAGAGAAGTAACATTCGATGTGAAAATAGCCACGATTATACGAATCGTCTTCCACCTACTGTTAATCTAAATTCTAAAGGAAATCCTACTTAAGATTTGGCATTTCAAAACTAGGACAACTGCACAAGACTAGTGATGTGCATAATCAAAGATTTTATCGATAAAACGATAGCGCCCTTGACAAGTTCTCGCGCCATTTCAAATTCAAAAATGGAATGACATTGTTTTTTAAATGTCAGACGATGAGTAAGTATGATTTATAAGCTATCTTGTCAATCATTTTATGTAACAAATGTTCAATTTTTTAAATATTTTGATATATTATCTAATCCAGTAGATAAGTACCGATTGTATAATATTTTACTAAGCAATTTAGATGTTTCCTAATTCAGTGATCTAACACTAAGCTCACTTTGTTTCGTTGGGAAACAAAGATCATAACCTATCAGATTTTAAATCGAACTGTCAATCATTATTATAGTATTATAGACTCGACGTCTAGTACATGTTTGGAAACAAATATGACTCATAGTGTGGTCTCTTACTCACTCACTCACTATCCTAATCACGTAGGTAATAAAGTTTAAATTTGAATAACACTGAGGAGGTCAATTCGATACTAAATGTCATCGTACTACGATATCTATAATTATCTGTTCATGATAATATTGACAAGTTATATTTTATAGTGCTGTGCAGTTTGCATTTAAGATATGAAATAGATAAAGTATAAAATAAGTTATAATAAATCAATTTGTCGGATAGCTTCCTTTCATTTTATTAGTTCAAGTAATTCCTAGTATAATCAAATTAATGTTTAGGTAATTCAACTCAAATAACGTAGATAAATAGGTACTGGATTTACACATTACCTTAGCACATACATATTAACACACTTGTTTGTTTTTTTTGTACCTGACTTGTTCCGTTTGTGACCTCAACTGGTAGTCGCTGTAGTAAAATCAGTGTCAAAACAGAGAGTCAGGTACAAAAAAAACAAACAAGTGTGTTAATATGTATGTGCTAAGGTAATGTGTAAATCCAGTACCTATTTATCTACGTTATTTGAGTTGAATTACCTAAACATTAATTTGATTATACTAGGAATTACTTGAACTAATAAAATGAAAGGAAGCTATCCGACAAATTGATTTATTATAACTTATTTTATACTTTATCTATTTCATATCTTAAATGCAAACTGCACAGCACTATAAAATATAACTTGTCAATATTATCATGAACAGATAATTATAGATATCGTAGTACGATGACATTTAGTATCGAATTGACCTCCTCAGTGTTATTCAAATTTAAACTTTATTACCTACGTGATTAGGATAGTGAGTGAGTGAGTAAGAGACCACACTATGAGTCATATTTGTTTCCAAACATGTACTAGACGTCGAGTCTATAATACTATAATAATGATTGACAGTTCGATTTAAAATCTGATAGGTTATGATCTTTGTTTCCCAACGAAACAAAGTGAGCTTAGTGTTAGATCACTGAATTAGGAAACATCTAAATTGCTTAGTAAAATATTATACAATCGGTACTTATCTACTGGATTAGATAATATATCAAAATATTTAAAAAATTGAACATTTGTTACATAAAATGATTGACAAGATAACAGCTTATAAATCATACTTACTCATCGTCTGACATTTAAAAAACAATGTCATTCCATTTTTGAATTTGAAATGGCGCGAGAACTTGTCAAGGGCGCTATCGTTTTATCGATAAAATCTTTGATTATGCACATCACTAGTCTTGTGCAGTTGTCCTAGTTTTGAAATGCCAAATCTTAAGTAGGATTTCCTTTAGAATTTAGATTAACAGTAGGTGGAAGACGATTCGTATAATCGTGGCTATTTTCACATCGAATGTTACTTCTCTTCTCCCAAAAATATTATACTTAGGAAAGTACTAACATAAAGCAATCGATAATATTCGCCTTGACTAAAACACGGAAGAAATTAAATGGAGGAAGAAAAACACATTATGCGTACAAAAGTCGATAAAAACGAAATTATCAAGCTTCACATACGCACTCAGAGAATTACGTAAGGCAACCAATTTAAGAACGTCCATATCAGCGTATTACGCGTACGCTTATGCTTGGATTCCGTACGGCATTATACTTTGGGGAAACAGTGTTGACGCGCAGGACCTGTTCATAACTCAAAAAGAATGCGTACGGATCTTAATTATTATAAAAGTGCCCCATAGCTGTAAACCACACTTTGGTAAATTAAGGATTTTAACACTAACCTCAATAAATATTCTTGAAATTTGTAAATTCGTGAGAAGGTATGCTAACTTTTTTCAAAAATCATTGACCAACCTCGTCGCTTTATATGTTGGTATAAATATAACCTTGTTATACGTACGTCTAAATTAAATATACATAGCTCGGGTCCAAATGCAATGGCTGTAAAAAATTACAATAAATTACTAGAAAAACTTAAAGCCTAAGAAGTGAATAACATTTTTGCAAATAATTTAAAGGACATGCTATTAATAAAATATATTATTCTCTAGACGAATTCCTAAATGAATCAACTAATAATAACGACAATCAGTAATGTGCAAAGTTTAAAATGTAAGTACCTATTTAAAATATCGGTTTGCTCCTACTCAGTTGTGAACACCCTGACTGGGTACATAATAAGTATTGATTCTCAACCTAGTCTTAACATCTGACTTATTTTTTTTAATGTACCTACATAACCAATATATGATTGCAATAAAAATTGAATACTGAAAAAATAAAATGGAAAACTTAGTAGTATGGTCAGAAGACTTTAGCCTGCCCAAATTGGCCAAAGAAACAAAAAAAAAAACATACCTAAGTATCTAGATCTGTCTATCTATCTAGTTATTATGAATTAATGCTTAATAACGCTTTGAGTGCTGAATAACACACCGTCCTACCTGCTGAAGGTAGTGCTCGTGGTGCGTAGCGTCATTTCCGAGGCCTGTAGTCAATGTGTTAAGTGCTCAACACCTCAGTAGGTGTAATTCGATGATTTTTTAAAATATCTTGCCTGGATCATTTTTAGGTAAATTTTAACCGACTTCAAAAAGAAAGAGATTCTCAATTCCTTGGTATTTTGAAGAACAATTCTTGTTGGTTTATAGTTGGTAGCCTTATAATTGGCCTTCCTGTATGTGTAGCTTTAAGTACCTGCATATACCTATTTAACTACTTTTAGTATGTATCTAGCTGTTAGTTTTCCCAAAATTGAATAAATAAATAAATAAATAATAAAAGTCTTCAGTACCTAGTGCTTTTATTGTTACTGAGCGGTACCAACATAAATAAAATAAAATAAATAAATAAATAATCCTGGACGTTATCACACAGCATCATGTAGCCCCAAACTAAGCAGAGCTTGTATTATGGGAACCACATGATTGATATACTACATAGATACATTTTTTTTTGTAAATACATACATATCATACATAGAAAAAACACAAAACACAGAGCTTTCGGAATAACAGTTACTGTCTTCGTAAAAATTATTACTTGTTATGTGTTAATGTCGAAGGTAGTTTTAAGTCCTAAATAATGTGCTAATACGTCTTTACGACGTCTCTCATACGGCAATAGTTGTTTATTTACAAAGACCAATGCATACAATAAACGTGTGCATTGGATTTTTTTTATAACGGAATTGCATTGCAGTAACTGTACTTCGTGGGCGGTTTACGAAGACACTACTTGTTATAAACGTCTCGTTTTGAATTTGGAACGGATTAACGGAGGTGTGCTAAAACACATCATTTGGGAACCAAATGCTGCATACTTGCGTAGGCATGAGTTTAAACTTTTAATGCAAGAATAAGTAGGTAGGTATTTATAGCTAGCGGCACGTAAGTCTGGCGCTGAACGAAACGTCTGCGGGGATTTAGCTGTGCCGGTGTGGCTGCGCTATGCCGCAATCAGCCGGCTGTCAGAGTGCTGTTTGTTAGTCAGCAGGGTGCACCGCATGCAGGTGAGGTTGGCTTGGGTTCCGAAGATGGGGGTTGGAACCCCGTACACCACTTTTGGTGCTGGCAAATGCTGTATACACCTATGATCGATGCACATAATTATCAGAAATGTGCCGTAACCGTCATATTACTGAATTCTGTTTTTTAATAGATGTGCGCCGTTGGTGTACCCTATCTCAAATAAATAAATAAAAGACGAGGATTTGGCTCGGTATTGACCGAGGCCCCAGTATAGGAAAGGAAAGGTCGCAGGTTCAAATCCTGACTGAGTTGAAATTTTTGGGATTTGTAAATAAAAATTTAGATTTCCCTGAAGTGTGAGCTAACACTTAAAATACTAAAAAATGAAATAGGTATATAAACAGTAGGTACCTCCTACCTACATAGTGTATGATGGCGCCACGCCTTCGCCAGTCATTATAAAAATGGTTGATAGATTTGTTACAATAAATGAGTTACATATAAGTATTTTGAATACATTAGTAGTGAATAAATAAACAGTAAATATACATTCTTGAGATATTTGAGGTTTAGTTGAATAAAATGTTAATTTAAATGCTTGACATACGAGAACGTCAAGGTAGAAACCTTTTAGATTCCCTGAATTGGAATGATTCGTATTTAAACATTAATGGCTCATCCAGGGAAGTACTTATTACCTACCATTTTCTGCCAATCATCATGAAATTTCGCGTACAAATTATCAAGCGTACAGAAAAGGACATAGTCTGTGGACATAGTACTTTTCCCTATGGGATAAAGGTAAACATAACTTTTAACGCGAACGCAGCCGCGGGTAACAGCACCACAATGAATATACTCTAAGGAAAGGAGGGCATTATGCTGTGTTTTATTTGAAGGGTTCGTACCTATGTGTCGGTGACATTACAGGCACATGACGCTTACACTTACCCATGCACATAGTAAAAAATAGTAGATTGTTTTACAAGGGACTAACTAAACCATCCCATTATATACGAGGATGACAAGACCAAGTTATAATGGGTGGTTTTGGCCCGAATAAAACACTCTACTTTTCACTTCGATTGCGAGAAAATAAAATAATTCAAAATTAGACAATTTTCAGGAAATTTATTAAAAATTAATCAACCTTCATAAAATAGGTAGGTAGACAGTTCTATTTTCAAAAAAAAAAAAGATTGACGGAGCACCAAGAAGTCGAGTTTTTATGTAAGAGAACGAATGCTTTGTACGGGCTAATGATTTTAGACAAAAATTAACAAGAAAAAATACTTTTTAGCCCGAGGTATAAAACTCGAGTTTTAGGCCCGCTAAGCTACACTATTATGATAGACTTTTTGAGCAAGAGAAGTGAAAAAACTGTTTATTTCAGACTTACGAATCGTCATATGGTTAATTTAGAAACTAAAACCTATAGCTAATGTTAGTACCTAAGTATACATAGCGCACACCAGCTGTCCAGCAAGCCACCACGGATAGGAGACTGTATTGCGAATGGCACGCAGTCGGTACCTATATTATTAGTAGGTACCTACCATAGCAAACCTCCTTGGGCTTACCTGTTTACCATAAGGCGGACTACAAACCATGAGGTGAGGAGGCACAATTGAGAGTCTGCCAGCATAAACATAATTTAAAAATAAAGATCATAACAGCGATGCTTTAGATATTCAAGATTATTTTCTGCAGTCTAGACGCTATTATTCTCGTAAATACAGCGTTCCTTAGACGTAAAACCTTTTTCATCTAGCCTGGGCCTCTAGCCAACCGGTATTTGCTACGAAGCGATTCTTTTTCGTCCGTCGTTATCGTTCGGGAGCGACACATCCAAATATTGTACAGCTCAATAATTATTTAGCCGCGTACAATATACAGCTCTATAATTATTGAGCTGTACAATATTTGGATGTATCGCTGCCGAACGATAACGACGGACGAAATAGAATCGCTTCGTAGCAAATACCGGTTGGCTAGAGGCCCAGTTTAGCATCCAAAATTGCGTTTCCCGCCTACGGGGCGCCGGCGCCAAGAAGACGCGGGAAAATAGATAGTGATCCCGAGGAGTTTCAGACGATACGATTATTTTGAGGAAGAAAATCTAACCTGCATTTAGGGACATACTAAACCTAACAAAGTAAGCAAATAAGTAGGTTAGGAACCTAGTACCTTCCTACTAAGACAGATATTCCAAGAACCTATTCCAAACCTATGGTTTTTTAACACATGGTTTTTTTTAAATCAATGGTTAACGTCCTATATAAAATAAAATACATAAGCAGAGAATAAACCTATTCACCTAAAACAAAAAAAAACTCTGCTTGAACTCTACAATAGTCGCGCCGACATGTTTGCGTAAATAAGCTTGTTCGTCGCGATTCGGGAGTTAATCAGTTCGGGAAATAAATTCCTACTCGGTTGGTAGTTAAACTTTTTCTAATTTTCAATAATAGTTAGGTACCTAATATGAAAAATTTTCAATAATCGTGTCGCCAAGTGTAAAGTGGCTGCATAGTGAAAACTGGAAAAACTAGCTGTTCTACACTTTTTGTACCTATTTGTTAGATTAATCGACTGGCTAAGCTTATTTGGAATGCTTGTAAAGGCTTAGCGTTCCCACTTAAAAGCCTAATAAAGCCAGTGTATTTTTCTTGTCAGTATAGTTTTTTTCTTGTTAAGTTTGCTTTAAAGATCTTATTGGGAAACCTTTATTTCCAACAACAGTGTTTCCAGTAGAACAATGACATATCTACTTATGTACTTAGGTATTTACCTACCTTTTTTGTAAGAAAAGTTTCTCTACACTATTTTTATTTTTCTTATTAAAGGAAAAACTAGGTAGATACATCACTTATGATACTGAGGTACTTACGTAGGAAATTGCTAATTCAGAATTAGGTGTAGGTTTAAGAATTTCAAAAAAAGAAAAGCGTTTAAACCTTGCCTGTCAATCTATTCCATTCACGTTTTGCAAACTGCTCATTTGCGGATTGTGAAATCTTATCATTAAACTTTCCCATATCGTTTCGAACCCTAGCAGCCTTTCTAGGGAGACCTGTCATTCACAAATGCCGTACAACACGCCTGCACCTCGTCCCTTTGTCCCAACACAGCTTTCACTTGCATGTTCATACATTGTATGTATTTTCTTGTTTTGCATAGTTTTTATATGAAGTTCTTACTAACTCTTACCAACGATCAAGCTTGTAATAAGTTTATATGCAACCTTTTTGCTTTTGAAAAACCTCAGCGACCAACAAGCCAGTGTCTGGCCACTGATTTTTTTCAATAAAAATGCCCAAAAATGAGTTTTGTCACGGTTTCCTTTTTGTGTAACACTAAAGAAGAAACAAGGGAATACATTAGACACAGATTTTTCTAATGCACGTATTCCTTTGTACGTTATTACTATTCCAAGGTATGAAAAGGTGAATTTCTTCGCTTCACTTCGGTAACGTAAAGGGTGGGTTCGGCGCCAAATTGTACCAAACTTTCTAATTACAGTACTTATTAACATACTAGTTCATCATCATGATACTAGAGAGGTACTAGATAGGTAGGTACTGCGAATACAAATATTTTAGTACTTATGTACCTACCGCGAATTAAGTTTTATAAGTTTAAATACCTATTTAACAAGAATTTAGAAATCAATGTCTAAAATTCTTTGAATGGTAAAGATGAAGGCGGAAGCGTCTATATCTGTTCGCTTTGATCTGCAGTGATACATGCATTACCGTTAATTAGCCAGCACCAGCGAGCTTCGAGGAAATGTACCGCAGAAAATGTTGCCAGTTGAAAGATTGAACTATTGAACTATTTATTTTTTTATTTGTGGCAATACTGTTTAAAAAAAAAGCTAGCTAAAATTGGAAATCTAAAAACTGCCCGAATGTTAAATAGAATACTTGGATGAAGTAATATTTTGATGGAACGGATATTGTAAAACTTTTTGCGTCTAAATAATGGCTCTACGTGTGAACTACCTACCCATGCGAAGCTGAAACTTTGAATTTAAATTCAATGCGAATATTTGGTACGTGTGTATGAGTATGTTTTTAACCTCTCAATTCCGTAACAGCTAATCGGATATCGATGAAACTTGGAATAAATAGATTGTCACCACTGACACAGACTTTTTAACCGGCGATCACGCGAGCGAAGCCAAAGGCGGTAGCTATTAACTTCTATTTCGCTGTTTAGTATGGCGGACTATGGTTGGTTCTTATTTCCCACAGCAAAACCCGAGTCTATAATTAAGATCCTTCCTCGAAGATCCAACGATGTTTAAAACAAAACACAGTTGCAAGGTGTTTTTGTAATGCCTCGCATACTTGATCGGTGAGTCAGGTATTACGGTAGTATTAGGAATTCAAGGTTTCCTGAGTGAAGTTCTAAGTCTTGTGTTTTCTTCTAATACGGACAAAGAACAAGACATAAAGAGCTCATGGCGTGGCTTACTTCGGTGGTCTTAGCAGATCATCTTGGATAAGCAATACTCCGCCCGGACACTACTTGGATGAGTGACCGTTTAGGTACACTTAGATTTGAGCGCTTCCGCGCTTTGGAACTTGGAAGGCACGTTAAAATGCTTGTCCCAGTTTTTTCAGTCGTTAAGCCATGTCGGACGCCTGAAAACTTCGACATGAGAGTTAGCCACTAGCTAAAACGAAGAAGAGACAGACAAAAAAGATTTTTTAATCATATTACTATAGACACAATACTATTTATTCTATTAGTAGTGTATACCTATGGGCAAAGACTACGCCACATGGCGCCCGGTCCAACGAGAAGACAACGCAACACTGTAAACCGATATAAAGATGGCGGGATGAAATAAATAAATAAATTGGGTAGAAAATATCTAAGGATTGTGATGTCTGAGGCGCGAGACAAATACAAGAGGCGTCAGGCGGAGGTGAGGCGCGGGCGTGGCGCCACTTCTTAGATATTTCGTACAAAATGTTTAGCGATCGACTTAGTGAGACGGCGCGCCGGCCGTCTGCGAGACGCGGGCGGGGCATGAGCGGGGATGCTGCGTTCTCGCCCTCGGCGCACCCGCACATAGCAGTGGCATGCCGGACAACACTAGAATGCCCCAAACTATGTTCGCCTATTCCTCGCCTATCCGATACCGTTACCGCGCCTGTACTGCGCTGCACAGGCGCGGGCGCGCGCTACGCCCACACCTCGCCTGCGCTTCGCCCTAGCCCGACATCTCTTGTATTTGTCCCGCGCCTGAGGGAATGGGGGGAGGCGTTTAGTAAAACTATTGAATTTTTTTGATAATTATGGCACAAAGAGTTATTCATGAAACGTGATTGCTCCGTGAAACATATTCTGATTTTTTTTTACTATTTTGAGTAGGTTTTATACAATTTGTTTCGAATTATACCTGATAGTGTAAAACTATTGAAAATGTTGGCCCCAAGAACATATAATTTTTCATTGTTAGAGGCCGTGATTGCTCTGTGAAACATATTCAGATTTTCTACGTTTTTGAGTGGGTTGGTACTTTTAAAATTTGTTTCGATAACCTAATAGTGTAAAACTATTGAAAAATGTTGCTCTAGGAACATAGGATTTCATGGTTAAAAGACCGTGATTGTTCTGGAAAACATAACCAGATTTTCTACGGTCTTTGTTGCCGTACAGCTACATAGGACATGACGTGGAAGGTCAGTCCAAGGATGGCCTATTCACAATTCTACAGGCTTTTTGTTTTCTGTCACCTGTGGTTCAATTTGTCATTCTGAGACGAATTTCGGAAGCTATGTCCATTGTCTATCCGTAGCATCGAGATAATTATGTAGAACACTATTTAACAAAAATCGTCCTAGCGTGTTTGACATGAATAAACTTCAAAATGCCAAATTTGCACTAATTTAGACCTTATGTCGCTTAAAAAGTGTTCAAAGACCGCGCAATTGACAGCGTGCGCGGAGTTTTGGTGCAGACACTTTTTTCCACGTTTTCCACTGTAGAATAATATCTCGATGATCCCTAGTGAATTTTTTTGGCGGAAATTCCACAGCCAATTATAATACCTCTATTTTGCTATGCCCTAACAGGGTTCATGTTGAACCTTCAAATAGAATTTAAGATATCTGTAAAAATCATAAACGATTTATTTGATTTGATATGTGTATCATAATTATCCACAGCTTTATTTAACTACTGCTGAGTATATTTCTCATGCTTGTGGTTGAAAATCACTGAACGTAGTTATGCAAAATAGCAAACCTTCACGGCCTAGAAAATAACATTACAAAGGTTCAGCAATAATATCATTTTGATTCTATCACGTTTTCTTACCAAAAAACCTGCAACAATATCATAAATTTTGGTGCAAATTTTTTGGTAGGAAAACGTGTTGTGTTCAACATGATATTCTTGCTGAACCTTTGTAATGTTATTTTCTAGGCCGTGAAGGTTTGCTATTTTGCATAACTACATTCAGTGATTTTAAATCTTCAAAAATGTTGAATAGTGCGAGCGAGGGGGAGGTTTGACATGTATCGTCGCCTTAAGAAATTTTGTTTTAAATCAATAGGTTTTTTATGGCTCTGAGTACCTAGCTAGTCCATACTCAGTACAGAACAGAGCACTTGAAGGCATGTACCATGGGTCCATTATGTAGGCCAAAAATACACTGACTCATGTCTTAAGTATGGCAAGCTGTTCACGATATCTACATAGAGCTGTAAACTTTATGTTGGTTTGTAATAAAAGACTAAAACGTTCATTAAAATAATCGTAATATTAATTGTTTTGTTTATTTGTTAAAAACATGGTATGATGATTTTACACTTTGAAAAGTATCATGTTTTGCCGCATTATTGCTATATTTTAGTATATTATTATAATTAATTACTCATGCCAGGGATATTTTTTTCTGTTTCACTCAGCGTTTACTTCAAAAGACTTTTTCCAAATTTTCTTTTGAGAGGATATGTTTAAGTCTAAGTTTTAAGCCACCTGAAGAGTTTTAACATGGTTCAGTGACTGAAAAATCAAAAACCAAACCAAGCTCTTGGGTTACAAGTAGGACTTAAAAAAAAAACCGACTTCTTACTTCTTGCGCTAAAAAATTTTGAAAATCGGTTCACAATTGACGGAGATATTGGTGATCATAGGGTGAAAATTACAAGTGAGGGTGAGGTTTTTTGAGTTTTCCGGGAAAAGTACCAATCCCTCGGGAATAAAATTTATATGGGACCACTTGTGAAGTATACTCTTTTAAACAAAAAAAGAATTTTGAAAATCGGTCGACAATTGACGGCGTTATCAGTGAACATACATAAAAAAAAAGAATCTCCTTTTTGAAGTCGGTTAAAAATACCACAAGCACTATGACACCATATGATAGGGCTTCGCTTAATTTGATTTCTTGCCAGCATGAGTATTACTATTTCATACTTGTACTTTAGTTGGACGAAGAGCCTTGTGTCTTCGGGCACGTATCTAACATGCGTGACCTACAATAGAATACTTTGATATAGGTAATGTTCACCACTCAAAGGAGAATGCCGTCTGATGTATGGCGCTCGGTACCAAGACTAAAGTGAGTGCGTCAAAAAAAAATCCAATAAGTTTTTAGTCGATTCTACTGTCAAAATAATTAAAAATGAGGGTAATTGCCATAGTAACACTTTACATCAATGTTTGTTGCCATAGTAACGTATATACCATTGGTTGTTGCAGTCTAATGGCGGCGTGCGGCGGAAACCAAATCAACGGAATATTTTTTTACTTGAATAATAACACTAAAGAAAATGTTAATGTCATTTATAAAATATAATAATTTTTATGGGATACGTTTAGTTTTGACGCAATTGGTACGGGTTTTTGGCATTCTCCTTTATTTAGTCTTCATCATCGATTTTAATGACAGAGACCCTAGTTATTTGTTTGTCTAACGTGAGCCCTAATAAGGCTTGCCATACCAAATTTGGTTTGAATTACAATACAGTTAACCTGCAGAATTGTGAGTACATGTACAGGGCTTAGGTCAGGTTACCATTTAACATCAGGTGGGTCAAGTGATTGTTCCATCTTCAAGTATTATAAAATTACTTTGACAGCTGTTGGCTGTAGTAAGCACTTGGCGGTTTGTATTTGCTTTTTGTCGCCAATTGTCAGTGGTCTGGGTAAGAAATGTTGTGTCATCTCCATAGATATCCCTTGTGCTAGTGAACTCTGGCCTGTATTATAGCGTACTTCCGTTGGAGATCTGTCAGCTTTGACTATCAAATCGATATCTATTCCTTGCTTAGATACATCAGTAAAATCATTCATTCATTGAAACCATCTGCATTAAGAAATATGTGAAAAACTAACTGTAAATTGTAACCAACCGTAAGCTTGCTTCTTTCTGATATTGTTTTTCCGGCCCAATACAATCTTGGAGTCTTCAAATCCAGAGTAAATTGGTTAATTCTAGGCAAGTTTGCTTCATCTTAGACCATATCTTCACCTGTTTCAGGAGATATAATGGTCAAACGCTTGATAATTTTTTACAAAAAGGCACCACTGGCCGGTGAGATTGGCTCGGACTTCTTTAAGATGGAGGTTGGAATGGAAACACTTATGTTTGGACTACTTTCATCTAACATCGTAGGTTACCATGATAAGAACGTGCCCTACGATACAAAGCCCTGCGTCCTTGTGGCATGAAGGTGAAGCCTCATGTTTGTTTTGTGCCTCATGTGGTCATCTGTCTGTAATTATTTTCATCGGCACACACACCCTTCCCATCACAAAAGCAGTAATGCTGAGTTACGGCAGAATTATATACCGATGGCCCAACGTTTCATTGTTCGAGTCTGACAAAGAACGAAGTAGTTTCTTAAAGTCCAGATGTTGACTCAAACGCATAGAATTCTAAGGCCACAGATTAACCGCTGGCACGCAGCCTCATTAAAACGTAGTTAGTTAATTGATTGTTTTACTGTTGTACTTTTAGAAATAAATTTTCCATTGTTTTTTATGTAAAGGATCACAGTGCATTTAAATAAACAAGTTAAGTTTGAGAAGTACTTGCTACTGTTCGTTGTTTTGCTTTCAGTAATAATTGGGCAAACATATTAGTTTCATTATTAATTCATCAATATGAATAAACCAGACTTCAACGGAAATATGGAACGGAGCCATGTTGATTTTTTTACGAAATTAATAATAATTTACGGATTTTAACCAAACTATTTTTGTTCCAGGTAGTACCACGGATCTAACACCAGCTTTAATCGGCATCTACGACTCATTTTTAGAACCTACCAAAAGTAAAAGAGTTGATACATCACAGATAGAAACAGCTAAAGATGCTAGAAACGATCCACCATTAAATGATAAAAAAATAAACTATAAAGACGTAGGAATTCACAATACAGAAGTTAAAGAAACAAGAATAGAAGTGGTTGAAGAATTCAGTGTTAAAACAATAAAAGATCCAACAATGATAGCCGGCAGTGTAAAACTCCCTATAGCAACTGTAAACAAAAGTAGTCTGTATTCCCTAAGAACTAAAAGTGAAATTAGTGCAAGTGACGAAAAGTATGATCTTACGTGCAGTGATTCAGTGTTAGTCAAAGATAAAAGAACGTTCAAAGAAAAAGACATGACGCTAGGAACATTGTCCCCAAATGTGAAGCGAATGATATCAAGTGCAACGGAAACAACGACAGTGAAGTTTCAAAAGAAATCTGTGAATATAGGAAGAGCATCCATGAGACACAAATCCAACATTCCTTTAGTAGGAGCAACGTCAAAAATATCTCAATCGGGCGTGGATTTACTTTCATCTGTAGATATTTACGATACACCTAGTGTCAACAAATCTAAGCTTGAAGAGAAAACTTTACCAGTTAAACCTGAGTTCAAGATAGACGCAGAAGCAACATACGATGTCCCAACAAACAACAGACCGGCAATATACGACGTGCCAAACAAAACCGCGTTCGAATCATTATCTCTACCTTACATAGACCAATCTATCGAACTATCTATAACATGTAACGATAGAGAGTTCGATACTAAAGTAAAAGACACATCTCCTAAACAAGCACCGAAAGTACCACCGAGAAAGAACAACGAATTACCGAAATTTCCAAAAGTAGCTGGAACAAACAGCTTAAATCGAAAAGACTTCAAACAGCTACCGAAAACAGGACCATATCCCGAAGTAATAGGGTCCACAGGGAACTTGAAGTGCTCGATACCGGAGAAGGATTTAAGATTGAATCCCCCGATAGAAGTGACGCGTCCGCTATCAATGAGTTCCATTGCGTCTTCCAGTTCTACGTCCAGTTCTGGTGTTCAGAACAAAGGTGGAGTGAACTCTGCGTATCTTGCTTCGATTGAGAGTTTGGATGATCACAGCGATGTAGATATGTCTGCTACCGGGAGCAATAACTTTGTGAACAGTGCTGGAATGCTGAATAATGTTGCCGAAGGGAAGTCTGAAGATGTCTCTTCACGTAAGTTTTTTTGCTAAACTGTTCTACTTTTTACTACGTATACGGCCATTACTTGGATGGGTGACCGTTAAGTGACATTTAGATTTGAGCGTATTCGTGCTTCGGAAGGCACGTTAAGATGTTGGTCCCGGCTTTTCAGTCGTTACGCCATGTTGTCCCAGAGTTGGTCACTAGCTCTTATGAAGAAGAAGAAGAAGAACTACGTATTTACTTCCTTCTTCGTATGACTAGTGAACAACTACGTATTAAAAGACCTATTGAGCATAGTATAACATCAAGGGCCGTCATCATCAGCCTATAGCAGTCCACTGCTGGACATAGGCCTCCCCTAATGAGCGCCATTGCGCCCTGTTCTGAGCTCGACGCATCCAGCTTCTACCAGCAGCCTTCCGCAAATCGTCACTCCATCTGGCCGGAGGGCGTCCTACACTACGTTTGCCGAGCCGCGGTCTCCACTCAAGAACTCGTTTGCCCCAGCGATTGTCGGTTCTTCGGCAGATATGGCCAGCCTGTATGGCCAGCGTATATGACCATCAAGGGCCGTAGTTTCAATTTATTAATCTATTCATTTGTCTGTTTCCTGGAGTTGTTTTCATGATTATTTATTGTTTATAAAAGAAATCCAAATAAAAAAAGGCTTCATTTTGATTTATTATCAGACTAGTGCATGGTCGAGCGAGCCGAATGGTATCATCAAAAGGAAGCATATGCCAAGGAGTGGACCGAAAATAGGTTAAATGATTAAGTTGATAATGATGTTTTTTTTTAATTGCAGGTCATCCGGTGGATGAAGTCTCAGGACTATCACAACTGGAGCGAGTCTGCTCTGAGATCGTGCAGACTGAAAACGTTTACGTCGAGGATCTGAGGCAGGTCGTCGAGGTGAGTCCTAGGATTAGTAATTATTATTATCATCTTCATCGTCAGCAAATAGCAGTCCACTGGACCTAGGCCTCCCATAAATAGCGCCGCCGCACCATGTTCTTAGCTTTTCGGTTCTACCAGCCTTTCGCAGAACTTTACTCCACCTGGCTAAAGGGCATCCCACAATACGTTTGCGAGACGTGGTCTCCACTCAAGAAATTTTCTAATCCAACGGTTATCGGTTGACATTGACAGCCCACTGCCACTTCAGTTCAGCTTGCTAATTAACTGAACCATGCGATGAACTTGTTTCTAGGATTAGTGATCAATAGTTATACTACAAAACAGAAAGACTAGGGTTACACAGTTTTACAATTATCCATGAGCCCAACCCGCATCTTCCTGCTCCCAACCCGTACCTTACTGCTCCCAACCCGCATCTTACTGCTCCCAACCCGCATCTTACTGCTCCCAACCCGCATCTTACGGCTCCCAACCCGCATCTTCCTGCTCCCAACCCACATCTTCCTGCTCCAAACCCGCATCTTCCCGCTCCCAACCCGCATCTTCCTGCTCCCACCTAGCATCTTCCTGCTCCCAACCCGCATTTCGATCTACACTGTGACACTGTTCGTATTTTCAAAACTAGGCTTTATTAACGTTACTGCTATTCCATTGTTTATTAAAGTTCCTCAATACTCACTTTATTTGTAAGCACAAGTGATCTAAATATTATGCGTGGGGATTATGGAAATATCCCTCTTTATTATTGGAGGCCTATGTGTATCTAGGTGGATACAGGCTAGTGTGTGTGATCTAAATCCGGCTTATATATAAATGTGAAAGTTTGCGATGATGTATGGATGTTTGTTACTCTTTCACGTCGGAACGGCTGAACGGATTTGTATAAAACTTGGAATATACGTTGATTGTGACCTGGATTAGCACATAGGCTACTTTTTATACGGGTACCACGCGAGCGAAGCCGCGGGCGGGAACTAGTCTTCTATAAATCTACACGTGTTGAGTTCTTCCTTTCCAATACTGCTCACAGCTATAAATGTAACCTGTTTGTTTTATTGTAGGTTTGTTTTTGTTTATTTTGTTGTAGATAAGTGTGAAGTATGTAATGTATTAGCGGGAATCATTAATGTGTCCATAGTTTTGATTTTTGTGCTGTTATTTTCTTTGGTATATAAATTCTCTGATATTGATGTCGATTCTGTTGTGCATTTTCCTAAACTAAACTTAATTTGACATTCCTAAGAGTGATACTATCCCTTTCTTTTAGGTGTAAATGACAAGGATAGCTATAACTTTTAATGTGCCGAATTTAGTTAAGTTTAGACAACAGAATCGACACTGTTGTAGAAGGATATAGTAAGGCATACCACTTCCATAATTTTCCAATCTTTCTAGGATTTTGCTATTACCTAACACAAAAAAACAAAATAAATAAGCACAATTTATTGTAATATTATATTAACATGAAAATAATAATAACAATAACAAAAATAACTGTGTGATTACGTCCCGCATTATTTATTTATTTTTTATCTATTGTGGAAAACTGAAATACAAGTTACATTAACTATTTAACAAAAACATGGAACATAAAAAAATAAAATATTATTAAAAATCAACTAAAACATAATATAAAAGTACAAAGTTAAAGTCTAAAACAAACAAAACGAAAAGAGACAAAAATAATGTTAAATTTTTGAAATTTTAAAATTTCTATTTTTTATTCTTTATTCGATACAATTTCGTTTGACAGATTTCTAAGTTTTCTAGAAGTTAAATTTTTCTTTCGGACCTGGAAATGCATTTAAGTCACATAAATATATAACATCGTCAGCGTCGTGGGATCATGCTACCGCAGGACTGTGGCAATTAGTAGTAGCAAAGGGAGGCCTGAGGCTATAAACAGCATTGGCAGCATTGGGCATTGCATTGGGCAGCATAAGGCTGCACATGATAATGATGATGAAATAAATCTCACAATGTGATGCATTTGTGCTAGTGTAAACCTGCGTTACAACTTTTTCGTTGCCATTTTGTCTCTATAATTTCACATAAATTATGGACGCCCTACAATCAACCCCTTATTAGGTTATCCCGTTAACGTCCCTAGATAAAACCCGTCCAATGTGTCTTGTGACCAATTATACCATTTTCCGCCTTATTTTTATTACACTTACAAAGTAAATTCCCGTTACACATACCGTCCATATAGGACATGTCAACTCTACTCTGTAACGGTTGAACCAAGGAGGTTGGTTTTTTTTCTTTTTCAGACTAAATCTATGGGTTGAACAGATTTGGATGAAACTTGGTATAACTTACATATTACCCGCGGGCGGAAGCTTTATTATAACCTTAAAATATAAAAACACAAAAAAATATCCCTTTAAAGTTATAAATAGTAAAAATAAAATCAGCATCATGAAAATGGTACCTACAGGCGAAAGTATCTAGTTGTATCATTCATGATCATAAACTAGATAATCCAATGAACTTCGTACCACCTAAAATTAATTTGTAATCAGAAGTGCCAATTACCCTACAAAATTACCAATTGCATTTTTTCGGTTTTCCGGCTGTTCCGTTTAGTATTATGTAATTTAATATTTTCCTAAATTACCCCAATACCAAGGCGAAAAAAAACAAGAAAAATATGAAATTGCCGCGCCATTTCCGAGTCTGCGAAACAGATTTTTATATTACAGATAACTGTTATATTTAATAAGACAGCTTTACTAGATATAACCACGGTAGTTTATTTTATCGGCCTTAAGCGGCTTTAATTTAGCTTCTTAGTTGCAAAGATATGCTCTCTAATACCCTATAAAATATTTATGGGAGCTATATTATATAGATATTATTTTAATTATGAAGGCTTAGGAGTATGACTGGCCCTATTCTCTTCACTTCACTTCTTTATTTATTGGCTTCTGGGATAGTTTTCCACAATTTCGCCAGTATTGTACAATATGAGGCAGCGTAGTACGGTTTATAAGCCCAGTCGTCTAGTCTTCAGTCAGTCCTGATTTCTGCTATAGCAATGGTGACTTAAAAAAGCGATCGAGGAACAATTTTCTTCATCAGAGAAATCCAGTTACAATCCTCTTTTATTCCATTTCACTACACTGCACTTGTGTCTTATCACTAACGTATAACGGGTTAAAATACCAATAATAATAAACGACATAAATCAGAAAACACTAGAAAATTAAATTAAATAAAAATGACACAAGCATCGTTAAAGATGAAAAAACATTGGTTCCCCTGGCCCTGATTCTCAATAATATAGATTAGGTAATGTCACATTAGACATATTTCGCGGGAACTGTTAACACTAAGGAAATTTGACAGTTCTTGTGACATTCTCATGTCTGATGTGACAATTTCTCAAAATCAGGGCAAAATGTAACACTTTGAGTGCAAAAGACGTCTCGCTATACATAGAGTTGCGGTGCCTCTCCCTCTATTATATTTAGATTAACAAGTTGGCCCGCAGTAAACATGTTAATTTAAATATATATTGGTGTTAATTCCGTTATTGTGTTATACTAAATTAGTTTTATTTAACAACTAATATAAAACTGTTGCCATATTTTTTTCAATGGACCATAAAGGAACGGAAATAAGCGCTGTCAAATTACGTTTTACCCATAAACAACAGCTAAAACGACAACAGTGCATAGTGGACAGTTCCGATTTTTACTTAATTTTTTTCCCAACCTTTTTCGTTCCACTGATGGGCAAAGGTATCCTCTAGAATTATCAAGTAATTAGGTAATATATTACTTAAGTACTAACGAATAGAAAATCATGAAAATAAATAATACATTGCGTAAAGTTTGTTGGTCTGAATGTATGAATGTATGTTGTATGGATAAAAATAAGCGTAAATTAATCCACACATAATAAAGTTTTAGGTTAGACAGTTAATATTCGTGTGGGTTACGAAAAGCCGCGGGCGGAAGCTAGTGAATAATTACCAACGCTAAAAAGTGGGATATACCCTTCTAAACGTGCGTGCGGCTAATTAACGAAGACAGTTTGACAGCTTGACAGCTGTCACCGTTAGTGATCGGTCACTCTCGTATCGGTCATTTTGACACGAGTCTTTTGAAGTGAAACTCGGTAACCAAATTTATTTACATTTTTTGAACCCACTTCCTTATTTGCAGTTTCAAATCTATTTGAATATAAAAAAAATAGCTAAGTGCGAGTCGGACTCGCACAAGAAGGGTTCCGTACCATCGTAAAAGATATAAAACTATGATACTTTTTATTATTTGTTGTTATTGCGGCAATAACACACACACACTATTTAATTGTCTATTTTGATACGGTCCATGAGATACAGGCCGCTTACAGACAGACAGACGAACAGCGGAGGCATAGTAACTGGGTCCTGTTGGGCACCCTTCGGGTAGGGAACTCTAAAAAATATCTACCAAACTAATTAATAATCTATCTCTATCCAATACTTTTGAAAGGTGCAGGTGAGGGCACCCCTACCTACTGAAACATAATACTTTACGGCAGAAAAATAAGCATGGTGGTTTTAATTCCCCGGAATAGCCCTTCCAAAGAACTCTACTACTTCTAAAATACATAAATGTATTAACAATAGCATTCATTGTAATTGTACTTTATTTATCTTTAGATAAGCATTCTCTTGTGTCCCTGCCCTGCGCTAGCGTGCGACCTGTGACCTGGATGCGCTTAACGTCACCGGCGACATGCAACCGACTGAATTACGGCGTGATTCCATGCTTTTATAGAGAATCCATAATTTATCTGTTTACGTAACTGTTTTGACATTTTACTGCTAAAAAGGGCGACGTCGTTTGTGCAATGGGCGAATATTCAGCTGAGACGCGGAGGTTGCGGG
Organism: Horisme vitalbata; assembly: GCA_951804965.1. Lineage (NCBI taxonomy): Eukaryota > Metazoa > Arthropoda > Insecta > Lepidoptera > Geometridae > Horisme > Horisme vitalbata. The sequence goes on from OX638093.1 coordinate 4,573,612, forward strand.
TTCGATTACAGCTGGACTGTAGCAGGACTGAACTGCAGATTGCAGGTGTTATTATCTAAACAAGTAAAAAAGTAGCCTATGTGTTAATCCTGATATCCTAAAAACCTAACAGTGTTCTCTATCTGTTTAATAGTTTGATCAGATCTGTTCTTGAGTATGGAAGCCCAATCTGGTCGCATTACTATGAAATCCATACGAGCAGGATAGAAAGCGGCCAGAACAAATGCCTTAAAATCCTTTCATATCGACAAAACATGGGCCGCTCACTTAAAGGTTACGAAAATAGGCTTAATCACTTTAAAGTAGCCACTCTAACCACTCGTAGGGAATACATCAACCTCATACACCTCCACAAAATTCTTCATTCTGTCATAGATTGTCCTATTCTAACTTCATATATCAACATTAATACTTACTACAGATCCCGGAACCCATCAACTTTTGCTTTATGCGTATATAAAAACAATCACTCTCTTTTAATAATCCTCTTCCTCGAATGTGTCGAGTTAGCTCCATCTAGAGATTTGGATATCTTTGACCCTAGGGTAAATAAGTTTAAACGATGTGTCCGTAGAACTTGGCTTTTACCTTGTTTTTATAACGATGTATAATTTCCTCGTTTTTTTCCGTGTTTTTTGGTCAATTTAATTTGTGAGTTTGCAACACTCTAAAGCTGTCATGTTCACATAATTGATTACTAATCCAGATCTAAACAAATAAGGTAAACATTGTTATTACCATGTAACTCGATTGTAATCTGATTTGAAATCAATAAATAAAAAAAAAAAAAAAAAATCCAGATGTAAATCTATGTATATTCCAAGTTTCATACTTTCATTTAAATCAGTTCAACCGTTACTGTGCCGTTACGGGGTTGAGTGGCAACACACTCTCACACACACAAACTTTTGCTTATAATATTAGTCTGATAGTGTGAAAAGACGCTTTGTGTCGATTATATTAGTGTGAGTACCAGGGAAATTCAACTTGATTATCAGATTGAATGAATTCGATAATGTTCACCTAGCAAATAGAGTGTAGAGTTCATTCTCAGATTCGATTGTCAGCTTTTTGACACTCGAAATCTCGGTTTATTATTAGCAGGGTGTCCAAACTTTTATATTTATATTCTTACAAATTTTATACTCATGTATGAAACATAGTTTTTCTGATCCAATCTCTGATTTATATAGTATAAAAGTAGCGTCATTTCATTCATAGTATACAACGCCTTACGTTTATTTCCATTTCCCATACACATGGTTGTGTTATTAACTTTTAAACATGCTCATTTTATTTTGCTCATTCAAAATCAAAATCAAAAATAAGTTTATTCAATTAGCACATACAACACATTACCCTTTGAAACGTCAATTTTTTAAATTTGAATTTACAGCTATTCGTAATGTGACCAAACAGAGGAGAATTGGCAAGAAACTCTGATTGGCTTATATTTTTTTAGTCTTGTTTTTAAAAAAGTTTATTATTATTAACTATATTACATTGTTTTTGAGGGAGTTGGAGACAGATTCATCCCAAGCTTTTTTGTCATCAAAATAATCAGAAATTTTATAATAAGCTTTATTAAAGAGGTTACGTTTAACAACATTTTTGAATTTATTTACAGTTATATTAAGCATATCATTTGGGATTTTGTTAAAAAAACCGTACGTTTTGCCCTTTAAATGATTGACTAACTTTATGGGGCCTTACAGTAGGAACAGCTAGTTTATCTTTATTTCTAGTGTGTTCATTTTATAATCAAATATGAAAAATAGTTTTTCTGATCCAACCCTTTGATTTATACAGCGTAAAAGTCAGCGTCATTTCATTCATACAACTCCCTACGTTTATTTCCATCTCCCATACACATGGTTGTGTTATTATTATGTTGACTGTGGTTATGTTATTTTGAACTGAATAGCGACGCGTGGGCATGACTTATGGAAATAGCTTTTGGCGCACTATTTGGTTCACTGTTAACTAATATTGCGTTCAATTTGATTCACTGTTAACTAATATTTCATTTTTGATTGTTTGTTGAGCCGTGGTGGCCTAGTAAGATGTACCCTGACTTAAGATCTGGAGGTCGTGGGTTCGAATCCCTTCCGTGCACCAATGGATTTTTCGTTTCGAAAAATTTATGTGCGCATTACCACGAGCTCGAAACGGTGAAACGGTAAAGGAAAAGATCGTGAGGAAACCGGCATGGGTTTCCTCACGATCTTTTCCTTTACCGTTTGCGTGAGCCCTCGAACTAAAAAGTTCGAAAGGTATGTGCTAGGTTAGTGTTCCAATAAAAAACCGGCGATGGGCTTGCAACCTGTCATGTAGAATGCTAGTTGCTTGCAAAAAGTGGGCATGTATCGAACGTAATGTTTGGACTTGCCTCTTACTACCCCCTTTAGGGTATCCTCAATAGATTTGCGTACTGAGCAATATCTGAAGATATCCATATCCGTTTATTTTAGATAAGATTTGTTTATTTTTGATAACTGAAGATGGAACTAGCACATGGTCAACCCGAAATTAAGAAGTAACAAAACAAAGTATTGGTATGGTCACGCATATTTGTAAAGTGCCCTGGGATGCAACGCCCCTGCGTGGCATTGAGGCCTCATGTGCCTGTAATTTCATAGGCATCCATATTTATCAAACCAAAACACAGCAATGCTGTTTCACGGCAGAAATAGGCATAGTTATGTATCTCATAGAAATATGGCTCTAAAATTAATATATCAGTGAGTGATTGCTATAAAATTAAATTAAACAAAACTAACTAAATTCCGATTAAAAATAAATTGCAAAAACATACATATATTAAACGACATAACACTACTAAAATAATAAAAATAACGAAATTTGCGGGTACGGTACTTGTTGCTATTTGATATTGTTTTTGTTAGTTACTTATTCCAAATTGTCCGAAGTTTTTATAAAAAATTACCATGTTTGTACATTTTCTCATACAAGTGAAATGTAATTTCACAAAGTACAAAAAACAAAAACAAAAACAAGTGAAATGTAATTATTTTGATAAAAATTAAAATTAAGAAAAAATCATGTCCTAATAAAATTAGTCTTAATTTGACTACTATTAGAGTAGAACCACAAGAACACTGAATCTAATGGTAATTTGGGGTTCATTCCAAACACACCCTTGACCTTCGTAAATCACGTTTTAGGTACATACTTGACGAAGGTGCTACTTATTACTCATCATGTGAATATTCAATAACCTACGGAGAGTGTGCTCAGGAGTTACATGACATTATTTCGCCTTCACCTTTCTTCCATAGGAACTTCAGACGCACTGCTAACTACCATCCGCATCAAGTTGATATTCCATTTAACAGGACTAAGCGCTTCCAAACATCATTTATAATGCGCAATGCTAAAATATGGAATCAGCTGCCAGCTTCTGTTCTTTCATTGTCTTATGACCCTAACGGCTTCAAAAAGAGATTTAAAACGCATCTTCTGGGAAAGCAGATTTTTTTAGTAGTAGAGTTCTTTGTGGAGGGCTCGTCCGGGGAAGTACTGCCACCATGCCTATTTCTGCCGTGAATTCTATTCTGCCGCATTCTGCCGTGCTGTGTTTCGGTTTGAAGGGTGTGGGTGCCAGTGAAATTACAGGCACAAGGGGCTTATCATCATCATGCCTCAAGTTGATGGACGCAGGGCATTGCATCGTAGAGCACGTTCCAAAAAACGTGATTTATGTTGCAATGCTTTGTGATAGGTAATGGTTACCACTCAACATCAGGTGGGCCATGTGCTTGTTCCATCTTCAAGTATCATAAAAAAAAAAGTTCGCCCCATTGTCGTTGTCTATGCAAGCCTCGAGGTCAAGAGCTGGCCCATATTAAATTAAAAAAAACCTATCATTTGGTAGTTTTAGTAGAACATAATAATAAATTTATAAATACCACAACATTCGCCTCTCTGGCGGAACCTCGCCCGCTGCACTACAGAAGTTGTTCAAAATCCTAAAAAACCTAAAATCTATGAATATAAAAACTATAAAACATATTTCTAAAATATGAGAGCAAGTGCATAGACTTCGTAGAATAAAGTTATGCCGTTCAAATAATATGCCCCGCGGACTAACAGTATACGCCTACAAGTCTAGTGATGCTATCGTTATATCACTCTTTATCGATAGTCGATAGAGGTAAACTCTGAACTGTTATGGTCAAAATTGAGAGATTTGTCAAGATAAATCGAAATCACTATGTAGGTACATTATAGTAGATATAATCAAAACATTAGTGACTGTAATTAACTGCTTAAAAATCACAACCTAAAAATTATTGTGCTTAATATAATTTAGAGAAAAAAAATTGCCTAAACACCTGTGATTCTATCGTTCGTATTTCCGTCTTAATAGATAGCCGATAAATATTTTTATAGATTTATTATTAGTAGATAGGTATAATAAAAATATTAGTGACTGTAATTACTGAAAAATCAAAACCTAAAAATTGTGATATATAAATTAAATTTTTTTTAGGTAATATTTTTGGGGCTTCTTCGAGAAAACATTACCTAAAAAAAATTGATTTACGGTTTGAGTGCGAAGATAACTGCGCTGCACTTTAGGACTAGCTCCTCGGGTATGGAGTATGTACGGGTATGTCCGATGCCGACAGTCAACCTGCCGAGTATAACATTCTATTATTTTGAATATGTATCAGTAAGATGGCTGCTGGTAGAAGAAGCTAGATGCGTCTAGCTGAGGACAGGGTGCAATGTCGCTAATAAAAGGAGGCCTATATCCAGCAGTTGACCGCTATAACCGAACCAGGTTGATGACGAAAGTTTGTGCATAAAGGATTTAATTTTATAGACAAGGTTCAGCATTAATGTCATTTTTATCGACAAGGTATAACTAATGCCATTTATATTCTGCCCAGCACTAGCCGGTGCATATCGTACATCAAGCCCACGTGCCAGGCTCCATATTTAAATAACTATATTTACGCCCTTTTAGCTGCATTATGAGTTACAAAATCGGCGCGTTTGGGATCGAGTTTTAAATTAGATTTTTAAATATTTTGCTATACACCTACATGGTGTAAAAACGTTAGAACTTTTTACTTGCTAAAACAAAAGTATACTTATTGTTAATAAAACAAGAGAATGACTACTAGTAGTTATGTAAAAGTAAATTAATTTGTACTCAAGAAACGGTCTCAAAAAAGGCACAAAAGAGCTGTTTTTAAAGGAACACTAATGAGAAAACGTGACGAAACACCAACTTTTTGAAAAAACAAGTCACAGGTTTTTGTTCAAAGAAGAATAAAAAGCTCTTCTATTAAAACAGTCTGTTGATTTTTCTTTAAATACATAAATTAACTTGATGTTTTTATGAAACTTTGTGATGGAACAGTTTTATAAGGTAAAAATAGTAAAAGTTATTCGAAAATATTTGAATTTTAATTCCTAAGTGTGTGTTCTAAATCATTTTAAACTCACGGTTTTGCGGAGAAAAGATGCATCTGACCACACTGTCACTTTAAACAAAATTAGCTACCTATATTGTAATTTTCCGGAAAAAATAAGTACCTAAAAAAGCTACTTCCCATGTTGAGTTATGCTCTAAATCTATATCAAAATAAATATTCCAATCTTTAAAGGCATAAAACTCAAAAAAAGTTATTTTTATTTCACATGTTTTATAGATGAGTCCAATTTAAATGAGAGCTCAATATTTAATCGCTTTAAGCTTATAACTTGGGAGTTTGACTCTCAAATCTTGCTAGTTATCATTGGAATCTACAGAATAGATGATCACAAATTTTTAACGGGAATTCGAATATAAATCACTAAATTTATTTATTTTTAATTCGAACCCATGTTCCAATGACAAAAACTCGTAAATCGCTGATAGATTTTGAATTTATAGCGACCCAATAAAAATATCAATACGTGGGTTAACCGCTTTCTATAATTGATTTATGTCAAAACAACCATAAAATTAGCCTAATAAGGACTTAGTAAAACTTAAAATAGATATACTAAAACTAAGTATTTTTGAAAGACGTCTAGTTTGTTTGCATATTCATAAGAGAAGTCTATTTTACGTTTCTCGTTTGACCGCCATGTATGATGATGACGATGACGACGACGATAGCACGTATGTAATTAATTATTTAAGGCTTTTCTTATAAAAATCTGTCAAAAGATAAACGATGTTTAAACTATTGCCTTGGGACACCATTGTTTTCATCTTGAACAACGGCTGTGTCATTTTTATAAAAAACAAAAATTCTAGTGTTTTTCTAATGTATAATCGATTTTTATTAATGATATTTTAACCGTTATACATTAGTAATATGGCACAAGTATTAGTGAAATGGAATAAAGAAGATTTGGACGGAAACTCTCCGATGAAGAAAATTGTGCGCCGATCGTTTTTTGTTATAGTCGCCATTGCTATAGCAGAACAGGACCTGACTGAAGACGACGACTGGACTTATAAACCGTAATACGTTGCCTCATATTATTATGAACAATTATACTTAATACTGGCGAAATTGTGGAAACTATCCCAGAAGCCATTTAATATAGAAGTGAAGTGAAACTATTGCCTTCTCTTACGTTGGATATTAGATACTCGCGTGTAAATTACTTCATCTGAGGCATCAGTTTAGTAACACAGTTGCACATCAAAATGGTCGGCATTGGACCTAAATTTGCAAACTTGAACATTTATTAATCTGTCGAAATTGAAACAGCTGTCAAAGTTTGTAAAAACAGGATCGATGCTAATCGTTTTAGTGGGCAACTAAGTTACTAAATCCGTCCTCTGGACAGCCTCTTTAAGATCTTAGTACCTAGTAACTTAGTACATAATGATGACGTAGTAAACTAGTAATAGAGGATGATTAGGATAAATCATCTCGAACGAGTTGTCATTTTAGTAAAACTATATAATTATTACTTTAAGGAAGAACCGTGTTTTAATAATAACACGGGCAGGTAGGTACTTAATACAAATAGACAAGTTTACTAGTTTAAAGGAGTGTTTAGAACGATCAAGTACATAGTAATAAGTGCGCCGATCAGTACTCAAAGCTTCATAGACTAGATACTAGACACTAGACAAAGTTGTTATGATAACTTACGACTTTTATCTACATAATAAGTAGGTACCTAAGGAACAATAAACAACAATAAACGACATAAAACTAAGGCAGTATTTACAAAGATACGTAAACTATCATTCTGACATTGACAATGCTGCGCTTTTGTTTTCATAGAGCAGCCCGCAGCCCAAATTCAAGTTCTTGTGCTAGTTCTCGTGCCAGTTACTCGCCTATCAAACGCGTCACGTGGGTAAACAATAAACCGGCCTCGTGTGTCGCAACCAGTACCACCGGTTCTGTCACTGTCATTGTCACACTATGTCTTTATAACTGAATAGCTTCCGCCCGCGGTTTCGCTCCCGTGAATACTTTGAGGACCGAAAACACACTTGCCTCTAGGGTGTCAGCTGCTGCTCTTCGTGCATGGCGCGGAGAGTCATGTGTGAGGCCCGCAGTCAACGTGCTAGTGTCTAGTGTAGCTTAAGACTTTGAGTGCTGAAAACATACTTACCGTAGGGCGTTAGCTGTTGCTGCTGCATGCAGACGTGTTAAGTTATTTTGCTATCCCTTGTAGAATCCTAGAATCGTAGTCAATCTGGTTCCTGGGGCCTGATTCTGACGATTCGATATATTTGATTCTATTATCTATCGATATATCGATATAATCGCGGAAAATGTCAAAAGTGTATGAAAATAAGACATGCCTGGATTCTCAGAAATACTTGGATATGAACATTTATCAGAGAACTGTTGAAATTTGACGGTTCTCGCGAGATATGTCTGATGTGACAATAATCTCTATTACCAGTAGTTCTCGCTCTATGTATTATGTCTAACGTTACAATCTTTCTGAGAATTAAGGAATTAACTCCGACACTAGAGTTGGTCACAAGCGAACTACGATGAAGAAGCCACATAAGTGGTACGTAGCTCATCGGGCCATCTAGTCATTTATAAATACCAAGTTGCAACGCTATAAGTCTATTAAATATAAATAAAAAAATAGGAATTGTTTATTTCGGACTACATCAGATCCTTAATTAAACACAAAATTCCTAAACAATAGAGTTTATGAACAAGAGTATGTGTTGAACAAGAGAGTCCTGAGAGTGATTTTTGAGTGGAGTTCTCTAACTAGATCAAGCCAGGCTATTTTTTTTATGGTACCTGAAGAAGGCACACCTGATGTTGAGTAGTACCCATAACCTATCACAAAGCATTGCATCGTAGATCACGTTTGTTGGAACATGCTCTACGATGCAACGCCCTGCGTCCATCAACTTGAGGCATGATGATGATAAGCCTCTTGTGCCTGTAATTTCACCGACACCCACATACTTCAAAACGAAACACATCTAAGTAAATTAAAATTTAAACAGAATTTTATGTTAACTTTTATCTAGAATTTTATGGTGTTGTCAGCGCCATTTGACAGAAGTTTTATTTTATTTTTATTTAGAACTACTGTTCATTGTGGTCTTATCAGCGGGGTATCGTTTTTATTGGTGGATATTTGTCGCACTCGGACGTCTAAACACAATAAAATTTTATAGAGGTGTGTAAAAGGGACTTATTGTTTGTTGGGGGTATTGAATGACTTAAAAAATCGATTTTTGGATTATTTTTGTGGCGTTACATGCGTTTTAGGTATTATGACTAACTTGTAGACGTGGCTCCGCTTGCGTGTTACCAGGATAAAAAGTAGTCTACGTGTAAAATCTACGTGAAATCTAGTAGTTTCTCGTGATGCTTGAAAAAAAAATTAATTGGTACCTATACATACTCTCTTTTAGATGATTTTTATTCGACAAAAAAATATTTTAGGTGAAGCATTTGTAACGAAAATAAATACCATAAAATAATAATAATATTAACTAAAATAGTACCTACTTGCCTGATCAGTAATCTCCCAACTTAGACACAAATCCGTTGCTGACCTTGACATTATTATTATTTTAACTCGTGAGCATGACATTGACATTTACCTATTTATTTTAAGTTATTTCGACGTTTTTATGAATAGTTGACATAATAAATTGTGGTAATTTCTTAGTATAATTTGGCATAATTGTACCTATATTTTGTATATAAATAAATTATTTTCCTAAAGCGATCTGACATGGTCAATGTACCTATGCCTACGATCCTACTCTTAAGCTAAATTAGACCTAAACTATACCACTGTAATGAAGGACATATGAAGTAATACGAATATGAATATCTTTGGTACACTTACAGATCTTTGAGAAATAGTAAAAATCGGCCAAGTGCGAAATCTGCGAAAATTTCAACTGACTTGCTATCACTGTTCATGAGTTATGACCTGGTGACAGACAGACAGACGGACCGTGGAGTCTTGGTAATAAGGGTCCCGTTTCGGTACGTAACCCTAAAAATACCGGATTATACTTGATATCAGATTTATTTTCAAAATATACTGCCTAAAACTCCGACACCAGTGAACTTACACACAAAGCCAGCATTAGAAAGTAATTTAATCAGATAACAATAAGATCGGTAGCGGGTGGTCCATACAGGGGGTTCCAAATAAGGAAATGTTCGTGATACACTTATCACGCCATCTGCACTTTCACGCATGCCCTGTACTGTATATGGAAACTGTTGAGTATACTGCTTGATTCAGCACTGTGCCGTGGTTCTGGAAAACGTCCCCCAATTTGCTTCTATGGATGTTGTTGGCGGGAGTATCTTATCACACTTATATAAGGTATAAATGCGAAAGTTTGTGTATATTTATACAAATATTTGTGTACTATCTTCCGCCCGGCTTCTTTCGCGTGGTACCGGGATAAGAAGCAGCCTACTAAGTGTTAATCCAGGTCACACACTATGTATAATTCCAAGTTTCATCCAAATCCGTTCAGTAGTTTTTGCGTGAAAGAGAAACAAACATTCATCCATACATCCATACCTACTCACAAACTTTCGCATTAAGATAAGATAGTAAGATAAGATATTTGTTGCACTCATTTACACAAAAAAAAACTAAATTGGAGTACAGGGTGACCTAGATTAACAAATATACCAACTACTTTCAATCCGGGTACCATGCGAGCGGAGTTGCGGGCGAAAACTAGTATATAAAAATAGAAGCCAAGCAGAGTTTCTTTGCCAAGTTTTGCAAAGTCGGTGAAAAACTAACTAAAAATGGTAAAGTTGTTTATAATACTGTTTTTATAAGGCTGTTTGTCCACACAGTAGGTACACAAGATCTGCGAGTTCAAAAATAAATATAGTTTGGGTTGGGTTAGTTTAAAAATATCATTCAATTTCATATTGGGTCGAATCGCCGATTTATTTCGGTGAGAGACACAATTAAAATATATTTGTGTTTCTATATATGGTGAGAAACCATGGGTTGAAAGAGAAATACACAGACCCGTGAACAGAACAATACTTTTATCATTATCCTTAATAATCCTTATTAGGGGTTTTCGATTCAAAATAGTAACAACTGGTTTGATGGGGCTGACTGAATCGGAGTGACCAGTCCAGGCAGCCAAGTTAGTTTTCATACTCTTTCATTTATATCAAACTAGCAACCCACCCCGGCTTTGCACGGGTGCAAGTTATAAATAAATATATAAATAATCCTGGACGTTATCACACACAGCATCATGTAGCCTCAAACTAAGCAGAGCTTGTATTATGGGAACCACATGATTGATATACTACATAGATATATTTTTTATAATAAATATTCATACATAATATAATATATACATACATAATTATTAACTTTCTTTCAAGATTTCTGTTTTATATTATGCAGTGATAGTGATAATGATATTGTATGCTGTAAAGTGGATTGTACTGTCTGTAACATCCATCTTTGTGTACCCATTTTCGCAATAAATACCTTAATCTGAATCCCTCATTTTCTGACATCGAAAACGTCCGCCTTTTATAATTTTAGCTCAAAGTGTGAATTGTAAACTGTCGCTGGTGGGCCGTAAACACTCTTCCGCTCCACTTGGAGAACTGGGACGTGTTGGATATGGATTAGATACACCTATGCATTGGATTATATCGAATTACCTCGAATTAGTCGTCTTGTGTTGACCAACGGAGTTGATCGTAGTAGTGAATCGATAAACGTTGGGGAAAACGAGTTCTTGAGTGGAGACCGCGGCTCGTTAAACGTAGTGTAGGACGCTCTCCGGCTAGGTGGAGTGACGATTTGCGAAAGGCTGCTGGTAGAAGCTGGATGCGTCGAGCTCATTAGGGGAGGCCTATATCCAGCAGTGGACTGCTTTATGCTGATGATGGAGTTGACCCTGTTGAATGGCACAAATTTCGGGAGTCCTTTAGATTAGCAGTGGATAAAGTCGTGCTGCGGATGATGATGATGATGATGATGAGTCGAGTTTTCTCGTCACTCATACTGTAGTGCCTTAAAACTAAATTTTTCTAGCAGTGTGTCCTACCCGTCATGATATACGGAGCCGAAACGTGGACACAGTTTAGACGAGACTGTTATTCAGCTCGCAAAGTGTTAAGTTATTATATTATTACCTATCTATGCAGTGTAGAGTTAACTTAGTAACTCTAAGTTTTTTTCGCTTAGTTTAAGATTTTCGAATAATAATTTAATCAAAAACCTTTTATAATTGCCACTATTTTTGTAAAAACTATCGGCACCAGGCGTATGTTTTGTAATAGAGTAGGTCCACAGTGTAGGATATCCGAGAAGCAGTTTGAGTACAATAGCCAATTTGCCGAGTCCTGTTAGTACAGTCGCCTGCAATCGTATGTCGCTATCGTTATTTGTTCGACGACCGAAGACGACCGTGACCAAGCAGTATATACTTAGGCCCATGAATACCAAACTAAAGTTAACGCTAAAGCTACCAAATAACAATAGATAGCTACATGAAAACAAAAAATGAACTGGTATTAACTGTGTTAACTGTATTATAGAGAGTGTACGTAACTGGAACAATCCAAACAGCCGTTTATCCGTCCGTTAAGCTGGTAACAAATTATTGGATACCGTCCGTAAGCTGCAGCTGACGGACGGCTGAGAATATGCACACTGTCCGCGGACGTCCGTGGCTGACCAAATCCGACCGGCCAGATTTTTACAGACATCTGAATGCTCAAAGACGGCCCAATGTCACACCCACGAGTTACTACCGATAGTTTTCACAATGCACTGTTAAGTAACGAAAATGTTACTATTCAAGGCCCTGACTCTCGGGAATAGACTTATTTATTAAGTCAGACATAGGTATAGATAGAATAGATAGATAGAATATTCTTTATTGCACAGAAATAAATGTACATAGGCGAACTTAATGGTAGGAAGCATTCTCTACCAGCTAACCTTTGTGTAGTGTGGATTTAAAATAAGTATGTGGTGGCAATAAATACATCAAGGAGATTTTAAAATACCTCAAGATCACAGAATTTCAGTTTTCAAGTAAAGTAGATACGACATGGTATATTAAAGATGTACTTTACTTGTTACATCATATTATACTAAAACAATGGTATGGTAATGGTGGCAAGGTATGTCGCAAGAACTGACAAATTTTCATAGAATTTTGACAGTTCTAGCAATATGTATCTAACATGTTAATTAAGTCTATTCCCGCAGCTTGTTTGTATCTGGGGCTTGATCCCCACATACAAATAATAAGCTGCGTCCGTCAGTCGCAGCTTACGAACGCGTACGATATACGTGTACGTTTGAGAAGTAAGTTAGGCGGATAAACAGTAGGTAGGTACATATTATTGCAAGCGACTGTACCCAGTACCTACCAACCACCAGGGTGATTGCACTGTGACAATGAAATAGTGAGCTCGAAGAAATGCGACGAAGAAGGCATAGAGACCCTCACAGAAAATACTTAAGTATTAAGTTAAGTTTTAGTACAGCATAAACAAGTACTAGTACGTTAACTAGTACATAATAGTTAACACATACTTTTTGTAAAACGCTTGGATCTACAGATAAGTACTACCACGCCTATTTCTGCAGTCAAGGTTTATTGTATTTGACGACCTCTGTGGCGCAGTGGCCAAAAGTTCGATTTCTGCCGCGGGACAAATGCTTTCATGTTCTGCAAATATTTGTCTTGGGTCAGTCTTTTCAATGTACTTTAGGTTATGCATGTATTTACAAAAAATGTACCTTCCTGTACCTTACATATAAGAAATATTAATGATGTGGTTCCTTCCTTTATTACAATCTTTGCTTTTTATGGGGCTATAAAATGGCACTATCAAACCGATAGTGTCCAGCATTATTTATCATTACATAGAGATTTGTTACTTTTACTTACTTTACATTATTTATTTAGTAATCCTACTCTCCTTCTATGCTTTACAATGCTGCGCGACATGGGTCGTCAATTTGTCCGGTATCTCAAACGTGCCGTTTTATTGCGCGCGCGCATTAAGAAAATATCCAATGGCCAAAGTTTTGTACTTCAGTAGACTTCCGATCGTGCGCTGAATCTTAGTCGTGAACCAATTACTTCCTCATTCCTTACTCTTTTGCTAGTGGCTTAGGTGTGATTAGTGTCGGAGTTTTTAAGCAGCCCAAAGGCGTCCGAACTGTCACACGTCGCAGTCTTTACATGTCAGTTATAACATCGTTATTATACATACAAATATATTTGTAAAATGCAAATCATAAATCATAATTACTGGCGGATTCGCTGTAGGAGGTGCAATATCTGCCGAAAAACCGATAACCGTTGGTAAACGTGTTCTTGGCAGGAGAACGCGGCTCAAAAAACGTAGTTCATGACGCTCTCTGGCCAGGTGGTGACGATCTGACGGCTGCTGGTTGAAGCCGGATGCGTTGAGCTGAGGACAGTGTTGCGCACCGTCCTCAGCTCGAAGTATGGCGCTCGTTAGAGGAGGCCTATGTCCAGCAGTGGACTGCTATAAGCTGATGATGATGATTATGATGGGAATTCGACCCCTGTGCTGCAGAGGTCGTCAAAATGGTTGTTGTTCAATTTGCAAAGGCGTCGGTACCTCGGTATGTTATGCGAGTCTTTGCCACGTCAACTGATTCTGATATTAATTAGTCTAGTAATTTAAAGGCGATTTTTAGTTTTTTGTTTAAATGATTTTTGTTTTTCCAGGGTTACTTACACGTATGGCGCCGGGAGACAACGTTCTCTGATGAGGAGCTCTCAGAACTCTTCAATAACATCGAAGGCATCTACACATTCAACAGGTAAGCTAGCAAAGCTAAGGGTAGAAACCATTAGGACCTGGAGGGAAAGTACCAGAAATATTGAAGATAGAGAAGGTTGAGATTTTATCTAGATGTAGGTATTCATCCATCGCCGCTTTTTATAGCAACACTGATGCCTTTTAAATGTTGTTTGTTCTTGCCCAAGCAAGTCGAAGTCAAGAGGTTTCCCATAATATACAAAAGTAAATAAATAATGCTGGACTAGTGTCCAGCATTATTTATTTATTTATTTATTTACTATGGACATAATAATAGTAATGCTGGTACCCATAATACAAGCTCTGTTTAGTTTGGGGCTACATGATGCTATGTGAACTATCACATCATGTTATTATTTTGGCTTATTTTGGCCCTGTATACTAATACATCTTAACTGAGGACTGTCCTCTTCCTCAGTTTTTGAAGGCGATTAAAAAGATGAAAAGGGCTAGATTTTTTGGTTTCACCTTTCAACACTAAGAAACAGTAGTAGGAACGTCTAAAATAAACAAATAGTGGTATTTTGACAACATTCGGCATAATTGACGTCCCCTCCTCATTGAGATATCGACTAGCGCTGTTTTGGAGATATGGGACGCAGGGCCGGATTTTGAAAACCTATTTTACAAAAAATCTAACATCTACACCTTTTTTCCTTTCTCATATCTATAGATATTGTTCAGTACGCAAATCAATATTGCATATTTCATTTTGGGGGTAGGTAGTCAGAGGCCAGTCCGAACTTTGCCTTCCACGTGACACCGTTGCAAGTCCATCGCCGCTTTTATTGGAACATATTAAGCTAATTTTGCATATGTCATATATTTTAACATTAAAAATGTTAATGTTTTCCTGTTCGAGTATAGTGCCCCGATTTATGAAATTGTGACATAGGTACCTATATTTCAAAATGTGTGTTCTGAAACACTTTATGGAAAGTGTATATGGTGACACACTTTTGATAAAGTGTTTCAGAATTAAAGCAATTTGAAAAACCTTCAATTACGATGCGTTTAAACGACACGCGTCCGCCAAGCGCACGCCAATTTGAGTCTTATGACACATCAATAGATCTCAAATTGCATTTACCGAAGTCTAACCGCACACGCTTCGCGTTCGCCTCGCGCCCGCCTCATGCCGAATCTAGTACCTACCATTAGTAAGTGGTTGCGGTTGCGACGCGTGTGCGTGGTCGGCGCGGCTCGTCTAAACACGCTCTTATCATTGACGCTGGTTATACAAGGTTGTGGGTAATATTATATCTACAACTAGCTATATTGCAGCATTACAATTTTAGTAATAATTGCCTATTATGAAAGGTATTGCGCGTATTACCAAGAATTTACCTTATGATGCGGGTAATTTTTGATGGAAAAAACATTTCCTCTAATCAAATTATTCGTGCTCCAATTTCCTCATTAATTGTGTAATTAAATGTTTATATTATATGTGTAAGTATAAAATAATATACAAGGTTTGAATATATGTATACACCCTTTTTTGAGCCTAGACACGAGTTTGCCGCGTAGTTTATGAATGAAAGGTCGGGTAGTTTAGTCGCAAAGTTCAATGACCATTTAAGGCAGATGTAATATACATGCATTCAGATTTTCAACAACAAATAATAAAAAGTATTTCTAAAGTGCATAAGATACATCGTATAAGAGTGCGATGGTACGGAAATCTTTGTTATCAAGTCCGACTCACACTTGACCGGTTTTAAAAATGGTAATTAATTAATTTCTACATATATTTTTTGAGCCTACCAATAATTTTGACTACCTTTTATTTCCATTGGTTAAAAATATTTTGTTAGTTCCAAATTCGTCCCTTTCTAAAAGAGGGTATAAAAATAGCAAGGGCTCCCCAGGGAGTTCAATGAGGGTAGTTTTTAAAAGCTGCACTATTATCGCTATTTTGTTATAACAATGTACTTCTGTTAAATATTAGTGTGCGTAAGCAATTCCCATCTTCATAACTACATAACATGACTCTGTTATTATTAAGGCGACGAAACATGTCAAACGTCCCTCTCCCTCGCTCTATTCAACATTTTTGAAGATATAAAATCACTGAATGTAGTAATGCAAAATAGCAAACCTTCACGTTCTAGTAACATAACAATACAAAGGTTCAGCAATAATATCATTTTGACTCTATCACGTTTTCTTACCAAAAAACTTGTACCAATGTGATAAATTTTGGTGCAAATTTTTTGGTAGGAAAACGTGTTGGGTTCAACATGATATTCTTGCTGAACCTTTTTATTGTTATTTTCTAGGCCGTGAAGGTTTGCTATTTTGCATAACTACTTTCAGTGATATTATATCTTCAAAACCCCTATCTTCGGAACCCAACCCCACCTGCACGTGGTGCACCCTGCTAAACAACGAACGGGGCTCTGGCGGCCGGCTGATTGCGGCATGGCACAGCCTGCATCGGCACAGCTAAATCCCCTGGCCACTGACGGGCAGCAGCGTCGGTGGTGCGAGAAGCTGTGCCCTGCGATCCCCAACCCGCATGCCCAGCGTGGGGATTATGGGTATATCCCCCTTTATTAGGGGAGGCCTATGTCCAGCAGTGGACTGATATAGGCTGATGTGGATGTGGATGGATGTCGATATCTTCAAAAATGTTGAATAGTGCGAGCGAGAGGGAGGATTGACATGTATAGTCGCCTTAACATGTTGAAAAAGTCTGTTGACTGCGGGCCTCACATATGACACTACGCGCCATGTACGGTCATCAACCTAAAAAATCAAATCTGCGTTTTCAGCACTCAAAGTGTCAACGCTTTTTAGAACAAAAGTAGGTAATTTGAAAAGAAAAAAAAGAAAAAGAAAAAGAAAATAATGATGAAAAGTTTCGTTGTTTGAGGTCATTACGGTGTCTCTGACTTACCCACTACATTATAAAAATTATTTAGAGTACTAGTCTCTGTCCTTTTCTGTACCCCAATACATAAAAGGACATAGGCTAGTACTCTAAATAATTTTTATGGGGTATCTATATTACCCTAGTACAGAAAAGTACAACGTTTATAAGAAATTTCAGGATGATTGGTTGAGAACGCGTATAAGCGTAACAAACATTTAAACTCACTTTCGCATGCATAATACTAGTTACTGGTACATATATTTCGAATTACCCGTGGCATTTCGATTTTGAAATTGAATTTTCGTCGCATGCTACGATGTTCTTAGCAGGGTGCTTTTTTACCAGCTCGATCGCGTTTGCGTTTACGCAAATTTGTCTAGGAAGGAATCAGTGCCACGCGTCTTTCACTAGATGGCGCTACCTCGATTCTATATAAATTTGCGTAAAGGTAAACGCGATCCAGCTGGTGAAAAAACTCGCACTAGGCACCCTGATCACATCCGCCCGGCTACTACTTGGATGGGTCACCATTTTGTGGCATAGATCAGAGCGATTCCTTGCTTCGGAAGGCACGTAAAATGTTGATACCGGCTTTTTCAGTTGTTGAGTCATATCGGTGGCTTTTGAGAGGGTTAAAAACTCTGCAACCAGAGTTGGCCACTAACTCATACGAAGAAGAAGAAACTAGTATTTTCGCCTCGTTTTGTTTATTTGTAAAATTGTTTGTGAACATGTGTGTGGTCTGAGAGAGCCCCTGTTTGTAAGAGGTCGGATTACTGGTTTTATTGCTGGTGCGGTAGGTTTACGAGCATGATATAGTCTTAGAGACACCTTAGTATGTTGTTTAACAACGTATTGAGCTATTCAATTTAATGATTTCAAGTTTTACGTAGCCCTAGGCTAGCGATTAAGTGAAAGTTGATTAAAACTTGAGATTTTTTACAATATGCATCATCATCATCAACAAACTGTACATGTCCACTGCTGAACTGATGTCTCCACCAAGGATTTTTTTTATCAAGCACATGGCCCACCTGTTGTTAAGTGGTAACCATTACCTATCACAAAGCATTGCATCGTAGATCACGTTTTTTTTAACGTGCTCTACGGTGCATCACCCCGCGCCCATCAATTTGAGGCATGAAGATGATAAGCCTCTTGTGCCTGTAATTTCAACGGCACCCACAGCCTTCAAACCGAAACACAGCAAGCTGCTTCACGGCAGAAATAGGTATGGAGGCAGTACGCACCCGGACGAGCCCTCCACAAAGAACTCTACTATAGAATATATATATATATGGATATAGAATAATGATTATAATGCTGGACCTCACACTCCTAGGACCAAACTAAGGAGAGCTTATATAATGGGAACCAAAAGACTGATATACCATACATAAATAGTATACATAGAAAACACCCAGACCCGAGACAAATATCAACAGATCATGCAAACATTTATCTCGCGGCGGGAATCGAACCCGCCACCTTTTACGTCTCAAGCGGACCTTCGGCCACTGCGCCTTTCTGACGCCTCTGTGGCGCAGTGGACGATGATGATGATAGTCTTCTATCCTAAAAACAGGTTTGTAGTTTATTCCACGTAAAACTTAACGCCTTTTGTCGCGCCAAGAAAAGATCAGCAAACTGCAAATTACCGTTTCAAGAGAGTAATCACGTTTTACTGCCTTAGGCTGTGACGTGTCGTAAACTTTAAACAATACCTACTATGGTAGTTATTATTGCTTCAAAGATATGTTTTCGCTATGGATTCAAAACATAAGTCTTTTATAGCCGTAGCTTCAGCTTCAAATGGCTCAGGATCGAGGCGAGTGGCATAATCAGATAAAGAAGAAGAAGAAAACATAATATCATTAAATTAATAAATACTTAATGCTAGACATTTTTAATACATGATAAATAATCCCAAAGTAAGCAAAGTTTAAGAACCATTAAGACTGTAGTGTCTAAACACACTATAGCCGAAATTGCGTGACGTAAGTTCGTCATGATTACGCCTGCAATGCTATTTGAATTACAGATATACAGTTGCGTTATGGCGTACAGCCGAACTTGGCATAGTGTGTTTAGACGCTTACACTCAGGTACCTAACTGAAGATTCGTTAAGTAAGCACCCAGATCCGAGACAAATACATATTTGCAGATTATACAAAACATTGTTCCGCGACGCAAATTGAAACTGCAACCTTCTGCGTCTCGCAGTCACATAGATAGATAGATAGATAACTCTTTATTGTACTCACACCAACTTAAACATAAAATACAAAACAAACAATAACTTATACTGAAAGTACAATGGGCGGTCTTATCGCTTAGAGCGATCTTTTCCAGACAACCTTTGGATGGACTGGATTAATAAGACTATAGCAGACGATGGTGAAAATATCAATAAACACAAATTTATCCCTTGAGGACTAAGATTATTGAATAATATAATTATAATATACATAAACATAAATAGCTACATGTACTTACACTACATACTAATTAAATAATAAAAAACTAATAAATATCCAACTACCAAATTATCACATACTTCGCCAGAAAATGGCAGTAAACATTAGCTTTATAATTATGTGCCCTTCGTCCTGACGGCCTAAAATTTTAAAATATATCTATCTATCTATTCAGCTGGTAATACTAACTGCTGAGTAAAAGCCGCTTCATTATCACGCCACTCCTGGCGATCTTGTCTGTGCCAGTCGGATCCACTGCTCTCCTACCGTCTTCGCAATATCCTCCGACCATCAGGCAGGTGGACTTTCTCACGGCCGCACATCTCTTTAAAACTTAAAATAATTCTTTAAAAAATTGCCATGCCTATATCTCTTGGCCACTATTAAATTATTTGTTTAAAAAGTTGCTTACTAGGGGAAAGGTCGGTTAAATTTCAGGGACATAGGCACAACCTCAGAATAGAAAAAAGAACCAGAAGAAATCTTAAATTTCCCCATGCTCTGAACATCAGCTCATATGATTGATCTCTACTTTCTTACGACCATATAACATAAGATAGAAACGGATGCATACTTTATCTCAATGATATTGCCGCGACTTCGTACCAGGGTATTTTAAGGACCTACAATATCTCGGTCAAAATTCGAATTACTGCATAGCACTACAAGCACTACATTCGAGTGCCCTGGTACGATTTACAATTTGAACTAATTTGAAGTCGTATTGAGATATGTATTCATTCCTTCCTAGCTGAATATATTAGACATAAGAAAGTTGAGAACAGTCATATGAGTTGATGTTCAGAGCATGGGGAAATTTAAGATTTCTTCTTTAATTCTTTATTGTACACGAAAATACAGGATACATAATACAGGAATAAACTTACTTAAACGCTATGTACAAAGGCGAGCTTAACCCTGAAAGAGTTTTCTTACAGCAAATCTTTGGGTATTGGGATATTTCTTAGTAGTTTTGTTCCTTATTCTGAGGGCCAACACCTTAATGCCTCAAGTTCATGGAGGCAGGGCATTGCATCGGGCAATTTCCAAACATGCGTGATACGAAGCAATACTTTGTTATACTTAACTTATAATTATAAGTGATGGTTGGCGTAAACGACTTCTTGATTGGAGACCACGGCTCGGTAAACTTAGTGTAGGACTCCCTCCAGCTAGATGGAGTGACGATATGCGAAATCATCATTGCCCTGCCCTTATCCCACTCTAGGTGGGGTCGGCACAACGGCGGCTGGTAAAGGCTAGATGCGTCGAGCTCAGGACAGGGCGCAATGGCGCTCATTGGGGGGAGGTCTATGTCCAGCAGTGGACTGTTATAGGCTGATGATGATGGCTACCACTTAACATCAGATGGGCCATATGCTAGTTTTAACTTCAGGTAAGTATCATAAAAAAAGTTGCTAGCTAAAATTGTCGGAGAAACTTAATTCTATCAATTAATGTGATGCTTTTACTGAAGCGTGCAAAATGGAAAGTTGTAATGAGGTGAAAGACTTACACCTCACCAAAGAAATAAATTTCTTTACCTCTCCTATTATTCGAAAGTGTAAAAGCTTTTATTTTACGCCCACTTAGGTTATAATAATTGCTTGATGAGTGCATTGAGTTGAGTACTAGCTTTCATTTTGTAGGTATTTATGAGTTTTGAGATGAAAATTCAAAAGGTAAACACGTTGACTGCGGGGCTCGCAGGAGCAGATAGCACCCTAGAGCAAGTGTGTTTTCAGCACCCAAAGTGTTATACTCTAGTTAACTACGTAAGATTAATATTGGGATATGGGGACCAATAAAAACTTATTTAATTTAATAATGCAATATTTAATAATATTCAGAAAAGTATGTGTGCAAGCTCTGCTAGCGACTACAATTAAACAATTTAAAAGCTCATGAAAGTAACCATAAGTTATAAGGTTCATTTCAGTATGAATGTCATTAAAAGTGTAAGAGCTATGTAATTGAGTGAGATACATTTTTGTTATTCTCCAACAATTAAAGTGTTAATGTGTAACACTTTGAGTGCTGACAACACACTTGCTCTAGGACGCGAGCTGTTTCTTGGCAATATGTTTGCGCCAGTGGTTTTCCCTTTCCATTTTCCATAAGGTTAAGCGCGCACAACAACGACATTTAAATCAAATTTTTCGGCTATTCGAAAATTGCAACGATTAAAATTCGTAGTACACATTTAGCCAACAATTCTCAACACTCGCTTGAACAATACTGATCTTTGTCTTAGGTTAGGTATGAAATGTATTTACAAAAAAATGTTTTATAGTCACGTAGTTCACATAATACAAGCTCTGCTTAGTTTGGGACATGGTGCTGCGGAATAGTGTCCAGCATTATTTATTTATTAGATTCGTCGTCACTATCTTATTCCGAAATGATAGGCAATTAGACATACTTGTACCTACGAATATTATTTATATGTGAACTCAGGGAAGCGTAACCACCTACCCAAAAGGTTAGGGTAATGTGTAAACCCTTACACATTACCCTAACACACACTTATGTACACACTTGTTTGTTGTTTTGTTGCTGACTCGTTCCGCTTGTGGCCTCAAAGGGCAGTAGCTGAAAATCAGTGTTTGCTCCTGGAGCAAAATTATGCGCTGTATGGCCTTTTTTGTCATACTGCAACACACACATACACTGTGATGGACTTTCTCACAATATTTTGTCGTACATATTGTTTTTTCAATTTAATTTTTATATTTTTCTAGATATAATGTCTTCACTATTCATATTGTATGTATACCTAATGTCAAATTACCTACTTGTTAAATCTTAAAATTGTTGTATATGTGTGTGATTGTAGTTGCAAATAAACGATATATCTATCTATCTATCTTTGTCTGCTAGAACTAGATGACACAAAGCTTTATCTTTGTGGTTGCAGATCTCTCTGTGAGGCCCTCAACAGCTGCCGTCTAGACGCAACCTGCATCGCCCGCTGCTTCGTCGACAACACCAGCGGCTTCTCCGTCTACACATCATACTGCACCGGCTACCCTTGGACCATGGAGAGGCTTGCGGCTCTAGCGTCTGTGGAAGCGAGCGCGAGAGAGTTTAGAGAGAGACAGGTGGAGTTGGGACACCTCCTGCCTCTAGCTTCGTATTTACTGAAGCCAGTGCAGAGGATCTTGAAGTACCATCTGTTGCTGCAGGTAAAAACTAGACGATTTTACGACGACGATTTTATGAAGAGTTACCTTGTTTTAGAGAGAGTGTTAAAGTGAGAGAGAGAGAGTGAAGAACTAGACGATAAACCTTGTTTTAGAAAGAGTGTTAAAGTGAGAGAGAGTGAAGAACTAGACGAGTAACCTTGTTTTAGAGGGATTGTTAAAGTGAGAGAGAAAGAAGAACCAGATGAATAACCTTGTATTACAGAGAGTGTTAAAGTGAGAGAGGGTGAAGAACTAGACGAGTAACCTTGTTTTAGAAAGAGTGTTAAAGTGAGGGAGAGAGTGAAGAACTAGACGAGTAACCTTTTCAGAGGACGTCTTTTGTGGCGTAGTGGGTAAAGAAGGCCTCAAGAAGTTGCGGGATCGATTCCAGCCGCAAGTTTGTTTTTGTATGTTCTGCTATTTGTTTAGGGCGTCTGGGTTTCTATGTATGATATGAATGTATTTACAACAAAAACAATATAGGTATATTTAGTACTAACTTCCGCCCGTGGCTTTGCTCGCGTGTTACCGGGATAAAAAGTAGCCTATGTGTTAATCCAGGTCACAAACTATGTATATTCCAAGTTTCATCCAAATCCGTTCAGAGTCCGTCCGTGAAAAAGTAACAAACATTCATCCATCCATCCATACATCTATGCTCACAAACTTTCGCATTTATTATATTTTGGAGGAAGTAGGAAGTAGGATATCAGTAATGTGGTTCCCATAATACAAGCTCTCCTTTGTTTGTGGCTGTATGATGCTGTGTGATACTGTCCACTATTATTTATATTTTTCGTCATCATCAACAACCTGTAGAAGTTTATAAAATATTTAATTTGGAAATAATCCTCCGAGATTAAGATATACCTACTTACATAGTATCGAATATTGAGTTTATGATTTTGATGATGATGATGATGACTTTGTGTTGCAGAATGTTGTGAAGCAGTGCGCCTCCCGTGAGACGGAGTATGCCCTGCTGAAGATGACGGGCATCGCCCAGCACATTGATGACATGAAGCGAAGGCACGAGCATGCTGTCAGAGTACAGGTTAATACCTTATTTATTTCTATTTTATTTTATTATTTTTAAAAAATTCAGCTCGGAAAAACTACGTATAGTTTTCTCGTCACTGATACCGCAGTGTCTAAAAAAGATAATTTTTAACCAGCGCTTTCTAACGTGACATACGGAGCCGAGACGTGGACACTCACAGTAGGATAGAATTCACTTTAAAGGATAGAATCCGCATCAATGCTACCCGACATAGAACTAAAGTTGTCGACATAGCTCAGAGATTTAGCAAGCTGAAGTGACACTGGGCTGGCCATATCTGCCGAAGAACCGATAACTGCGTGCCTATTGCGAGTTTTTTTACCAGCTCGATCGCGTTTGCGTTTACGCAAAGGAGAATGCCGTCTGATGTATGGCGCTCGGTACCAAGACTAAAGTGAGTGCGTCAAAAAAATATCCAATAAGTTTTTAGTCGATTCTACTGTCAAAATAATTGAAAATGAGGGTTATTGCCATAGTAACACTTTACATAAATGTTTATTTCCATATCAACGTGTATATCATTGGTTGTTGTAGTCTAATGGCGGCGTGCGGCGGAAACTAAATCAACATTATATTTTTTTACTTGATTATTAATCCCGTCGGTGTGTAAAACTAAAGAAAATGTTAATGTCATTTAAAAAATATAATAAATTTTTAAATATAATAAAATTTACGTTCAGTTTTGATGCAATTGGTACGGGTTGTCGGCATTCTCCTTTGTATGGAAAGGAGTCAGTGCCAAGCGTTTCTAACTAGATGGCGCTACCTCGATTCCATATAAATTTGCGTAAACGCAAAAGCGATCGAGCTGGTAAAAAACTCGCACTAGGCACCCTGTTGGTTATCGGTTCTTTCGGTTACGGTTACGAGTTCTTGAGTGGAAACCGCGGCTCGGCAAACGTAGTGTAGGACGACCTCCGGCCGGTAGAAGCTGGATGCGTCGAGCTCAGGAAAGGGGGCAATGGCGCTCATTAGGGGAAGCCTATGTCCAGCAGTCGACTGCTATAGTATAGGCTGATGATGATGATTTGAGAAAACTTAGAGTTAGGTACACAGAAAACTAAATGATGAATCGAGAAAACATGTAAGCTAACGGCCAGTTACAAGTTTCCACTGATAACTTATTTAGTTACCTACCTTACTTAATGACTGATGGAAGGTAATATAGAGTAGGTAAAACATAAGAACAAAATAATATGTTACGTGCAATATTTAAATGGACAAAAAGAGGCCAAAAGGTGTATTGTCGATATCAACATCTGCATTAACCAAGGTTAATTTTTTTAAGCAAAGTGCTTGCTCAATACTTTGGTATTGAATTAAGCGCTTCGAATTTGGTGGAGACAAGCCCATCAGTGGGACGATGCAAGTTGACTAAAAAAAACTTAAATCATGCCGTATGTTTTAAAGTTAAATTATCTCAAATCCTCTTTTAATTTTCAGGAGATCCAGTCACTCCTCTACGGTTGGAATGGCCCAGATTTGACCACTTATGGAGAGCTATGCGCTGAAGGTACATTTAGGTAAGAACAATTTTTTAGCTTTCAGCTACTTGCAGCCAACTTAGGTACATATCTACCTTAAGATTTTTTTAAAAGGTTGGTTCCTACTCCACATACCACTGCTGTGCAAAATTTGGTTCGTAGTGTTAAACTAATCAATTAATCTTCCATGTTTTGTACCTAACATAATGACTGCAATACACAAATGAACATTAATATGAATATGAACTTCAGAGCGACAGTGCCATAACAGATGGGCGATTTACTGGCGAGTTGAGTCGCGCGACTGTTGGGGGGCTTGCTGCATTTATTTATTATTTTATTTACTTTAACTAAAACGGTTATACAACCAATTACAAAAAATATATCTAAAACTAATTTACATTTTTAATGAAGTTAGGTAGGCACTAAACAAACGTTTATATAAAAATATTATTATTAGGTAGGTCAAAGAAAATAATACGATATGCAAAAATAAAACAAAATAATAAAATAAAAACACATTCTATCACGCATCACGCTCACAGAATCTCAAGCATTCCGTCAAAACCACCGAACAATCAAGTCGCGCGATTATCGCGTGGGACATTCCACGCGACAATCGCGCGACTCAACTCCCGCGTTAATCGCCCATCTGAGAAGGCTGACAAAGATTCGCTGTGATTTTTGTAAAATTATTTACCTTTGCAGAGTTTTCGGCGCGAAGGCGATGCGGCACGTTTTCCTCTTCGACAAGATGTTGCTCGTCACGAAGAACAGAGAAGATGGGATACTTGCGTACAAGTCACATATCATGGTGAGTAGTGGCTATTCTCAAGACTTTTCACTGAAAGGCTTACCTATTAGACCACGCTGTATTCAGTCTGTCTAGGAAGACTGTCTTACTGACTAATTAGTCAATCTCGCTATTACTAAAACCGACTTAGTGGCTTACTCTTATTATAGGTACTAAGCTAAGTTTAATAAGAGTGTAATATGAGTGGAATGCCCTACCCGAATGTGTGTTCCCCGTTGATTATAATCTGGGTGTCTTCAAGTTTCGAGTGAACAGGTTTCTTCTAGGCAAGCGTGCTTCAGTAGACTGCATTTTTGCTTACCATCAGGCGAAAAGTAGTCAAACGTAAGCCTATTTATTAAAAAAAAAGTGTAAGTCATTCTTCCTAAGAAGTTCCGCGTGGTCTAAAAGGCCTTTAAACTTATCGTTAAGCTAGCTTCCGCGTGCGACTTCGCTCGCGTGGTCCCCGGATAGCCTATGTGGTTCAGGTCACAATCTATGTATATTTCAAGTTTCATCCAGCGTTCTGGCGTGAAAGAGTAACAAATATCCATACATCCTTAAAAATTTTACGTTTGTAATATTTGTAGAATAGGAAATAGGCTTTCCTTTTATAAATTGATATAACAGGGATTGCTATAGTTACAATACAGGGTGGGTCTTTTTACCATCTTCGGAAGCCAAGACAACTGGAGACGACCCGAGGTGCACCCTAATAACTAGTAAACGGGTTTCTGGCGGCCGGCTGAATGCGGCCCAGCACAGCCTAATAGCAGCACAGCAAAATCTTTTGCTCGCCAACGGTCAGCAGCGTCAGCGGAGCGAGAAACTGTGTCCTGCGATCCCCAACCCGCATGCCCAGCGTGGGGATTAGGGCATATCTCTCTTCATTATTAAGGAAGGCCTATATACAACTGCAGTAGACCGAAGATATTGATGTTGATAAAATTTCTAAAGTACAAAATCTGAGATTATAAACAAGGTTGACCCTTGAATTGCGAGAGCCTTGGGTTGGCTGATTATCTGAAGATATTGGTAGAGTTTGAGCGGAATAATCAAATGCAATGTAATAACATAACATAACGTACAATAACCCACACTATATTATGCTAACATCTTTAGTTATTTAACCACCTATGACAATAAAGTATTGAGTTTTAGCATCTCTTTTTAACGTATTTTGGCATTTTAATAATCAATGGGTTATTTTCCAGTGTAACAACATGATGCTAGTGGAGTCTATAGCGGGCGCTCCGCTATCGTTCCACGTGATCCCGTGGGACGCGCCCCGCTCCCAGCTAACTCTGCAAGCGCGCTCGCCGAGGCACAAGCGAGAATGGACCTTATTACTAAAGAGGGTAAGTTCATATATGTAGTAGAGACTAGAGTTGTAACTGTGTGGAACTAGATGGCGTGCTCGCCGTGGCACAAGCGACAATGGACTTTATTATTAAAGAGGGTAAGTTCATCTAAAAGTTGAGACTAGAGTTTTAGTTGTGTTAAACTAGATGGCGTGGCGTGCTCTTTAAGACGCAAGTGATAGAGCCTAGCAAGCAAGAAGAGAGAGAGCCTAAGAGCCTTCCTAGATGGGCGATTTGATCGCGCGAGTTGGTCGCGCGATTGACATGCGTATCCAATGAGGCTTGATATATGTCACTTGTAATGTGACGTGCGTTCATATATTAGCAAGCCTCATTGGATACGCATGTCAATCACTCAACTCGCGCGTAAATCGCCCATCTGAGAAGGCTGTAAGAAAAGGGTAAGGAATGGGGTTCAAGAACGAACCTTAGAGCCTTCCCAGATGGGCGTTTTGCTCGCGCGAGTTGCTCGAATGACACGTGGATTATGAAGTGTGTGCCACGTGACATTCAGCAAGCTTGATTGAATCAGCATGTCAAACGCGCGACCAACTCGCGCGAGTAAATTTGCTAATATGGGAAGGCTCCTATTACTGAAATTGGCAGCATCAATTTGTCAACACAGATAATATACAATAGATTCTACAAGCTGAAGATGAAAATAAATTAGAGTAGAAATAACATGACGAGGAACTAGATGGCGTTAGTGTTTCACCAACTTTTCACAACGCCATATACTTCATTTTGAAATTACTTTATTATAAACAATAAAATAATCAATGTTTTTTAGGTTATACTCGAAAACTACAACGCAGTGATTCCGTCCCACGCTAGACAACTTGTTATGGAGCTTGGACAGAACAAGACTGATGGTGAGAATATTTTCTTATTCTTTTTCAGTTCATTCACGTCCACCCCGTACCACATCGTTTATCATCTTGTCATAGAGGATGTGGGTTCAAGGGGTTCGATTTCCATCTTCGGAACCCAAGCCAACCTCTCCTGCCCGTGGTGCACCCTGAAAAATAACAAACGGGGCTCTAGGCCGTCTGATTGAGAGAAACTGCGAGAACCTGCGCTCTGAGATCAACAACCCATGCCAACCGTGGGGAATAGGAGCATATCTCCCATATCCTATTCTGATTAGGGGAGGCCAATGTCCAGAAGTGGACTGACATAAAGTTGGTAGCACCTTGTTTGTTGTATTTGCGCGTTCAAGTTACATTTAGCAATCCATTTCATCCGAAAAGCCAAGATAACATTTTGAATTAGTTTTTTTTCCTTTGAGGTGTTCATTATCTTTTTATTCATTACAGATGACATGTTGGCAGAGAAATCACACAACCTCATCACGCAAGCTTCAATGAGAAAACAACTATCGGCACCGGAGTACTTAGAGAAACGAAAAATAGACAGAGAAAGAAGAAAATCATTCGAAAACGGCATCAGAGGACGAATGAAGAAGAACAGAAAACACACTCTTACTAACACAAGATCTGAAACCCAGGATTGTGATTGTAGCCAAGTCTCCGCTGAAAAAGGCGTAGATTACACTTGTGATAGTTGCTACATTGATTTGTGTTCAGATTGTGAAACAGAACTGAATAAAGATAAGGTTGTAGAAGATAAATGTAGCTGCAAACATAATGATAGAGAAATAACAGGTGATAAATGTCCGGATTGCGATAGATCTTTGCATTATATTGATTCCGGTAGCGCTGAGCATTTGGAAAGAAAAACACCTTCTTGCAAATGCACAGACTTCAAATCATCTCAAGAGAGTTTCGGAAAAGAATTTGGGGGAGCGTTGAATAAGACTAGATGCTACCATTCTTCTGATAATATAATTAATTACTTGGAAAAGAGTACTAGTAAAGACGAATTGACTGTTGCTAATAACTCTTTGACTAATGTAAGAAATATTCCCAAAACTTGTCTCAAATGCGCAAAAATTAAAGAAAATATTGTTATAACTGACACGTTACAAATAAGGCCGTCTAGATGTAATGACAGTGAAAGACGGAAAGCAGACTCTCTTACGAGGTCTAAATCAAAAGACGACCCACAGAGGTTAAAACTTTCCAAAATAGGCACTTGGAGGAGAAAATCTGAACCAGGGTTACAACAAAATATGATAGGAATAATAAATAAGAAATCTCAAGAAAGTGACGGAGAAAGGAGTGAAGCAAGAGGTACTGAAAAGATTGAGTTTGAGTGTAGAAACTGTGGAACTAACAAAATTACACGAAAAGTGAGAGCTAACGATGGTACACTAATATCTGATCCTGAACTAGATGGCCATAAACGCGGAGGAAACTCGTTTAAATCCAATATAGAAATAAGAATGTACAACACAAAAAATATACCAAAGAAAATATCCAAGATCAAGAAAAACAGAGCTAAAGGATTACGACTTGGATCGGACACAACAGCCAAGTTCTATGCTGATTTGTCATCAGATGTTTCAACTGAAAATATTTTGCACATATCTGAATCTAATGACAGCCTCAATGTTGACAAAACTAAGGAACCAGCTGAGCCTCTACCCACAACTATCAGCAAAGATGAATCTATAGATGAAGAAACCTATAGAAAGTTAATAGAAAAAACGGATTCCTTTAAAAAGAATGAATTGGAAAAGGTTAAGTACTTAAATAAACAGAAAGTGATAACGGAAGGATCTGAAATAGAAGACAAAACATGTGAAATTGAGTTGAAACACGATGAAGTGACGGAAAGTTGTGAGGAGACCGAACAGCCATTGGAACAGATAATATCACAACTTTTACTACAAAATCGAGAGTTTCAAAAGTTGGTAAAGAAGCAACAGCTCAGAAATAGTGCACAGAGAAGGCATCAAAGGCTGATGAAATCACACTCGAACCCCGAGCATGTAATTATTGCAAAGCTAGATTCGATGAAACCTAAATACGGAAGACAAACATCAGAAAATATTGATGTAGCTAACATAAATGAAGATGTTACGGATAGAGTAGAGCTACAAACGGAGCTAAGTACGGCGACTGAGGAAGACCATATTTATGAAACTCTTAGGGTAGAAAACAGAGTAGAAGAAAACCTACACAGCTTGGACACTAAAAGCAAAGCTATACAACATACTCATTTAACAAGACCCAAAAGGCTTCCTTCACCACCTAACCCACCAAGTATTATTGAAACTCCAAGAAATGGTCCTGAGTCAGATTACGTATACCTTTCATTTGATCAAGTCAAACAACAAGATACAGAAGGTATTTATGATGTCCCTGTAAAATCTCCTAAGAAAGTTGAAAAGCGGGTATCTGCATATTTTTACGTCCCTATGGAAAATCAAGGACCTGTAACAAGCGATTTCAATATCTACGATAGTCTTTTAGAAGTTTGTCGACGTAAGAAAGATGTGCCTGATACTTTACCTACAGATTATTTGCCTATGGGTCCAGACCAACAAAGTCCTAATACTCCAGAAATATGGCTGAGTCGCCAGAAAGAACACTTCAATGTATCTCGGGATAGAAAGTCAGGATCACTACCAAGAAGCTTCCAAGTGGTCACAGGTCAAGACGAAGATAATCTGAGCACTTTCAAATGCAAACCTAACAGTAACAACAAAACATACGTTAACAGAGATGGAAAAGTTAAAAGCACTGATAGGCCATACACTATTGCTTCAGATCAGAGTGAAATCAGTTATGATGATGTTGAAAACTATATGAGTGAAAATGATATGCTTAAATTCAATAAATCTTCAAAATCGGAGACAGATTACGGTCAAAACATTAGCCAATCAACTCTTGACTTAGAAGAAGAAATCGATAGATGTTACAAAAATAATTTCGAAAGAGTCGACAATTTAGACAAGAATAAAAACGAAACGCTGCTAGAAATATCACAGCCAAACCTAAATACGTCCATTACTTCTTCTTGCGAGGTGTTGCCCGTAGAGATTATTGATGAAAAACCTATTGATATAGAAGTGATACATCCAGAGCATAAAATATACAAGCCTACTAGCAACATGCTATCACTAAAGTACGTTTTAGGCAAATTTAAAAACAAAACACCAACTAAAAACGAAGAAGCAGAGATGAACGCTAACGATCCCAGTAGTCCTGATAGCACAAAATCAGATTTAAAAAGTCCTTTAAATGAGAAGCGACCAGGTTTGAACCCTAGAAGCTATTCAAAGAATTTACTTCAAAGATTCAGGAGTATCATTGGCGATGAACACGCAGATAGCAATGAGAATAGATCTCAATCACCAGTCAGCAGTCAAAAAGCTGAAGATGTTCCAAACAATTTAGCTACAAGCGAAATCAAAGTAGTTATCACATCTACTGATGCCAGTCCTACTACATCAACAATCGTCTTCGCAGTAAACAGCGAACAACTCAGCAAGAGTGTGTGTGTACAAAGCTCAATGACAGAGAGCCAAAACGAAAAGAATAACTTAGAAGCACTTTCACTTAGTTGTGATAACATCACACAAAAAGAGAAAACTCGTCTAACTTATGATAAAAGTGTTAGCACGGTCTCAAACATATCAAATACTAGCTCACCTTCAAAACCAAGCAACAACTCCCAGCAAAGTCTAAATAAGCTCCCAATATACATGCAAGGGAGCAAACACCTCGGAGCTAGGATAGCACAATCAGACTATGTAGATCCTTCAACATTGATGAGCGAGAAATTAGCGCTCAAAAACATCAATGTCCTTATCAACAAAAACGCTGTTCGACCTGATAGCTTGTTCTCTAACTCTTCTTTTGTGACAACATCCAGTGAAGGAACGTATCTTGAAAGTCAAAACAAAACAAATCAACATGCAGAAAGCAAAAAAC
The DNA here is from genome assembly GCA_951804965.1 of Horisme vitalbata. Taxonomy (NCBI): domain Eukaryota; kingdom Metazoa; phylum Arthropoda; class Insecta; order Lepidoptera; family Geometridae; genus Horisme; species Horisme vitalbata. Next base: position 4,605,998 of record OX638093.1, read on the forward strand.
CCGTTTCAACTCAAGTATCTGATGAAAGTTTCTATGAGAAATCATTTGAGAAGATAGAACAAGTGACAGACGAAGATGTATTCAGAGATTCAGCTGTTTACTCTGATCAAGAAGATGAAGAATCTAAGACAGAAGCTAATGTAACAAAGCCTGCCAGAGTCGATAGCTTCAGGCAAAGGTCTTTTAGATCTCATATCACCCACACTACAACAATCAGCGAAAAATCAACTGTACAAACTCGTATTTCTTATAAAACAAGCACTGAAAGATCGAACATAGTCAATGCTAAAACTGAAACAGAAAAGGCCAAGCCAAAGGTAGCACCACCAGTGCCAGCTAAACCTAAACTAACTCAAATACCTTCAACGTCTTCGTTTCAATCTAGACAGACAACGAAGACATCAAGCAAAGTGGAGGTATCATCGTCAAACGAATCTGTAAATATGAAGACGATTAAACGAAACACAAACTACAAACAACCAGTATTACGATCAGAATCAACTCTAAACGAAAGTAAAGTTAATGAAGCAAAAGTAAATGATGAAAGAAAGAATAAAGCTAATGAAGTGGGAAGCATTGAGGAGCAAAATACTAAAGAAGTAGAAATAAACAAATTCAGATACCCAGGAAACATACAAATGAAACGACTAAGCTTCGAAAGGGCTAGTCTAGATTCTGCAACACGTAAAATAAAGACTGAAACAAAAAGACCGAATGAACCACCGAAGGTGACGTCGAAATCTGTCTTCGAAAGACGAATGGAAATCGAATCGATGTCAAAAACAAAACCAAGTCAACTCAAGAAACCGACACAGGTCGAAAAACCGAAGAGTATAACCACAAAAGTTGCTGGATACGAGAGGAGTATGAGTGATGGAAAGAGAGAGACAGGTATAACACCCAGTAGTAGCACAGAAAGAGCAAACATTCCCTCCAATAGAAGCAGTATTAGCACTGAGAGTAGCGAAGACAGAGCGAGTTGGGTTAAGCAAGTTGTCAATAAATTCCAATAAGCCTAGTGATATTACTGCATTTATTTTTACTTTTATCACGGCATTCTGTGGGTTTCCAATTTTTTATTCTGTAAAACAAGCATTCATTTGTGGACTTTCTTTACAACTAAAATTGGTACAGTCATCAACATAATTTTTACTAAGAGCTCTTTCGTAAATATATAATTGAATAAAAATACAAACGATCTCTATAATATCCTACGTTAAGACTTGGTACTTTTATGAAAAGAATAGAAAAAATATGTTCGAAATTTCACAAGCCCTTTTGTCTTAGCCCCAATAATTTAAATCTAAGTACTTTCTTTAAAAAAACTATAAAACGGTATTTATACTTAACACGGGCATTTTATGATACTAAAAGAATTGCTTGCATTTGTCCCACAACGGGTGTCAACCCCACACCTATTATAATTCAGATAAAATTATGAAGTGCTTTAGTAATAATTTGTCTGTGCGAAGGCTTTGAGAAAATGAATCCGTCTGTTTTTGTACTCAGACTTTTTAAATTTGATAAACAATTATTTTAAGTATTAGTAAGAATGTTAAACACTTTGTACATAGGTAAACTAATTTTTTACCAACTTTAAAAAAAGGTTATTTCTACTATTGGGCTTTATAACTCGTGCCATAGACATTAATTAAATATATTTTGAAAATATATTATTTTTGTATCTCACAATATATTTTCTATGATTTAGGTAAAATGACCTGGTTAGAAGAATGCCAGTGCTTTTAAAAATAAAAACATTTAAGTTTTTCACATGAATTTTTTTGCAAGACTGTATTTTTGTTGCACATGTTTTCTAGAATTACCAACGTAGGTATACTAACATGTTTTTATTAGATTTGTTCACTTTCTTGTATAAACTATAATGCTTCATTTTGCTATTTATAAATAAGTAATACTTATTATTCAAAAGTGCCATTGCCATTAAAACTAAATGTAATTCTTATTATTACTAAAGTATTTTTTAACTACGGAGTAAAACCAGTTATTTGAGCGCTGACGAATAAATTTTGGGTTCCGAGTTCGAACTGCAGTTTACAAATGATACAATATCGTTATTATTTATAAAAAAATAACTATGTGTGTTATTTATAATTATTTATTTCAACGTTATAGTCTAAACTAATTTATTACTTAGAAGTGATCAATAAACAAAAACATATTTTTTTATAATAAATCAGTGTTTTCATCATGTGATTTTTTTCTAAACGAAATCTTTGTAATTTTAAAACGGAAGTTAATGTATCGTTCCTAGCTACGCAATTCGTAGGTTCATACCCAGAGTTAGCGCTCTGTACCTATTGTTACTACTCTGTGGTTTTTTATTTCGTGCAATCTATTCGTCTACTTAAAAATATTTATTTTTCTTTATGAATTTAGTTGTTTAGCTACTAACACCAAAAAGTAGATTGTTCTAGTATTATTTTTTTGAGTTTTTTTTACTAATAAATCTACATAATTTTATCCCTGTGTTTTCATTTTGATGTGTAATCAATAATCATCATCATCAGCGTATCAAACCCAATCTCCGGCAGTCCACTGCTGGACATAGACCTCCCATAAGGCCCGTCCCCTAAGCCCTGACCTCAGCTTGACACATCCAAGGTGATAACTGGATTCAAGACGTTTATTTACATAACTAAGTGTAGGAACCATAATGACTAGTGACAAGATAAAATCCTAACACCAGCCTATTCAGTCCACTGCTTGACATAGTCGACCCCTATAAGAAAGGGATATGCCCATAATCCCCACGCTGGGCATGCGAGTTGGGGATCGCACGGCACAGCTCCTCGCACCGCCGACGCTGCTGCCCGTCAGGCTCCAGGTGATTCAGCTGTGATAATATTATCCGGCCGCCAGAGCCCCGTTTGTGAGTTAGCACGCACAGGTGAGGTTGGCTTGGGTTCCGGAGATTGGGTTTGGAACCCAAGATAAAATAAAAGTAGCAAATACTGTAAATATGGCAGTATATACAGTAATACTCATGTAATTTTCCATGAGGTAGGGCACAGTGGGTTCATCTCACTCAAACTGAGCAGCCCGACTGGGGAGGTACCTCTGCTTTACAGAAGATCGCAGCCATAATAACACTATTCACCCTGAATAATGTTGTGTTCCTGCGGTGAGTAAAGTTGCCAGTGCTCGATGAGGAGGCACTATGGTGACAGTTGGGGGACCTGAGACGGCACATTACCGCCATTGGCTTGTAGTGGACGTGGCATGTTGGCGCGGTGGTCAGGGAGACCCAGTGAAACGGCTAACCGTTGGCCGCCCGCAGACTGAACGGGTTCCCGAACCCAGGGATTACTTTAATCTCCGCTCTGGGAGGCTGAACTGCCAGTATGTGCAAAGTCCCTGAAGTGGTGGTCGTGCCGGAGAAGGAGACCGGGGTGGACCCGACCATTTCTTCAGGGGGGGACTGGGGGCCCTTCCGCTCGCCGCGCTAGCAATCCACATCACCACACTTGCCTCTTGCGTAGTCCCGTCACTCGTTTGTTTGTCTTCTGACTGTCAATGCAGTAACTCCTTTTATTTTAAAACCCCTAAAAAACTAAATGGCAAAACCAAAAAATAAAACAAATCGTTACTCAACGGCTACTACTTCCACATTAAATGTGGACTTCTGTAACATCAGAGGTTTACACAGCAACCTTAATAAAGTCCATCATCATCTCGAGACTGCGCAGCCAACCTTGTTTTTCCTTACGGAAACAAAAATATCAAGCCCAGCCGATACTTCATACTTACATTACCCAGGCTACAATCTTGAACACAAGTTTGCATTTAATGCCGGTGTATGTCTGTACGTCCGGGAGGATATTTGCTGTCGCAGACTGAAATACCTTGAGAATCGGGATCTGTCCGTTATGTGGGTACGAGTAGATTATGGAGGCCACACCCGTATCTATGCGTGCCTTTACAGATCTCCCGGTGGTGACCATCAGGACAAAAAAGAAAGAACCGACAGTTTTTTTGAGCACCTGCAATTGACGACTGACCGACTTCTTGAGCAGTACCCCTCCGCAGAGCTAGTGCTACTTGGTGACTTTAACGCCCATCACACTGAGTGGCTGGGATCTCGGTCTACCGACCACGCAGGACGATCTGCATACGAGTTCTCTCTGGCCTACGGTTTCTCTCAGCTAGTATCCACCATAACTAGAATACCGGACATTGAGGGTCATGCATGCTCCCTATTGGACCTTCTGTTCTGTCTGACCACGCACCCGGACGGATATAACGTCACAGTAGATGCGCCGTGTGGCTCATCCGATCACTGTGTGGTCCGGACGCAAGTGCTATGTTCGATTCCCGATCCTCCGCGGCCTACACAATGGCGTCGAATGTGGCACTATAAGTCAGCAGACTGGGATGGGTTGCGTGAGTTTTTCGCGTCATACCCATGGAAGCAGCTTTGTTTCACATCCGATGATCCAGACTTCTGTACTACTGCCATTACAAGGACCATCCTGACAGGTATGGAATGTTTTATTCCTAACCGATCAGTGGCTGCAGGAGTAAAAAGACGTCCGTGGTTTAATCGGCCTTGCAGGGAAGCTAAAACCATCAAGCAGACTGCTTACAAGGTTTGGACCACGGCCAGAATTAATAAGGATCTTGATGTATCTGATAAGAAACGTAAATACTACGCTGCCTCAAGGTCCAGTAAGAAAGCAGCAGCCAGGGCAAAGTTCGATTTCATCGGCAGAATTGGCGAGAAACTTGCTAGCCATCCCTCTGGGAGTCGAGCTTTCTGGTCACTCGCCAAAGCTGCTGAAGGAAATTTTTGTCAGTCGTCCTTGCCACCCCTTCAAAAACCAGACGGTAACTTGGCCCATAGCGCAAAAGAGAAAGCTGATCTTCTGGGACATCTCTTTGCCTCTAACTCGACTATGAACGACGGAGGAGCCGTGCCTCCTTCCATCCCGAGGTGCGGAATCTCGATGCCGGAAATTACAATCTCTCAGCGGGAGGTTCGGCGGGAGCTTCTCTCTCTGGATGTTAATAAGTCGAGTGGACCAGATGGCATTCCGGCTGTAGTACTGAAGAGGTGTGCTCCTGAACTGTGTCCTGTTTTGACGCGCCTCTACGAGCTATCCTACTCCACTAGGCAGGTTCCGCTTTCATGGAAGACTGCTATCGTTCACCCGGTACCTAAAAAGGGTGATAGATCGGACCCATCTAACTATAGGCCTATTGCTATAACCTCTCTTCTCTCTAAGGTCTTGGAACGTGTTATTAACACACAACTTTTGCGATATCTAGAAGGAAACGATTTGCTCAGCGACCGCCAATATGGCTTCCGCCACGGACGCTCGACTGGTGACCTCCTAGTATATCTCACACATCGGTGGGCTCAGGCTATTGAGAGTCAAGGTGAGGCCTTGGCAGTTAGCCTAGATATAGCAAAGGCCTTTGATCGGGTCTGGCACCGCGGTCTTCTATCGAAATTACCTTCTTACGGACTGCCTGAGGGATTGTGTAAATGGGTTGCTAGTTTTTTGTCCGACAGAAGCATACGAGCTGTTGTTTACGGCAGTTGCTCTGATTGCTTGGACATTAATGCCGGTGTCCCACAAGGTTCCGTGTTGTCTCCGACGCTATTTTTGCTGCATATTAATGATATGCTATCTATTGATGGTATTCATTGTTATGCAGACGATAGCACAGGTAACTCATTCTACACGGGCCGTTCTAATATCCCTCGTACAGCCATAGAGGAAAGCCGTAGTCAACTTGTGTCTGAAATAGAGGGAATATTAAGCCGAGTTTCGGACTGGGGAGATCTTAACCTGGTTCAGTTCAACCCCACAAAGACACAGGTTTGCGCGTTCACTGCCAAGAAAACCCGTTTTTCTGTAGCTCCGCAATTCAACAATACACCTCTGTCCATTAGCAAGAGTATTGGGATCTTAGGTATGGACATCTCTAGCGACGTCCAGTTCTGTAGTCACCTAGAGAACAAGGCAAAGTTGGCATCAAAAAAGCTCGGTGTGCTGAACAGAGCAAAGCTTTATTTCAGTCCGGTGCAAAGGCTGCTTCTTTATAAGTCGCAAGTCCGGCCCCACATGGAGTATTGCTGTCACCTTTGGGCAGGAGCACCCGAGTACCAGCTTAAGCCGTTTGACTCGATTCAAAAAAGAGCTACGAGGCTTGTCGACGATCCCATACTCACAAGCGGTATTGAACCTTTAAGTTTTAGGAGAGACTTCTCCTCCCTGTGTGTGTTCTACCGCTTGTATAATGGAGAGTGTTCCGGAGAATTGTTTGAGACGGTGCCTGCTGCTTCTTTTTATCATCGCACCGCTCGACATCGGCTGAGGTATCATCCACATACATTGCCACCTTTATCTTCCCGCACTGCGAGGTTCCAGAGGAATTTCCTCCCGCGAACAATCAAGCTGTGGAATGGTCTCCCTGCCGAGGTTTTCCCCAGAGACTACAATATGCAGCGTTTCAAAAAGGGCGTTTTAAAATTCTTAAAAGGTTCAACGCAACGCGCATGTAATACCTCTTGATGTTACAGGCGTCCATAGGCTACGGGAACCGCTTACCATCAGGAGGACCGTATGCTTGTTTGCTAACTTAGTAGTATAAAAAAAAAATAAAAAAAATAAAAATAAAAAATAATAATAATTATAATGTTGTTATTGAAATAACCAACACGGAGATAGGTTTCAGTATTAATTTGGATAAGACCAAAGTCATGGTAAATGACCGAATTGATCCGAGACTTGTTGTGGGTAATGGACATCTTGAAGTTCTTGTTTTGATTTTGCAGTTAGGTATAAACAAATTTAAGAAGGAAGCCAAAACGAGGATTCAGCTGGGTCGGTCGGCATTTGGAAAACTACGTCGAGTTTTCTCGTCCTCTTTACCACAGTACCTTAAAACGAAAGTTTTCAATCAATGAAAATGAACCTGTTAATACATACGGAGCCGAAGCGTGGATAGTACATATGGTTAGCCTACCAGTTATGAGTCGCTCAGCCAATTATAGAACTAGCTATGCTCGGAGTTTCTCTAAGGTATAGGCCCCACTTGTCTGACCTGGCGCGGGCATGGCACGGGCGCTTTCCTATTCCATTCAAATTTAATACAAAATTCATGGAAATAAAGCACAATTTAGCTCGGACGACTTCGCGTCATAAGCACGTCCGATCAACGACATACCGTGTGTCCTAAATTGTGCTTTATTTCCATGCATTTTGTATGAAATTTGAATGGAATAAGAAACCGCCAGTGCCTTGTCTGCGTCCGACGAGGTCACATTCATCGGGCACGGACATGGCGCAGACATGGCACAGGCGGTTTCCTATTCCATTCAAATTTCATACAAAATGCATGGAAATAAAGCACAATTTAGGACACACGGTATGTCGTTGATCGGACGTATGACGCGCCATTTCGGCGCCCGCGCCCGATCGCCGCCAGATGGGCGTCAGATGGCCGCCAGTTCGTAGTATGTACTTGCTTGCGACATATGTCCGTTAGTGATGTAAAAATGCGTGACGAATGACGATATCGAATTTAATATTGAATTTTTTGAATTGATTGTAAAATATGCAACGCTTTATGATCATTGTCGTTCCATTATTGTAACTGAAATGTTCAAGATAAATTGTGGCTGGAAATCGGAAAGAGATTAAACTAAACCGGTATTAAAAAAAAATTATGTAATACCCATGGTAATACTAGCTGATCCTTGTGCAAATTCGTTTGCGCGTATTTTCTTCAACTGTATCAGGGCCCGATTTGGTAACCCGATGAAGAGGTTTTCGGCAGGGTTTTTCCAAAAGTTTAGTTAACCCTCTCCGTATGGTTTACACTATTATTTGATAGGTTAAACAATTCAAAACCCTTTTGATTAGGTTATCTGATCATGAGGGTTATCAATAGTATTGGGTTTTGGTATTATTCCAAAACCCATTCCTTAGGGTTACCCTTTTTATCATTGTAACACGGGTTATAAGTGGGTTATAGGAGATAATGGAGAAAAGAATTTCGGTCAAAAGATTAAAAATAATTGCGGTAATTGTGTTCTAAGCATTAAGGGTGGAAATGCAGACTACTAATTGTTTATTTTACGCAAAAATAATTATATTATAATAAAATTGGAATAAATTTTCGATGACAGCTGTCAAACTTAAATCGACCATATCTCGAGAACTACTTATCTAAGACTTGCTTTTACTAGCTCAAATGATAGCTATTGACAAGACCTTAATTTTCGATGACAGCTGTCAAACTTAAATCGACCATATCTCGAGAACTACTTATCTAAGACTTGCTTTTACTAGCTCAAATGATAGCTATTGACAAGACCTTAATTTTCGATGACAGCTGTCAAACTTAAATCGACCATATCTCGAGAACTACTTATCTAAGACTTGCTTTTACTAGCTCAAATGATAGCTATTGACAAGACCTTAATTTTCGATGACAGCTGTCAAACTTAAATCGACCATATCTCGAGAACTACTCATCCTAGACTTGCTTTTACTAGCTCAAATGATAGCTATTGACAAGACCTTAATTTTCAATGACAGCTGTCAAACTTAAATCGACCATATCTCGAGAACTACTCATCCTAGACTTGCTTTTACTAGCTCAAATGATAGCTATTGACAAGACCTTAATTTTCGATGACAGCTGTCAAACTTAAATCGACCATATCTCGATAACTACTCATCTTAGACTTGCCTTTAGTAGCTCAAATGATAGCTATTGACAAGACCTTAATTTTCGATGACAGCTGTCAAACTTAAATCGACCATATCTCGAGAACTACTCATCCTAGACTTGCTTTTACTAGCTCAAATGATAGCTATTGACAAGACCTTAATTTTCAATGACAGCTGTCAAACTTAAATCGACCATATCTCGAGAACTACTCATCCTAGACTTGCTTTTACTAGCTCAAATGGTTGCTATTGACATGAACTTAATTTTCGATGACAGCTGTCAAACTTAAATCGACCATATCTCGAGAAGTACTTATCTTAGACTTGCTTTTACTAGCTCAAATGATAGCTATTGACAAGACCTTAATTTTCGATGACAGCTGTCAAACTTAAATCAACCATATCTCGATAACTACTCATCTTAGACTTGCCTTTAGTAGCTCAAATGATAGCTATTGACAAGACCTTAATTTTCAATGACAGCTGTCAAACTTAAATCGACCATATCTCGATAACTACTCATCTTAGACTTGCCTTTAGTAGCTCAAATGATAGCTATTGACAAGACCTTAATTTTCGATGACAGCTGTCAAACTTAAATCGACCATATCTCGAGAACTACTCATCCTTTACTTGCCGTTACTAGCTTACATGATAGCTATTGTTAAGATCTTAATTTTCGATGACAGTTTTTAGTTTGACAGCTGTAATCGAAAATTAAGATTTTATTAGTAGCTCTCATTTGAGCTAGTAACGGCAAGTCTAGGATGAGTACTTCTCGAGATATGGCAAATTCAAGTTTGACATATGTCATTGAAAATAAAGATCTTGTCAATAGCTATCTTTTGAGCAATTAACGGCTAGTCTAGGATGAGTAGTTCCTGAGATATAACCATTTATAGATGAATTTGTAGAATGAGTTTCGAGTGGAGCTTTGAGTTGAGTTTTGAGTTTGAGTTTTAGAGTGACAGTGACAGTGACAATCAAAAATTATTATTCAAAATAGTTTAGAGGTCATATTTTTCTTTTTAACACGTTGACTGCGGGTCTCGGACATAACGCTTTACAAAATACTCATTATGTGTACTGTCGGCTTTGCCTAATAAATACAATAAAAATAAAAAATAACGCTACGCAGAGTACTCTGCGATGATGCCCTATGAAAACTGACTGAAACACATTTTTTTCTTTTTAACATGTTGGCTGCGGGCCTCAGTCATGACATAACTGATGACTTATGAAAACTGAAACACCATTTTTTTTCTTTTTAACTTGTTGACTGCGGGTCTCGTATATGATAACGCATACTCTGTGATGATGACCAATGAAAACTGACTGAAACACAGCACTTTCCTTATGTTTTCAAAACTTTTCTTTAATGCAGTGACGCTCTTCCTTTAACCAAATAAAGCGATCCGAACTTATACCTAATGATTGACGACATAAATCAAGAGTCAAAATCTAAATTCCCCCACCCAGTGTCAGGCGTAATGATAACCATTGTGTAACATTCAAAAAAACCTATCAAGAGGTAACTCCATTCATTCGTTTAACCTCATAAGAGGTTAACCCTATCGACTGAAAACCAAAAGGAACGGGTTACACTTTCGCTTAAATTTATTAGATCATTAAAGGGTAATATTAAATCATTAAAGGGTAATCCCGTCAACTGTATAACCCAATGAAGGGGTTTCACTTTCGAAGCAACTAACTCGAAATCGGGGTTGTACGGGCCCTGATCTGTATATTTATTAATTGTATGCACGAGAGCAAGAGCATCTTCGTCTTCTGAGGATGACATGCTGACACATCGATACCGGACAACAGACTGCACTACACTTGTGCCTCTGTCACGTCATTTCTGCGTCTTGTCCGAGCCATGTCCGCGCCATGCCCGTGCCATGTCCTCGCCACGTCCGTGCCACGTCCGCGCCATGTCCGCGCCATGTCCTTGCCCGATATGTGTGACCTGGGCCTAAAGAATAGAATCTGCAACGACATTAACCGACAGAACTAAAGTTGTCGACATAGCTCAGAGAATTGGCAAGCTGAATTGGCAGTGGGCTGGCCATATCTGCCGACGAACCGATAACCGTTATCGAGCTAAATGAGTTCTTGGCTCGGAAAACGTAGTGTAGGATGCCTTTCGGCCAGGTAGAGTGACCATTAGCCAACTTGTAGTAGCCAACTTAGAAGTAGGTGTGCTCTTAAAATGGGTCGAGAGGGCCGAAGAAGTTCTTCATCAGCCTAAGAAAGTCATCTGCTCAGTCTCTGCTGTTTTTGAGTTGAATTATGGCGTAACTTTACAAGCTTCAATGAAAAATCTATAAAATTCGAAAATTCTTTGAACAAATGTAGTTGACCTTCGGGAGTAGATTCATCCCATTTCGGGATAAAACGTATTCAAACTCATATTGCATATAGATACATGTATATGTATACAAAACACGAGCGATGGTATACTAGTTAATCGTTTGTTGTTTTCTATAACGCAACACAAAAATATCCGAAAGTTTCATAAGTAAAGTGATTCATATCATGCAATTTTACGACCCACCCAAAAACTACAAACAAAGCTAAACTTAGTATTCATGGCAAGACGTTGTTTTTCCAATAAAAAAGGAATGACAGAGGATGCCCCTAGCCATAACGAGGGCCGTCACGCGAGGTACCGCCTTCCACTGGAGCCTTACGTAGTTATACTTGGGAACTTGTATACAAAGCCTTATACCACAAAAGTAGATACTATTATTAGGTGCTAGGACTAGTTTTCATTTCTTCTTAGCATAATGAAAAAACTACTTCCGGTGGCCTTCAGGCGGCATAAAAACCCTGACACCAAAGTTGACCACTAACTCATACGAAGAAGGAAGGAAGCTTCCCTACGCGCATTTTTTCGTGTGGTTCGTGGTACCAGGATAAAAAATAGCCTGTTCATTTTTCCTTGGTCTTACACCTATTTTTAGACCTACGACCGAGATTCGAGCCCACGCCCTTTGCATCCGAACTTAAAGGCCTATTAGACCATGCTGTATTTAGTCTGTCTTAGTAAGACTGTCTTACGATTCATCATCATCATCTTCAGCATAAAGCAGTCCACTGCCTCCCCCAATGAGCGCCATTGCGCCCTGTCCTGAGCTCGACGCATACAGTTTCTACCAGCAGCCTTTCGCAGATCGTTATTACACCTGGCCGGAGGGCGTCCAATCCTACGTTTGTCGAGCGGCGGTCTCCACTCAAGAACTCGTTTACCCCAACGGTCTTACACTTGGCGTAGTGTAATAAGAGTAAGCCACGAAGTCAGCCATAGTACCTAAATAGCGAGCTTGAATAATTAGCCAGAAAGACAGTCTTACTAAGACAGACTGAATACCGCGTGACCTAATAAGCGTTTATGGATACATTTCACTGGAAAACCACGGCTCCGGATTCCTGATCTAGAACTACATATAAGCTTAATCTGTACAGTACCTAGTTTCGGCGTAACGGAGTCACAATTAGAATTAGGCATTAGTTTTTTCATAAACTCTTTAAAATACTTAAGTATTAGTAGGATATTTGTTAATAATAATAAATAATGATTTTGGCCTTTAGCCTGTTATTTTTGCATGCTAAAGACTGGTTTAATTTTACAATGACTTGGAGCTTCGGACCATGTGGAATATCTAGAGGAGATATATTATACCGCATTGAAATAACCCATTTGCCTAGCTCCCCCGCACCACGCTTTCAAGCGTCGGTTTGATACCATCGTCCGTGCAGCTAAGGTAAGGGGCAGGAGCGTAAGGAGTTCCAACTGCCACCATAGGAACTTAAGTCAACCTCACCTGCCCGTGGTGGACCCTGCTATCTAACAATGGGGGCTCTAGCGGCCGGCTGATAACTTTAGCACACATACATTCCTTGACCGCCGAGACGGGCAGCAGCATCGGCGCTGCGAGAAGCTGTGTTCTGCGCTCCCCAACCCGCATGCCTACGTAGGAATTATGGGCCTATCCCCTTAATAATGGTAGGCCTATGTTATCAGTGGACTGATATAGGCTGAATTGATGTTCTTGTTGTTGTCCGTGTAGCTTCGACCCAACACAACGTCAACGCGTCGCGAAAGCATTTGTTGTGGTACCATTAGAATGTACCTACCTATCATTAATGGTACGTGGATGGTATCGTTGCAATTCGGCAGTAAATGGTTGAGTAGAGGTTCAGTAACAGTTCAGTACCTACTTACATTAATGATGCAGAAACGTTTGTGGCGTATATATCTACGGGGCTATTCGGGGATTAGATTGTATACTCCCATCTTTCGTATAATTTTTTAACAGTTATGGACAATGGACTCGCGTAACCACCCGTAACCCACCTAGGTAACGGTAAGGTTATGTGGCTATGCCGTGGTAGAATCCTACCGGGACCCCATGACCCCGTCAAGTGCTGGTGCAGCGTCGAGCCTTTCATCAGACGATGAATGGATCGATGAAACACTAACACTACGGCGAGTTGAGTGAAGGAACACGGTGTATTTTTATTCGGTAGACCGCTGAGCTACCGAGAGTTAGGCCGCGGTCACGAAGTCAGCGGGAGCCGGGCGGCGGCGGCGCGGCGCAAGGAATGGCGGTTCTCTCCAAGTTGAAGGAAATTTTGGACAGCAAAACAAGTTACTTGGAAGAAATTATACATTTCTTGTAGGTTAAAGCAAAATTCCATCTAATTATGTAGACGAGCAATATCCTACCTACCTGCTTTGATTTGCGGCAAGTATAGTTCGTGCTTGCGTGATGGGCATCGTATTCTCCCCCCAAAACTCCGTACCTTCAATCATGACAGTGGAGTGCACGCAACAAGACACTGCCTGTCGCCTAGTGTAGGAGACCGGATTGTTTTGGTTAGCATCATCATAATCCGCTAAGTTTAATATTATAAAAATCACAACAACCAGAACCGAACAATATCGGCAGATAATGCAAATAATGTAAAAAAATTACAACATCCAGACCCCGGAATAATATCGCAGATCATGCAAAGATTTATCCTGCAGCGATATCGAACCTACTCCTTATGTGCCTCCGAGACATAAAATACGTATTAAGCTTCATGGTTTTGACACTTTTCTCCATCCTTAGATGATTCAGAGACTATGTGACTTTTAACACGTTGACTGCGTGCCTCGGACATGGCGCGCCATGCCTGAGGAGGGCGACCGGCTCATGCAGGTCAGATGTGTTTTTAGCATTCAAAGCGTTAAAGGGGTGCATAGTGAAAATGGTTACTTATTAGTATATGTGGTAAAGGTAACCTACCTGATTTTGGTTAAGACATATACGAAGGTCTAATGTTTCATGATTTTCATTGTAAATTGACAAATACAGATATTTTTTTTTCAAAATTTGAGTAGGTACCCTTATGGACTAATGAACAATCGAATACTTATTATTAGGTACCTACTATGTAGGTACTTCACGAAAAAAATGGATCTTGGTGCGTTGGCTCCTGCACTATGATATCCTGAAGAAAAGTTTTCCGAACAGAGCCGATACCTTCACGAATTCCCAACGCACGTGCGAAAGAGACACAATACAGGAAGCCAGCAAAAAGTTTACTCGAAATCCATTCCTCCTTTCGTCTATTGGTGGAATTGGTGCGGTTGCGATGCCATTCGAAAATAATTAGAAAAATTTAAATTTCGAATTCACGTGACTTTAGAACAGTTTGCGAAGGAGACTTTTATTAAAATTTGCATAGACTCGCGAATTTATAGTTTACGAGGTCTTGGTGTCTAGTGATGGGATCGACTAGTTATTTGGCGAAACCGAAGTCTGCCGGTTACCGGATAAAGAGCGGATCAAGCAATGCTGGCTCCGATAAGGAGATGAACGGCAAGTTGAAGAAGAATAAAATACGGTAAATACCAACATATCAGTTTTTAACATGAATTATTTAGATCTTGAATAAACAATGAGTATACAGGTTGGGGCTAAATATAACCTCATTAATTGTAGTTTGCAGCTTCTTTTGTAATTAAAAAACGCACAGTAAGCCAAAAAACGCACAGTAAGCCATAAATGGCATTTGTCAAAAAAATATTTTTTTAACTAATGTCCATCAAGTTCCATTTGACTTTATATCCGACCAGGAATATTTTTCCTTAACTAATCAAATCAAACCGCAAGATTTTACAGTATTTTATCCAAAAAAAACCATACAATTTGTATGAAGCGCCATTCACAACAACATGCATGCCATACAAACGTTTTACATTAAAAATATACCTATAGATTCCTAAGAACAAAACCATAAAACTCCTCAATGAGGTATAATTTTGACCCCCCCACTGTACCTTACTTATTTACTATTTTTTAAAGTTTCTAGATAAATAACCGCTGCTTTTTGCCTGACTTGCCACTAACATTTTAGCTTAAGTAGGTGACTGATTAGCTCCTAAATCAGCAACTGGCTTAAACGTAAAGAAACTGTAATGTGCTTTTTTCTATAAAATATGTTAATAATTTGTAATTTTTTAATTTTAAAATCAAGTAAAGGAATAACAAAACACCAACGAAAAGTTGCGATTTACATTGAAAAGTTTGAATTCGAGTCCTTCATTCATGCACATGAAATGAATATCTTTGCATGTTCAAGATTGGTAAAAAACTTCTTACTTAGTACTTGTAAAAAGGTATTAATGCAGTGCTTTTTATGATTATGATACTAAGTAAGGTAGTAGTACCTACTAAGATAAAATCTAAGCGTTTATAAATATATTAAAACCACAAACTTACCGACTTGCTCTTAGTAGGTAAGTATAAGAAAGTATACCTACTTACTGACAAACTTACTGCTACTGGCTTCGCTCGCTTGGTACCCACCAAGGCACCAAGAAATAACTTGTCTTATTTCAGATTGCCTATGTAGGTAGGTACTTAAGTACCTAGGTACCTTCTAAAAACATTTTATTTAAGGCTCACATGAAAACCGTACTAACTGTGTCTTATTCTTGTCATTGCTGGAATATAGTTTTTTTTTTTTTTCATTTTCGTAATATTTTTTTGCTACGCTGCAACTTGTTTTGGTAAATAAAACTCATTATATAACTTTGGTTTACTTAAAAGGGTTGTTCACTAATTGTTTTATGAAAAAAACTAGCTTTCGCACCCATTCCGGGTATCCAATACCCAAGCCTTCGCTTGGGTATTGGATACTTACCTATTTAACTTAATCCAGGTCACAAACTACGTATATTCAAAGTTTCATACAAATCTGTATAGTCGTTACGGAGTTGAGAGGAAACAAATATACTAACACACACTAACATTCGCATTATAATATTTTGGTAATAGTGTGATTAATGTTGAGAAATTAATTACGAACCTAGTCTCGCCGATAAGATAATCATGTACCTAGGAAGGTCCTTACTTATACTTTGTTCCCTATATTCCCGTCGTCAACGCCTGTTTACATCAACAACTATTGCCATAGCAACGAAACTGTGAAATCAATACCCTCCTACGAAAAGCCCCACTCGACTCAAATTACGGGCGCAATGCGCAACCCTAGTTCCATTTTTGAAATTTAATGTTTTTTTATTTTATTTTTTAGTTTTTGAGATGTAACCTTTTTTTAGAAAGATGTGACCTTTTTAGATTGTAATATGAATTATTATTCGTATTATTCCTGCAGAAGGCCCACAAAAATGACCGATTATGGATTGAAGAGGGTTCCTGATTATACGGAGATGGCTTATAAAGAGGCGGTGTCTAAGCTCAGATACTTCTTATCGGGGAATTATGCGCCTAGTGTGAGTATTTAAACTATTTTCTAATAAAAGAGATGGGATAGACATTGATATTAAAAATATATGAATTATTTAAATATATATTCATTAAATTAAGATTTTGCTCTTTTTTTCTATAATTTACAGAATCATGGTCTGATTGCAGCTTCCCAGTTTTCGGTAGAAGTCTTTTTATATGCTGTATATTAGAGATGTTTAGCGGACTTTGGGGGAGACCTTTGCCCAAGAGTGGGACGATGAAGATGGTTTTATAATAAATATTAGATTGTTATCCAATAATAACCTTTTTATTTATATTTTATTAAATTAAGCACTTTTAATGCAGTAAACAATAATGTTGTCAGCTAAATGATAGCGATTCAGTTGTTATCGGACTGACTAAAATCCACTTTTTTATTATTACTACTTTTATCTTCGCAGGTCCGCAGCTACGGCTCCCCGTCTATCAGGAACCTTGACGAGTCTGATGGTGACCAGAAGTACTCCCACTCGCCGGTCTTCGCCGACCTAAAGGCTCGGCCTCGGCTCACCACCAAATACGCCACGTTGTATGCCGATAGCCTTAACAACTATACGCCGGCAGCTCATGTTCCTACTACGGGTAAGATAAATGATATTTCTACTAAGGCCCGATTTCTTCAATAGCCATTAAAAAAAAACAAATTAGTCTTGGTTTCATACAATTTTTTAATTTACTCACTGGAGTTAGTTGAGAATTTAAAACATCGCCAAAAAAATGCATTAATCCGATTTCGAAAATAATCCGTTAGTAGTAGGTGTTAGTTCTGTAAAAACATTAGTCACAACACTATCATTGACGTGCTACTTGATAAAAATATGCTGATTGGATTTAAGAATTAAAAAGAAGTAATTTTGCATTCCAATTTCAAATTTAAAAACAAACTTCAAATCATGGAATGGAATTACACTCTGGCCAACCAATCTACAATACAAAAAACCATCAATTTAATAATTTTAAAATAAAAACACCGTATAAAATAGAGCGCATGAGATACAATACAAAAAACCATCAATTTAATAATTTTAAAATAAAAACACCGTATAAAATAGAGCGCATGAGATGTACGCGTTTACTTAATTATTTTCTATAAAAAAAGGCTCAGCGTAGCAGATTTCGTAGTAATTTACGTAGCGCTACAAATTCTTGTAATAAGTAGGTAATTAATTACCCACCTACTGAATATTTTTTTCACTTCTCTTGCTCAAAAAGTGTACCATAATAGTGTAGCTTAGCGGGCCTAAAACTCGAGTTTAATACCTCGGGCTAAAAAGTATTTTTTCTTTTTAATTTTTGTCTAAAATCATCAGCCCGTACAAAGCATTCGTTCTCTTACATAAAAACTCGACTTCTTGGTGCTCCGTCAATCTTTTTTTTTGAAAATAGAACCGTCTTTGTGTTGTTTTATGAAGGTTGATTAATTTTTAGTAAAATTCCTGAAAATTGACTAATTTTGAATTGTTTTATTTTCTCGCAATCGAAGTGAAAAGTAGAGTGTTTTACTCGGGCCAAAACCACCCATTATAACTCGGTCTTGTCATCCTCTCTCGCTACGCTCGAGAGTATAACAACCTCGTATATAATGGGATGGTTTAGTCCCTTGTAAAACAATCTACTATTATCCAAATATATGTTTTTATTCCTTTTCATCAGAAATATGTATCTATATAAAAATACCTACGTACTTGGGTAGGTATTTTTTTTAAATTTAACCCTTTTCCAGACCTTTGGCCAGCAGTACGAAAAGGGTTTAAATAAATAATACATTAATTATGTTTATTACATTAGGTAGATAAGTGGCGCATATATATTTGCTTTCAAAATAAACATAAAGAAGCTTTTACTTTTGCTTGGATTACTTTTTTATGTTTCAAGCATAGGGATATCTGATGATGTGTCCTATTGAAACAGTGGTGCCACCACCGAGCGTGGGCGGCGCAGGTGACTCCGCCAACCCTGACGTCATCAACTTCATACAGAAGCAAGAGGAGTACATAGAGCAGTTGGAGCGAGAGAGTCAGTATTGTAGGGTAAGTGGAAAATAATTAACGTTTTATATTTTATCGTACCACCGTTTTATCATATTGATTTGTATGATACGACGAAAGCATTTATCTCAATCGTTTTTTGATATATACCAAGTAAGAAGCTAGTAAGCTTTCGCCCGTGGCTTCGCTCGCGTGGTACATAGATAGAAAGTATCTTAAGTGTTAATGCAGGTCATAAACTATGTATTTTTCAAGTTTTATCCAAATCCGTTTTTAGTAGATTTTGCGTGAAAGAGTAACAAACATCCATCCATGACTCTATACTCGCAAACCTTCGCATTTATAATATTAGTAGGATTATGAAACGGTAGATAGAAATAGAACGACAGTTTTTCCACGAGTCATGATGATTTAACACGTCGACTGTGGGCCTAGGAAATGTACGGCGGCGGTGTGTTAATACAGCACTCGAAGCGTTATACATTAAAATGCATTTGCTTTGAAAGTAAATTGACACAGTTCGGGGATGCATTTAAAAATATATGTTTTTTAACTAGATATTTAACTACTAAACTCCTGTCTACAGGAGTTATGAGGTAACAAACATAAAAAATATAACCGAATTGAGAACCTCTCCTTTTTTGAAGTCAGATATCAAGTAAACAAAGGAGCTACCTAATAATTTTATTAAAACGACTTCAAAGAAATTTATTCATAGGGTATTTTCTTCAAATTTAAATGGGACCAATCTGGAAGCATAAAATTGTCTCCCTAAAAAAAATCCGGCTCGGTTCATAAACGACGGAGCTATGAGGTAACAAACATAAAAATACAATCGAATTGAGAACCTGCTCATTTTATCTTGAAGTGGATTAAAAATGTATCTACCTAGAGATGATGTCAAAATAAGTTAATAAACTACCAATGCTTATACGTAGAGGTCGCGTCACGTAAAAAGAACACTGTCGGTAATTATCTGTATTTACCCGTGCGCAAACAAACCCCCTCCACTTCTTCCAGCGTTCTTTTTACATGACGCGTACTATACTAATAATAAACAAAAGCCCATAGTAAAATGACATTTATCCACCCAATCCACCCACCAAACTAGGATGAGCTGAACAACCTCCTTGGTAAAGTCAAGGAGGTTATATCCGAGAATGAACACCTTCACGAGGCACAGAAGAACAAGCTGATCTCCAGAATGTTCCACTCGTACAACGCGGGCTCCGAGACCGACGATCTGGACGACGTGGGGGATAGCACTGGACTAGACAGCGATAATAAGGTACAGGAATCATAAATATTTTTTTTTGAAAATTGTTTTATTCACTATCACTTTATTGTATTCAACTCAAAACATAGTTCGTTGTGTTAGTAACAAAAAAAGAAGAAAATAAACGAAAATTATAAAGTTGTGAGGGGTTTGGATGTAACTTCCACAAGAGGAAAATGACAAAACTTTTGAACGACATCTAAGAGAAACGTTAATAAATAAATGTTATTATAGCTTAAAAGATTTTTTCAGTGACTCTACTCCATACCATTGCTGTGCCCAAAATTGGGATCACAGTGTTATAAATCATCCATGTTTTGTACCTAACATTATGACTGCAATAAATAAATGAATATGAATATGACCGTGGTGGATGGCACAAACTTTGGGAGGCCTGTGCCTATATCCAGCAGTGGATAAAATCTGGCTGTGGATGATGATGAGTGGTTTGAACCTGGTCCCTCTTAAGCTCAGAATAATAAACATAGTCGAGTAATTGTTACCGCTGTTCCATCGTTATTAATTACACAAGTAATAAGAGTTTCTTAGAATGCAAATTTTTACAAAAAGTTCAAAAGCTAAAACGACATAATACCGCTGTTCCATCGTTATTAAATATGCAAGTAATAAGAGTTTCTTAGAATCCAAATTTTTACAAAAAGTTCCAAAGCTAAAACGACAACTGTTTGAACTAGAAGTAACTATTTTGGTTGCCGATTGATGACGCTTTCTGTACTTACGGAATGAGTATGACATGATTTTAGGTTGAGTAGGTTTGCCGTTATTCAAAGAGAGCTCTAGATCAGCAGTCAGAAAAAAGTTTCCGACGAATTGAGAACCTCCTCCTTAAAATGTGGTACCCTACATAGATGGTTATGCAATAAAAAAAATCTTCCTAATTATAAAGCAATTCTACTTGACAGGTTGCAAGTCCCACTGTCTTTTTATTACAAGCCCTTTGAATTTGGCAACTTTCTCACAAATAGACCTATTTCTAGATCTCTCCATCAAAGACCCGACGGAGTTCAACCGCCAAGCACCGTGGATCTAAACTCGAGGGTCCCAATATCGTCTTCGAGTCGCGCATTGCCGAGTTAGAGGCGCAGCTAACGCAGGCCAAGATCGATTTGAAGAAAATACAGGTAATGATCATGATGAAGAGCAGGGGCGGATATCCCAAGCAGCCTCGAGGTCGGTATGATCGAGCCTAGAGCGGAAAAATGTAGGGGGCAGCAAAACTTGGTGAAATAATGAATGAATAAAACTTATGAGTATACCAATATTTATGAGCAGATCAAGAAATTCTACTGGTTTTATTACTTATTAGTTTCGCACTGAATACCTGTTTTTTCACTTAGTAGGTTTAATCGGATCACGATTTTCGAAGAGCCAAGGACAAAGAGCAGGCTTGAGAGTTTTTTTTAAATTTTTCATGCTTTACAGCTAGTAAGGGGGCGGCAAACTTTAATATGCCTAGGGCGACCAACGGATCAAATCCACCCCTGATAAAGAGGAACTAAGTGTAGAAAAGGTCTAAGACGTAAGCCAGATTAAGTAGACACGGGCGCGTTTAGTGTTAAAACGTGGGGATAAGATTTTGTAAAGAATAGTACCTAATGCTAATATTGACATCTTTTGTGACAATGAAGTGCCCATAGCGTGAATTAATTCGGTGTTCATGGTGACATACTCACCCATACCTACCTACTACCTACAAACAGAACAATAGAGTGGAAGAATTTATATGCCACTAAGCACTGTGGCATATACATTTTCGTTTGTCAACGGAGGCTTTCTGGTGGCCTAAATGTATGGCCACTAATTCATTAATAAGAAAATATAAGTTATGTTGGGTACGATTTTAATAAATTCTGTGACCAATGCCTAGATAATAGATATTCTGTGGCAATACTGTGTAGGTACTTATATGTTTTTAGAGTGGGAATCGTAATGAGTGTAATTTCAGGAGGAGAACAATGAGAACAAACGGAAGCTTGCCTCTGGGCTCGTTGACTCAACCTGCCTTGATGGCTTCAAGCGACAGATAGACAACTTACAGAGGTAAAGTTATAGATAAATACTAGTATAGGTATGTTTATTTACCAGAATATATGTCATAAAATGTTGCTTAGAAGAAATAAAGGTTTGCCGGAAGAAATTTTGAAAAAAATATGTTTTATTATGTTTCACGTCATAAAGTGTTAATTCATTCCTCCATTTATTCATTCAATCATTCATTCATTCACAATTTAAGTATATTTACAAAAAAATAATTAGTAAATACACCAGACCATAATTGCAATCTACAATATTGATAATAAAGATGATAATGATAAAATTAGAAATAGATAAAAACTAAAATAGATGATAATAAAGTTGCTGATTTAGTTAATGTTTTGTAAAGGGATAAATCAGCACTGGAGTCTCAGATATCTAAGCTAAAGCTGAGCCTAGAGCAGAGAGATGATGAAGGAAGATACAAGAGGAATGACTCAGTGGAGCTACAGCTAAGAGATGAGAGAAACAACTTGGAAGCTGAGTTACGTAGACTCAAGGTAAGTATGTTGGTGATATGATTGCTAAATACTAAACAATGACGGCAAACATAATAATATAGAGGTAAGGATAAACAATATTTTATTATACTTGTTTATCTTGATTTTAGAGAACTTATTATTACAGAACAGATCATTTCTCTGAACTTGTTGAAAACATTCACAAACAATACAATGAAATAACTTTGTCAAAATTGAAATTATATAAAGAAAAAGGTTCTTAAAACATTTAAATAAATATAATTGAGGTACTGCTCTAACGTGCAAATGCATAAACATGAAGACCTTGTAGGTCAAGTTCATAAACATAACGTGTTATAGGATGACCTAGCTAAAGAGCGCGGTAAGGTCCGCGAGCTAGCGGGCGAAGGCGCAAGACGCGCGATACAAGAGCGCAGCGCCGCCGAGCAGCGGTATAACGCGCATTTTGACGAACTGCAGCATGACCTCGCGGCACAGTACGACAACGTCGCTAAACTACAGGTGAGTGATGGTTATGATGACGATGTTGACGTTGATGATGATATTGATCATGATTTTGATATTGAAGATGATGTTGATGTTGACGATAACTATGATGGTGATGATGATGATGATAACGATGTAAATGTGTCTGTTGTAGCTGGAATTGGAGCGTCAGCGTCGTGAAGAGAATGACTTGAAGCGAGAGCTCTCCATGAAAAACTCGGCAATTGAAGAGCTGAAGATGGAACTCAAGAACAAAACTTGTAAGACTCAGAATATAGTATCCTGAACTTGTCAAAGTCTTTGTCATCTGAATTGAACATTTTGAATTGTAGTATTTAGTAAATCAAAAAGCATTATTTTTCAAAAGTACTTATTGACAAATTATAGTTACAATAGCTTCCATTGACCTCACAATGCAAGTGCCTACTCAATAACCTCTATATTGGAAGTAATTGGAACTGTGATCCAAGCGAGCCCTAATAGATTTTCTTTTGTATCTGGTATCCATGCATACTAGAGATAATACATATTGCAATTAAAGAAGATCGTTCAGTTTCATACAACCTGTGACCTGAGACCTGACCATAAAATGTCGCGTCTAGAAATGACCTATGTCTTAATTGATAGTTCTTATTGCAGGATATCATGTTGAATTAATAGTTATTTTTATTAAAGCTAGAGATTTTTTCTGGGTATTTATTTAATACTTTTAGGTTACGATCGATTAAGATACTGGCGCCATTAAACAAAAACTAACCAAACGCGTGCTTTGTTAGTGGCAGTTTTGTTTTAGATGGTTGAAATTGGGACGAGAGATGCACAATGTGGGTTAGAGTGCGTTTAATAACCATGATACATTATGTTAAGGCGTATTGCGATCAATATTTGTTATTAATTTACTAAGTATTCCGGCCTTAATAAATAAAGTTATTAGTTATAATTTAAATACTCCATTATCAAGAATATTTTTACATTATTAGTATTTTTATTCGTTTCGATTTTAGTAAGGTCTGAAATGACCGGTTTTCTTTGTTAGAACAATTCAGATGAACTATAATACAGTTTACAGACAAACACACAGACGTGGATCATCTCATGCTGAGCAAAAATATTTAAAGGTACCTGCCTAATTCAGATGTTGAATAGTTGAATTATGTTGCAGCGTCTCTCCAAGCAGACTTGGCCCAAGCTCACGCTGAAAAGGCGTCTTTAGAAGAAGAGCTAGCAAGTGCTAGACTGGCGATAGAACGTCATCAGCGTCAAGCCAAGCATGAGACTAACCGTCTCAACTCGGAGGTAAAGCAATCTTGTCCTATTCTTTCCTACTAATATTATAAGGCGAAAGTTTGTGAGGATGTTAAGAAGTGGAAATGTCCTCCGTCACCCCCAAACTTCTGAATGGATTGAACTAAAATTTTGAGCTACGATGCTCTAGAGTCTAGAATCTAGACGAATGCTAACCAAATTTTTCAAAAACGAGACATTAAAACCCGCATCTTTGCCATAAGTCGGTAACTGATAAATTGAATGACCAATATTTCGTAGGTAATGATTACTATCGATGGTGAGAAGATAATATCTTAATAATGTAGGTATCTACTTTTTAGACTATGGAAGCTTCTGTAAAAACCTATTGCTTGGCATAATTTTCTTTATCTTCTGTGAATTAGGGTGATTAATAGTTAAATTTACAGCGTCTTCTTATTTTACGATATTATCGTTTGAGATGATTCCCCTTTTATCATATAGCTGTTTTTTTTTGTTTTTCAGATCCAATCTCTTCGTCAGCGCTTAGATCGAGCCGATGCTGACTTGGTGCATTCTCGACGTGAGAATCTACGCCTTTCTGAACAAGTTTCTACTTTGGAAAAAGAGGTTAGATGTTATCTAACTTATCATCTAACAGCTATCGTCAAAAGTATATAAATAACCAATATGAGACACACTGTATAAATAGGGGTTCGATTCCCGCTGCGAGACAAATATTTGCATCATTATTCTGCTAATATTTCCCTCGGGTCTGGATGTTTTATATGTATTATATATGTATGTATTAACAAAACATGTTTATGTAAGAAGTGTATCAGTAATGTGGTTCCCATCATACAGGCTATGATTACTTTGGGGCTACATGATGTTGCCTGAAATTGTCCAGCATTATTTTATTTACTAATATTTTAGACACGCAACAGAAAGAGTATCTACCTGATTCAAAAAGGAGGTGACTGTAGTGGTAAATGTGATAAGATTAAATGATTTTATAATTCCGCAGATGAATATGAAGAGTCTGACTCCAATGACTCCAGAAAAGAAAAAGAAAGAGAAAGAACTATCGTCTATGCTCGAATCTATGGAGAATAAACACGGTAGGTAACTTTACAATTACCAAACCTTATTTTTAAACTTTTGATGTCAACTAAATGTTTAGATTTTGGGCACATCTATCTTGGGATATCACATTAATGGGTAAACTATTGATGTTTTGGAAGATCCCGCAAAAACAATCCAAAATTCGATTAGCTTCAAAACATTCATACTTTACCCCTTCCAAAACGCTTGCATGATTGGTAGTATAAAGGGCTTCTCTTTCAATTTCAATAGTTTATTCATCAGATTGTTGGTTGGAGTTTAAAGCGAGAACATTTGGTTCACAGCTAATACCGTCGCTGAGTTGGAGTCCATGATCCATTCACAAAACAGTCTGATGGAGAAACTGACAGGCGAATGTCGCTTGCTCACTGACAAGCTCGACGACGCAAACCGTAGGCACAAGTACGGATATCTTCTTCTATAGCATGAAACTTAACACCTATATTTTCTTTATTAGTCTTTTCTTGCAATTCAAATTCATCTCTTTTATTTCTTTCTTCTGAATTATTCAAAACATTATCATTGCCCGTTTAAACAATTTCGAAATTCCTAACGTCGTGCTGTGTTTTCATTGGTGGCAGGCAGAGCGCAGAGTCGCGGCCGTTCAGACGAACCAATCAGAACACAGCGCGACCTTTCCGCATCCCGAGACCGACCTATAGCGAGCCGCCGTTCCAAGCGCCGCTCCGAAAAAGAGTCCGATTCGTCGAATAACTGTCCACCGATTATTGTTGGCCCGTTGACGACAAATCAGGATCTCGACGACGTCAAGGGGGAGAAGACATACAACTTACCGCTTATGATTCAACAGCCCTTTTTACGGGAGAAAAAGGAGCCCATCAAGGTTGATATAAGCGTAAAGCTGATACCAAAACCCAGAAAGAAAGATCGTAAACGGAAAGAGGCACGCGTAGAGGAAATCATAATAGATGATTATAGAGGGGTTACAAATAGCATTAGCATGGAAGTTGTAGACGGTGACATTAATGTGCTAAAAGAAACAGTAGAAATTATTGAGAATGATAACATCCAGCCTGAGACAGATAACCACCCAGAAAAGGATGTCCCCAAGATTGTGATTCATTCGGACTCAATGGAAACTGAAGAAATTGAACCAGAACAAACTTCAGAAGTGAATATTGATGAATCACAGATGCAAGAAGAGCCTCCAAATGAAACAGAAAGTCAACCTGAAGACGCAACAAAAATGGAGGAAGGGGTTGAGCCCCAGAGTGACGTTCCAGGGGAAGAACCAAACCTGGAAACTTGAGGGATAAAGATCAAATGATCTGTAAAAATAAATAATTTCGTATTCACAGTTCCTAAAGTATTGTTCGATTATTCTTAAACTTTCTTACTAGGCTTTTATAATCGTAGTGATTTGTCGTGTGCAATGCCTAATGTGATAATCTGTTGCTTTATAAATATTTTGTTGTTAAATTAGTTTTTATATCAAAGTTAGTTTTGTTTATTGTTCTAGCTTTCTAGTTTCTTGTTGTAATGTTATCATTCTAATCAATATTGTCAACGGTAGGTAGATAATTGTCTAGTGTACTGTGCCGTCTAAATGGGTAATGATAATGTAAAAGTGTGCAATAAAACTTAAAATATCGAAATTTGTTGATTCTAAAGCAAAACTGCTACATATCTCATCACCCATCACTCACTAGCTATTTTCCATTTCAGAACAGAGAGAGTACAATTGCTTTGCAGAAACTCTGAACTTATGAGAAAGCTTAGGAACTTGTGGTCATCACATAAGAAATACTGCACTACCTCTGTACCTTTAAGAAGCTACTCACCTCTAAGTGGCTACCCCCACAGTCGGTCGTCCTATGATATAGATCGCACTTATTACACTTCGACTCCTTACACTAATAGATTTAGAAGACCCAGCTCCAGATTTGGTAGTGATGTTGGAGAATTGATCAGAAACCTTAGTGATTTGTCAATCGATAGGATTGATGATTCTGATGATGATCCTGCGAAGGTAAGACCTCATAATGTGCTTGAGCTTATGCATGTAAATCTGTTTGTTGTGGGTGAGTAGCGATAGCCTGTATTCCTAAATAATATAGTTTTGCATAGTGTTCGTGCCAATGCTGGTTTCACGTTGTCAATGGAAACTTAGTCACCCCAATGCTTAGTTTGAAATTTGAATATACTTACACCTAGTTTATTAAATGTTTTCTTTGGAAAATACGTATTCTATATTTAATTATTTTTTACCTTAATAATACTAATCATAATCTTTATTGTTTCATGCGGTAGAGTTGATCTTAAAATTAATTATGTCCATAACATGAGCCTCGTAGAGGCACTAACTCTGATACCTACCTCCATGTAAGCTTTATTTTGATGAACTAAGTATTTTTAAATACATACTTACTCAGTAACTCAAAAATAAATTTGATACACTCGTCTTCTACCTTCATAAGTTTAGTGTCATCTTCATAAAAACTTAGGCTTTTAAAGCAGAGAAGATGCTTCTTTAATAACATGAAACTTTCATCTTTTTATTATTAGGCTATTTCTTTTTTACTTTGTGAAGATGGTTTAATATCATCAGGATTACCTTTTAACTTATTTAGAAAGCTATTATTTTCATTAATATGTTAAATCTTTTACTTAGGCTGACAATATAGGGCACATGTATTTGTGTGAGGTTCCTTGTTATTAAATACTTTTCCATAGTGACATCTTGTGACATGTTTTTCTCCTGAATTTGTTTCCTGCTTGCATGTGCACATGTGTGGTTTGTTGTCACGTCTGTGTGATGCAGGGAAGAACTGGCCACTCTGCAGCGTCAAGTAGACGGGCTGGGCAGGTCTCTCCAGTCTACCCCACGCGAGCCACCTAGCAGCTATCAAGGTATGGTCTGCCCCAATCTGTCCCTTCTCAGTTCCCAACTCAAATATACGCACCAAATCTTTACTTGTAAACTTTGATATTTCATCGGTTGAAAGTTAATTAATAATAGGTGAAGGCGCAAATCATTTGACTTGGCATCTCAGCTAACGAACAAACTCTCTAGTCCAGCTTGATCTTATATTAGGTTTGTTGTATGGATTTGAATCTTTTCTAATAATTTATGAATCCACTATAAGGATGGTTTTAAGCAGGCAGGTCAGACTGAGTACATAAGTACCTAATAAGACGTGGAGTTTGTAGATTGAAATTATCAGGAATCGAAATAATTATATACGTAGAGGAATTTATTTTAATTGCTTATACTTAAAGGCCTACGTACATATTTATAAGAAAAGTATGTAGATATAAATTGATTAATATTTAACCTCAAGGACGAAATAAGTCAGCCTAGATTCTTTCAACAAAGAATCTAGCCGAGTAACCGTCAAAAAAACATAGCCATTCTTAAGAACTAACTTACGATGTTATATCATGTTATTTCAGCACCATCCCCGCACAAGGCCACAGCCCATAGAGATGTACCAGCCGCAACCGGTACCGGACGAGACGATCCCAGAACTGAGTCCACCGGAGACCCCGGACACGGCCCGCTCCCAACCGTCCGACCAGACAGACCTCGAACAGACAGCCAAGCCAGCTTAGTCAAGCAAGCTTCGAAGACCTCGCTCTACAGCCAACCTGACAACACTGCTGCAAAAGATACACCAGAACACGCCACTACACTTAATACCGAAGATGTACCATACACTGATAACACTGATAATGCTTACACTGACGATGTTGACACTGCTCCTAACACTAATACTGAAGAAACCAAAGAGCCAGTTGAAGAACCACAATACGAACAGAACTACGAACAAACACAGCCAGAGTATGAAGAAACACAACCAGAGTATGAACAAACTCAACCCGTGGAGTATGAACAGCCAGCGTACGCAGAAGAGCAATATGAAAATTATGAGCAGTACACAGATCCTAACGCACAGTACACGGATCCTAACGAACAGTATACGGATCCTAACGCACAGTACACAGATCCTAACGCACAGTATACAGATCCTAACGCACAATACACGGATCCTAACGCACAATACGAAGGATATGCAGCTGACCCTAATTATCAAGAGCAAGCCTACGATAATACGGAATACACGCAAGAATACCAGGAGACGAAAGATGAAGTGCCTAGCCAGAGTTAGCGAGTTTATTTTTAAATGTGCAATAATTTTGTTATTTTGCTATTTTGTGACTATTTTTGCTTTTGATGTTAGATTGTCTTAGGTAATTAGAATCATAGTGAATTCATTCTAGACATAATTATCGTCTACCTATTTAATTATTTAATAGACCTAAAAAAAAAGATCATAAAGAGGTAAAGGTACCTACCTACTTACATAATTAAACTATTATAACTAAAGAGGTAGCCTATCTTTTCTGTCTAATATTCAAAGTCGAAAATTAAAATGATATAAAATGTTTGCACAAGACTAAAATAATTATTTTTTCTAGTTGCCTATGGTATATGGTAAGACATTAATATTAATTGAGCCCAGAAATAATATTGCTCAAATAAATAAATGTTTACAAAAATCAAATTGTACTTTGCTCTTTACACCCCTAGTGTACGTACTATAGCCTGAAAGCTAAGTCAGTACCTAGAGTCGGTACCTTAGGTAAGTACCTACTACTTAGTAGTAATTCCATACAATCCTAAATAAAATCTCCTTGCTCGATAAACTATCGCATCGGATAATAACGTACCTCTGTGGGGGAGGCTTAATAGTAATTCCATGGCATAGTTAGTCTTTGCAGTGTTGCCAATTTAACGACTTCGTCGTCGCTAGAAATGGAGACTAATTCTTGGTGACAAAAATTATCTAATCACAAATCAGGCGACTTTTGGAGTTGAAATTTTAAAACAGTTTTAGGCCAGTTAACGCCATTGTCTCCGTTTTTTATGCGACTTTCAAGTGACTTTTGATGTTGAGTCTAGCGCTCTAGCGATTCAGATTTATAAGAGATGGAAACACTAAGACTGTGAAACAAACAAACAAAAACAATACCGAACAATACTTTCAAAAAAGCTAAATTCGAGTTTAGATTCTTTGTATTGAGTTTGTTTATTCCAATAAATTGTCTAGAAACGTAAATTTCTTTTCTTAGAGCAATTTGAAAATTGGTTTGTTCCTAGAGCATGCTTCCATTTACCCCGTCAGCAAATCTCTAAACGGAGGTTATAAACTTGTAAACAATGGTTTGCGACAAATGCCAGAAGAAACTCGGCCGTGTGATCACTCCAGATCCTTGGAAGTCAGGGGCGAGGAACACTGTAGAATCCGGCGGTCGGAAGGTTGGGGAGAATAAAGCACTGACAGCATCAAAGGCACGATATAATCCTTACACTTCCAAGTTCGGTGAATGCAAGTAAGTATTTATTCCAGCACACCAGCCTATATCAGTCTACTGTTAGATGTCGGCTTTCCCTTGAGGGATAAACCCTGAAATCATTTTAAACTGCGAAAAATCGCACGGACATTGCATGGTGTGGATGTGGATATATAACATGTTTGGATCATAGATGTCTGAATAAAAATGTTTCATTAATATTTAAGCACTTCACACTGCATATGCTCATCCTTAATTAGATAATAATAATAATAATCGATCCAAGTATCATTCTTTTATGCATGTTGTCTATCATCTTTAATTATAGTAGTACTAAATTAATGTCATATTACTTGTTACTACTTAATTTTTATGGGTGTATATTATGTTGATGATTCTTAATAAATAAACAAATTAACAAATAATGTATTGTGATATACATCTTTACATGATAGCTGCCATGAGTGAAGTGCTTCATACACCTATGGCGGGTGATGTACTCAAACTCATTTACCCCAATAATTGTTGGTTCTCGCACCCGCCTATATCAGTCTACTGCTAAACATTGGCCTCTAGGGAGACATGCCCATAATTTCCATGACATGCATGGTTGGGGATTGTAAGGCACAGCGTCTGGTAAAGCTGCTGCCCACCAGCGGTCAGGGGAAGTATCTGTGTCAGGCTGTGCTATGCTCCAGCTGGCTACCAGAGCCCTGTTTGCGAGTTAGCACTGTGGACCACAGGCTAGGTGGACTTGGGTTCTGAAGAAGGAGGTAACAACCATTTACACTCACAAAAGTATGACATTGAGTAAAATAGGAGTACAAACTTTACTTCTTAATGTTGGTGTGCCATTAGACAAAGCATTTATAGTTACCTGTTTACCGTCCAAAATTGCATTTACCTGTGTTTACGAACAAATAAATGAATTATGATTTATTATTACTAGCTTCCGCCTGGCGGTTCACGCGCATAGTACCCGGAAAGAAATATCCTATGTGTTAATGTAGGTTATAAACTATATGTGTTTCAAATTTCATCTAAATCTGTTCAGTAGTTTTTACGGGAAAGTGTAACAAACATACATCCATACTTACAAACTTACACATTTATAATTATGATGAATTATGAAACTTAAATTCTTCTTTCCATTTTCAGGATATGCAGGGTAAAAGTACATCAAGTGGGCTCACATTACTGCCAAGCTTGTGCTTACAAGAAGGGAATCTGTGCAATGTGTGGGAAAAAAATTATAGATACGAAAAACTATCGACAAAGTGCTACTTGAAAGTTGAAACTGATTAGATTGTAAATAGGGTAAGATTTGTATATAAATACCTATTATAGGAATTAAGATATTAAATTAGTTTAAATTTAATTAGTTTTTAAATTTGTTTAAATTCCTTTTTTTTACGGACTAAAAAAAGCAGGAGGTTCTCATTTCGATTATGGGCGGCACAACGTTTGTGTGCACATACACGTTTTGTTATGTATGTGCACACAAACGTTATACATGTCACGTTTAAACAGTACAGTGCGATCGTAACGATTTCTCGTAACGTGTGCGTGCATAACGTTTTATTTTTGATGTGGGTTACCTCATAACTTTTCATTAATAAACTGATTTGGGAAATTATTTTTCATTTGGGAGAATATAATTCAGAGTTACGTTAACGGTACGGTAGAGAAGACATAAAAATTACATGTTAAGGGGGCAGCTCATGCATAGATTCAGTTTGGCAAATGTAGTGTAGGAAGCCCTCCGGCCAGGTGGAGTGTCGATCTGCTTGAGACGTCTGGTAGATACTGAGTGCGTCGAGATGAAGACAGGACGCAGTGGCGCTCATTATGTCGAGCTGACAGCGCTATAGGCTGATGATGATAATGATGCAACCAAACATTTTTCACGCAGCGGGAATATAACCCACCTCCATCTCAGCTGGCTATTCAAATGTATGGATTTGAATAGCCAGCCGGATTTGAAAGAAAGAAAATTTTGTTTTGTTTAACGAAACTTTGCAAAAGTAAAATTTTTAGCAGATCACCATGGTTAAGCAACACTGCTCGGTCACTAGTTCGATGGGTTACCGTTTAGTGGTATTTAGATGTGATGTGTATTCCGTGCTTCGGAGGGCACGTTAAGATGTTGGTCCCTGCTTATTGCCGTTTACAACTCCCAACGACTGGCACTCATACGACGGTGGACGATAAAATAACAAAAATAAGCATTACAAGGAAACTTCACATCCAACTTTTAACTTAGCTAATATGAACAATACTAGATTAGTTTTTACTGCGTAAATAGTTGCGCTCCACGTTTTATGTATTGTAATTACAAGTCGTTGTAATTCAATTGTATAGTGTGCGTAAACTTTATCAACGGATGAAGCGTAAAAATAGTCAACGCAATAAACTACACTCTATGACGGACTAAGCACAAGGCAATGCTTTTGAATAGTAGTGCGCAATTTTTGATCGTAATATTTTTCAGTGCGGTAAGTACTATCCAAAAGTTCCAATTAGTTTAGTTGAAATTAATGAATTAAATTAAATATTTCCATCTGTTCCGTTTTTGGGATAGTCAAAATTTTGAGTAGATTATACTATTATTTACTTTAGTTGCCATAGTTTGGTTAATGGATTCCACTTAACATCAGGTGGGCAGTGCTTGTTCAATTACCAAATATCCAAATCTGTTCAGTTCTTACGAAGTTACGCCTGAGAGACAGGATTTATCCTAGTTCAGGCACAGTGTAAAATGTTTACCTATCGTCATCATCATCATCATTCAGCCCGTTAACACCCACTGTTGGGTATAGGCCTCTTCTTTATCACGCCACTCCTTTCTGTCCCTTGCAAGCCTCATACAAAGATTCCCCGGTACGTCTACGATGTCGTTCGACCATCGGGCAGGTGGTCGGCCTCATGGCCTTCGAGCATCTCTGGACCACCACTCTGTGACTGTCTTTGTCCATCTTCCGTCTTCCCTTCTAGCCAAGTGTCCTGCTTCCACTTTAGCTTAGCGATCCGCATACCCACGTCTACAACCCTCGTGCGACGTCGAATTTACCTATAATATATAATTTATTCCGTATTTGCTTAGCTTTAAGAGAATGAATAAAGATATAATTTGTAATATTATTCAGTGGGAACAAACGTACATACAAACTTTCATATTTTTATTATTATTAAAGTGTGATGTCCGTTTTAAAAGAGTCTAAATTCAGGTTCTCGCAGAAATGGATAGTCAAGAGGCAAGAGAAAAGGCAGAAAAGTCTTTTAAAAGTCTTCTCAAAAACATTATAGATATTAACGAGAAACGTATAGCAGCCATTAAAAGAATAGCACATTTAGACGATTTTATAAAAACCAAGAACAGTTTAGCTAAACTTCATGAAAAAGATATTATGGCTGAGGCAGATTCACTCGACGATGACAAAAACCAGGACGCTGTTTTTACTTATATTGATATGAGGGTAAATATTAATTTTCAATTAAACTAGAGAATGCAATGAAATCGCCTAATGATCGGTTATTTAAACTAGAATATTATCTCTGAGATCAATAATTCTTAATGATGATCAAAACACACATTTAAACAATTTTCGTAGAAACATGAATGAATCTATTACTAATAAGTCGGATTTTAAATTTTTTTTTAATCTAAGCATTATATTTCAGAGCAATATAAACCTAAAACTAAGAAGAAAATACAACGAAAAGCAAGCGGCGAACAATAATATAAACATTATAATACCATTTAATAGTTTTAATATTCAATCTGATTATAGAAATGGCGAGAATAATAAAATTAACA
Source organism: Horisme vitalbata (assembly GCA_951804965.1). NCBI lineage: Eukaryota > Metazoa > Arthropoda > Insecta > Lepidoptera > Geometridae > Horisme > Horisme vitalbata. The sequence goes on from OX638093.1 coordinate 4,640,304, forward strand.
AAAACGAATATGATGGTAAAACACATAAAGTTGATGATTTGGTCTATAAAAATATGTATACTTCTAAATTAAAAGACTTTATTTACAATATCGCTAAAATTAAGCCCTTCTTAGATGATAAAATGGAAATAACAAACCACGATCGCATTCAAACTGGTAAAAATAATGAAATGGATCTCGACGACTTTATAATGGCTAAAATCTGCAAAGACAATGTGAGTAACTATAATAATGATGATAATAGAGGAATGGAAGATGAAATAAATCAAAACTATAGAAAAAACTGGAGAGGTTCTTGCGACAGGAAAGCTGCAAAAGTTTGCAGGAAGGCATGTGTCAGTGCACATAGAAATGGATGCATGCAATACAAATGCAGTAGACGCGCTAAGAAGGCGTTTAGCAAGGAATGTAAACGAAGCTGTAAAGCTAAATTTGAAACTGGGAAATACAGTGATAGCGAATAAATGTTAAAATAACGTATTGACAAGCTTTTAACTTTCCGCGCTAAGAAGGCATTTAGCAAGGAATGTAAACGAAGCTGTAAAGCTAAATTTGAAACTGGGAAATACAGTGATAGCGAATAAATGTTAAAATAACTTATTGACAAGCTTTTAACTTTCCTTATTTCTTTAAAATGTTAACCCTGCTAATATTAAACCTACCTTAAATAATTTTTTAATACCCCAGGCGTAACTACGTTCCGTAGTACGTAACTAACAAGTAGAAACAACCTACATATATTCAAATTTTAAACGTAGTAAACAATAGGTACTATATTATATTGTTAACCTATTAATACAATTCCCGTATATGTTAGACTAGCTTCCGCCCGCGGCTTCGTTCGCGTACCCGGATTAAAAGAAGCCTATATGTTAATCCATGTCTACTTTGGTATATTCTAAGTTTCATCCAAATCCGTTCATTAGTTTTTGCGTGAAAGAGTAACAAAAATCCTTCCATCGATCCTCATCCACATTTTTATAGGAACACGTGTAGGATTTGACAAGCTTCTACCCATGGCCTCGCTCGCATGGTATACGGATAAAAGTCTATACCTACCTATTACCTGGTCTACATTATGTACATAATTCCGGTCAATCCGTTCAGTGGTTTTGGCCTTAGAGAGGAATAAACATTTCATCATCACCATCCACAGCCCGATTTCACCCACTGCTGCGTATAGGCCTCCCTCAACTTTTGCCATCCACCACTATCCTGCGCCAGTCTAAACCACTTACCACATTCTGAAAGCCATCCCTAGGCCACCCCTCTGTAATTATCCTATTATATTAATGACAGAACGAACATTTACTTTTAATATTTTAGTAGTATTTTTTTCTGATATTTCGAGTGATCTCGCCTGTGGATGTCCCCTATTTCTATCACCATCTCTTGGCCACCACTTAAACCGTGCGCGCCTCCTGGCTCAAACTAGCGCAGGATCAAGGCATAATCAAAGCGAGGCCTATGCCCAGCTGTGGGCAGAACATGACTGAAATGAAGATGTTGAATTAATTTTTCTTACAAAAAAAACAGTCGAGCTTTTGCCCACTATTACACCTGATACAGCTGAAGATTGTACAATTTAAAGCTTAGATGACATACGAAATCACCAAGCCCTGTGGATTAAAAAAAAGCAGTGACTTTATAATTTTGTTCTCAAGATTGATGGCTGACGTAACTCATGCGCAACTCGTATTTTTTACGATACGCACGCAGGCGCAAGGCAATAGAATGACGTCATTGATTTGTACAGCAATCGATTTTCAATTTGCTCAGGTAGATTAATAGGTATCGTACCTACTTTTTTGTGCTGTCTATTTTATCTGCTTTGAAGTTGAAATTGTTTGAAACAGTTTCTAGCTCCATTAAACAACAAAATTATTAATTACCATTGACCTAAGTATCTCGATGCAAATTACACGGTCCTTGGCCCAGCTAGTGGTAGTCAGAGGCAAGTCAAAATTGTGGTAATATAAACCTACTCTATCTCTCTGTCAATTTACTCAGGAACTAATTTTCTCAGGAACGCGTGGAGGAGGTACCTATCAAGTTAAAATTAATATCAAATACTTTGATTTGCAATCCCTTAGAGCTGTGAAAACATCAACTTCTAAGTCAACGCATTCAAAAGATGTGGCCGTTTATGCCGCATATTTTTGACACTCGCAAGGGAATCAAAACCTATTGGGTCCCGTTGACCTAGAATCATGAGATTTGGCAAGAAAAAAAGGTCTTTAGTAAAAGTAAAGTAAAAATCATAAAACCGTATATTTGTTGCAAATAAATAACCCAGCGCGAGTCCAACTCGCACTTGGCTGGTTTCTTTGGTTTGGTCATTTCTTTACACCCTCTGCGGACTAGGGGATTTTTTTGTGCGATGTCTAGCATAACAGCTCTTCTATCAAACAGCCAAAGGTTCATAGTCTGGAATCCATAGTAGTATTTTCCTTTCTGTATCGTGGTCATCAGGAACTTTGAGTAACCTACACCTACACCATGGTAAAGTACGCGTCATGTAAAAAGAAAGCTGGAAGAAGTGGAGGAGGTGGGTTTGCGCACGGGTAAATAGCGATAAATAGCCTAATGCGTAGCCTACCATCGTTCTTTTTACGTGACGCAACCTACACCATAATTCCCAGACCAGGAAACAACCACAAAAATCTGCACAACACAGGAACTTTTGTTTCGCAACTGTAATCGAACTTCGAAACTACATCTTGTGTCTCTGCCGGCTTTCGCCCTGCGCCAACGCAGTCATGAAATCGACACACCACACCACACCAGCATATCCACCACTGCTGGACATTGGCCTCCCCTAATAAAGGGGGATATGCCCATAATCCCCTAGCTGGGCATGCGGTTTGGGATCGCAGGGCACAACTTCTCGCACCACCGACGATGCTGCCCATCGGTGGCTAGGGGATTTAGCTGTGTCGATTTAGGCTGCGCTGCCGCAATCAGCCGGCCGCCAGAGCCCCGTTCGTTATTTAGCAGGGTACACTACGAGCGGGTAGGATGGCTTGGGCATCGAAGATGGATGTTACACACCGTACACTCCAAATCATGAAATAGGTAGTATGTCTGAATTCTGAATAGGCCCATTAAAAATCGTAAGGTTATTTTTATTTCCATGCCCTTACGCTATGGGGAGTCGGCAAAGGAGAATGCCGTTTGATGTATGGCGCTCGGTACCAAGACTAAAGTGAGTGCGTCAAATAAATCTCCAATAAGTTTTTAGTCGATTCTGCTGTCAAAATAATTAAAAATGAGGGTTATTGCCATAGTGACACTTTACATCAATGTTTGTTGCCATAGTAACGTATATATCATTGGTTGTTGCAGTCTAATGGCGGCGTGCGGCGGAAACCAAATCAACAAAATATTTTTTTACTTGATTATTAATCCCGTCGGTGTGTAAAACTAAAGAAAATGTTAATGTCATTTATAAAATATAATAAATTTTATGGGATACGTTCGGCTTTGACGCAAATGGTACGGGTTCTCGGCATTCTCCTTTGTTCTCTATTCATTTCCTTCTATCTATTGAATGGGCTATCCATTCCCCTTAGTCTGCGTCGCGGCAGACAGCTACCAATATTGCCTAATCCTCCTTATATTTAAAAATGTTTAAGTGGGTAAGCCACAAATAAACATAATATAACATCACCTAAGTATATCAGTCCACTGCTGCACAAAGGCCTCTCCTAATATGAAGGAACAATATCCAGTCCAGGAACCAAAATCTGCACAACACAGCAACTTTTGGGGGCTTCGCCCTGCGCCAACGAAGTCATGAAATCGACACACCACACACACCAGCCTATATTAGTCCACTGCTGGACATAGGCCTCCCCTAATAAATGGGGATATGCCTATAACCCCACGCTGGGCATGCAGGTTGGGGATTTCAGGGCACAGCTTCGCGCCTCGCCGATGCAGCAAGGGAATTTAGCTGTGTTATGGCGCAATGAGTCAGCTGCCCGTTTATTAGTTAGCAGGATTCACCACGGGCAGGTGTGGTTGGCTTGGGTTCCGAAGATGAAGGTTGGAACCTATTAAACACCTTGTAATTGCATTATAAGACATGCACTATATCAACGAACAATAAAATGTAACCTTTCCAATGAATCAATAAGTCATAATGAAAATGATTGTTAGTCCGTCGAAAGTCATCCAAGAAATGCTGTATTTTCTTTTTAAAGTAACAAGATATAAACCACTGGCAATCATTCACCTACAAGTGAAAAAATAATTGAATAATGTAAGTAAAATTTAAATCGAATTTCGATAATTTTTAATCGAACATTCGATATGACGGAGCTAAGTCATTGCGTTTTTATAACTTTAGTGACATTGTATTTGGTAAGTTAATTTAATGGAAAAGTAAATAAATACATCTACCGATAGTAAAATGTATGCTAGATGGTACATTCAACAGTGTCCCATAAATGACTAACAGTTTATATCAATGGTGTCCCGAGTGAAAATAAGCAGAGTGTATGGATTGGAGATTGTACATGTAAAGCGACAGTCCAGAAACACATATTTTGGCAATTTTTGTAGTACTCTTCCTAATAAATAAATAAAAATACATAATAAATAAATAATTCCTGGACGTTATCACACAGCATCATGTTGCCCCAAACTAAGCAGAGCTTGTATTATGGGAACCACATGATTGAAATACTACATAGATTCATTTTTTTTTTGTAAATACATACATATCATACATAGAAAACACCCAGACCCGAGACAAATATCTGCAGAACGTGCAAACATTTATCCAGCAGCGGGAATCAAACCCGCAACCTTCTGCGTCACAGGCGGACCTTCGCCCACTGCGCCACAGAGGTCGTCAAAATAATAAAAATAATAATAGAGTTAACTTATTAGGTACTTTAGATCAGTTGAGTTTTCACAGTTTGTTGGTCATAATTTTGAGAAGCGGCTGTTCATACGGGTCTCCCTGGGCTGGTATCCCTAAGCGTAGCGGTAGCTTCCAAAGTATCTCATACGGCCTCGTGTCTTAGTTGATAGTCGCATTTGCGTCGTAGTTCGCGGGTTCGATACCCTGACAAACATTTGTATGGTAGTGACCATACATGTTTTTTCTGTCTGGATGTTTTATAAGTATCTAAGTACCACACAACACACAGCACAACGTATCTTTTTGTAATTTTTATAGGGCTTGTAGACTTCGGAGGTAGGTACAAAGATCTGATTTGACACATGCTCTGGTATCCATAGTACAGGCTCTCAATCGGCCGTGTGTAAGATGTCCCGTTCTGTATTTATTTATTACCTACTAGTTAAAAAAATCAGGTTACAGGGCAACACCAAGGCCATGAACAAAATAACATAATAAAGGACAACAAGCACTTAAAAGAAACCTTCAACAAGCTTGTACACGCGGTCACGAGCGTTAATGAAGAGAGATTGGAGTCTCTCAAGAAATTCTATGCGCTACAGAACTATCTGCCAAAAGTTACGGATACAAGAACTCGTGATGATAAAAATGGAATTATAGCTTTTATTGTTCCTAATGTAAGTGATGCCTGACAGAACTGTCACAGAAGATTGAATATCACTTCGAGTTCCTTTAGTTTCTAGGCTAAGCCGCGTTCCTTCTTGGCTCTGTTGGCCCACTTTTGCTTTGACCTGGCTTAGCGACTAAAGCCGGGACCAACATCTTAACGTGCCTTCCAAAGTACGGAAGCCTTCTGCTCTATATGCCACTGGTCGCCCATCCAAGTAGTGACCGTACCGAGTTACTTGTCAAAAGAGGAACGTTAGCTATATCTTGCACCATGATAGGTATATACAATGGGATGACGACTGAAAAATACTAATTAGCTCGTCATTTACGTTATCAAAAAATATTGGACACGTATTTTTTCACTTCACTTCACTTCTTTATTAAATGGCTTCTGGGATATTTATCCACAATTTCGCCAGTATCAAGTATAATGAATATTAAACGACATACATTAGAAAAACACTAGAAAATAAAATTTAATAAAATTGACAACCGTCGTTCAAGATGAAAAAATGGTGTACCACGTATTTTTTATTTTGTCAATTAAATAAAAAATGACAAAGATATAGTTCGTTGAATTTCCGCGTGACGTCACGGCTTAGTACACTTTTTACCTAACCGTGACGTCACGAGCCCTCACTCCTGAACTTTGACGCTCTATATCTCCGTCAGTTTTTAATTATTTGATAAATTAAAAAATACGTATCCCATATTTTTTGTTGATCTATCTGACGGACTAATTAGAATCATATTTTTTTACCCAGTCGTCATCCCTATTACAACTGTCAACTGCCTCATTCTGAACGGTTTTGCTTTTCATCCTTTAGTTGGATACTTTTAGTTTCTGATTGGATATAAGCTCCCCTAAAAAGAGGTAATGCATATAATCCCTACTCTGGGCATGCGGGTTGGGAACAGCTTCTCGCACCGCTGACGCTCATGCCCATCGGCTGTCACAGAATATACCTAGCTGTGTTGGTGTCATCATCATCATCATCATCAACCTATAGCACTCCACTGCTGGACATAGGCCTCCCATAATGAGCGCCATTGCGCCCTGTTCTGAGCTTGTTGTGTGTTGGTGTGAGGCGTGCTAATTACCTACATACTTTACCTTTTCTGAAAATATTTCACATGAACCAAATTTGCTTTTAATTTTCAGAAAAAAAAGTACGTTACGAAATATGACGTTGATATAAACGGTGTAAAAAAGGGACCAAACATAAAACCCAGGTGGACTCCTTTAAAGGCTTTTAAGAAAATAAGCGTACAATACAGAACCGATGAAAATTCTAAAAGAATCGCTTCGAACGATCTAAGTTTAGATAGCTCTGCAGACATAGATGGTACACTCCGAGCATGGAAGGGATGCAGCAAAAGTGCAGCAAAAGTTTGTAAAAAAGCTTGTATCTCAGCATTCAAAGATGTTTGCTCCGACTACAAATGCAGTAAACGTATGAAAAAAGCAGGTAAAAAATCGTGTAAAAGCAACTGTAAATCAAAATTTATAAAAGAATAGCAGAACTACCTAGTTAATAAAGCTTGTTTCATTACATTTGTCTTTAAATTTATGAACATAAAACATAAACATATATATATACATATATATATACGCCCAGAGATTTGTCTGTCTGTAGCATCATCACATGCCAAGCCAAAATAAGTTAAAAAAAATAATTAAACACTTTAAAACATTATTCATCTTTATTTATCAATAAAATACACTAATGTAATTAATAATTTTGTTAATTGTATTTAATATACAAAATATAATATTGAACCGATATCATAACACGTGTTAATAAATATATGCTCTAGAACCTATATTCTTAAATGGCCCAGAATTCTACAGTTCTGTTACCTCTACCGATACCAATAAGTACATTATACTAAATATGTTCACTTACTTTATTAAATGGTAATACTTTTGGGACGGAATGTCTAATTACAGGAATGAAATATAAATTATACATAATCTCATAATATAAACTTATCTTCTTGTGACGAATTGATTACAAGTTTGTGTTCATAGAATCCAAAGTTTATACAAAACGTATAAACATTCACAACCGAAATTATATTTATGTTTGAATACAAGTCAAGAATAAAATTCATAAGGCACTTATGGCTTTAAAATTTAGAACTAGAATTAGATTAAACAATAGTTAAGTACATGATTCTGGCACTGACGCGTTCCGAAATTCTCAATACAATAAAGAACTTACAATCTACGTTAACATTTGTATAATTTGTAAAAGTACCAAAAGGTATCACATTATTGTATAACATTGTTACAATAACTTACCACCGCTGGGGCTTCTGGAGCTGCTCTTGATGGAGGTCACAGAAATGTTACCAGAGCTGCTGAACTGTGGAGGAGGAGATCTTGGTAAAGAAAACCTGGCTTCCGAAAGATTCTCTTGACTCTGCGACTTTTGCGTTGAAAATATCGGTATCTTTGATGAAATACCAACGCCTATGGCTTTAGACTTCTCTGACTTGATGGGAATATTGCTCGGTTTGGCCAATAATGCTGGTTTAGCTGCTTGCTCCACTCGCAATTGCTGGTCTAGCTGCGAGAGACGTCTATTTTCAAGATCTGTGCTGGTCACTATAGTGCCTTTGGGAGATTCGTATGTTGCTGTGCGGAATTTTATGTGACTGTTTCTGGGTAGGTCGAAGTCGGAGTGTCGTTTCTTTGGTTCGTTGTTCGGTTTCGTTCGTTTGTTTGCTTCGTCTTGCTGTTTGGCGGAGTGGTGTCGCTCGTTTTGTATAAAGTCATTCAGTAGCTCGACGTCTAGCTCGTAAGATAAGGGGGGCTCTTCAGGCGGTGCTCTTTGCCTGCTAGAAACTTTATCTTTACTGACTTCTGATTTCTGCTTCATTTCTGTACGTGGTGTGACTACTTGTATTTCTGTGATGTGTTCTTTGTGAGTCCCTGGACTATCCATTCTAGTACATTTTTGAGTTTCAGTCATCTTTGCTGGGTTTATGGAATATCTGGTTTTAGTAAGTTCAACAGCGTCGTCATTAGAAGTTTTCACATCTTCAAGATCTTGGATAATTCTAATACCTAATTTAGATAACTCTTCAGGGGTTTTCTGCGCCATAAAACTAGGATCGTTCTGCAGTTTTGCCATCAGCGCTTTGGCTTCCTCTTCATCCATATCTGTAGTGTTCAAGATAATGGTTTCCGTTCTTGTGTACGCGGGCTCATCTGTTGTAAAATGCATGTTAGGATTTTGTCTCTTTATCTCATCAAGTACTCTTTTATCGATATCTTTCACATTTCCTTCTTCCAATGTCAACTCGTCTATTTCTCCAGGGTTTCTCACGATGCCAAAACTGATTTGTTCAACCTGCAGAGGAGCTTCTGCTTTTGTTGTTATGTATTTGGTTGAAATTTTCTCAACGTTTTGTGTGATAACTTTGTTTCCAAATTCGTCTTCAGCTGTATTCACAGTGACTGTTTTTTGTACTGGTTCTTGTGTCATTGTGATGGACATGTTTGCTGGTTCCATATACAATGTCCTCTTTTCTTTCTCACCATGTCTTCTTATTCCTTCTAAAACATCTGGTGGCATTACTCTCATCATGGGCTCACCAATCTCAATAGATTTTGTGTATGATTTGACTTTCTGGTCTTCTACTGGCTTATTCTTCTCAGTAGTAATAGTGACAACGTTGGTGGTGGTAGCTGTTGTCTTTGGCTCTGACCACTCTGATTTGAAAGAGGTCATGGTAGGTTTCTTATCATAATTGAAACTATTGTTATTAGACCCCACTCTGATATTGCTGACAAAATCATCATATTCTCTTGCCTTCGTTTGTGTAGCTTCTTTCTGAGGTTTCAAATCAAAGTTTACAATATCAGGTTGGTGCAAAGATTTGAAATTATCTGTCATTGCAGGTGCAGGTGACTCTTTGATTGTACTGCTCGTACTGGCCTCTGCTATTGGCGTGCTTTGATCGATATGCACGTTTAGAATTGGATTTTTAGCTAGCAATTTTTTCATCATATCGGATTTCGGCCTCTCTAAGCTGTTGACGTACGTATTGCGAGATACTTTTACATCGTCTGGTATGTTAGTGTCATACGACATTGTAAGTTTTTCTTCATATATAGCAGGTGATGTTTCCGTCTTTGTGATTACAGTTGTTGTAGGTTGTGCTTCTTGTGAACTGTCAAGAGAAGACGCGTTACTTCCATCTGATGTGGATTTGGCGAATTCAGATACAAGTTTTAAATGTACTTTTAAGTTTTCATCCATGATTCTTCTCGCTAAATGATCAGATGTTTCATGTTCGGCTTCTTTATAGAGTTCAAAGTCCTTGTTTCTTTTGTTGGAAAATTCAGTTTCATCATGTCGTTCAGATTCAATTGAGCTGTTCGACCCTTTGACAATAGCATCTTCTAAGTTACCGAATTCTGAGCCTTTCTTTAAACGGTTCCTCTGGAAGGTACTCAGACCTTCCATTGCAGACGTTTTAGCTATATTCAAGCTTAGACGTGGTTCTTTATGTTTGATAACAATACCTTTATCAGAATCTATCATGTCAGGCAATACGTCATCATTGCTGGATTCAAAAAATGTAGTTTCTACTACCGACATAGCTTTTCGTTTTTTGGGAGAAATAGTGCTTTCTTGTAATTCAGCTTCTTCAGCAGAAATATCTAGACTTTGAGCACGTTCCAACGTCCCACTGGATGGTTTGCTAGTTTTGGTTCTCAACTCAAATCTTGATAGATCTCCTAGTGACTGAGCTTTGCGTTCGTTCTCATCTAGCAAAGAAGTGTCATCGGATGCTGAATGAACAGTGTCGTTTAGTGGTGAACTATGAATCGTTATGTCACTGTTATTTAGCTCAATAGTTGTAGATCCTTTCTCGCTTTTATCGCTGTGATTGAATGACATAATTGAGTGACCATCTTGGTTCGACGAAAGATTTGATTTGGAGTCTTCAAAATAATTATTGAGAGAATCACTTTCTCGCCTAAAAGGCTTAGTTACAATATCGTCGATGTCATCTTGACTGAAGTTAATTGACTCTTCTGCGCGAGATAGATTTGAGATAACACTTTTGGTTTTATTCACCTTTGGTGTGGATGTGTTAATATAAGAAGCGGTAGTTGTCGTACTAGTATTTGTAGACGTAATAGAACTATCGTGGAGTAAACTTGAATATTGCTTTTCATTAGATAAAAAGTCGTTTACATTCTGTAGTTGTTCTATTATGCTGTCGTCTGTTTTATTTTTATCAGAGTCTGGAGGGGAAGGCGCTTTGCCTTTCGACTTTTTAGTTAGTTTCGGTGCTTCTTCCTTTTTTGGTTCAGGTTTAGGTGCTTCTTCTTTTCTAGCTTCAGGTTTAGGTGCCTCTTCTTTTTTAACTTCAAGCTTTTCTTTAACTTGTACAGGGTCAGCTGAACTTTTACGATTTGTTCTGGCAGCCCTCGCAGCATCCATCATATGTTGGGGTAATTCTTGAGGTATCCCATTCTCGTCTCGTCTTATTCCGCTGGAATTCAAGTCACTTCTTGCGAATGTACTAAGAGATATTTCACTGGTTCTTGAAGTGTTTGTATCCGATTGGTTTATGCTGACGTTACTTACATCAGATTCGTTAGTTTTGACCCTGGCGTTAGGTATTGGTGGAGCCATTTTTTCTCTACGCTTAGCAACGACTGGTTTCTTCTGTTCAACTTCATTCTCATGTTTTATTTGTGTGGTCGGTGCAGGTCTTTGTGGTTCTGGCTTGTCTATTTCATCTAACGATTTCCTTTCGACAGCGACCACGCCGTTTTCAACATTCTTTTGTTTTAAAACGCCATCATCAGGGACATTCGGAGGTAGAACTCTTATACCGAATTTCATTCCTCGTTTCGGATCATAATCTTTCTTTTGAAGCTCTGCGTGTTCAAAATGTCCTACTCCATTATTATCAGGCACAATTATCTGCACGTCACTGCCTGTTGAATGTCTGTTCTTATTCCGTTCCGGCTTATTCATCGCCGGAACATCTGAATGTCTGTTTTTGTTGGCCAGTTTGACGTTTTTCTCATTTTCTCTTTCTAAAGTAGTATCTTTCTTCTCTTTCTTGTTTCTTTCTAATGTTGTGGAAGTGATGATTTTGTCTGTGATGATTTTCTTTATCCCAGTCTTATGTTTTGTTTCCAACGTGGAATTGTTGGAGTGGGATGTGTTCGGAGATTTGGGCGGGTGCAGTAGTTTCGCTTCTTTTTCAAGCTGAAACAGAAGAAATACTATCATCAATTATACCAAAAATTCGAATTAAAAAGAAAATGTTCCACATCAGCCTATATCAGTCCACTGCTGGACATAGGCCTCCCCTAATAAAGGGGCATATACCCATAATCCCCTCGCTGGGCATGCGGGTTGGGGATCGCAGGGCACAGCTTCTCGCACCACTGACGCTGCTGCTCGTCAGTGGCCAGGGGATGTAGCTGTGCCGATGTAGGCTGTGCTATGCCGCAATCAGCCGGCCGCCAGAAAATGAAAATGTTGCTTAGTATTATATATTCATATTTTATCTAAATATTTGAAGCAGTTTATCATGTGACTTTGTTTTGATTCAAATTATTCTAACCATTGGTGTTACTGGTATGTACCTTGTTATTACTAGACTTTACGTAACATGCCCTTATTGGACCTTCTATTAAGTAAAATACTTGTCCTTTACTGCCGATTTTTTCCAGTAATTTCTCGCCTTTATTATACAAAATTCTACGATTTGAATATACTACACCTAAAACATGTAGGGAGGCTAATGAGCAAGCTAATGTGGCATTCGTTTTGCCCTTATCAGGTAAGGTTGTTCATTTAACAACTTCATCATTATCATCAGCCTGTAGCAGTCTACTGCTGGACATAAGGCAACCCTAATGTGTCCAGCCTACCAATCCTCTATGAAACTATCCAAAATTCGAGTACAGTACGTAGAAGTAATAGTAGTATTAGAGTTTAGTAGGAATGAAACCTAACACAAAAGAAAGACTACAGGTAGACAAAAATCTAGACATAATCATCTACAGCTACCTACTTTGAACCTGATAAAATGCTATCGACTGACGTTGCTCAAAGCATTATCAATGACGCTAGATTCCTATAACTTGTATATCATTCTACAAAATCTATAAGTAACAAACATTATAACCTATTGTTCAACATCAAAGACAATGGAGCCATAACCACGGGCATTCCATAGCGTACCAACATTGTGTTCCAAACACCTCAGTACAATGCATTTGTGTTCAATAAACTTCCTAATTTCATTTAGTTTAGGTTCAATATTGTATGTTTATGTAGAATTTGTGACGTTTTGTGTCGGCACTGTTAAAATCATCACCATTTTATTCTGATCTATTGAAGCTGAAAGTTCTATGAGAATTTTCTTTTGACGTTGAAGTATGGGAGGTCTATCAGTTTTGGTTTGAAAGCTATTGATGAGTAATATGCAATTTGCAGTGTCCATAAAATCATTATACGGTTACATAAGTTAAATTTGACGGTGCCTTCGGCAAGGTACCTAACATTCCTATCTAAGCACCTACTGTTTAAATATTTTGGTGTATCGTCATCATTATCATCCGCCTTGCCCAGCTAAGCACCTACTGTTTAAATATTTTGGTGCATCATCATTATCATCATCAGTGTATAGCAGTCCTCTGCTGGACATAATATGTGTCCCCTGTTATTGCGCCTTGTTCTCAGCTTGGTGCATACCAGAGACTTTTGTAGGGTACGTATCTATTTTCGGAGTAAACTAAATCAGAATCAAATCAAAATAAATTTATTCAATAAGCACATACAGTATACTTTGTAACGTCAATTTTTTAAATTTGAATTTACACCAATTCGTAACGTAACCAAACAGAGAAGAATTGGCAAGAAACTCTGCTTGGCTTATATTTTTTTAAAGTCTTGTTTTTTACTAAGTTTATTATTAACTATTACATTGTTTTTGAGGGAGTTGGAGACAGTTGCATCCCAAGATTTTTTGTCATCTAAATAATCAGAAATTTTATAATAAGCTTTATCACAGAGGTTAATAAAGTATTACCTAAATTCTGCCTGTAGGAATGCAGCGAGAGAAAACTTCCCGGACGAAGTCGAGTAGGTAGTCTAGTCAAATATAACTAAACTTAACTTTTGACGAAATAAAGTATTACATTGTGTACCTACGGTGGAAATTAGTGAACTATTAACTATAATAGGGCCTACGACAACAACCTGTAGTCTAGTCAAATATAACTAAACTTAACTTTTGACGAAATCAAGTATTACATTGTGTACCTACGGTGGAAATAAGTGAACTATTAACTATAATAGGGCCTACGACAACAACCTGTAGTCTAGTCAAATATAACTAAACTTAACTTTTGACGAAATCAAGTATTACATTGTGTACCTACGGTGGAAATAAGTGAACTATTAACTATAATAGGGCCTACGACAACAACCTGTATCAAATTACCTCTATAGATAGAAAGATCTCACGTTGAAAATGAAATAGAAAAGCCATACAAACATACGGACGTGAGAAAGTAGGCACTAAACGAAAGTTAAACATGCTTAACACTTTCCACTAGCTAAGCGTTTGTTTTTACCACTTAATTACTTATTGGATGCTTAAGATGGCCTTGATCGAATCTTAAAAAGGTTTAAAATCCTTAATTATTTGTTTGAAAGACCAAAAGCTTATAAAGATACATAATATATAAGTATTGACTTTTAATAAGAAATACAAAAGCTTATTTCAGGTTCTCACGAATAAATACAATTCGTACAAAAACGCGAAAGTAGAACACTGAAATCAGAACTTGATACTATTATTTCTACTTAAGTTCTGATGAAAGCATCAGTCTACCTTCTACAAATTGCTGAGGCCCAATTGGTCCACATGTGATACTACCACACTATTTATTTATTTGTTTAATTCTTTATTGCACTTTACTAAAGATAAATGTACAAATGGTGGACTTAAAACTAGAAAGCATTTTCTGCCTACTATACCTACTGTGCTAACCTAATAAACATGTGATAACAATAAATTATTGAGTATTGAGTATTGAGGACCTACTGAGATGGCAGATATACCTGCATAGCGGTTAATTCACTTAAAGCAAACAATACTTACGTAGAAACATATGAGTCACCCTTAAAAAAAACTTTTCTTAGAAAGGATTAGAACACCTTAGAGGTAATCGACGATCTGCGAAAGACTGCAGATAGAAGCTGGGTACATCAAGCTGTGAACAGGGCGCAAAGGAGCTCATTTAGAAAGGTTTCTGTCCAGAACAGTGGGCTACTATAGGCTGATGATGATAACAGGAGTTGCCAAATTTGATTGCAGCATAGTTAATATTATTTAGAGAGCAGTCTTTCCAAGAATTCTGTAAATCTCTTAGCAAGGTTTTGTTATTTGAATGTGTCAATCGAAAATTTCACAACATGGCCGTTTAGCACGTATGGCGAAGAATATTGTGCAACTACAGCCAGTTTACATTCATTGAAGTTGAGGATGAATGAATTTATTACTGATTTGATGTTACTCTTGATGGTCACAAAACGTACTGTTTTGATTTTAATGACTAAGCTCGTCCTAAACTCTTTTTTCTTTTTTATTCGAAAGTACTACCTATTACTTAAACAGTACCCAATTTTTTATACAACTTGTTCGACAATCAATCTAACTAGGTACTCAAATCAAAGATATAATTTGTTAATTGTATAAATTCAGAGTATTTTTATTGAATTTGGTGCATCGTGCCACATTTTTTTTTCTTGCTTTGCTCGCGTATTTTACACTTTATTGTTTCATTCAGCCTCTTAAGAATTGAAAGCTGGAATTATTATGATTCAGGTGAAGTTTGTTTTATAAACTAAACTAGTTCTATACGATACCACTAGTCACAAATTCTTTAAGTGCCTGTGTGTTGACAACGACAAAGTAAAAAATTACTAACTATGACGATGTGGATGATGAAGATAACGACGATCACGATGAAGATGATGATGAGGAAGATAACCACAATAAACATGAAGATGATGTTGATGTTGACGATAACGACGGTCACGATGAAGATAGTGATGATGAAAATGAGGATAACCACAACATCGATACAGATGATGTTGATCATGACGATAACAACGATCACGATGAAGATGATGTTGATGTTGACGATAACGACGGTCACAATGAAGATGATAATGAGGATAACCACAACCACAATAAAGATGATGTTGATCATGACGATAACAACGATCACAATGAATATGATGATGATGACTATAACGACAATCACGATGATAATGATGAAAACGACGAAAACGATAACGTAGAGGAAGACGACGTACACGGCGATGATGATAATGAAGTTAAGTCATTGATGTTGTAAAGATGTGGGTAAAGCTTAGAGAATAGATAATGAGATTCAAATAACAAGTTGACTCACCGTGCTAACATCGCCCGTCGAGCCAGCTCGTTTGAGCAGCGGATGGAGCACCGCCCTCCCCGCTCCGCTGACTCTGCCACCCTCGACGATCTCTAGCTCCACAGGGTATGGAGACGCGAGGGAGAGGATACCGACCGCGTCCTCTAGCGGTGTCCCAGTGAACTCTATCTTGATGCTTTTGATTTTGTCGCCTGAAATGAGAGAGATATTTTTGAAGTCCTCGCTTTACAATCCAATCAGTTCTGTATTACAGCTACAGACTATTCTGTGGCTAATCTATGTACATATCATGTTAGAGGTATCATGTCCAGACAGGGAGATTTAGCCAATCACTATGGACGCATGTCATATTCTACGTGACATTTCGCGAGCCTGATTAGCTACGCGCGTCTCGGCTAACGCGAAAATCCCTCCATGTAGGCGTGTAACTGTAAATGTGTGTAACATCTTGTCCTTGTGGTGTACTCGGACAACAAGTAGTCTATATGTGTTAATCCAAGTCTAGAACTACATAATGTACAAAATTTCAGCTCAATCTGTTTAATAGTTTTAGCGTGAAGGAGAGCCAACATTTCAAATTTCACACGTTCACATTTAATCAAATTTATTTATCGCCTATCGCCTAATGGGGACAATACTTATAAATAGGATTTATATTGCCATTTCAATGCCCTCTATTAACGCGAGCCCCTGACACACCCTGACTGATGTTAGAGATGGGTCCCTTGATAATTTTCAAATGTCACTAATCAATAACAGGCGGTCTCGGGACTTGCTTCGTTTGCGATGCTTTTTAAACGCGAAAACTAGCATTTAGCCATCGAGATAGTATAATCTATCTATAGCATGAAATATTTAAGAAAGAGTAATAAAATTATTAGATTTTAAATAAAGTAATTCATGAAATAATTATGAAATTGGGGCTGGAACTCTAGGCTCGTCTATGTGCACGAGACAATGAACCTACAAAGGTACTTTTATCATGATTCAACTTTGTAATGATGACTGGAAGACAGCCAATCAATACTTGCCTGCTTTCAACCCGCTTTCTCTCACTGCTGGGCAAAAGCCTCCCCTCGAGTTTTTCAGTCTTTGCGGTCCAACGCCAATACCTACCATTGATAGTCGCACAAGTTATCGTCGCGCAATCGCTTGCGTGGTCTACCGTGGCGCCGTCACGTCGTCTTACTGTCTCAGGCACCTACTTAGATCCTAAAGTTTTAGTTTTGCTTTAAAAGCTAGTTCCGCACAAACTTTAACGAGCTAACAACGTTAATTTGTGCTGTATCGCTCTTGACGTGGCTTACTCCGATGGCGCGTTGTTACTATTGGATTGGGTGACCGTTTAGTGGCATTAAGATCATCATGTTTTCTGTAACTATATATGCATAGAAGGCCTAGGTACCTGGCTGTAGTTTAGCGGCAGCAGCTGGTCCACTCCTCAGCACGGAATGGACGTGCAGACCATCGCGTGCACCGCCGCCGCATCTGAACCCCAAGCCGGTGAAGTCCCGTGCCCACAGCTTCACGCGCCGGACCCTGCCTCTCTGTAAACAAAATGACATAACTCAAATAAAATATCGATTACCATCACACTAATATTATAAATTCGTAAGTTTGTGTGTGTGTGAGTATGTTTGTGGTCGCTTCACGCCGTAACGGCTGAACGGATTTGGCTGAAACTTGGAATATACAAAGTTTATTACCTGGATTACCATATAAGCTACTTTCTATCCGAGTACTACGCGAGCGAAGCCGTGGGTGGAAGCTTGTACTTTAATAAAATGTCATACATGAAAGAAGCGCTCGTGGCGTCGCTTACTTAGGCGCTCTTAGCAGCGGGGTGATCGGCTAACAAACTGAAATTATTGAAACCGATCCTGCTTTTACAAACCTTGTCATTCCATCCCTCGAAATTCAATGAATGTCAATTGACAAACTGCCACAGTTTGTTAAAACAGGATCAGTGTCAATCATTTCTGTTTGCAACAGAGTTAGCCGATCACCCCGCTGATCATCTTGGTTAAGCAATCCGCCCGGTCACTACTTGGATAGATGCAGTTTATTGGATCTAAGATCGGAGAGTTTCCATGCTTCGAAAAGCACGTAATGATGTTGGTCCTAGTCGTTAGGCCATTTTTAAGGCTCATAACATCATTATTAAAATATTATTTATATTATTTGGGAAGGCATAGATAACGAAGAGACATTTCGATATCATGTTTATCTACAGACGTACGAATTCAAACAGTGTAATTACCCTACAGATCTTATAGGGAAAATTTATTAAATAGGTACACTTAACATAACATCTGATAGGTAACAGAACCTAACGGTTATCATAAGGTAATACACAAAATTGACTACACCCTTTTTTCTGTATCGTGGATTTCTCTTCCGCATAAACTTGCGACAGCGCAAAAGACAGAACTAAAGGATCAAGTTAGATACTAAAGCATCAACTGAGCTATTACTATTAGGCAAGTCACTGGCATTGTGGCATGCAACCAAATATCTGCAGATCATGCAAAAATTTGTTTCGCAGCGGCAATCTCTCTCGGCTTAGCACAACTCGACATACTTGGGTACCATTTTCATTCAAAGTGGCATTTCAGTTTAGGAGGCCTTCGAGTTTAGGAGTCTTTCAAACATCTTCAGCCATATCATCAGTGTTTCTGTTTTATTCTCCTCGTACACAAAAGAGTAGTATTACCCCTTATTCTGTGCTATAGGTTATCTTTGTAAGTAGTCAAATTTCCATTCTAGTTAGTCATAATTCAAAGGGATTATGCGCAAAGTCAATCATCATCACCAGCAGTCCACTGTTGGACATAGGCCTCCCGTAATGAGCGCCACTGTGCCCTGTCCTATGCTCGACGTATCAACATATCAAGCTGTAGTAGCAGCCTTTCGCAGATCGTCAATCCACCTGGCCGGAGGGCGTCCTACACTATGTTTGCCGAGCCGCAGTCTCAACTCAAGAACTCGTCTATCGTTTACCCCAACGGATATCAGTTTTTCGGCATGGCCAGCCCACTGTCACTTCAGCTTGCTGATTCTCTGAGCTGTGTCGGTAACTTTCGTTCTCTGTCGGATAGTCTCGTTGCAGATTAGCGCCCTGCACACGCAAAGTTCGGACTGCGGGAAACAGCACTCGCCATTCCAACCCGCACTCCGAAACGTACGTGAAGTTGCGCGGGGCTGGCAGTCCGATCTGGCATATCGACGCGAAGGCAAATCTCATAGTTTTAACCGCGCATCACGTCAGTGATCAGTCCCAGATGCGCGGTCCGATCTTTACGCGCCATTAGCACAACAGTTTGATCCACAGTCCAAACCGTACAGATCGGACTGCGGTTTGGAACGCAGTCCCGATGCGCGGTCCGATCTTTACGTGTGCAAAACGCTATTCTATCCTTCAGAGGAAATCCGAGCATAGCTCATTGTCATGTGAATTGGTAATCTATTCTTTATCTCGGTGAAAAGGTAGTGTATATATAAAAGTATACAGCCACTTCTTCAGCTTTCTGACTCGTACAAAGGTACTTAATGTCTTAAGTCCAAGTGTAAAATACGTTTAGACAGGCGCAGGCGGTAGGCACGTTCAGTTCATTCGCATTCGACGCTGAATCGATTTGTACCAGTCGCATAGGAATGCAGATTAATGCGTTTAGATTGTAACTAGCGAACTGATCTGACTTTGCACATAACATTGTATATGTAATATTCTGTTAGATTAAATAAAAAGGTGGTGATTGACGATTTGTGAAAGTTGGAAGCGCCAAGCTGAGAACAGGGTAAATGGCGCTCATCAGGGGAGGTATATGTCCAGCAGAATGGCTAATTGTAGATAAATAGATATAACTTTATTGCACACCATACAAATAATTACAACTTAATGAAAAGGTATTCAAGATAATAAGTATATATACCTACGACCTTATCGCATAAAACGATCTCATACAGGCAATCTTTGGATGGAGAGAAACTTTCAAAACGGGAACGGCGGTGTGCCTAGTCCAAATATCATCATTTATATAGCTGATGATGATGATGATGATGATGATTCTGCAAAATTTTAATGAGACCTTCCTTAGTTCAACAGGCATAATAAGATGTTTTTCCGACAAGGCCTTTGGGTGACGTAAAAACCTTATACGAGAAGAACAAGACTTTAGGTCTAAGAGCTGATAGTCAGTGGATTTCATTAAATTGATGTCTGTAAAAAAACAGTGGATTCCTAGATTCCTACAAGCTGATAATATTATGATTTCATCACACAACAGAACTAAGTTATGTTTATGTAGTGAGTGGCAGGAATGCAGATCATAGCATTTAGATTGTAATGATACCCGGCCCGGCCGGTTTGGAATGTATGGAAAATGATATGGAATTTGCTTGGCTTGGAAGTTGGAGGTAAAAATGATTTTCTATTTTGTAAGTGTGTTGAAAATTTGAAAGCAGAATAGAGTACTTTTTACATGATGCAGAGAAATAGCTTCTTAGTTTTCAACAGCAGGTAGGTAAGTATGCAGCAGAGAAATATTTTTTAACAGTAGGTATGATAAATTATCAATATTTTAACTGATTCAAATATGTTCAATTAATTAATTGAGGTAAATCATCAGCCTATAGCAGTCCACTGCTGAACATAGGGCTCGCCTAATGAGCGCCATTGCGCCCTACCTTCAGCTCGACGCATCCAGCTTCTACCAGCAGCCGACAGCAGATCGTTACTCTACCTGTCCGGAGGTCGGCCTACATTATCGCAATATCAGGATGAAATTGATTTGAGTAGAAATTCGATTTAAAGATTTTGAACATCATCATCATAATCATCAGCCTATAGCAGTCCACTGCTGGAAATAGATCTCCCCTAATGAGCGCCATTCCGTCTGGTCCTCTGCCCGAGGCATCCAGCTTTCACCAGCAGCTTTTCGCAAATCATCACTCAAAGATTACTGTTCTAAAACTGTGAATTGTCGTTATTGTTTCTAAGAGTTAATAAATAAGGTAAACAGAAAAATCCTGCAGAGCTGCTCCTCTCTGGAGATCTCCCTAAGGTCTTTCGGAAAATAAATGCTGCTTCTTTCTATATTCGTACCGCTTGAAATCGGCAGAGGTACCATCATCATCATCATCATTATCATCCGTGCGAGAAAATATAGGCAATGTATGTGACATTGCCTAAGTATACATTTTTCTTTTTAATTAGATTTGTTTTTTAAGTTAGTTGTTGTTCGTGTTTTAATGTTAAATTTTTCTTTATTTGTCATTTTGATATGTATATGTTTATGCACGCCAACCACAACTTTTTACCTATTATGGTCGACTAGCAATGCTTTCTAGCTTAATGCTACCATTTGTACCATCTTTAGTAAAGTGCAATTAAGAATTAAATAAATAATAAATAAATAAATATATATTCTCACACTGTGAGGTTCCAGAGGAATTTCCTCCCGCGAACAATCAAGCTGTGGAATGGTCTTCCCTGCCGAGGTTTTCCCCAGACTCAATATGAAGCGTTTCAAAAAGGGCATTTTAAAAGGGTTATCAACGCGCATTTAATACGGGACTATGGGAACCGCTTACCATTCGGAAGACTGGTATGGCAAACTTAATAGTATAAATAAAAAAAACTTATCAAGGTGCCTATCTGAAATATAAAGAGGATAATCATTTAAATTCATGTACAGCCTCAAATTATTATGGACCTTCCGTTTTAAAGTTGGCTCAAAACTCAAAACAATCAATTATTTATCACGTATAGGTAAAGATATAAGAAGGTAGGTCAAGCAAGGTCGGTGCAAGGCTAAGGCTCAGTTCACACGGATAGGAATGACAGGTGATGTCATCGATGACGTAACGCGTGTGGATTTGCGCCAATGGGTATTGCAATAAAAAAAATAATTGGTTTTACTTAGGTTTTTTTTTTATAGTTTATAGGCTTACGTTTGAGTTCTTAGCAGATCACTTTGGTTAAACAACACTCCGCCCGGTCGTTACTTAGATGGGTGACCGTTTAGTGACATCTATATTTGAGCGCTTCTGTGCTTCGAAAGGCACGTTAAGATGTTGGTCCCGGCTTTTCAGTCGTTAAGTCATGTCGGAGGCCTTCGGGCGGCCTAAAAAACTCCGACACCAGAGTTGGTCACTAGGTCATACGAAGATGAAGAAGAGAATAAAAAAAATCTGTCAATCGGGTTGTCTACGGCTCTTTTTGCGCGTGTGTGTATGCGGAACTGAAGGGCCTCGGACATTTTCTCCATCGCCCTGGCAGCAATTCGCGGGGACTGCAATCCTCGGGTCACTTGGTTTTGTCCAACGAGGCCTACCCCATTATTCTAGGTGGCTTCTCAGAACACTAGATGTGGCTACCTCAAACATTGGTAGGTGTTGGTTGGCTCTATAATATTTTCTTCGTCAATCCGGTCGTTGGTCTTCGTCAGCTTCACCTAAACGTGGGGTCGGCGATGCTTCCAGCTACCACGGGACTCAATAAAAAAAACGTACATGTCTGCTTATTTATCTTTATGGCTTTGAAAATCAGACTATAATAATAATAAATGCAAAAGTGTGTGTTCTTCTAAGGTTCTTGTACCTTGGCAGAGGGGCATACGCCCACCCCTTCGTTCTAGCAACGCCCACGTACAGGTATTAAGAGGCATGAAATCATCGTGGAATTAAGATAAACCCATTATTATAAACTTTTGATTTACAAGAATGGTTGTTTTATGGGTGCATAATTTTACGTGAAGTAACTTAGTAAGATATTATTTTACGTGTAGTACTTATCTAAATTAACATGCGAACGAAACATTTAGACTAATTGGTCATAAATAGTTGTTTTTATGGAATATCGTCAATAAGTTTTTGAAGGTCAAATCCATCAGCAGAAACAATTTGCGGAGGTATTTTCAAATGTTCGAAACGTTTGCGGGTTGAATCCGACAGTGACAATTGAGCTAAAATTACAAATATGAGTCGGGGTGTGTTTTCACTGTTGTGTTGTGATGAAAGTACCTACACAACAGAACAGCCTGGCTTCATATATGGAGAATAGAAGAGAATTCATACCACATGCCGATTAAAGTTAGCCCTGTCACTGTTTGTCATATCCAACTGTAAGAGATGTCAATAGTCTAACTAAGCGTTGTTTATCTTTTGACAGATTTTTATAAGTAAGGCCAATAAAATAAATAAATAAAGCCTTTATTCCCATCTACTTTATCAGAAATATTTAACATCAAAATGATCAGTACAGGTCTAAATGTAACCCAGCAATGCTTTCAATAAATCTCTAAATGTGATTGGTCGTTTGCTTTTTTGAATAACCACACCACCATCCTGAACGAGGGACCTCAACCCTGTGCCTGCGTGGTAGTACATAGTGATTATTTATTTATTTATTATTATTTTTTACATTTAACACTTAACTATTATTATTTACACAAAATACAAGGGCACACGAAAGCGAGTGAAGGCCTCCTACATGCGATTCCATTGGTGTCGATCTTGAGAGAGTCTAGTCCACAGCTTTCCTGCAACCTCCACTAGATCTTCCACCACCTTTTCTTAGGTTTTCCTTTTCTTAGGTGTTTCTCGTGTGCGTGCTGCGTCGCGGGGACCAGTGGAGACCACGTTCAGCAACGTAACCCGCCCATTTCCACTATAATTTGCAGAGCATGCTCACTGCGTCGGTAACTTTGGTTATGCTCCTAATTTTGTCACTTCTGACCTTATCTCGGAGCTTTAATCCGAGCATAGATCTTTCTGTAACCCTTTGCAGTAAGGCCAATAGTCGATAAAAATTACAGACGGCAATAACATAAGTAATTGAATCAAATTATCGTATCTAGGAAATGATTCAGCTATGTAATGGCTATGCATGGTTATGTAATGCATGAGTTTAGCTTTCTATAGTCAAGTGTCATGTCAAATATTACGTACGCGCAAATTCATAACATTAGAATTCCATTCGCATATTATATTGGTCGATAGCCGTGGTGGTGCTTCGAAGAATATAAGCTTCCTGTGGATATTGTAAGAGGCATCAAAGGAATTTAATCAAACCTTTCTTCTTCGTGGAGTGGCCAACTCTGTGTTTCTAGGTCACCCGAAGGCCTAAATTTGGCAAAATGACTGAAAAGCCCCGGCTTTTCTTGCTCACGGAAGAGCTCAGATCTAAATGTCAATTAACGGTCACCCATCCAAGTGGTGATTGCACGTAGTTTTGCTTAACCAAGTTGATCTGCTAAGAACAGCGAAATAAGTCACGGCACGAGCGCTGCGAGGAATTCAGTAATAGTACTAGTCTATTGAATAAAAAAAAATACTATTTTGGTTAATTAAACGGCCACGTCTAACACCTACTTCTTTACTGAACACGAGATTACCAACCTGCTGTCACCTGATGACCATCACACCACCACCACTACACAAGCCTATATCAGTCATCAGCTGGACATAGGCCTGGTGGACAGGGAATTTAGCTGTGCCAGTGTTAAAAGATAAAACATATAACAATATTTTAAAATAAAAAAACAGACTTCAAAAACAAAAACTGCAAAACTAAAAAGTAAAAAATAATTGGATATTTTTTGTTCATACAACTAACAATCAACCTATTTCCTATCAATTTATCCCGTACGATCTATCCCCCTTACTTATGAACGCTACTTAAAGTTAATCAATGCTCAAAGTTGGCCCTGTCACTGTTTGTCATTATCCAACGGTAAGAGATGGCAATAGTTTAGGCATCGTTTATCTTTTGAAAGATGTTCATAAGTCAGGCCATATGTGTTTAGCACATAGGTAAGATCTAGATACTATAGGTAGAGGAAACTATAGGTTTATTTTTAAAGGAAAAAATAATGGCATTTTTTTGATTTTTTTAAAAAGGTCATTGGTCAGCCCAGAAAATGATTTTTGCCAAAAAAAAATTAGTTGGTCTCAATCGAGTCTATTTCCCAACAGGAACACTTTTCCCAAAGTAACTTACCAAAGCAAATTGTAAGTTTTCGCGAAAATTCAAAAAAGATTTCCATACAATTTCTATGAAACATCATTCACCATAACATTGAGTTCATACATGTAATTCGACGCATAGTGGTAATCGGAGGTATCAACATTCTGCCAAATATTATGAAAGGTGAATTTAAAATAAGAACAGAGTATTCCCAGGCAAGTGTTAGAATAACATACATGGATTCAATGTAATGGCGAATGACGCTTCATAGAAATTGTATGGTATTTTTTTTGAATTTTCACGAAAACTTACAATTTGATTTGGTAAGTTACTCTGCGAAAAGTGTTTCTGTTGGGAAATAGAGTCGATTGAGACCAACTTGGTTTTTAACAAGTCATTTTCAAGGCTGACTACATTTAAAAAAAAAGCCAATAATTTTCCTTCAAAATAAACCTATAAATTCCTCAGAACAAAACCTTCTCACTACAATAGAAAAGATAGCTGCCCTCAATGTGATAAAATTTTGCCCCACCCTGTATACAATGTTTTGTAAATTCATACATATAATACATAGAAAACACCGACACCCGTCAAAAATATTTGTAGATCACGGAAACATTTGTCTCGCAGCGGGAATCGAACCCGCAACCTTCTGCGTCTCGGGCAGGATTTCGCCCACTCCACCACAGAGGTCAACAAAGAATTAAAAAAAACCCTCACCTGTAAATGTAAATCATCTTTGCTCTGTTCAGGCTTAGTGAACTCCGCCTGCAATATATGAGGTTTGCCCCCAGGTTTCCCCCCTAGGGGTATCTGCTTTCCCCCCAAGGGTAGGGTCGGGGCGTCATGCTGCCATGCGTTCCTTTCCTCCTGCCTGAAGCCAGGGTTGTCGAAGGCGAACTCATCCTTGACGGATTCAGGGTCCGTAGAGAAAACTAGGTGTTTTCCTGGGGGCAAAGAGAGGGAAAGTTAGGTTTTGCTGTCAATTAAGGATGTCGTTGGTAAAAGGAGGGAAATTTTGCTGTAAATTAAGGATAAGGTTGTTGTTGGTAAAAGTTAGTACAAGTCGCCAAATGGACTCTTTCTCGCTCTGCTGTTGGAGTTTTTAGGCCGCTCGAAGGCCTCCGACATTGCTTAGTTATGTTAACAGTTAAGTCCTACTTAATATTATAAATGCGAGAGTTTGTGAGTGGATGGATGTTTGTTACTCTTTCACGCAAAAACTACTGAACGGATTTGGATAGAACTTGGAATAACTTACCTATACCTATATCTAGTTATAACCTGGATTAACACACTACTACAGACTACTTTTCATCCGAGTACCACGCGGACGAAACCGCGGGCGGAAGCTAGTTAGTACACGTAGATAGTTACCAAATAATAGTAAGGAGCTATTCATATACGCTATTCATATTGGTTCAGTCCACAGATCCCTATTGAAGTAACCCTTGAATGGGGTCCATGGAGATTTTGTCCTCGGATATCTATTAACTTATTTCTTAAGTTCAATTTCTTCAATTTACCTCTAAGCATAATGGTCTCCTAGGTTAAAATTTAAGAATGTTTATTTTGTTTGTTTGACCGACTTTCAACGGTGCAACATTGTCGAGGCTAATTTGTCTTAATTACGGACCAAATTAATCAGTATTTAGGTCTCAGTATGTAATTAAGTTTATTTTTCAAATGCGTACCCTACCTAGGTACTATAATAATGGGCATAGATAGTCGCGGTCTTTAATTTGTGGGCCACTTCACCCACATCGGAAAATAACATTTTACTCACTTTTTTGCTACGCACTGTAGCTTGAGTGCGAAAAGCATACTACAAAGTTTGAGAAGCTATATATTTGTATAAAAAAGACAAAAACTTTGATTTTTGAACGCAAGTATGATTGTCACACTCAAACTGGACTGCTGCATTCTTTGAATAAGAACCGAATAGCCTACTTTGACGTTACTTTTTTTTATTGAACTTGAAGATAGAACAAGCACATGGCCCACATAATGTAAAGTGGTAACCATTGCCTATCACGAACCATTACATCGTGGATCACGTTTTTCCGGAACGTGCTCTACGATGCAACGCCCTGCGTCCATCAACTTGAGGCATGAAGATGATAAGCCTCTTGTGCCTGTAATTTCACCGGCACCCACACCCTCCAAACCGAAACACAACAATGCTGCTTCACGGTGACATAGACATGGTGGCAGTAAACTTCCCCGGATGAGCCCTCCACAAAGAACTCTACCACTACTAAAACTTCATTATACCGTTAGATTTTTTTTAATTCATTCACAAATTAGCGACCGGTATCTCTTGAAATATCTCCGACCGGACGCGAATAATTTCAACATTGAAATAACTTGCGTCTTGATGTGAGATTGCATCATATAATTAATTGTAAATACTCGTTCGGTTTGTTAAACATAACATGAGCGTTGCCTGTACGACCTCAAGTTATTGATTATTAATTAACTTTTTGTTTGGATACTCATTCATCATCATCATCATCCACAGTCCGATTTCACCCACTGCTGATTATGGCTACCCGCCCACGTCAGACTTTTTGTAGGACTGATAATCGGACCGATTTTTCCTGCATAGTACTTCTAACCGTCTTTTTGTAGGACGCGTCCGTTGCACTACTATAATCAGTTCTTTTCATTTTTCTTCAACAAAAAATCGGGCACAGATTATCGGTCGTGGGCGGGCACCCTATTGTATACTGACATTGCATACAGACGGCCTCTGTGGCGCAGTGGGCGAAGGTCCGCCGGAGACGCAGAAGGTTGCAGGTTCGATTCCCGCTGCGGGACAAATGTTTGCATGTTCTGTAGATATTTGTCTCAGGTCTGGGTGTTTTCTATGTATGATATGTATGTATTTACAAAAAATATATATATGTGAATTATATCAATCATGTGGTTCCCATACTACAAGCTCTGCTTAGTTTGGGGTTACGTGATGCTGTGTGATTACGTCCCGCATTATTATACTCAATCATCATCATCATCATCCACAGTCCGATTTCACCCACTGCTGTTATGGCTGCCCGCCCACGTCAGACTTTTTGTAGGACCGATAATCGGACTCATTTTTTCTGCATAGTACTTCTAACCGACTTTTTGTAGGACGTATGCGTTGCACTATTGCAATCAGTACGTTTTATTTTTCTCCTTCGAAAAATGGGTCACCGATTATCGGTCGTGGACGGACACCCTATTGCATACTAAATCATCATCATCATCCGCAGTTTGATTTTACCCACTGCTGGGTATTGGTCTCCCATTGCTCTTGCCTGTTGCCATGATCCAGCGCTAGCCTGATCCACTGACGGTCCATGGCTCTAACTGTAGTGGGCAACCAGGTGGTAGGGTATAAAGCTAAGCTCTTACGGACCCTAATGGACACTACAATAGTCTTCTTCTTCTTCATAAGAGCTACTACAGTAGTAAGAGGGAGGAGCTGATGTGGTGAATTCTGAGTAACAGCTCTCTCTTTCTTGTAGATGGAGATAATACGAGTAGAAATGACTTTTAAATAGTTTTAACTTGTTTTAGCGATACTATTTATCGCCATTATTATTAACTACTTCTATTAAACTTACTACTATTTAACTACTAACTATTTAAGTCATTTCGTCTCGTATTATCTTCATCTACAAGAAAGAGACAGCTCCTTTAAGTTTTACGATAAGTTTATTGCAAATGTTTCAAAATCACTACCAGTATTTCACTTAAACTTAATTTATTACTTAATTCTAAGTAGGTACCGATGTCATCTATTTAAAATACTTAAAAATAATAAACACATCGCACTAATTTATATGGGAAAGTTTGCATGTTTGAGTATGTTTGTTCCCCATTCCCATTCAACTCTGTAACGGCTGAACGGATTTGGATGAATCTTGGAATATAAATACTTTGGATTTTTCACCTTGATGGACTGGACTGAACTTTTTATTTGGGTACCACGCGAGCGAAGCCACAGGCGAAGAAGCACCTAAACTATAAAGAAGTTAACAAAAATAGTACTTACTAAACTAAAACTAAACGAAACTGACTGTACCTTTTCTACTGGGACCATTATATAACTCTAATGATGTTTGATTCCCAAATATATAAATAGAAGACAAGTATTAGCATACTACATCAGTAGGTAGGTACGTAAAGGTAATTCACACGCGTCTTACAACTCTTGCTTTCGATAGATATCGGATGTGACAACGTCAACTTTCCCGACGTTCGCCAGCCATTAGACAAACGTCTATTAGTAAAGATGACGCTAGCTAACGGCCGGTTTCTATATTATACCGTTACCGATAACGCCTCGTTTTCCCCTGAAAAACTGTCAAATTTTCGACGCCTCGTTGTTAATTTTTGACAGTTTTTCAAGTAACGGTATAATATAGGAACCGGCCATAAGACGGTGCACGACGCGAACGGCGCGTCGTTGAAATTTCGACTTCGTTTTTGCGATCTTCTATAGAAAACTTCGGAACAAATCAGTAAGAGTAATCATTAAAATGAGTTTAATGACTCAAAATCAAGAGAAAACGTGGGAAAAATCTATAAATAAAATATATAAAAATCTACAAAAAATATAGATATAAAATTATTAATCCCCTTAAATAGACAAAAAAGACTAAAGATAGTTTGAGTTAAAATCTGACATTTTGTATACAAAATACCAGTTTTAAACCTATACTATTTTAGTCTTCGTTTTGGAATAAGACAGAATGGGATAGATTTTGACTTGTCCAAAGTTGACTCTTCCTAAACTCTTTTTTCTTTGTTATTGAAAAGTATAAATAATTCAAAAACAAATCGTACTTACAACTTGTTGGACAATCATAAATTAGTCAAATCAAAGACAGACTTTTTAGTTTGATAGTTTAGGAGATCGTCAACGTCATGCCCCGATCTTTTTTTTCTAGCGTATGTTACATCTCGTTAACTCAATTAAGTTTATAAATCGCCTTATGCATCGACTGTTTTTAAATGAAAATCTGTGAAAAATTCTAGTATACGGACATAAATGAGATCTCTAATGATTTGCGTAACGCTTCTTTCGCATGGACACCTTATCTAGTTTCACTGATAACATTGTATTATACATACTTCGCTATAGTGGTGGCACAGCTATCTCTGCTCTATTTGCACTTGTTTTTGTACAGTTGGTGGTTTTACTTATTCTGTGGTACGTTGTAATTTCTATTGATCGTTATGTAGGTTATAGTTTTTGCTTGAGTCTAGAGAACTTTGATTGGTAGAGATCATCTCAGATATGAAGTAATGAAGATGTTTTTGTTCTCATCAAAGATGCGTAGGTAATTGTGTTCATTGTAGGCCTTATTTTTAATAAGTAGTCAGTAACTATCCTACTAATACGTATTATAAAGTGAAAGTTTGTGAAAAAGATGTGAAATGTTTATTGTGTTTGTTCCTACGCCTAAACTACTTATTTTCTTTCGAATCAATGTTCTTTCAATTTGTTCGAGCAGAAAGTTGTCACGGCTATAGCGGGGTCCGCAGGAATATTGAGGTCGGCTCTTGTACAGGTAACAGGAGCATTGAATGCATTATGCTGAATTGCACTCAATGTTGTTCTGAACATAAGATTACTTTTTAACCTAACGCACAGAAGCCGCGGGTGAGAGCGAGTTTATTAAACATTTTTCGAATGTAGGTATAACGGATAAGATATTTCAGTATTGGATTATCTCTGACAATATAATTTTATTTTGATGTTACTAATGATGGAACTAAATAGTCATAATCATAAAATCTTTATTGTTTCACGTGGTACATTTTGTTCTTAAAATTAATGAGGTCCGCATCATATCCACGTGATGTTAAGTAGCAAACGAGACCTATTACAAAGTATGGTACCGTAGGTGACACATATTTGGAAAGTTCCCTACGATGCAAAGTTCTAGGTCCATCAACTTGAGGCATGAAGGTGATAAGCCTCGTGTGCATGTAATTTCAGCGGCCACCACACCCATCAAGCCGAAAAATAGCAATGCTATGAAATGCCTGTACGGCGAAACATGGCTAAGGCTGAGTTAGGGCACTTTTTTACACCTTGGGTTACATTACTTAAGTTTAAGTAAGGATCTTTAATCTTTTCTAACAATAAATATAGCCTATGTTACTCAGGGTGAATGTAGCTTTCCAATTGTGAAAGAATTTTTGAAATCGGCAAAGTAGTTTTTGAATTTATTTATTACAAACACACACACACAAAATTAATTTTATTTCCTTTTTATAATCTGAGTGTAGGTCTATGTATTTTTTCTATTCTAACCTATGTTTCGAATAAATAAATAATTTATGTTTTGTATTTATTTTTGCTGCTCACGGTAGAAATAGGCGCTAGTACTTCCCCGGTTGGTTGGTGTACAGGGTTCCAACCCCTATCTTCGGAACCCAAGCCAACCCCACCTGCACGTGGTGCACCCTGCTAAACAACAAACGGGGCTCTGGCGGCCGGCTGATTGCGGCATAGCACAGCCTACATCGGCACAGCTAAATCCCCTGGCCACTGACGGGCAGCAGCGTCGGTGGTGCGAGAAGCTGTGCCCTGCGATCCCCAACCCGCATGCCCAGCGTGGGGATTATGGGTATATCTCCCTTTATTAGGGGAGGCCTATGTCCAGCAGTGGACTGATATAGGCTGATGTGGATGTGTGGATGTGGACTTCCCCGGACGAGCCCTTTACATAGAACTCTAATACAACCTACTTAGTACTCATCATCATCATCATCATCAACCTATCGCAGTCCACTGCTGGACGTAGGTCTCTCCCAAGGTTCGCCACTGAGCCCGATCCTCGGCTCTTCTCATCCACCGTCTACCAGCTACATTACGCAAATCGTCACTCCATCTAGCCAGTGGACGTCCTACACTACGCTTGCCCAAACGGGGTCTCCCACCCAATACTCGTTTGGTCCAACGGTTGTCGGTTCGTCGGCATATATGGCCGGCCCATTGCCATTACTTAGTACTAAGCTTAGTAAAAATCTCTATTATTAACTAGTGTTTTGTTCCCGACATCGCCGTTAACTAAGATCTAATTAAAATGAATGAAGCTTGCGTTACGTGCTATGATCGCATGCGCTAATTGCACAGATAATATAGTATATCGTGTGAACGCGCGGTTTCACTTGTAACTAGGTCTTGTTACATCTTGCTTTATGTACTTACATCAGGTGTGTTTGAGAAGAAATTCTAGAGGAGAATAACTAGAAATAGATTTTTTTAATTTTTTTATATGATTCTTGTAAAGAATTAGATAGGTACTTATGTGCATTACCTGCCAATGTGGTTGATTCTGAGTAACACTATTT
The DNA here is from genome assembly GCA_951804965.1 of Horisme vitalbata. Classification (NCBI taxonomy): domain Eukaryota; kingdom Metazoa; phylum Arthropoda; class Insecta; order Lepidoptera; family Geometridae; genus Horisme; species Horisme vitalbata. The sequence goes on from OX638093.1 coordinate 4,672,641, forward strand.
ATCGCTAAAACTAGTTATAACTAGCTAAAAGTCAGAATCGCTACCATTGTCACTTAGTTATTGTAAATTAATATATAATCGACTGAAAAACATTAAGATCATACAGCGGATTGTGTAGAGGATTAATTAAGTTAACGATAGAGAGGCCGAGAGGAATCGCTGTGACCTCGCTAAACAGACTCACTAGAGACCTAGTGCGGGGAACAGAGCTCCCTTAGGTACAATTATTTGTCAACTTATTACGCATAAACCTCATCAAAGTTGTGTATCTTATGTACCGAAAAATGTTTTGTGTTACAAATAAACGTTATTTTTTATTTTTAATACGTTACTTATGAAGATAAATGTTTTCAAACTTGAAACTTTAGCTTAGTGTTCCAATAAAAGCGGCTTTGGGCTTGCAACAGTTACAACCTGTAACTGCTTGCAAAAAGTGGGCTTGGGCTGAACATAATGTTTGTACTCAAGGACCTTATTACTAAGACTCCATTGTCCGTCTGTCTGTCTGTCACCAGGCTGTATCTCATGAACGTTGAAATTTTCACCGATGATGTCTTTCTGTTGCCGTTTTAACAACAAATACTAAAAACAATAAAATAAATATTTAAGTGGAGCTCCCATACAACGGTAGTGAGCCCTTCGTGCACGAGTCCGACTCGCACTTTGCCGGTTTTTTTTATTTTGTTTTTTTACAGGTACATTTCTTAAGCAGATTTTTTAGTGTGTTTTTGAAATCACAATTATTCGTGGACTAGGAGTTAAGAAGATATTTCATAACCGTAGCAAATAATTTATGTATACCAGAAACCATCACTTCACTTCCTCGGACTTAACACGTTAGTCATTTTAAACTGTTGAAAGACAGTAATTTCTACTGTTTTTACATTCTAACGATCATTATACAATTATATTAGCAATTAATATACTAATGGAGGTGTAAAGAACTCGTTAAACCACGTAACTTTTACCCGACATGCATTCAAAATGTTTTGAAAGTGCGCCAAGTTATTGCATAGACTCGAAGCGCTTGTGGACTTCACAGCTGTCATTTCAAACGAGTGAATCAAATTATCTTGTCAGTGAACTTTGCTTGCTCATCGATATATTACATGTTGTACTGTTACATGGATAATATACTTATTTTAGTTACTTGTATAAGATAAGTTAGTAGTTTTAATACAGTTATACAATCACGAAATTAATCTATTAGAAGTAAAAAAATTGCATGTAATAAAGACGCCCTGCGTCCATGAACTTGAGGCATAAAGGTGTTAGGTCTCATGTGACTGTTATTTCACCCAGACACTTTAAGCCAAAATACAGCAATGCTGCTTCAAGGCAGAAATAAGCATCGTGTTAGTACTTCCCCAGATGAGCCCTTCACAAAGAACTCTACTACCTCTAAAAGGATCTGTGATAGAATATCAAATTATAGTTGTGTTCACTCACCCTGCCCTTCCATGTAGTTTGGAAGACTGATTTGGACTGATTGAGATCAGATGTCAAAATGAACAGATAGGATAAATCTTATCGGAGTAGATATAGATATAGAATGCATGTATTTCAGCACTATCAAACCAAAACAAACCTTACTTTTTCCCTAATATGTACATATCTCCAGATATTGCTGCTCAATAGATTGTTTTTATGATACCTGATGGTGGAATAAGCTCATGGCCCACCTGATGTTATGGTAACCATTACCTATCAGCCTATCACAAAGCATTGCATCGTAGGTCACGCGCATTTGGAACTTGCCCTACGATGCATTGCCCCGCGTCCATGAACTGGAGGCCTGAAGATGATAAGCTTTATATGCACGCAGATATATTAAGGATATTACATAGCGGGGGTAGTCGAAAGCAAGTACAAACAGTACATTCGGCAGTTAGGTACCTGTTGACTTTTTGAAAGCAGTTGGCAAAATTACTTTCTCTATTTATTTTACTTTACTAGTAAAACAACCCGGATAAGTAGCCTATATGTTAATCAAGTTCACAAACTATGTATCTTTCAAGTTTCATCCAAATCTGATCAGCCGATACGGATTTGAGTGGGAACAAACATACTCAAACACAGTCAAAAAGTGTGATTTTGGCCTTTTTTTATGGTACTTGAAGATGGAACAAGCACATGGTCCACCTGACGTAACCATTACCATACAAAGCATTGCATTGTAGATCACGTTTTTTTTTGAACGTGCTCTACGATGAAACGCCCTAAGTCCCTCAAAAATCAAATAATTAAAAATAAATAAACATTGGCACAGCTAATCCCCTGGGCCGCCGACAGGCCCCAGCGTCTGCGGTGTGAGAAGCTGTGCCCTGCGATTCCCAACCTGCATGCTCAGCTTGGGGGGATATGGGCATATTCCCCTTCAATAACCTGGTATTGTCACGGACCTAAGTTAGGTACTATACTATAGGAACCAGCCATGTCAGGGTTTCCAAAGGCTGCAGGTATGCAGTGTGAGAGCGTAGAATCCAACAATGCAGTGAAAGTGCGACCCAACGGGGTCAATGTCAGAGTGTAAATTGCAATGCAGGCTTGGGAAGCCACATTATCGCGGTCTTCCCATACAAAATAATTTACTTCTATATTAATTTTTATTTATTATATTATGTGACAATAATGTTCATTACAGATTTTCAGCTGGACCCTGGAGCCTGATTCTCGTGATTTTTGCCATTTGCTTCTATTAGATATATATCACGAAGACTTTAGAAACTATGAAAATTTGACAGTAGGTACTCGCGATATATATCTGAATCAAACATATCGAATCCTGAGAATCAGACCCCTGGGCATTGATTACATGATGTACTCCTAGTTCTTGATATCCACGATTTATTTTAAAGCATTCATTAAAGGTCTCAATGTGAGGTTATTGGCACAGGAGCGCGTTGATATCTTTTGTATGAACAATGTAAGACAATCTTTGTCAGTCCATTTCTCACTTTAGTATGTAAATTTCCTTGAGGGTTTCGGATTTTATGAAGGGTTTTAAAAACCCTCCATAAAGTTAAAGTTTCAGTTTATTCGCTTTATAAATGAGTTAAGAAATAAATAAAATACTGTATAATGCATATGTTGCACATAATAATTTACAATAATTATTGAAGACACAGCACAATGGCGTTTATTAGGGAAATCGTATGTCCAGCAATGGATAACAGCTGGACAGATAGGCCTCTGGCAAACAGATAATGATGATGATTTAGAACATATACCTAATCATTTTCATCATCATCAAACTATGTCAGAGCTCATTTGACCTCTATGTAGGCCTTTAATATATTGTACTGCCCCAATGCTGTTTCAGGATTTGTGTTCGCTGGTCAACTTATCAATATTTTTTAGATAAAAACTTTCTTTCTACTATTTTCGTTCAATTCATGATCATCATAATTTTCAAGTCATTTTTAGTTCACTGCCGACTATGTTGACTTGCCTTCTTTTCCGTGTTCTTGCTCCATATGGTTTTATTTCTTTATTTATTTCATTAGAACACAGGTGGGGTGTACGGGGATCCAACCCCTATCTTCGGAATCCAAGCCAACCTCACATGCACGTGGTGCACCCTGCTAAACAACAAACGGGGCTCTGGCGGCCGGCTGATTGCGGCATAGCATAGCCTACATCGGCACAGCTAAATCCCCTGGCCACCGACGGGCAGCAGCGTCGGTGGTGCAAGAAGCTGTTCCCTGCGACCCCGACCCGCATGCCCAGCGTGGGGATTATTGGCATATCCCCCTTGGGAGGCCTATGTCCAGCAGTGGACTGATATAGGCTGGTGTGGTGGTGTGGTGGGCTTAATAATTTTAAAGCGCCCAGTAGATAAAAAACAGTGGGTTGATTCTTAAGATTATTTTCAGTTAAAATGATTTGTTATTTTACCTATTTTCGTCTTAGACCGGCTAGCAATCACTAATCAGGTCAATGTCCTCGGGTTCACACGTTAACAATTATTTTGGAACGCAACACAGCTACGAGTAACTGGCTCAAATTACTTAATAAGGCAATTTGTTGTATTTTCCTTCTGTGGTAGTAAAGCCGCATCCAGATCTATTCAATACAGTAGAAGCGTATAAAAGCTAATGGCCAACTCTGGTGTTGAAGTTTTTAAGCCACCCGAAGGCCTCCGACATGGCTTGACGACTGAAAAAAAACCAACCAACACTAAGATGTTGGTTGGTTTTATTTAAGGCACGGAAGCGCTCAAATCTAACTGCCACTAAACGGTGACCCATCCAAGCAGGTACCAAGCGGAGTGATGCTTAACCAAAGTGATCTGCTAAGAAAATAAAAGTACTATATTTTAATATGATATATCTTATTACATTTCGTACTTCTGGCACAGACAGTAACACTTTTATTTCAATAAAAGCTGTCCTCCTCTCAAAGATATTTCTATCTAATGCACAAGTACGTAAGTAACTACAACTTGTTCGCTAAACTTGCCACAAGGACTGCTTATTTCATTGCAAAAGACATGTGCCAAATATTGTTTGAAATTGCCTCTGACTGCTAAGATAACATTAAATGAATGGATGCCACAAAGCTGGCTCAGGTAATTGACTAACTTGTTCGTAAGTGTGTCATTTGTAACCAGTTGGCGTTGAGGTTCGGCTTTCGGCATTTAAATTCCATTAGCTTACCTACTTACTTAACATATTGATCTCTGTGGCTACTACAGAATCTTTTTGATCTAAGATCTTCGAACCCATTAAAATGGTTTTTGGTGAGAACTAAGGTGTAAGTGTAGCATTTCAATTAGAATTTATGAATGTTATTTTTTGAGAATATCGAGCGTTTGTTTATAGTGTGTGTATGTGTGTGAGTATGTTTGTCCGCACTTAATTCCGTAACAGGTAAACGGATTTTTATGAAACTTGGAATGTACATATATTGTGACTTGGATTAACACATATGCTAATTTTTATCCCGGTACCACGCAAGCAAAGTCGCAGGCAGAAATAGTTATAAATATTAAAATCCTACTGATTATTATGTGAAAGTTGATGTACAGGATGGATGGATTGAAAGATGTTCATTATTGTTGTCTCAAATTCATGCAAGAACGGCTGAAAGGATTTGGATGAAACTTGGAATATACATAGATTGTGACCTCGATTAACACTATGCTACTTTTAACCGGGCACCACGCGAGCGAAGCCGCACGCGGCAGCTAGTCTATAATATGATCATTTCAACGTGGACTCACCCTTGATTATAATGTATTTGGAATATACACATTGCACAGGTAATATAATAGTACCTTTCAACCTATGAATTTTGATTTAGTTTGATCTTTGTAAGATGGGAAAAATATGTATGTAACTGGGTACTTAAAAATATCAGATTTGTTTTACAGCTGCGTAGTTTTTACGTCCCACACCACACCAGCCCATATCAGTCCACTGCTGGACATAGGCCTCCCCTAATAAAGGGGGATATACCCATAATCCCCACGCTGGGCATGCGGGTTGGGGATCGCAGGGCACAGCTTCTCGCACCACCGACGCTGCTGCCCGTCGGTGGCCAGGGGATTTAGATGTGCCGATGTAGGCTGTGCTATGCCGCAATCAGCCGGCCGCCAGAGCCCCATTCGTTGTTTAGCAGGGTGCACCACGTGCAGGTGAGGTTGGCTTGGGTTCCGAAGATGGGGGTTGGAACCCCGTACACCCCCAACGTCCAATAATTCATAATTAATTAATTGTTTGTCGTCTCTAAGCGGATACCCAAGAACGGGATGTGTGGAAAGAGGGAAGGAAGGCCTTTGCCTAGCAGTGCGATCAGTCGGACAGGCTCATAAGTTAAGATAAGATTGTGAATCCAGGAACACGTTACATTAAGATGGTTTAGAAAGAAAATATGAATGAATAGATCCTACTCACACCAATCACTAATCAGCGTATTAATAAGTATGTACCTGCTAAAAATTTATAACAATATCTAAGGGCCTAATATTGTATTGCCGGTCACTGCCAAAATATAAATAAAGATATATCGAAATTGTGGTTTCATGGTGTAGAATTTCAATCTGTGGGCTTAATCACGAAGTATAATTACTTCAAATGAATTAAAGATACGATTTAGCAAGAATTCCATTGTGCTAATTCAGCGATCAATCGTTCAGACCGGTTCTAATATCTCACGGTCGTCGCCATCTTGGATTTGTGACAGCTGACTCGTAATGGCGGGAACGTAATTGTCTATGGTTGAGTAATAAATTCGATACAGCGAGTGATTATGTCTGGCGTTGAATGATTTGGAGTTGTGGTTTGAAATTGTGGAGTCACTGACTCCGACGATCTTGACCACCAAGACCATGCACTTGTATGAAAGAGGTTGCAGCAACAATAACTTTCTCGTTTAAGCCCGCATTCCCTGAAAAACGTCATATTGAACAAAATATTCAAAACTGGTCTTGCATAAATAAGTACATGCGAGTACCTAACTATCCATCCAAACAAACAAACGTCTAAATCCAAAGATTGTGAAGTTCCTATTACTTTCAACAATAAGAAGCGTTCGGACGTTGTGTTTCTAGCAGATAATATTGGTTAAGCAACACTCCACCTGGTCAGTACTTGGATGGGTGACCGTTTAGTGGTACAAAGAGCTGAGCGCTTCCGTGCTTCGGAAGGCAAGTTAAAATGTAGATCTTGGCCTTTTCAGTCGATAAGCATAGATGTTCCAACCAAAGACGTACTGAGATCTAAATCATTATTTTTCTGGTAATAATTTACTTGGTCCTCACGATACAGGCTTGGCCTAGGAGGATCAACGATAACACTTGATTTAGTTTTCAAAAACCTTCAGCATCAACATTGCCTTTATACTTATTTTATCATAACTGCTCAGGATATCTTGTTTAATATACCGAACTTAGTAAAATTGTTACTTGTATCCTAGCATAAAAGCACTTCAGGCTTTCTTTTTTCTAGATTGTGTTTTTGCTGCGAATAAATATATTTTATCTTTTATCTGTTCTACTTGGCTTTCCATGTCGGTGCCCTTCAGCCGGCCTAAAACTCCGATACCAGAGTTGGCCGGTAGCTCATATGAAGAAGGAAGGAACTTTCATATTTCTAATATTAGTAGGAAGATTACCTCAACGGTTTCTACGAGCCAATGATCTCATCATTGGAGGAAAATAACTTCCATTATGGATTAGGTCTACACAAATGAATTGCCCTGACTATAGTATTTTTTTTTTTCTTTGAGGTTACTTGAAGATGGCGAACGAAGTAGTTAAGCAAATAAACTTCAAACTTCAAAAGTCAATTTAAGTTTATTTGAATTAAAATTACTATAAGAAACTGTTCCAAGGGGAAGGCCTGCGTTGTACCAACAAGATTAATTAGTTAATCACCGGCGTACACGCTTTGTCAATGTCAAGTCCCAATTAACTGTCACAGATAATAACCGTGAGTGACTGATAACTACAAAGCTCTACAAAGCAAAACTGTTATAATTGTCAAAATAAGAATGATTGTTTTGAAAACACTTTTAGGTACCTATAGGTAACGCAAGACACAATCTTAGAATATTTTATAGTATTAGTGAAATGTTTTAATAACTTACATATGTTGAATATTATAATTGTTCATAATAATATGAGGCAAATGTATATTACACCTTTACACGTGATCATTTCACACTTCTGCACATAAACGTCACCATTCAAACTCAGGGCGAGGCAGGGGGGGGTGCGGTGTCCGGGGACGGGTCTCGTACAAAATGTATGATGAGCGATAAAATATTATAACTCTTGATGTAATATATATCCCTTAGTCAAGCCGAATTAATTGTCTTGGCAGTGTTGTGATATCAAGAAAAACAGTGCGTTATATCCTCGAATAGTTTTTACAGGTTTACATCGTTAATGTTAATAAAATGCTCTAATCATTCAATTAAGTGAAATCCAGTAATAGTTTTACCTATTTTGTAACCGACATTCACGTCCTTTTGGTTCTAATTGCCGATCATTTACAATTTGGGTTTGGTGTAGAAGTTTGACATATCCTGGATATATCCATTTTTGTGTAGGTAATGCACAAAAAGTGATATTGGTACTAGCTATTTGTGTCCGGCATGGCCAGGGTCATCAAACTGAAGAATCAACTGAGGATTTATTTTCATACAAAATTATCATCCGAGCTTTCAACTTTTCCACTGGCTTTTCCAAAAACGTTCATCCTTATCCTAACAATTACGAAAACTACAAAAAAACAGCCAAACCGATCGCACCGTTGTAATTTTTTTTTTATACTATTTGAAGATGGAACAAGCACATGGCCCACCTGATGTTAAGTGGTATCCATTACCTATCACAAAGCATTGCATCGTAGATCAAATTTTTCCGGAACGTGCTCTACGATGCAACGCCCTGCGTCCATCAACTTGAGACATGATGATGATAAGCCTCTTGTGCCTGTAATTTCACCGGCACCCACACCCTTCAAACCGAAACACAGCTCAGCTGCTTCACGGCAGAAATAGGCATGGTGGCAGTACTTCCCCGGACGAGCCTTCCACAAAGAACTCTACTACCTCCAAAAATTGATGATCTTTCAATCGGCATTCGGTTTTTAATCGTTAAAATATATAGAATAAGTATATAGATTACATTGTACTTATAACCTGTTACCTATAAACCAATTGAATATATATCTTTTGTACAAAAATATTGAGACAACAGAACAATTAGTTTTTTGTATGATATAATATTTTTAATTGATTGACCGTAATGACTTCGATGAGTCATGGAATCTTTAGAATTCATTCCAAATGGTCTTCAAGACCTTAGTGTATAAGACCTTGGGACAGTTGGGGAGATTCATTATTTTAGAATGATCACTAAACGAACGTTACATTCAAAAGAAGAAAAGCGAGGAAGAGAAAGACCTAGAATAAGCTATAAGCTACAAGAGATAGATAAAGTAGAAGGTCACCACCAAGTCTATCGTATAAGTGAAAGAGGCTACAATTAGCAAGAGCAAAATAATGAGAACTTTATCAATACATCGACAAGAGCTGAAACTTAAAAGTTGAAACATAAAAATATAAAACTAATAATAAAAAGGGTTGTAATCTACATCTACATTAATATTATAAAGAGGAAAAATTTGTATTTTTGTGTGTGTGTGTGTGTGTGTATGTTTGTAATGAATAAACTCAAAAACTACTGTGCCGATTTCAAAAATTATTTCACCATTGGAAAGCTGCATTCACCCTGAGTGACTTAGGCTATTGCTAGAAAAGATTAGGAATCCATACTAAAACTTAAGTAAACCCAGGGTGTAAAAAAGTAAAAAAGCCTACCCGTGCGAAGCCGAGACGGGCCGCTAGTTATGGATAAATAGAATAGATAGTAGTATTAGCAAGTATCTATTTACATATTCTAATGCTGGCCTAGGCCCATACTAAGAAAGTAGCTTCAAATAACATAGATAGCTAGAAGAATGTATATACAAGTATTGTTATACGAAACCTCGACTATTGAAATGAGATCACCTCATGGCATCTTGACACTGGTAACGACATGCATCACCTTACTCATAACCGCATTTATGTAGTACGTAGTTATGTTATTGTGAGTATCTGCTATGTGGTTGGATGAATGTAAATTGTTTTGTATTGTGGTATATGAGTTGTCAGTTGAAGCATTCCTGAGATGCATGTATTGATAGAAGTAAAAATTTAATTATTCAGTCTTCAGATTCTAGAATTATACTGCAGGATATAGGATCTGCATACGTAGTGAAGGAAGCCCTCCGGCTAGATAAGAGGGACGATCTGCGAAAGGCTGCTGGTAGAACCAAAGAGGTTGGATTTTTTTTATCTATGGGTAGAACATGGATTCGTCGAGCTGTGAACAGGGCGCAATGGCTCACATTGGGGGAGGCCTATGTTCAGTAGTGTACTGCTATAGACTGATGATGATGATGATGATAATGATGATTAAAGAATATAGGATATTTCAAATTTAGGGGGACCATAAGACATGTTTAGGGTTTCGTACCCAAAGGGTAAAAACGTGACTCTTTTACTAAGACTTCATTGAACCGTCTGTCTGTCTGTCTGTCACCAGGATGTATCTCATGAACCGTGTTATCTAGACAGTCACAGATGATGTATTTCTTCTTCACTTTCTTTCACTTCTTTATTAAATGGCTTCTGGGATAGTTAACCACAATTTCGCCTGTATCAAGTATAATAATTGTTCATATTAATATGAAGCAACGTAGTACGGTATAAGTCCAGTCGTCCAGTCTTCGGTCAGGTCCTGTTTTCTGCTATACCCATGGCGACTAAATGCGAAAAAATGGTGTCCATGATGTATTTCTGTACCTGCTACAAAAACAAATAAATGTATTGTGTCCTAACACTAAAAAAAGAATAAAATATACAACGGTACGCAACTCTTCTTGTGCGAGTCGGAGTCGGACTTGGCCGGTTTTTATTTCGTACAAATATTATTAAAAAATGCCTCTTTTGGTACAAGTATTAAACATATTAACACGTGTAAAATAATAGTAATTTTGCTTTATGCAAATCCATCTTTGTATTCCTTTATCATATTCATAAAGTATTCGTCCATTTTCGTGGTTTCAGTTGAACAAATAAATGACAAATGAGCTAAAAATTTTACATAAATGCCTATTTCGTACACTTCAATGTCATGGCAAGTTTACACCAAATTGTAGTAAATGGAATTATTAAATAAATAAATACTAATTTTGCAACATAATTCTTTTTGGCGAACTAAAAAAAAAAAAGTAAAGTTCCGCAATATAATAATGTATAAGGAGGTGCTTCTCCCTAACGATAGTGTAATGAAATTAACTGTAACTATTAACTAAAAAACCGTAATATATTTTTAAATTTATGCTTATTTGTATAAATATTTGTAATTTAATAACTTGACCTATATAAAAGGTAGATATTGTAGGTAAGGTATGCACGAAATAATTTGTGCATCTGTTACTTAAATATTTATTCTTGAAAAATACAAAGGATCCTATAGTACAAAAACTTGTATTGGAAAAGTATATCTACAGAAGGCATTTGACAGCATCGATCACAACCATCTGTCAAAATGCTCTTCGAAATAGGCTACCTTTTCGTAGTAGGTATGTGCATCTGTGTTATCAAGTACACACAGGCATTGGAACAATTCCAGTTTTTGTTCGCGAGCCGCCTGTAAGATCAGACGGCATGCCACAAGGTCGAGTGTTGGCACCGCTACTTTACAATGTTGTTGGTATTTTTATTTCTCAGTTTTTATTGGTCGCAGTTCACTTGTTTCCAATATTTTGTGCCTGGGCAACGTTTTGTATGATCATCTTAGGGATGTACGATCAATTGAGTATTCTTTCTTGTAATCTGGCTACAAACCTTAAAACTGAAACATGGCTATTAATTTTAAAATATTTTTTATTGATGTTCAATTAATATTTATTGACGATATGTTCACGTTTTTGCTATTTTAAGATTAATAACTGTGTATTTCTGGTACTTATATCATTGGAATGTAGGCAGTAGATGTTTTTCACGTTCTAGTATATAATGTTTCTGGTATTACATCATTCTATCATGCTAAATGTTCGTTCAAATAGCTAGTGAATGTTCATCTCAAACATTTAGGTACGAAGCATATAATTCTAAAGAAATAAAAATATATTTACTAAGCGGTTGACCTTGTTTGGATTGCGAATATTAAAATTGTGAATATTCATGATGCAAAAATAAACAGTCAGAATTGAATCAATCTTCTCTGCCATTTACGAGTGGCGCCACACATAACAATCAAATCAGAAAAATAAAAAAAGCATTTTAATACCCGATCTTAGCAAAAAGAGCATTATATTGTGATCAGTATAATAGGTATTTAATAAAAACAGATAGGTACATACAAAAGTGTGTTTTTATGAACAGACACAAACACAGAAAACTACTATACAAATTATACAAATATAAATTCATAATTATCATCATCAGCCTATAAAAGTTCGTTACTGGGCATGCCTCCCCTAGTGCCATTGCGCTCTGTCCTCAGCTCGACGCATCCATCTTCTACCAGCAGCCTTTCACAGATCATTACTCCACCTGGCCGGATTGCGTCCTACACTAGAACTGAATAAAGAGACTTTTAACGTTTGACTTGACTATGTCTGCCGAGCCGCGGTCTCCACTCAATAACTCGTTTACCCCAACAGTTATCGCGAAATATAAATAGACAAAGCTTGCGGAATACTAATGGAATATCAAGCCTATGTGTAGTTAGATAACCGTTTAAAATTATAAAGATGACAAAGAAAGTAGGTACCTACGGAAAAATTACAAGACCTTAGCTATAAAGCAAGTCAATATATTGATAAATAGATCGTGATAGAATTCACAATGAAGAAATCCGTAAGAGAATTGGGGTAACCGACATAGCTCTCAGAATCAGCAAGTTGAAGTGGCTGTGGGCATGAATAAAGGTTTTCGAATGGCGACCACGATCTGTAAGACAAAGTGAACTTCCAGATCGTGGACCCCCACCAGATGGACCGACGACATGCCAAGATTACAGGTAATCGGTGAATAGAGAGGGCTCAAAACAGTTCGTCATGGAAATCTTTAGAGGAGACAGCAGTGGACTTCTATAGGTGTCAATGATGGTGTATTATTAAGAACCGTTTAAAAATGATATTGATTACTACTAGCTCAGTAGATTTTATTGAATCATTATTATGAAGGATTTCCGGTGGCATTCCAAATAAGATGACACCATAGAAACTTGGAATGATAAACAGTAAGAAGATTACTAACACAACCAAGTATGTTTACCTACTGACATTCTAATGTGTTCTTACTACCTACCACCCGCGGCTTCGCTTGCGTTAAAGTTATTTTTTTATCCGTTTGAAACTTTTTTGGATGGAAAGTAGCCTTTGTCCTATTGTGTCCCTGACAATGTGTATGCGAAATTTCATGAAGATGTACACAAGAAAGAAATGGTCCACCATATCACATCACATCAGCCTATATCAGTCCACGGCTGGACATAGGCCTCACCTAGTAAAGGGGATACGCTGGGCATGCGGGTTGGGGACCGCAGGTCACAACTTCTCGTACCGCGACGCTGCTGCGGCAGCTAAGGGATTTAGCTGTGCCAGTGTTAGGCTGCACTATGCCGCAATCAACCGGCAGCTAGAGCCCCGTTCGTTAGCTAGCAGGGTGCTCTACGTGCAGGTGAGGTCAACTTAGGGATTGGAACCCCTTACACTTCATGACATGGTCAATAGCAAAGAGGTTGGTTTTTTTTCTTTACTAAATCTATGGTCAATAATGTCTACGTGTGAAGCTGAGCTGTTTGTGGGTGGTGCATTTGCTATGTCCCAGGCACGACAGCGACCCAGTCAGTGAGTAAAAAGCATACTGATTTGATGATTTATACTGCTCCAAGTTGTAACTTTGAACTTGGAGCAGTATAAATCATCTATAACACGTGCAAAAGGCAGTTACTTTCATAAATCAGATTTTAAAGTAACGACCCTCAGACCTGACAAGCCAGATATTGGTAACCAGGTCAACAAGCAATAACTATAATTATGTGACATTGGAAATAATAAGTTTATAATTAGTTTAATTTTAACTTATATTAACTGAGTAAAGGGCAAGGAGAATTTCAATTTCCGTCTAATTAACTTTCTGACTTTCAACCTTTATAAAGGGTGTTAAACACGTTTTTGTTACTTTAATTTTTTACTTTCATGTTGTTATGAACCTAGATTCTTTGGTCTGGGTCTGAATATTTTCTATTTACCTAATATGAACTTTGGGCATATCAAAAGCAAAAAAACATTTACAAAAAAAGATAAAAACATTTTTCTAAAAAATACTGCTTCTGCTTTTTTGTGTAGGTGATCAGCCTGTTGTCAAATAAAGAGAATTAGAAACAATTTGAACAGATATGCACTTCTTCCTATTGCAATTTCAAAACTGACGACTCCTTGTTTTTCCCTAAAAACTATTTTTTTTATAAACCTTGTTTTTAAATTATGTCAGTTTTAAAACTACTTCATCATCATCATAATCTAACTACTTCATCATCATCATAATCACTGCTGGACAGGCCTCCCCTAATGAGCGCCATTGATATTTGGAACGTAATAATAATAACGTAATAACTGCTCAGGATTGGAACTCTCTACCGGCCTCTGTCTTTCCTGATAACTATAATAATCCGGGACTATTTAAGTCTAGAGTGACTAGGTGTCTTCTGGAACTTTGTGCTCCATCTTAGACCACAACGTTACTATTAACATCAGGTGAGTTCGTGGTCAAACACAGGTCCATCTAATATAAAAATATATATACCATATACTACTTGGTATATATTTTTTATATACCAAGTTACCTACTGTATTTTTAATTTATTTACAATGCAGTCAGCGCTCTATTTGACACCCTTTATAATAATTTATACTATATAAGAGCCTATAGTTTGATAGATATTCTGTTTATTATTATTATAATAGAGTAGAGGTGTAAGCTCATGCCCTGTGATTGTATTTAAATTAGCTTTTTATGTATCCTGTCTTGAGAAACTTGAGAGTGATTTACATTTTGTTATTCATGTATGTTGTCACATGTAAGTTAACAGTCTGTTTGAGTTTCGGGATAAGCAATAGAGGTCCCACTTTTAATTTTGAAAGTCTGTGTTACTATTGCATATATAGGCTGACGGGCAGCAGCGTCGGTGGTGCGAGAAGCTGTGCCCTGCGATCCCCAACCCGCATGCCCAGCGTGGGGATTACGGGCATATCCCCCTTTATTAGGGGAGGCCTATGTCCAGCAGTGGACTCATATAGGCTGATGTGGATGTGGATGGATGTGGTTACTAAGATATCTTACTAAATAAATCTAAAATTTTTATCCCGTAAGTTTCTATAGTTCAGTCTAAAAATGGCAAACCACTTAAATAAAATAAACAAGGGATTTTCCACAGTATAGTATACCTTACTTTATTAAAAGATAAACTCGTAGCCAGTTCTTTGTAAACGAAATAAAAACAAGTAAAAAACGTATCGGCTATTCTACGGCATTACGGAATCAGTTTTTACGGTTCTGAGAATCAAGGCCGTTTCTGATGATTCTTTTGATAAGGAAGTGTTTTGTTAAGGTAGGCTTGACTGAGAACAAGCACGTTGCTTTTATGCTTAGCAAAGTACCTACTGTCAGTTAGAAGCAAGAATGAACATATTAATTTAATCATATAGACTATTGATGATGATATTATATTGGTAGTTGACGATTGAAAAATCTTGCTTGAAACCAACAGTACTTTGCTAAGTAAATTTTTAAAATATTTTTTGAGCGAAATAATGTGCAGGATATATTATGTGTGGCACTGGAATTTACTATGGTAAAAACAGTGTCGTAATTTCCATTGCCCAATGGAACCGAAAGACAATGGAAGACTTTGACTGTCAAACAGGACTAACATTTCCTTTTCAAATAATTATTCTAGAATTATTTGATAAAACAAGGCGTATTTTATATTTTTTTTTAATTTTATTGAATGGATAAGCTATTAAAGCGAAGTTGGACAGTGTGATTTTGTAAAAATATACACGTATTATATTCATTTATTTTAACGAAATAATGTGCAGGATACAAATGTAACACTGGACTTAATTATGGTAAAAACTGTGTCGTATTTTCTATTGCCCAACTGAAAGACAATGGAAGACTTTGACGTTCAAACAGAAACCTTAATTCCCATTCCATAACATATAATTATGTTAGAGTTATATGACAATGCGTATTTTATACTTTTTTTTTCAATGGATAAGATATTAAGGCGAAGCTGGACTGTTATATGCTGGTATTGTTGTATTTTTCGTTGTTGAAGATTGGTTGTAACTAATATAATGTCATCCAAAACAACTTTTGACATAACGAATCACATTTGAATGGCATTAGATTGAAACTATTACAATTTAAACTAGCACTATGAGTGAAAGTAGTCTTTTGATTGCAGGTTGCAACGTTGACGAATATAGACGACATGTCTTTTACTTTACCACCTCGAACACAGTGGGTAAAGGCTCACCTGAGACGCAGACTGTGGGTTCGATTCCTGCACTGAGTCAAATGTTTTTGGAAGATCTACAAACATTTGTCTCGGCCGAAACAAAGCACAGCTGCTTCAAGGCAGAAATAGGCATGGTGCCAGTAAACTTCCCCGGACGAGCCCTCCACAAAGAACTTTATTAGTACTATTTACTCATAGTTACGTAAATTACTCATAAACATTTCTTTTTTTTTAATGTACATATTAATTTATCAGTCATTTGGTTCCCGTAATTATCTTATTATTATTTGCTTATCATGATTATCATTGTAATTTTTGCAATGTCTTTTCAAACACCAAATCAAACCCGCACCTATCTCGTTTTATCCATTAAACTACCGATTCTGTATGGTAAAATTGTATGTGCACAGAATTTTACCGTATTTAAACTTTGGTAACATAATTGATATTCAAAGTGGCTATTCGGTTAGCTAAGTTGAGTAATACAGTATAAAGATCATATTTATAGGCTGTGGTAATACTTTAAAAGTAGACTCAAATATTAAATAACGAATTTAAATAGCTCAGAACTCGTTATATTTTAGTACTAAAAAGGACTATCTTGCTAAGTACTTGACGTTTAATTCTATCAACGAGCTAATAACAAGTATATTTTGAGATTAATTAATTTGGTTCAACGAATCTCACAAAATTAAAAATAAATAATGCTGGACACTATCACATAGCATCATGTATCCCCTATATACTAAGCAGAGCTTTTAATTATGGGAACCACATGACTAATTTATGTATTTACTTATTTTTGTTAATAAACCTCGACGTACGTCGTTTGTTCTGCGTTGAAATTGAAGACGTACTGGAAAAAGGCCAGATGGAGTACCCTAAACCGACGAGCATGTATAAAGAATGTGATGAGAGTGAATGAAGCAAAAGAGGTATACCAGGATACCTGCCTACCCCTCTGGGGAAAAGGCGTATCCGTATGTATGTAAAGACAATCACAATATTCAAAGAATCCTAGTATGGATATACTAGGAGACAGAGAATCCTAGTATGGATATACTAGGATTCTCTCTCCCTCTCTCTCTCTCTCTCTCTTGTGTCTCAATCAAATATTTCTTTTTGAGTTGGGTCCAAACTAAAATATTTCTATTGCAATTTGCAGCCTTATCAGTAGTTTAATATTTCGCTAGATGATTACCGAAAACCTACATACATAGTGAACGGAATAGAACAGTAGAGTCAAAATTAAGATTTGCTGTATCTCTCCTGTTTCTCAATCAACTACACAATTTCTTTGTTGGATCCAAAGTATCCAAACTAGGGGTGTAAGGGTTTCCTACCGGTACCTTTGGAACTCGAGCCAACCTCACCTACCCATGGTGCACCCTGCTAACTAACAAACGGGGCTCTGGCAGCGGCTGATTGCGGCATAGCGCAGTCTAACGAAGGCATAGCTACCTCCCCTGGACGGACCGCAGCGTTGGTATTCCGAAAAAGCTGTGCCCTGTGATCCCCAACCCGTATGCCCAGCGTGGCCTAATGTACAGCAGTCGACATATATAGGCAGGTGTTGTTTATTATAATTTGGAGGTTTATCAGTTTAATATTTCACAATCTTTCCACGATAATTACTAAGAATGTGCGGTGGAAATCTATATGTGATTTGATCATAATCACTAAAATATGATAATAATCATCGTCTTTTTAATAATCTTTTTTTCTTTTCCCTTTTATAATCAGCCCTTTTCTCCGTTGTATGAGCTTGTGCGTGCAACCACAATTCCAAAATTCAAAATTTTCAAGTTGATATTCCATTTAACAGGACTACATTTATAGGTATTGCGTACCTACAGCTATTCAGTTACTTATTTCGAGAATACTTACTTACTCTCTTCAAGGAGTTTTACATAAACAAAAATCGAATATTTTAGTTTTTACATTATACTAAAGCCATTATTGTGCCTGCCAGTACTTTTCGTTAAAGTTAGTTTCGGAAAAAATTGATCGTACTTGAACCAAATCGGGGGAGAACGGACCGGGTGAGACTGAGGACGAACCCTAACATTGATGTTGATCCCGCCTTTTTCAGACGTTAAGCCATGTCGAAGGGCTACGAGTGGCCTAAAATCTGCGACATCAGAATCGACCTCTTGCTCATACAAAGAAGAAGAACCAAGAATCAACATACTTAGATAACGGAATAGAGGTAGGAACATGTAAATAAAGCTATACTCAAACAAGGGCAGTGCCAAACATTGGCGCGGCTTTTATCTTATCTGTGTAGACTATTTTATTACTGCTAAGGTATTTCGTATTTAGGAAAAGGTTTTTTTATACGCGGAAAGTTTGTTGGTGTTGAGAAAACCTTAATATGCATTATCATCATAGGCTTTTAAAATCTATGATAAAAATGTTGTTAAACGTAATAAAGCTCATATTAAAATTTCTGATTATTTAGATGACAAAAAAGCTTAGGAACAACTGTCTCCAACTTCCTAAAAAACAATTTAATAGGTAAGAATAGAAATTGTAACATAGACTAAAAAAATATAAGCCAAGCAGAGATTCTTGCCAACTCTGTTTGGTCGGGTTGCGAATTGGTGTAGATTAAATAAAATGAAGAAACAAAGTGTGCTTGTTCTTATTGAAAAAATAAATTTTGACTTTGACTTTTGACTTTATGAAAGATGATTTAAGCAGCGTTTTTCAACGTTCGGCATTTACGAATGTGACTTGTAAGGCCGATACGGGAGCGCTCAGGTTTGACAGCATTATAAATTGTGTTGCTGGTGAGGATGTCAATATGCTTGAGTATGTAAGAATAAAACTTTTTATCAATATCCATCACGTCCGTCTGAAGTTGGCTTCAAGTAAATAAAAAAATTATAAATTGACACTATCATACAGCATCATGTAACCCCTAAACTAAGCAGAACTTGTATTATGGGAACCCCATGACTGGTAAACTACTTACATATATAAATTTTTATACATATTATACAGAGAAAACACCCAGACCTGAGACAAATATTTGCAAAACGTACAAACATTTGTCTCGCGGTGGAAATCGAACCCGCAACCTTCTGCGTCTCAGGCAAACCGTCGCCCGCTGCGCCACAGCCACAGAGGCCGTCAAAAAGAAGGGACATAGTTTTTTGACTATTTATATCAATGAGGTTGTTTATATATAATCTCATTGATTTTTAAACTATTTATCTCATCATCATCATCATCATCAGCCTATAGCAGTCCACTGCTGGACATAGGCCTCCCCGCCTTGAGCGCCATTGCGCCCTGTCCTGAGCTCGACGCATCCAGCTTCTACCAGCAGCCTTTCGCAGATCATCACTCCACCTGGCCGGAGGGCGTCCTACACTACGTTTGCCGAGCCGCGATCTCCACTCAAGAACTCGTTTACGGTTATCGGTTCTTCGGCAGATATGGCCAGCCCACTGCCACTTCAGCTTGCTAATTCTCTGAGCTATGTCGACAACTTTAGTTCTATGTCGGATAGTCTCGTTGCGGATTCTATCCTTCAGAGAAACTCCAAACATGGCTCGTTCCATAGCAAACTATTTATCTAAGGGACTATTTTTGTTTCAGATTGTTCTAGGATTGGTCGAATCGATCCCTGAGCCTTACTACAGAGGGACTAAGGTCAGTTATGTTAAGGCGATTGGACCTGCTTATCCTGCTTCATCTATGTTTTCACTGTTCACTTCCTTCCATCCATGACAACTCTACAAATCCAAGTGGTCTTTATTAAATAAAAAAAAATATTTCTTTAATTTAACTAAAAGTAACAGGTCTTTATCTGCTTAAATAAAAAAGCCCCGTATTCATTGGTAAACATTTGTTGATCAACATTGTTGACCTGTTTTTGTCGCTCGACGAGTGTGCAGTGATCAACTCTGCAACACGCAGTTTGCCAGCAACATGTTGACAGCAACTCAGCAACACGGTGATTCAAAATTATTTAGAAACAAATGTTTACAGGGTTAATACGTGACTCCAAAGTAGTAAAAAGCAGTGGAGTTTCTGTTTCTAATATTTCAAATCAATACAAACTGATTTGACTCGGTAGGTTAGGTATGTACTCCGTAAACATTTTCAAATTATTTGAGTAAGCACTGGCCACATTCCGACGTAATCAGTTGATTCTATTTCTAAATTTTATAATCACTGGCCACTATTATAGTATACATGATAAAAACCTTTTTTACTCCACTGCTCATCTTTATAAACACAAATGAGGTTTTGTATGTGTGTATCGGCGAGGTGGGAGCGGCCGGGCGGGTGGCATTCCTCTTGTGACCCACATAGCTTGATGCTGGTAAGCTTGCCGAGAATTGGCCTTTGGGATTATGGTTGAACCGTAAAAGAATGTACAGGTGCGTAGTACTAATATGTATCATGTGATAGGATTTGAAGTGTTGTAAATAAATGTGTCATTTTTCTAACAGGTAGGTATGTTAATTTTTTTAAATATTTTTAAACACAGAAAGGTTTGAAATAATAAAACTATTACTTATGTATCTTTGCCGTTGGTACCTACCTAGTTAAGTGTAAGTAAATACTTTTTTAAAAGTAAAAAGGTAGATATAAATTGCTATTGACAATAATATAATACCTAAGTGAACTTAAGTTTTTCATTTATTTTGTTCCTAGATAGAACCATACAAAACCTATTGGTTGTTAAATAGCACCAATATTCGTACAAATTGTTTATTCATTGTAGGAAATCAATTATTTCCAATCAACAAAATCATTGATCGTTATCTGCAGCAATAAAAACAGTCTAATTAAAAGTTGCCATTGCTATTTCCTCTCAATTCTCGGTACGCATTACTGGTATTAGCATTGCACCTTTTTATCACGCGAAGTCGGTCAGCACTCAACGCCATAAGAGACAAGTCACGAAACTGTTAACACACTGCAGCGATAACTAATAAATATATACTTCTGTAGTTTCACCGGACACGGCTTTTAGTCGCAAAAAATCTGATCAACAAAGTGCAAAAATTAGATTCATCATCATCAGCATAAAGCAACCTAATGCTGAACATAGGGCCTTCTGCTTCTTTTACTCATTGGCACATCTAGCTTCTACAAGCATCCTTTCACAGGTCATCACTCCACCTGGCTGTAGGACGTCCTTTTCTATGTTCCACACAAAAATTAGTATAACTTTGTTTTATTTTATTTTTGAGCAAATAATCTAAAGTATGACGATAATATCTTTATAACTCATTCTGTACAAAACTAACAAATAATCATCTGGTTCATCTAAAGTAGTTTTACCTCTGAGGTAATATCTTAGGTTTCTATTTCACTATTACCATATTCATAGACACAAAATAGGCAGCTACAAGTACAAGTAACACTCACGTTCAAGATTACTTCACAAAGATAAATCGCGTCTAATATAATGCTTCCACCCAACTAATACTCACATTTTAATGCAAATTACTAAGACCATTATTTTTTCAAAGCTGTTTGTCATTTGACTGTAACCTTGCTGTAAACGTGATTATTCACGTTTACCGACAATAACAACATCTTTAAGTACTCTGGAGTACCTAGTTTTCAATAGAATTATGGGTTGTTTATCTGTGCTTATGTACATAAGTCTAGTAAATTGTGTAATAAATATTGAAAATTGCTTATTACAATGTTTAAACATTAAAAAATTATATGATATGCCACCATCGTTTATTTTTTAAATCTTTATTTAAAGTGAAAGTACATAAACTTTACAAATTATCATGTCGAAATTATGTCCATACATAACTGCACGTTAAAAGTTTTGAAACTTGAAAAAAATATTTTTCGAACTCCCAACAGCCAATTCTCACATCTTTCACTTTAAACCTGTGTACCTGTATCGTATCTGTGACGTCACCGTCCTTCGAATTCCAGGGTTTTTTTCTTCATAGTTTCCATTCCCAAAACAATTAGGCGAACCTTTTGTTTTTATGACAACACTGTGTCGGGCTTCGGATTTGAATGAGGATTTTGAAGATGGAATTTGAAATGAGACTTTTGAATTTAGAATGGAACGCTTTTGGTCTTTTGTTTATTTGATGAATGAGCAGTTTTGCAGATGTTTAAGATCTTAATTTAAAGTAGGAGTAGGTACCAAATGTTTCTATGGTATAATTTTAAGTAGTAAACTATATTTGGATATCATCTTTTATTATTATTATTTTTTTATAATAAATAGGCTTACGTTTAACTGCATTTCGCCTGATGGTAAGCGAAGATGCAGTCTACGATGGAGCACGCTTGCCTAGAAGAAACCTGTTCACTCGAGACTTGAAGTCACCCAGATTATAATCATCGGGGAACACACATTCGGGTAGAGCATTCCACTCCTTGGCGGTGCGCATGATAAAAGTGGAGGAGAAGCGCTTTGTGCGCATGTGAGGTATATCTACCATATATCGATGTCGCCATGCAGAGCGCCTGGTTGTCCGGTAGTGAAATGGAGCTGGTGGAATTAAATTGTGCAGTTCCGCGGCACACTCTCCAAAATGCAACCGATAAAAAACAGAAAGACTGGCAACCTGGCGACGATGCTCTAAGCTCTGGAGTCTTGCGTCAACCAAATCCTCGTTGCCTATGAGCCTCTTGGCTCTTTTTTCGATTAACTCAAGTGCCTCAAGCTGTTATTTTGCTGAACCGTCCCAGAGGTGAGAACAGTATTCCATACACGAACGGACTTGTGCTTGATACAGGTTAAGCAACTGTCCTGGTGTGAAGTATTGTCTCACTTTAGCGAGAATGCCCAACTTTTTGGCGGCCAATTGTGCTTTGGACTCGATCTTGTAGGTAGTTAGATAACTAGATAGGTACCTAACTCAACCTATTCAACCTACTGAATGAAACGTTACCTTATTAAGAATAAGTATGTGAATTTACTCAATATTTTTCGCCTTTATTCCCTCTATCTATAATACATCTCTCATCTATAGTTTCCTCTGAACAAAACCTTCTAACTACAAAAGAAAAGGTTGCCCTCAATTACGTAAAATTTTGCCCCACCCTGTATAATTATAAGTAGTTTATCACTTTATCAGTTATGCATGTGGTTCCCATATTACAAGCTCTGCTTAGTTTGGGGATCCATGATGCTGTGTGATTATGATTAGTGTCCAAAATTATTTATGTTCAATTTAAAAAAAAACCAATCGATTAGGCCTTCCACCTTAAACCTATAATGTAGATACCTACTCACAGTATTCACAACTGATTTTTGTACCACCAAAGAAAGGCCCAGCAAACGATTCGACCAATCCTAGTACAACCCGACCCAATGCCCAAACATAGGAACTACGTCGCTACTTGCAGATAACTTCAGAGGGTCAAAGATACGTAATGAACTAGTGAGAACAAACTAATTTCATTAGCTATTTGGGAAACCATTTTTGTCATCTTGATCGTCGGTAGTGTTATTATGTTTTATTTTATTTTCTAGTGTTATTTTAAAAATAAATTATTTAAAATATTGGCAACCATTTTCTAGCGGTTTTGTATTGCTATAGCAGAACAGGACTTAACTGAAGACTGGATTACTGGGCTATAAACCGTACTACGTTGCCTCATATTATTATGAGCTTATACTTGATACTTACTTGCGAAATTGTGGAAAACTATCCCAGAAGCCACTGAATAAATAATCTGAATAACATTGCCAGGATTTAACAGATGTACACATACAGATTACTTACCAGTCTCTCTCTTTGGCCACAAATTATGCAAGGACTTGCTCTTCTTCAATCTGTTAAACAAATCCATTGTAATCCTCTATGGCATCAGTCATGTAGTTCCCCACTAGATCCGCTTACTTGAGGATACCAATATATGTGTGAAAATGTCCCGAAATATTTATTTAAGTATACACTTATATAATTTTCACAGCAACACGCATTCAAAAACCTTTACTTTTGTAACTAAAAATCACAATCACATCTAAAATAGGTATTGAATACTTTTTATTGGTTTTATTAACGTATAAATTCCCACGATTTGTAGTATTAGACTGAATTTGAATGAAGTAGATTAGGTACATTATTGATAACCGATTAGTGTGATATCGCAAGTATGTAGGTAGTTTGTTATCAGAACGCATATTTTAATATCTACGTGTCATATTGCTATGTTTATTAATGCTGTCTCCGATAGCCACGGTAGCTCTCGGACGCCAGAACACCAAACAGTATTCTAATGCAAAGAGGTTGGACCAGAAACTCTTTTCTGTTTCATACTCATCTTTATGCTTCTAAAGGGGAAACCCGACGCCAAAAAACCCCGTGCGTGGTAGACCCAAACATGTAACAAAACTAGTTACCTATGTAATTCAAGAAGTTTGCATAAATTATGATTATGACGTTTTGTGTCAAATTAACTGTTCGTTATTAGGTGTACTTTTTTATCAAAGCACTCATTAGTAGTAAGTCTTTCCAGTCCTAATAACCTACTTTATCTTATAAAGGTGAATGTTTATAAAAAGATGTGAGATGTGAAATATTTGTTCCTCCGTGCCAAAACTAATGGTCGGATGGAGCTGAAATTTTGCACATAATTTAATTCTAGACTGATATAACATATAAGCCACTTTTTATCGGGTTACCACGGCGGGCAGTAACTAGTAAATCAAATGGAATAGATTTTCTTTTCAAATAAACAAACCGACAGATCAATTAGATAGGTACTTATAGTAGGTACGCGTCGCGTAAAAAAGAACCTTGGAAGAAGTGTTTGCGCACGGGTAAATAATACCGATAAATCTCCTGTTGCGCACCTCTACTTGATAAGTCTTTCTTAATAACTGTCAATTTTATATATTTAGAATTTCAGTATTACGCCTCTGAATAATACAATTCTAAAATTGAAATGAAAATGTTATTCCTTCCTGGTACGTCGATGGGAGCGCGTTGATGTTTTTTTATATTGACCAAGCTTACAACAACTTTGTTGAATAGAAGACGAATGATCAATAATAATTTGATATAAATTTAAATTAATTAAAAATCCAATAAAATTTTATGTCCTTGTCCAACAGACCTGTTCAATACTACTACCAAATTGGCGATAATGTACACATAATGAAAATTATGTATTCGGTTTTGACCTTTATTCGGGAGTAAATTTCAAAAACACGTCAAAATTTTTCGTCGTTTATAAATGTCAATAATAAAGGCATTTTATTTTTGAATCCAGTATTTGCACACGCCACATAACTGTACGTGGACCGGATCGCCCCATACAAAATAGGACCTCTCCTTATGTGGTAACTGGCTGACACGCTATTCGAAGATATTTTGAATTTGGAATGTTTTATTTTTTTGTTTACGAAATCGAAATTCGAATTCAGTGTTTCGTTCGGATATGTTTATGGTCAAGTTTGTTGCTATTTGAGGATTTATTAGTTTCGGAACTTTATAAAAACTTTTGATTTTGGTCAGGTACGTTGATTGAGGCTAAAGTTACTATTTTAGGTTAGAAACTTAATAGATAATTATGTAAAAATATCTTAGCAGAGGTTGAATTGCCTCATATGCAAAACATGTGTAATGTGCAAAACATGTGTTCGTATCCTAAATAAGTAGACACATAAAACCCCATTGCAAGATTGCTGCGCACGTTATACACGACGCACCATGTCGTCCACGTTTTCATGCGTAGCGTGTGCGTGGGCTACAGTATAAACTAACACATTTTCATACAAAGCAAATCTTTTTCCATGTATTATCTGTAGGATGGTTACGAATATTTCAACCTGTCGTATCGTACACGTATCGTGAAATTCTGGCGTAGATTCAAAATAACGCTTCGTCATTAAGCAATATTTTACGTTACGTTGTAATGCTTATAATACGTCAGAGGCTCGATTACGAAGACTAACCAAAAGTTTTCGTATCGTAGACGAAAAGTTTTTGGCGAATGAGAAGGCGTAGATTCAAAATAACGCTCTGTAATTTAATTGGCTAACATTTTTCGTTTCTTTTATGATATGTCCGGGTTAAAAACTCATGATCACCCGACGCTTTGCAATTGGCTTAAATTTTTCATATAACTTATACGAGACGTAAAGTCGAAATATTTGTGATCGCTTTGTGATTGGCCAAAATTTTTCATTTCTCCTATGACACGTCCTGACGTCATTTGTACGTACCTGTAAAAATAATTACTATAGCCCCGAAAAGTTTCGTGATCGCACCACTGATGGCGGCTTTATAGGCACGTTTATAATTCTTACCTTACCATCGTAAAAGTTAAGATAAATCTTGTCTACAGATTACATCACTGAGTTACGACCAAAACGTTAACACTCGAGAAAGCCAGTTTCACTAGAAAAATTACATAAATATACAATCTCAGTGAAATGCAATTAAAATACTTTCTTAGACGTTAAAATAGTTAAGTATGTTTAATAAATTCATAAAGTTTTAATTTGCTTTAAAAACCGTAGGTAGTTTATTTAAAATAACGAAAATACGTACATCCTGACAATTGATTGAGCTGACTACATCGAGATATTTATACTCTACACTACTCTACTAAAAAAAAGTGTCGGCACCAAAACTCCGCGCACGCTGTCAATTCGCACTTTGAACACTTTTCAAGCGATCTGCGGGGTGATTGGCTATCTCTGTTGCAAACAGAAATGATTGAAACCGATCCTGTTTTTACAAACTTTGACATTTCATCCGTCGAAATTCAATGAACGTCAATTGACAAACTGTCACAGTTTGTTAAAACAGGATCGGTTTCAATCATTTCTGTTTGCAACAGAGTTAGCCAATCACCCCGCTGGGTGGTTTAGTTTCATTCACCTATGTATTCAAACTCAAACTAAAAATTTATTTATTCACCAAGTACGAATATTAAGGTACACTTAGAATCGTATTTTTTTTTAGTTTACACAAATTCGTTAGGCGACCAAACAGAGAAGAATTGGCAAACTCTGATTTTTTGGTTTGTATAACACTTTACGTTCAGGTAAAAAATTAGATTCATCTAATAAAATTGTACGTAAGACGCTGAAAGTATTTAGGGTAGGTATCTCAGTAAATTTAACCTAGAAACCTGACGTCATGAGAAATTAAATATTTGCTCACCTAATCTCATAATCCTTCATTGCGATACCTAGCTAGGTAGATACTAGATAGTTATCTCGTTGTCGCAATGTTAACTCGCAAAGTAGTTAAGTAAGTAAGCAAACCAATGTATCTAATGATGTCATTTGAAATAAGGACAGTTATTTAGAGTAATTTCTAGTTTGTCCTAAAAGCATACACAGTTCATGATGATCTCGCTAAGGCCACACCAGATCATCAGCAGTCTACTATATACGTGAACGCCATCGCCCCACTGCACGCGCGCGCCCCAAACCATCGAAGACCGTGCAGGCCCATGGAATTTCTATAAGCACTTACATACGGCTCTTGGGTGCACTGAAAACCGAATGAGCGACAACCGGAAGCGCAGGGACCCACAGTAGAGAGTCTACGCATAATACCAAGATGGTAGTAAAGGAAGAAGTGGAGGGGGTGTGTTTTCGCACCGGCAAATACGGATAAATCGCCTATTGCGCAGTTTCCCCTCAGCGTTCTGGAAACCGAATGAGCGACAATCGGAAGCCCCAAGAAACCGATAGTAGAGTCTACGCATAATACCAAGATGGCAGCGTAAAGTAGCATTGCTACAACAACACCCTGAGCCTCGGCGGTAGTTGCCCCCGCGAGTTGATACTAGGATAAAGACAGATGTTGAGGCCATTTAGTAGCCCTAGCCAGAGCGGAGGACTTTAAAAACTTCGGCACTAGTTCACCACTGGTTTATAGAATGAGATGTTAACTTGTAATACATAAGTCGTCATATTAAATATTGAGCTAGAGATTGCCACTGGCAAGAATGAGATGTTAACTTGCACTACATAATTCGTCAATACCCAATTGCTGCCAAAAGAAAGCTTCTTGATACCCGTATCCTGCCATGCCTGACTTATGGATGCCAGACGTGGTCTATGTCCTAAAAAAACATCCAAAAACTTAGAAAATGCCAACGAAGTATGGAACGAAGTGTTTTAGGAATCAGACTAATAGACAAAAGACGGGCTTCCGAAATACGGAAAAAAA
This sequence comes from Horisme vitalbata, assembly GCA_951804965.1. NCBI lineage: Eukaryota > Metazoa > Arthropoda > Insecta > Lepidoptera > Geometridae > Horisme > Horisme vitalbata. Next base: position 4,700,883 of record OX638093.1, read on the forward strand.
GAGTAAAGGACGTCATTGTTAAATTAAAACAACTTAAATGGAGATGAACGGGTCACATGATCAGATGCCATGTAGATAAATGGACCAATACAATAACTGAATGGACACCAATCGAAGATAAAAAAAGGAAAAGAGGAAGACCAACGAATAGATGGGGGGATGAAATTAAGAAAGCTGCATGGCCTGCTGACGGAACAGACTTGCAAAAAACAGAGAGGAATGGATAAAGCTGGAAGATGGCCTTTGCGTCATTAGGACATGCTGAATAAAGGAAACAATGTGCAAAACGAATAATAATTGTTATAATAAGTAAATGTAATATTTCAGTAAATAAAGGCTCAATAATAATAACATAAGTCCGTCATATAACATTATTGAGTAAATATAACGTAGACGAGTAGGACCTTCCAAAGTATTTAGTCTACATCCCATACCATCTACGTCTAGATAATACTTCATCTACTCAAAACCAGAATTCAACTAGTTTTTCTACTATTAGCTATCTTTAAGAGACTGGCCGTAATTAAGGCTGTTTGAATAGTAATGAGAATTTAGTTGAGACTTGTCCTCAATCTCTCTAATTTGATTCTAGGCTTTGGTCACGGTTCCGAGAAAGGATTTTATTTTATTTTACAGAAGATGAAAGTTTATTTCTCAAAGATATTATGATAGAAACAGAGAAGCATTGCGATTTGCGATGCAAATTACTAAAATTAGCAACCTTTTCTTTATTATTAATCAATTTCAAAAAAGGAGGAGGTTTTCAATTCGGTTTTATTTTTTTACTACTACGCCTTCGCTCGTGTGGTATCCGGACAAAAGGTACGTATACCTATATATATAAGGTCTAGAACATCATATTGTGTGCAGTATCAATGCAATCTGTTCTGTAGTTTTAGCGTGAAGGAGTTACAAATATTTCACATCTCTCGAAGTTGAAGTGATTGATAATGTATAAAGCTGTAAAGGTCATTTTCAAGAGCAAGATGTAGGTAGGTAAGTCTTAGCTGGCTTGCCAAATCAACACTATGGGACGCTGTGGTACCTGGGACATTGTTAGATGGAGTAGACTTCAGCACCTATACCATCCTCTCAGCCTAGTCGGTCTTACTCACAGGGAAGACATGGTCAATAAGTGTGGAGCTGACTAAGCTGCTGATAGACCCTCTGTAATATGGCGTTTTTTCACTCTATTTTATTTTGTACCTACATATTTTTTTTAAATTCAACAGTCATACAAAATTAATTTATATTCTGAAAGTAACATTATTGCAAAGATTGAAAATTTAAAAAATACAATTTTTGGGGCAATTCATCCTCAAAAAAATAAATCTTAAAAATAGTTCATTTCGTGTGTTGTCGCTTTCAATGCATGAATTCATTATATTTTTTTGTGTTAGTTTTCATTTAATTTTAGGGGAATAGGATTTGTAGTTTCAGAAAACAATACGAATAATGTTTGTAGTGGAAAATCAATTTTCCCGAAATTCTCCATACAAAACGCCAATTTCATAATATGTAAGGACCTATTATGAAATTTATTTGACAAAAATTAAAAGCAAATAACCCCATGCATGATTGATAAACGCTGTAATTCATCACTTTTATTGAACACTAACTGCTGACGATGTTTATAAACATCCGTGCACTTGTTCATGATTTACTGGTGCAGATCAGTGAAGTGAGACCGCATGAAAACATCATGCTTCATTGCCTGCCGCTAGTTTACCCAATTTCAATTGATTTTCAATTGAATATCTTGCCTTTTACATGGTCCCCTTATCCAAAAGGGGCTTTTTTGTGCACAAAAAATCTATTTAGGGCTATGAAAACAAAACTCAAATTCATTAAACCATTATAATGTTCCCAACGAGCATAACTGTTTGTACAAATGTAAAAACCTATTATTGGCCTTAATTTAACTAAGGTTCATACTCTTAATATCTAACTTAAACTGTATCGCTGTTGGTTTTTCTAATAAATAAATAAATAAATAAAAAATTGTGTTTTTTATTTCGTGAATAAGTTAATTTCTTAAAATACATTTAGCCCCAGACTGAGCACAGCCTGCATTAAGAGAACCACATGACTGATATACGTGTATGGAAGTAAGTACCTACTTACGTAATTGGTTAATAGATAATAGCTAGGACGCCCTCCGACCAGGTGGAGTAAAGATTTGCGAAAGTCTGCTGGTAGAAGCTCGATACGTCAAGCTCAGGACAGGGCGCAATGGCGATCACTAGAGGTGGTCTATGTCCAGGAGTACACTACTATAGGCCGATGATGATGATGATGATAGGCAGTAAAAATACCTAAGTTTGGTAGGTAGTAGATAACTATATCTACAGCCAGCCTTCGTCGTGTAGAAATACCGTTATAGTACCTACAATGTGATATTTAGTCTCGCTTTTATTATCTATCTGTGTTTATTTTACACTTAACTGTGCGACTGCGCAATACATTGCGGTGGTTAACTTTAATTCGATGTTTATCTCAATCTTTAATAACTACCTTTTTTACTTATATTCTTGTTTTTAGCTTAAGGTTAATAGATACACATATTGATAATTCAAACATAACCTGTCGAACCCAGTTTAACCGGATGTTATCGATATTTTTTTTTGTGAAAAAGATGACTACCCCCAAAATCTTATTTGTGATCGTGTATGTAGATACTTGACTTACCTACCTACTTAGTATAAATACCTAAGTTAGTTTTTAGGTAGGTAGGAATTAAAAGGTAGTACGTTGGCCGATGCGAATGTCATTCGGTTCATCATCATAATTCTATATAATAAAGATTAATGTAACTTAAGTAGATGTAGAACTCATTTCTTGGATAACTTACCTTTTCGCGACTTCCAATACAATTTCCTCAGGTAAAATACTGCGGCCACCAGCAAAAGTGCAGCCACGAAGGCCCCTATAGCAGCCCCAACGACACTGCCAACCCCATAACAAGACACCTCTTGCCCAAAAACACTGGGTACCAAAACCGTCACAAAAACAAAAATAACACGCATTTTCAAAAATCACACATCACTATGGCACATAGATTTAGCTCACCGAACACCGGTCACATTCCTGATTTGAATTTAAATGTTGTGTTTTTTTTCACGCGCGAGGCAAGAGTGCACCGCAGCATACAGACAGCGCGGTCGGCTGTGAACTGGCCACTACTCGCGAGGCTGTATGTTCGTTGTTTGGCCACCACCACACACCGGTTTGGTTGTGAAAAGGCTTTGATTGTGGGACAGAGAGCGTGTGGAACGTGTTTAGACAGCGGAATATCTATTCTTTTACTACCTATCTACCTACTAAGTAAACGTATACTTACCTACATACTGAGTTTGAGTAGGAGGTAGGTACTTTATGATATGTATGACATCTACTAACGACGCACAAGATAGATTACCTAGAGTGGTAGGAATGAGGGTTAAGGATTAGGTAGGTAGGCTAGGTAGGTAACTAAACTACCACAGCTGACAGCATCTACCTTTATTGTTAAAGTTTGTTAGGTAAACAATTGATGTTTCCATGTGGACAAAATGTCTTTAATTACGATTTACTGCGGTCTCTGTGGCGCAGTGGGCAAAGATCCGCCTGAGACGCAGAAGGTTACGGGTTCGATTTCCGCCGTGGGACAAATGTTTGCATATTCTGTTGATATTTTTCTCGAATCTGGGTGTTTCCTTTGATATGTATGCATTTACAAAAAAAACTATATACCTAATATGTAAAAAATGTGGTTCCGATAATCCAAGCTCTGCCTAATATGGGGCTACATGATGCTGTGTGATAACATCCAGCATTATTTATTTATTTATATAAATATAAAATAATGCTGGACATTAACATCGTGTAGCTCCAAACTAATCAGAGTTTGTAATATTGGAACCACATCTTCTTCTTCTTCTTTCTTATGAGCTAGTGACCAACTCTGGTGTCGGAGTTTTTAGGCCGCCCGAAGACCTCCGACATGGCTTAACGACTGAAAAGCCGGGACCAACATCTTAACTTGCCTTCCGAAGCACGGAAGCGCTCAAATCTAAATGGAACCACATGTCTGATGCTTATATTTGTTGTACTTATTTTGTTTAAACACTTACCTACTAACATATTGTTGTTCATTTTGATAAGCAAGCCAACCACATTTTTTTAAAAGAAAGCACCCAGATCCGAGACAAACATTTGCAGAAATATTTGTTTCGCGGTGGGAATCGAATCCGCAACTTTCGGTGTCTCAGGCGGGCTTCCCCCTACTGCGACACGAAGGTCTTCCCATAAATTTAAATGAAGCTCAGTATTGAGACCCCTGGGGAAAATGTCCCCAGTGGGAACATTTGCTTTACAGTTTGATCTCATCTTTCTTTACATTCCTTGTCAAAGTTATTTTAATACTGCCATCTAGTGGTGATTAGTAAATTTATGAGCGCTTAGGTCTACCTAGATGTCGCTGTCCAAAACAGTGGAAGCAAGGAGTTTTTATTAAGGGAGTGCGCGCTTTGACCTATGATTTGTGCCTTGAAAAGAACACACAACAAGACACAACCCGTCTTTGGGAGGTTTGTTGTGTCTCGTTTCCTCATAAGTGTAACAACAGTAAAGAGCATTTATAACGAGAAAATCAAACACAAAATATTTGATTTAAGCGCGCACTCCCTAATAAAAAGTTCTTGCGTGGAAGACTTAATCATTTATAAAGTCCATGGCATCTGATATACCTACCACCACTTAGTAACCAAAGAACTATGAATAAAACATAGAGAGACCCATAAAATTCATTCATGCTCCGAATATCAACTGGCTGATCTCTACTTTCTTATGTCCAATAACATCAGTTAGAAAGAGATGTACGAAGTGTCGTACATATTTTGAACGTTAACAATCGTCAAACGTCATCCGTTCGTTTGTCACTGTCAGATAAATTAATTGGCTGTCACTGTGTAAGTGACAGTCTGCTCGGCTTTCTTTTTAGTTTTCTCATTTCCGTGGCTTGCTATTCAAGACTTGGATTTGTCTGGCCTTGTGAAGTAAATAACCATCAAGCCACATACATTTTAGTTCTTTTATGTATCATGGAGAACGATATTTTGGACTCACTGAATGATATAGGGTAAGTTTTTCTGCGGGGTTTATACAGTTTTATCGATCTTGCTTTGAGTCTAACCTAATTCGACATCAACCTCAAAGATCAACCTTTCTTTAGTTTGTTTAGTAAGTTTACATTTCGAACGAACATTATCTATAAGAAACTGAAACAGCGTTTTTCGTTCGACTAGCTTACACATTACATTGCGTTAAGATACCACTGTGCCGGCCGGCCAGTAGAAGGAACTCGTTGGTATGGAAACTATTAATGTAATACCTATTTAGTCTACTAATATGTAATATATAATACTAGGTTTCGCCCGCGGCTCGCTCGCCTAGTACGACGATAAAAAGTACCCTATGTATTAATCCAGGTCAAACTATGTGTAACTATGTATGTAATCCAAATCTTTTTGAGTTGAGTGGAAACAAACATACTCACGACGATTTGCGAAAGGCTGCTGGTAGAAGACTGATGCGTCGAGCTCAGGACAGGGCCCAATAGCGCTATAGGCTGATGATGATGATCATGAAACATCCTCACATCCCCACACAACTAATTTTCACATTTATAATATTAGTGTGATCTTTTCTAGCTACCAAGGCCCACTTACTGATGAAGTGGCTTTTGCCAAGGCTCTGGATGGAGGGCCAAAGTCCTTGGAGTTTACTAAACTGGTCCACATCCTAGCTGAAGAGTTGAAATTACTCTGTAACCTGGAGGAGACCATCAATTTGATCAGCACTCCTGATGAGAGTAGCTCCTTTCTATTGGAGCTTAGTTCGTTTCTGAAGGAGCTGAAATGTCCATACAAATGCTTGGTTACTGGTATGTATTATTTACTAGCTACCGCCTGCGGCTTCGCTAGCATGGTATCCTGATAACGAGTAGCCTATATGTTTATCCATGTCATAACTATGTATATTCCAAGTTTCATCCAAATCCGTTCAGTAGTTTTTACGTAAAAGAGTAACAAACATCTATATGTATGGATGAGGTCACAAACTTTCACATTTATAATACTAGCTTCCGCCCGCAGCTTCACTCGCGTGGTACCCTGATAAAAAGTAGCCTATGTGATTATTCAAGTCACAAACTGTGTATATTCCAAGTTTTTCCAAATTCAGTTCAGTTGTTTTTGCGTGAAAGAGTAACAAACATCATCCATTCATCTGACATATTTTCACATTTATAATATAAATATTAAATAAATAAATAATGTTGGATATTATCACACAACATCATCTAGCCCAAATTAAGCAGAGCTTGAATTATGGGAGCTACATGACTGTTAATCAGTGATCGGAATTAGGCGGGCTAAAATATCTAATGTCCGAAAAATAACAGAAACAACATGGAGACACCTTAGGACTAAATATTTTGGCCAATCTTCTCAGTTTTCGTTTTTTTTTTACTTAATATCGATTAATAGGTGTACACAATTATAGCGAAACACAGTTAAAACAAAGATTTGAATTTGTTCACAATATTAATATTAATTGTATTTACTTACTGCGACAACAGTGACAATGTTTAAATTTTTTGCCCGAATAGGGCCGAATAAAATTGTTGAACTAAGGAAGTCTCCACACTTTGTTCTTTTAACTTTTAGTATTTTAGCCCACCTAATTGCGATCACTGGTTATAATACATGGAAACAAGCATTTGTATCATGACAGGTTAAATCCTTTAGATGATGATGCAATGGTACTCTGTATTCTAGGTCACATGTCATCCCGACTGCAAAGCAAGGAGGACCGACTCCTACTCCTCGATTACTTAGTATCCGAACTCATGGCTGCAAGAATGGTGCAGGTTGACAACCCTAAGGAGAAACAGGGCAGTGCTATGGAGATTGTTATGGTAAAATTATTTATTTTAACTTTAGTTTCAATTTCAATAGCCTTTTTAGGCTGCGGCATATTGAGCCACACGACGCGATCACAAGTTGCGGACGAGTTCCTTGTGGCCGCGCTTTATCGCTCTGATCGCGCGCACACTTGGCCACAGAAGCCGGCTTTTTACCGGCGCTCGCGTTAGTTAGTAATGTTGTGTATTTGATTGTAGCTGATGGTATTTTTGTATAACTAATGTGGGTACTTAAATAAATGCTAGTTTTGTTACGAACTCGATATGGCGTGTATCTTTTAGTGGCGACTACGGAAAATAAACTGTAATTGTGCTAAAATGGCATTCAATATGACGAATATTGTGTTGCCCGGGCCGTTTAATGCCAAAACTGATGTGTGGCGTGATTATAAGGACCAGTTACTGTGTGCGCTCGACGCGGCGGGACTCGCTCGACATGTGACGAAAGATGAAGATAAATCGCGCTCTTTGTTTTTGTCACAATGCGGGAAAGACACATATGCCCTAATTGCGTCCCTTTTAGTGCCGTTACGCCCTTCGGAAGTGAAGTTTGGTGAAATATTGGCCATTTTGGACCAGTTCTATGAACCGGAAGTGAATGAAATTTTGCAAGCGGGTAAATTTCATAAACGGGCACAGTTACAAGGAGAAAGCGTGCAAGACTTTGTGGCTGCAATAAGTGCGTTGTGTGCCAAGTGTAACTTTGCTGACTTGAAGCGCCAAGTACGGGACAGACTAGTGTTAGGGGTGCGCGACGAACGCTTACGCCGGGAGTTGTTGAAAACGAATGGACTTACATGCGAGAAAGCTGTGCAGATGTGTCTGAACCACCAGGCGACATTCGAATACATGTATCCTGGCCAGAGTAAAGAAGAAAGTCAAAGCCAACCTAGTATGTCTCAGGCACCGGAGCCAATGGAGATTGGCAGATTAAAGTCCAATGATTGTAAACATTGTACTCGGATACACAAAGCAGGCGAGCGGTGTACGTTTGTGAAAGCAAAGTGCTTTAAATGTCAGAAGTATGGACATATCGCTAGAGCTTGTGACAAGAAAGCAAAAGTACACCAAGTGGAAGATATTGAAGAGCCTACTTCGGGATGTGAAGACATGATGGGTGTCTATGTGTGCACGGACAGTTATAGACCTCCGATAAAAGTAAATGTTGTCATTGATGGGGCAAGTTTGGTGATGGAAGTAGACTCTGGCGCGTCTCGCAGTATAGTGTCAGAAAATACCTTCAGGAAGTTGTGGTCAATACCTCCAACGCTGCAGAAAACTACAGTGAAATTAGTCACATGGACTCGAGACTCTCTAAAAGTAGTAGGTGTGGCTAATGTACGCGTAGTCTTGGGCGGTAAAGAGGCTCAGTGTGAACTGGTAGTGGTGTCTGGTAACGGACCTAGCCTGTTGGGTCGCAACTGGTTTCAGTCATTAGGCCTACAAGTGACTGGCCTATACTTAAGGAAGATTTGGTGCCTTTCATGAATGAATATCCTGATTTGTTTAAAGAAGAATTGGGCGCATATAAAGGCCCGTAAGTGTCTCTTCACCTGCGTCCAGACGCAATACCACGCTTTATGAAAGCACGCGCTGTGCCTTTTCCTTTGAAGCGGCAGGTAGAAGAGGAACTGAACCGATTGGTAGACACGGGGGTATTGACACCGCTTAGATACTCTGAATGGGCTACACCTTTAAGAATAGTGAAGAAAGATGATGGATCTTTGCGAATCTGTGGAGACTATAGGTCTACAGTTAATGCTTGTATACAAGTGGATAGATACCCACTGCCAACGTCAGTGGAAGCCTTTGCAAAGCTAAGTGGAGGCCGAGTCTTCAGTAAACTCGACTTGAAGCAAGCGCACGCGCAAGCAAATGAAGGTTGATGATAAAGCGGCCGAGTTGTTAACTCTGAATACACCCATTGGCCTTATGAGAGTGAATCGCCTGGCATTTGGTGTTAGTGCGGCGCCGTGCATTTTTCAGCGGGTAATGTCTTCAGCTTTGGCAGGCATGGATGGCGTGGCGTGTCTACTGGATGACGTGGCGGTGGCTGGTGCGACGCTGGAACAGCATAATCAGCGGCTGCGCCAGGTGATGCAGAAGTTGACAGATTTGGGATTTAGACTGAATAGCAAAAAGTGTGTTTTTGCTGCCAATAGCATCACATTTTTGGGACACATGATCGATGGCGAGGGACTTCATCCAGCACCCGCAAAAGTCAAAGAAATACAAGAGAAATCAGCTCCTACAAACAAGGAAACACTGAGGGCTTTCCTCGGTTTGTACAACTTTTATCAAAAGTTTTTACCCGATAGAGCGACTTTGTTGGAGCCGTTGTATCGGTTGCTGGAAGCGAAAACGCCCTGGAAATGGGGTGAAGTCGAGCAGAAAGTGTTTGAGAAGGCTAAGCTATTGCTATCATCGGATCTCACATTGGTGGGATATGACCAGTGATCGGAATTAGGTGAGCTAAAATACCTAAAGTTCGAAAAATAACAGAGACTAAGTGGAGACGCCTTGCGACTAAATATTTTTCCGGGAAAATTTTCCCGGGTTTCGAGAAATTACTTAGGTCCATCTAAAATTAATACAGTAAAATAACAATCGAATTAATTTCCTCTTCTTATTATTGATAACAAGAAGAGGAAACGAATTCGATTGTTGTAAAAAACGGTAAGCACGATTTTTATTGTTTTCAACAAATAAAATGAACGATGTAAGTAAGCGCGGAAGCTAATGTGATTTATAAACCAGCTTTAGTAAATAGCTATAGTAATAAAAACATTTATTTAAGCAAGGGAATAAAAAAGCCATTTTATAGTTTTTGTACCATTTATTCATTTTGTACAGATAATGGAACTCAAAATCAATAATTAAGAAAGTAACCAGTCCTACCTAAGATACACAGTCGGAACTCTAAACATTATTTCCATTGATGTTGAATTTGTCCCTTAATCTGAATCGCTAACGTTTTCATCATGGACGGAGTATAAAGAAATATCTTCGTCCGGAGAATTAAAGAAAATCATTAGGAGTTTTTCCATATTATCTATTTTCAAACGATTTCTTTTTGTACTTAAAATCCATTTATACGTAGAGAAGGACCTTTCAACATCAACTGAAGTTACAGGTACATATTTATAGAATGACAATAATTCATTTTCATTATCTAATCCTTTATCTATATTTTCACAAATGTCTCTTAATGCATCTAGATCGGGATTTCTGTCCATAACGTTTTCTAATTTTTGTTTTACTGGTTCAGAAGAACACCAGCTTAGAACAATTCTTGCTTCATCAAAAATATGGAAAGATTCCGTCAACAATAAGTTAGACTTTTGCAATTTTTTTAATGAAATTTGAATTATTTTAAAATATTCGTCAATGTAATCTAAATCAGTTTTTAAACTTTCTTTTCCTAGGACAGTTTTAGCATGCCTGATAGACAAAGAATCAGAACTTCTTAGAAGTCTTACAATAGTTTTTATTTCTTCGTAATATTCAGCATAATACGAAGCTGCTTCTAGCCATGTACCCCACCTTGTTATGACAGGTTCAGGTGGCAATGGCAGGCTCGGAAATTTTTCCCTTAACAATTTTACTCTATTAGGAGCCTTTAAAAATATTTTTTTTACATTTGAAATTAAAGTATCCACATCCGCATATTGTGTCCGTATTTTTTCTGCAACGCGGTTAAGAGCGTGTGCTAAACAGGTAACATGTATCATATTTGGCAAGGAGTTCTTTAACATTCTTCCTGCTTTTAACATATATGCTACGCTATCAGAACATAAAACTAAAACATCTCCTACTTTGTCTTCATACGAGTCTCCCCACATATTTTCTAGGCATCCAATCACAAAATGAGCTATTGTCTCTCCATTTACTTTTTCTAACATTTTGCAAGCTATTAAAAATGGTTTGTTTGTTGCGAGATTTAAAGGTTTTACAAGAAAATTTACAATATAACGACCTAAATAGTCGGTAGTTTCATCTAGAGATATCCAAAGTTTCTGATTAAGAACATGGTCATGGATTAATGCAATTTTTTTTTTAAAAACTACGTCTAAATAAACCTTTCTCAATAACGATTCATCGGGAATCCTTTTAACATTTGTACATTTACAACACATATATTTCATTAAAAAAGTTTTAAACTCTGGTCGATTTACTCGTGACCAGGGTATGTTACACAATATAAGAAATTGTATTAAATCTAAATAAAATTCTTCGTTCACTTGCCTAGCAGTACCTTGATGTTTTGGTCCGTCAATATGCCTCTGTATATTGCTTTTTTTGCATACAATAGAATTCTCACATTTAGAACAAAATATCGTGTTGCTAGCGGGGTCGTGGTACAATTCGGGGTGATCTCTAATCCACGACTGTACAATCCCGTCGGTAGGTTTGGTCGCCATTTATTTGCTAGTTGCGTTGAGGCAGAAAAATTACTGAAAACAATGAGACAAATATATAGTTTCTACACTTTTCCAGGGACGTCTTCGCGTAAAATATAGTTTGATGATAGAATTGCCAGTAGCTCCAACATTTGTGCACGAACTCAAATATAAAACACTGAATAAAATTCCATAAATAAATAGTTGCATAAAATTGTTTGAATTTGGTAAATTTATCAAAAGCAGTCTAATATTTAGAATGTTTTAAAAGTGTAGTACAAATCAAAGACTTACCAAGTAATTTGATTGCCGTAAAGCGCAGTAAATTTCTGGTTGCAGTAAATCGTAGTCCGTAAATTCAAGCCAAGGTAGATAGGTACAAGTAGTGATATGGTTGCAATAAATCGCAGTCCGTAAATTCAAGCCAAGGTAGTTATGTGAAGCAGATCCAATAATCGATACGAAAACAGGTTAATAAAATATTCACGAGTCTAAGATACACACGCTGCCGAGGTAACTACAGAAGTGATGCACGCACGCATACAAGTTATGACGCCGTTTGGATGCAAAACACCCTCACCCTTCAACCCTTTTGTCATTGTTTACTTAAACAATGATTCGTTTCCCAGAATAGCCAAAGCATGCTGTCCCTTTCTTAGCGTTTGTTGTTGTTGTTTATCACTGGTTTGCTGTGTATTGCTACAAACACTTAAAGGGACAGCATGATTTGGCTATTCTGGGAAACGAAAACATAGGCGAATCCAGTTTTTTACCTGAGTTAATAACAAAATAAATCTTATTGAAGTTTGTTAAAAAGGAAAATTAATTCAGTTAGTTTTCTGTATGAATAACATTAATATTAAATGTACTTAACTGATATCCTAAAACTTGGAACAAATTCCCAATTTCCGGGAAAGATTTCCCGGAAAAAAATGTTAATGGTAAGGAAGTCTCCATTTTTTTTGACTCTATTCTTTGAACTTTAGGTAAATTAGCTCACCTAATTCCGATCACTGGATATGACTTAAACAGAGAGTTACTGCTCATATGTGACTCCTCGGAGTATGGAGTTGGCGCTATCATAGCACATGTCATGGATGATGGAACCGAGAGACCTATCATGATGGCGTCGCGTACTCTACAGACACATGAGCGAAGGTATGGACAGATTGACAAGGAAGCGTTGGCAATTATGTTTGGATTGTTGAAATTCCATGAATTCCTAGTTGGGCGCAGATTTTGTATTGTAACAGATCACAAGCCACTGGTTGGCTTGTTTAATCCGGCTAAACCCATACCTGATCAGATTTCGCCGAGAATGCTACGATGGTCTTTGAAGCTGGCTTGTTATGAATATACTATTAAGCACAGACCAGGGAAATATATTGGGAATGCGGATGCATTGAGCAGGTGGACTGCACCGTCTATGGGAACGGTGGCTGAGGAAAGGCTTAAAGAAGTATTGTTGTTAGAAGAACAACCAGCGGGCTGGAATCTTAGTGCAGAGAGGATCGCTACAGAAACAAAGAAAGATTCTTTACTTCAAAAAGTTTTATTCCATGTCCTTCACGGCTGGCCGAATAAGATCACTGACCCAGCTTTGCAGCCATTTTGGACCAGAAGAGAGGCTCTTTCACACACTAAAGACTGTTTATTGTGGAGTAACAGAGTCATAGTGCCAGCTAAGTTACAAGAGCAGGTACTGAAAATATTACATGCCCCACATGCGGGTATAGTCCAAACGAAGGCATATGCAAGAGGCTATGTGTGGTGGGTCCAGATGGATAACCAAATTGAACAGATGGTGGCCAGCTGTGAACAGTGTCAACTGGTAAGAAATAGTCCTCCAAGAGATCCACAGACTTGGGTTATGTCGGAAAAGCCATGGCAGAGAGTTCACATTGATTTTGCTGGACCGTTTCATGGGAAAACATTTTTTGTGTTGATTGATAGCTACAGTAAATGGATGGAAGCAGAAATAGTAAACACTATGAGTAGTGGAGCAGTAATAACGGTGATGAGAAGAATTTTTGCATCACAAGGGTTGCCCGATGTAGTGGTATCTGACAATGGTAGAGCTTTCACTTCAGAAGATTTTAATAGGTTTTTGCAGAAAAATTATATCAGACATTTGCTCTCCCCACCGTACCACCCGGCGACTAATGGGCAGATTGAGAGAGCTATACAGACATTTAAGAATAAAATTAGGAAAATGGAGACTTTAAATCTACCCTGGAGCGAAATGTTGAGCAAGGTGCTCTATTATATGCGAACGGTACCAAATAGCTCTACTAACAAAACTCCGGCCGAGATGCTCAACGGCCGAAAGTACAGAACGGCGATGTCGATACTCCACCCTGAGTCTGCACCGAACCGCGGCGAGATACAGCTGGAAGCGGCGGCGCAGCGCGCGCCCGCCAGGAGCTTTGTGGTTGATCAACCAGTGCTGATTCATATGTATGGAGCCGGGCAGAAGTGGCGGAGGGCCACAATAGAGATGTTGGAAGGACCTAGCTCATACAGGGTGAGGACGGAAGATGGAGAGTTTAAAAAAAAAAAAAAAAAAGTAAAAATTCATTTATTCAGTAGGAACTGTATAGTACACTTTGAAACGTCATTTTTTTTAATTTACCACCAATTCGTAACGTGACCAAACAGAGAAGAATTGGCAAGAAACTCTGCTTGGCTTATATTTTTTAAACGTCATTGTACTTAATATCTATTACATTGTTTTTGATGGAGTTGGAGGCAGTTTCATCCCAAGCTTTTTTGTCATCTAAATAATCAGATATTTTATAATAAGCTTTATTACATAGATTACGTTTAACAACATTTTTGAATTTATTTACAGATAGATTAATCACATCATTTGGTATTTTGTAAAAAAATCGTACAGACATCCCTTTAAAAGATTGACTAACTTTATGGAGCCTTACAGTGGGAACAGCTAGTTTATCTTTATTTCTAGTGTTAACATTATGATAGTCGCTATTTTTCTTGAACATATTAATATGTTTTCGGACATACATTAAGTTTTCTTAAATATATTGGCACGGCACTGTCATAACATTTATTTCTTTAAACTTAGTTCTAAGTGATTCTCTGGGGCCCATATTATAAATTGCACGAACAGCCCTCTTCTGCAACACAAATATGGTGTTGATATCTGCAGCATTCCCCCACAACAAAATGCCGTACGACATAATGCTATGGAAGTAGCTGAAATAAACTAGTCTAGCCGTTTCTACGTCAGTAAGTTGACGGATTCTTTTGACTGCGTATGCTGCAGAACTGAGTCTGTTCGACAACCCATCTATGTGAGCGCCCCATTGAAGCTTATTATCTAAAGTTATGCCTAAAAATACAGTACTGTCCACAAGATTTAGATCTTCATCTTTTATTTTAATGTTAGGTTTAACTTGTTTAACATTTGGTAATATAAATCTCATACATTTTGTTTTAGTCTCGTTCAGTAATAAATTATTTACATCGAACCAATTAACAACTTTCGCTATTGCATTGTTCACGTCGTCAAAATTGGTCTGCCGTCGCTTTAATTTAAATAAAAGTGACGTGTCATCCGCAAACAATACAATTTCGTGGTTGTCTCTCACAAGTTGAGGTAGGTCGTTGATGTAAATTAAAAATAAAAATGGTCCAAGTATTGACCCTTGCGGAACACCCATCTTTACTACAGATCCCGGAGAACATTTTCCATTTACGTTTACTTTCTGTATTCTGTCAGATAGGTAAGAAGTGAGAAGGGCTAAAGCCATACCCCTGACGCCATAGTGATCAAGTTTCCTGATTAATGTTTCATGGTGTACGCAGTCAAATGCCTTAGACAAATCACAAAAGATGCCTAAAGTATCATGTGAGTCCTCCCAGGCATCGTAGATATGCGATACCAACTCAACACCGGTATCAGTTGTTGATCTGCCCCGCGTAAATCCGAATTGTTTGACATCTAGTAAGTTGTTAAAGTTAAAATGGCTTTGCAGTTGACTGAGAATAAGCTTTTCAAAAATTTAACTAAATGTTGGCAGTACTGATATCGGTCTAAAGTTAGTAGGGTCAGAACTACTACCGGATTTAAATAAAGGTGTTATTTTACTATGTTTCATTAAATCAGGAAACTTAGGAAGTTACATCGTCGACATGCCGATCAGATACTGGCAAGAACTATACGTACAGAGTCAAGATTGACTGATAACCGAGATGGGTTGGATTCAGACTCACAACCACCTGATGAGCTGGTTGAACCGCCTATTGACATACCGCCCTCAGAGAGGTGGCCAGACATGATAGGCATACCTAATAGTGATGATTTAAATTTGCTTGGTTAATTTAAAATGTTTAATGTTATATATTGTTTATATTATTTTTTGGTTTGTATCAAATTATAGAAGGAAGGTATGTTGTGTATTTGATTGTAGCTGATGGTATTTTTGTATAACTAATGTGGGTACTTAAATAAATGCTAGTTTTGTTACGAACTCGATATGGCGTGAATCTTTTAAGTTACACACGTCAGTCTTGCTGCAAGCACTCAAACGAACGCTCGTCAAGATGTCGGCGGATTTCGATGTAGATGTTTTTAGCCCTGCTACGACTGCAGGACGGAATTTAGCCAAAAGTGATTGGTGGCCGCCACTAAGCCACTAGGAGCTGCGATTGGTGGCTGCGTCTAGTGGCTTGACTGAGCCTGACCTGTGGCCTGACTGAGCTTAGTGGCTGCAACTAGTAGCTCAATGTTCGATTGGACTTTATTACCAGTCTTGTGCTGGCAAAATTTTGTTATTTTCTTTCCTGAGTTATAACTAAGATATCCCGGAGTACAATGTGCCTCTTTTCTAAGGCCTCCTCTAATAATTTCCATTGCTTTCTATCTATTGCAATTCTTCTCAATTTTGGACCTGCTGTGAGATTGAATTTTAACTTGGCGGTTAATAATTTGAGGTGTATAGGAAAGAAAATAAAGAAAGAAAGAAAATACATTTATTTTTATCCAATAAATACATTCAAAGAGACAGGAAAAAAATGACTTAAAAATAATATTAATAACTATGCTATTGCTTAGAGTAAAAATAGGATCCTGTCATGCATACACATTTATCACATATTGAATTGTTAAACAATTACAACCCTAACTTTTTTTATATATATGTATATTAAGAATAAGAAGTAGTGTGGCTTACTTCTTTGATAATCTTGAAAGCACACTCTATCCGGTCTCTCCTCAGATGGGTGATCGAACTTCCGTGCTTAGGAAGCCACGTTATGATGTTGGTCCAGGCTTTTGAGTCGCTAAACCAAGTCGATTCTAAATACTCCCACACCAGACTTGGCCACTTGGTCATACTAAGAAGCTATATAGTACAATATTAATTATTTTTCAGCAAGAAAGTCCAACTGCAAAAGATCTAAAGGAAATATTAATATCTCTCAAGTTCAACAAGCCACCGCCGAACATAACACCGGAAATGCTATTCTCAAAGTTGGAGTCTAAACTGAAAGATACTATTGCGAAAGAAGGTAAGAAACAGTCCTTGGACTCGCCCCATCCTCCACAGACCAGCATGGACCAGTGCGAGAAGGGAAATAAGAAAAATAAGAAGAAGGCAGCAAAGGTAGTCCTTTTCACAAACGAAGTCCCGCGGCAGTTAACGGAACTAAAACCGAATCTCTATTAATCGTATAAAACACCAAATATTTATCAAGAAAATCTAGATAGGACAGATTATTTGCATCATATTTATTGGGAGACTGGTTGATTTTACTTTTCTTTTGATTTTATTTCCATTCCAATAAAATATTAATACGACATTGGCGCCGCATCTGCAGGACTATCGTGCAAAAGAATAACGGTTGGCATGCCGGAGTGCTTTAAAAGGGATGTGAGGGGTGTCAAAACCCATTTTCGGAACCCTAGCCAGTCTCAACCTAACCTGCACGTGGGGCACCCTGCTAACTAACAAACGGGGCTCTTGCGGCCGGCTGATCGTGGCATAGCGCAGCCTGGCACCGTCACAACTAAATGCCCTGGCCGCCAACGGGCAGAAGCGTGCGAGAAGTTCTGCCCTGCGATCCCCACCTGCCCAAGGTGGGAATTATGGACATATCCCCCTTTATTAGGGAAGGCCTATGAACAGCAGTGGACCTTTAAATGCCTGTCGGTAAACCGACCAGGTGTAAGCTATTGAGCGTCACCAATAGCCGCAAATGCAAAAGAATCGAGCGGCGCGCGGCGTAACCTCGCAATCTTCCCCGTCGTCCAATCTCACTCCTCGTCCCCTCACTCCACACCACTGTCCTCGGCAGCAACTACCTTATTCCTTGGCTTTGCAAAGCTCTAAAGTCTAAATAGTCATTGTGTTTCCATTGATATTTTCACTAAAAATTATAAAAGTTCCGCCAGTTCTTGTCTAAGAACTTGCCACCTTAACTATTGTATTTTGGTTTTATTCTGTTTCTTTTAAATTTTAATGGGTTATTTCTCTTCCTTATAACTGCATCGAAGGGCATGTTCCAAACAAGCGTGACCTTCAACATATTATATTTCGATGATACATAATTTCAGGTGATAAATTGGTAGGAAAGCCTCTTTATAATAAAGCTCTGACGGACAAAGATTGGAAGCAACTGGAAGACACCTACACGGAAATGTATGAGGAGTACCGTTTGAGAAGAGAAACTCTGGTGACTCGACTCGACTGTACTATACAGAGTTTTGAGGTAAATATAAATGTTATATTTGTAAACGCGACCACCATCGCTTGCAACCGTTCATGTGTAATCCCAACTCTTTACAAAAACCAGCCTATATCAGGCTTTTGCTAGACATAGGCCTCCCACAAGAAGGCGGATATGCCCATAATCCCAATGCTGGGTATTAGGGTTGGGGATCGCAGGGCACAGCTTCGCTCACCGCCGGCTCTGCTGCCCGTCTGCGGCCAGAAGATGCAGCTGTGTCGGTATTAGGCTGCGCTACGCCGCAATCAGCCGGCCGCCAGAGCCCTGTTTGTAAGTTAGTAGGACGCACCATGGCCAATGTTGATTTTGGTGCCCAAGTTGGAGGTTGGAAATATTGGAATCCCAAACAATTTGAAGAAAAAGTGCTCTGGTTAAGTCAGAGGGTTAGTCTGCTACTTAGTGCCATTTCGAGATGGTGGTATGAGTAGGTTTAAAAAAAAAAGTTGGAATCCCTTACACTCTGTCTTATTCTGGTAATTTCTATAGCTGGTCATAAAGTACAGGAAAGAAGAAAATAAAATTGTAATATTTGTATTAAAAATGTGTTCTCTTCCAGTGGTCTGACCGTCTAAAATCAAAGAAAGACGCCATCCAAACAGTGTACCGGCCGAAACGCGACACCCTAAAATTGAAGCCAAACGTCAAATTATCAGATTTCCTCGCCGCCCGCACCTCTTTACTGCTGGTAGAGAAAACATCCAGTGCTTCTGTCAGAAAGAATACGCAGAGCAACGTCAACAAAGTTATGATTGGACAGGTAAATCGTTATTTTCTAATCCATCCTTGATTCCGGCTGGTCTAGCCAGGGGCTGCAGTCTCGACATAGTTAGCGATCGCTACCTACCGAAATTCGGTAGCAGCTCGGAAACATTTTCATACAAAAAATACTGCGCGCGTCGAGGTGGGCTGCGCTGATTGGTGCCGATCATTGACATACAATGTCAACTCTACAATTTTTGAGAATTTCATTACGGCCAAAAATGACAGCCCGATAAAGTTAACGATAACTATCGGTAACTTCTAACCTAAAAACAAATTTCCCTTATAATTTAGTGTTGCAAGAACATAAACTTCATCATTGTTATGCATTAATTTGTACATCATTGCAAAAAAGGTTTACACACCTAGTTTATTTATATTTTTTTAATAGCAGACTCAAAAGATTTTTTTTTTATCCATTTAAGTATGTATGTGGATTTAAATTCGTCAATTAATTGAATTATGTATTTTTCAAATTACTTTTAATGTGTAACGGCTTTATAAATACTATTTTATATATTTCGGGTCCTATTTTACCCAATTCAAGTGCATTTATTTTTATCTAGGTACCTAATTTTAAGATAATGTAACTAATTACACTTTAATTTTACATAAAATATTGCCTACTTTATATAACTTGGGTGAAATAAATACCTATTTATCTTATCTTATCTAAAAAGTAGAAAAAAATAATAAAATTATTTAATAACTCGCCAAAGACAGGGATGTGTGGAAGAGTTTGGGGAGGCCTTTGCCCAGCAGTGGGACGAAATAGGCTAGTAAAAAAAAACGTCTTTACATGTAAATATTTCTCCCCAATTTTCGGGAAGATGTTTTTTGTGGGCTTACCCCCTTGTGGGGTTAAACTTGTGGGTTTACTTAGCGATATATCGGTAGTTAACGAAAAAGTGGAGACTGCAGCCCCAGGTAGAGTTACGTTTTGCGAAAAAGTCAAAAGTCAAAGATAATGAATATTTTTTCGACTTATCTAATGCCTTATAATATTTACAAGATCTCAATTTCGATACGAAAGAAAATTGTCTGATTGAAAATTAATTCATTAATTCTAATTTCGAATCCGAAAGTAAAGTAATCCATATAACTGTTTTCGATCATTTTTTTTTTTGATAATAATATAATCAGATAATTAAGGAGAGCTGTATTAGCGCTATTTGAACACCAACGTTGTTGGTCGCGTCTACTGCGTGAGTAGCTTTTCTAATAGACTAATATTGTTTTTACAAGCCACCCTCATATAGAGAAAAATACATACCAGCTATCTACTAGCATACTAACAAAGGGACAGTAATAGTTAAACATGCAAATTATTTACTAAGATTACTTTTTTAAAATGACGTTATGATGAGTCGAATGTTTGGTTGTTTTGTTAAAGGTTCCCGATAGAGGAGGGCGCCCTAACGAAGCTCAACCACCACCACCAGAAATGCCTTCGTGGCAACAGAGATCCACTCCAGGGCAGGTTTGTATGAATTCATTATTGTAGAAAGAGCTTTTTGTGAAGGGCTTGGCCTGAGAAAGAACAGTTGAGAGGTCAACATGGAAAGATGTGGAAGAATTTAGATTAGAAGATTCAGCGTGTAATTCGAGTAGCTAGCAAATAGCACATGGTCAGTATCAGGCTCAGTATCAGGAAAGCAACATCGCATTACATTTTTAAATTGAAACTTTACCAACACTATTTATCACTTTCTTATAGTTAGTTAGCATTTGAATCTCCGTCACCTCTTTTTTCTTTTATAAACTATGTATTATTATATTATTTTTATTATTGTATGTATTAGGGTAATAATTTATATTATTTTTATAAGAATTTTAAGTATAGTTACTAAGTTCCTTCTTAGCATTGTATTTAATTGTAATATGCATAATCTTGTATTAGTGCACCGCCATCCTCTAAAGCTTTGCTCTTCCTATCCGTACTATGGTTGCCTGGAAGAGATCGCTTTAAGCGATAAGGCCGCCAATTGCGTTACCTTCTAGTTCATAATGCTTAGATTAAGTTACTTTTACTTGTATGATTGTGGTGATCAATAAAGTGATCTATCTATCTATGGTCGTCCAAACAATGAGGCCAGGTGTAACTTGTATGTTAAATATAAATTGATACACGTGACATTGACATTGACACACGTAGTGATGACGAATGATGAACGATGATGAAAACCAAAATTGCTTTTCATTGGTTTTGACAGCCAAATTGGTTCACGTCATCGTTCATCATTGATCGTCGTCATCACTACGTGTCAATGTCAATGTCACGAGTAATCAACATAAATTTAACAATGTTATAGCTGGGTCGGTGATATCGAAAATAAAGATTTTCGTCTTGTTGTCGCACAATATAGAGGCCTTACAATCCATACAAAATTGAAAAATGTTTTTTGCTCTTTTAAGGTCAAATGACGACGGCCTCTGTGGCGCAGTGGGCGAAGGCCCGTCTGAAACACAGAGGGTTGTGGGTTCGATTCCCGCCGCGGGAAAATATTTGTATTAATTGCAGATATGTTATAAGCTACGGGAACCGCTTACTATCAGGAGGACCTTATGCCTGTTTGCTAAATTAATAGTAGTATAAAAAAAAAGATATTGGTCTCTGGTCTGGGTGCTTTCTATAATATCTATGTATTTGGGTCTGGGTGTTTTCTATGTATGATATGTATGTATTTACAAAAAAAAATGTATCTATGTAGTATATCAATCATGTTGTTCCCATAATACAAGCTCTACTTAGTTTGGGGCTACATGATGCTGTGTGATGACGTCCAGGATTATTTATTTATTTATTTTATTTACAAAAGTAGTTTAACTGTACAACTACCAGTAATGTGGTTCCCATAATACAAGCTCTGCTTAGTTTGGGGCTACATGATGCTGTGTGATAGTCCAGTATTATTATTATAGTTTATTAATTAATCCGTGTCATATGTTTTGATTGTATAATTTTTGTATATTTTTTAGGGAGGGCAAGGCGGCGGTCGCGGTGGTGGCGACAGGGGTAGAGGGGGTCGCGGAGGGGGGGACGGGGGTAGAGGAGGAGGGGACCGTGGCAGGGGTCGCGGGGGAAAAGTGCAGGGAGGGTATAACCAGTCAGCTGGTCAGGACAGGTAATATAAAAGTTTTATCACGACGTTCTCCGTAGCGATAAGCGCTACATGTTGATGGTCGGTTGAGATGCAGGTTTAGGATCGATTCCTCGCCCCTTTCGTTCCAACCCCCATATTCTGAACCCAAGACAACCTCACCTGCACGTGGAGCAAACTACTAACAAACGGGGCTCTGGCGGCCGGCTGATCGCGGTATAGCGTATACAGCCTACATCGACACAGCTAAATCCCCTGGCCACCAGCGATGGGCAGCAGCGTCGGTGGTGCGAGAAGCTGTGCCCTGCGATTCCCAACTCACATGCCCAGCGTGGGGAATATTGGCATATCACCTTTATTAGGGGAGACCTATGTCCAGCAGTGGACTGATATAGGCTGGTGTGGTCGGGTTGGAAACTAGTAGGGAAATAGAATAACGTTATAGTCTATTGAACATAATATCTAATCTTAACATACTCTACATTCACATATCATATTAATAGAATTTCGAAGATAAAAGTACTTAGACGTAGAGTTATTTGTGAAATGCTCATCCCGGAAAATACTACAACCATGCCTATTTATGCGGTGAAGCAGCATTGCCGGGATTCGGTTTGAAGGGTGTGGGTACCGGTGAAATTAAAGGCACATTAGCCTTCAGATCTCAAGTTGATGGACGCAGGGCGTTGCATGCAAACGGGTTTGACCCATGGTGCAATACTTTGTTGATAAGTGATGGCACTTAAAATCAGGTGGACAGGGTTCGAAAGGATAATTATCAATGATAATTATCATGATAATAACAGATGGATGATTATCGATTGATAGTAACAAAAAATGGCACTCATAAAAGTGAACTGTATTCGAACGTGTATATCCGCGTTTGCGTCTATCCGAACGCAAGAAGCGTCAACGTGCCGCCCATGGGGATTCCCCTAACAATCCCCTTATGAGAAAAAATCACTTCTTGATTGTGGCTTTTGTGTCTAGTTTATGACCGATAATTATTAAGAATCGTTATTATCTTGATATTTTAGGTGGACCATTGGTTTGATCCTTAGGTTATATTTCCAATGCCTAAAATGTATTTATACGTACCTCGGGCAGATATTGCAGTTGGATAGAAACAACTTCGAGATGGTCCAAGAGGAGGATTCAGCTGGCTTGGGCAGCATTTGGAAAACTACGTCGAGTTTTCTCGTCACCCATACCGCAATTTTTGAAAACGAAAGTTTTCAATCAGTGCGTACTACTCGTCATGACATACGGAGCCGAATCGTAGACACTCACAGTACGGCCTAGTCCTTTAGTTTAAAGTCGCTCAGCGAGCTATGGAACGAGCTATGTTCGGGGTTTCTCTGAAGCATAAAATCCGTAACGAGTCTATCCGACATAGAACTATAGTTGTTGACATAGCTCAGAGAATTAGCAAGCTGAAGTGGAAGTGGGCTGGCCATATCTGCCGAAGAACCGATAACCGTTGGGGTAAACGAGTTCTTGAGTGGAGACCGCGGCTCGGCAAACGTAGTGTAGGACGGACGCCCTCCGGCCAGGTGGGGTGACGATCTGCGAAAGGTTGCAGGTAGAAGTTGGATGCGTCGAGCTCAGGACAGGGCGCAATGGCGCTCATTAGGGGAGGCCTATGTCCAGCAGTAGACTACTATAGGCTGATGATGATGATGATGATGCCTAAAATGTAACTGGAGTACAGCATGGTAACCACTTAATGTCAATTGAGTCATGTGCTCCACCTTCAGGTATCATCTTAAAAAAATTCTAGACCAGAAATAACATATTGGCTACTAGAACAGGGCGAAGCATTGTCAGCAATACTTTTTTATAAGTAATAGTTCATCTAATCACCTAACATGAGGAGGGCGATGTGCAAAAAACTTTTCCCTAAGCTTGGTATTTCAGTGTGTCGTCTATTACAATATATATGTTTTTTTTTTATTTTAGGCCACAAACAAGCCCATCCCCGTACCAAAACCGTCAGAACTACCAAACCTACGAGGTACCACCCGGCGGCTACCAAAACAACGGGCATGACCGCCGAGGTAGTGGCGGCGGCTATGATAACCGGGGCGGTTATGATAACAATCGGGGCGGTTATGATAATAATCGTGGCGGTTACAGCAGCAGGGGAGGGTATGATACTGGCAGAGGTTATCAGTCTTACGATGGCACTGGAGGTTATAATCATGGTGAGTTACTAATGTTTTAACCGGAGCGGCTATGATAACAACCAGGGCGGTTATAGCAACAAGGGAGGGTGTGATACTGGTAGAGGTTATCAGTCTTACGATGGCACTGGAGGTTATAATCAAGGTGAGTTACTAATGTTTTAACCAGAGCGGCTATGATAATAACCAGGGCGGTTATAGTAACAAGGGAGGGTGTGATACTGGCAGAGGTTATCAGTCTTACGATGGCACTGGAGGTTATAATCAAGGTGAGTTACTAATGTTTTAATCGGAGCGGCTATTATGACAACCAGGGCGGTTATAGCAACAAGGGAGGGTGTGATACTGGTAGAGGTTATCAGTTTTACGATGGCACTGGAGGTTATAATCAAGGTGAGTTTCTAATGTTATTGGGGTATGTTATCTTATGACAGTAACTTCAGCGGCTATGATAACAACCAAAGCGGTTATAGCAGCAGGGGAGGGTATGAATTGATACTAGATAATCTAATTGAGATTTTATGTTAACGTTTATGTTATGAGATGACAGTAATTTTTGTTTTAGTGACATAACTAAAAACGTAATGGTTTTCGGATTTTTTTCTTTACTTTTGTGCTAAAAGACATTGCTTCTTGCTGAATTTCATGATTTTATGCCAACGGAAAGTGCCCTATAAGTGTTGATTTCCTTGTGAGTGTCAAAATATGAGACATAAATGGCCGTATCTTTTGATGGCGTTGACTTAGACGTAGGATTTTTTCAGAGCTCACATGTATTTGATATGAATTTTAAATTGATACCTTCTCGCGTTTCTAAGAGTCTGGACTTGATAGACAGAAAAGATAGACCAGGGAGTGATTCTTTATAGCCAACTTTACAGGTTCTATTTTTCCTTTTGAGGTGGAGTGTAAAAAATTAAAAAGGCTAGTTCAAATAAATAGTTTTGTGCGTTGAATATTAAGGGGTCTCTAGTTTTTCAGTCGTTAAGCCTTGTAATTTAAGACGCGAACACAGCACATATCAACACTTATACAGCTTAGGTAATAGTCACTAAGATTTCATATGTATGTAAGCAACTTCTCACTCGACCACCAACAAGTAAACACGTACTCTAACGATGAAGGTCTATCACTGCACCGTGCCTCCCAATACCAACAAGAAACGGATTGCTTATCGAAATAATTATATTGCTATTATTTCGATACAGCTTTGTGGAAGGCCGCTTTTAAAACTACTGTTGTATGTTGACATGTTTTCAGTCAGTTAATTTTCCCACAGGTGCCAATGCGAACTACCAATCACAAGGATACAACCAAAGCCAAGGCCAAACCTATCGCGGGGGTTACCAGAACGAGCATGATGACCGGACGGGGGGGAATTACCAGGGGAGGGGTAGAGGGGGGTATAGGGGCAGGCGTTAGTACTTACGCTATCTAAGCTGAACTGTATCTAAATATGTTCGTATTTTGCGTCTAAACTTATTTAAAAGTATACTCCATTACACATTTTGTTTGTAAATCAAAAGTTTGTACTCTATGTTTCAACATGGGTTGGGATCTCTTCTTTTAAGTGACTTGTATAACGGAATCGTCTCTTCTCTGTGTTTAATTATCATCTTTAAGAGCCCAAAAAAATATATTAGCTGAGTTGCATGCATTTCAATTCAATTAGTATGCAATCGTCAAATGTATGGCCTCATGATAGCTAAGGTAAAGTTAAAACGCAACGATAGGGCGATCTATTATTGCTTCAGAATTAGCAGCGCCATCTAGTTGTGGTTTTGGTAAAAATAAAAAATGTGTTTTTTGCTATCCCATCATTATCTCGATGAATTTAATTGAATTGAATTGAAATATTTATTGGTATAATAGCAACACATTAAAAAAAATATAAGCATTTATAGTACTAAATTAAGTGCTATATACTATACTAACTCGTATATGTATCGATGTATCCCATTGATAAAAATAAATTCCAACAATTTACAACTCTGGTCAACCTTTGAGTGAAAACAAACACACACACAAACTTTCGCATTTATAATATTAGTATAGTATAGATACTTCCTTAAAACTCCCACGGTAGCAATAGCGTCGCGGTATCGCTCGGCGGTAGCGATTTCCGCTCATATCTAAACAGGCCCTAGCTTGGAATATTTAGATACAGTTTAGCTATTTTGATAGCGTGGTACAAACGATCTGATTTATCGAGTCTTTGTAATAAGTAGGTAGATAATTCTTTATGTAGCCAATTTTACATAGAATTGCTAGTTATGTATTGTGTTTGTTTGTATGGAAAACTTATAATAAGACTCTTGCGTTATACTAGTTGAGTAGGAAATATGAAGTGTATACTGTACTGTGCTTGCTTCGATCAACAATAAAAAGGATTTTGCACTATCCGCCCGAAAGCGGTTTGTCTAAAACTCCGCCAAAACGCATCGGAGCAGCAGTTTTCATTTAGTCGGCTTACTTAGATTTTCTGTCTTATCATCTATATTATAGAGGCGATATTTGTATGACGTGCTTATCGGAGCAGCAGTTTTCATTTAGTCGGCTTACTTAGATTTTCTGTCTTATCTTCTTTATTAAAGAGACTTTTGATAGCTTGTCTGTCCCGCCTCCGCAAGATGGCCTGGAGCCACTGTCGAGCCAACCGCGCGAAACATGTCGCGCAAGGTTATGGTCATTATTTTAAGTATTTTTCTCTAACACTACTATTTTTTTTTTGTAATGTTTCATGGTTATAAATGTAATCTAGTACTTAAACCTAACTTCCTACAAGCAGAATTTTTAAATTAATCTTTGAAAACGAAAGAAAAAATCCGCTTTTTTTGCAAATACACGATGATAATTAAAAAATGAAACCACTTTTGAGAAAACTATCTTTTTTATTTTAATATTCTATTTATTAGCTTTACATTAAAGCCAAAAAACCCACAAAAATTGCCTATATTTATTTATAGTTCACATCCATCTAAAAGTAACGTGATTTCGACAGTATGGCAAATGTCGTGGCCATTTTGCGGTATGCGCGAACCGTAAACTAAACATCATAAAAATCGAATGGTACCGATGTGGCAGGTGACTCTTGCTTTATTTTGAAGCCCTGTCTGTCTAGATCTTATTAAAAGTCAATGTCATATGAAAAATTTTTTTGCATTAGAGGGTAAAAACCGATCTGCGGTCTCCGACAGACGGAGGGGGGTGGCCGCGTGCGGTAGCTGACTACGGAATATGCCACTTTATTCACAGTGCATGCGTAGTACAGCGCGCGATATTCTTTGTATAGTTGATCGAAGTGTGCTTACAATGGATCATTATCCCTCTGAAGTTAGGTTCAGCTAAAGATTCGACCAATCCTAGTACAATCCGACCCAACCATAGGAACTAGAATCCGCGCCACGACTAAGTTCGACGGCAAAAGGGGTACAACTTGATCCCTATAGTGAATTATTAGTCGACTCGTTGTTCATTTTTCTAAACTTAACTAAAGGACAATGCCGTCTGATGTATGGCGCTCGGTACTAAAGTGAGTGCGTCAAATCCAAACCAATAAGTTTTCAGTCGATTCTACTGTCTAAATAATTAAAAATGAGGGTCGTTGCCATATTTACAGTACTGTTACAATCTATAGTTGCCATAGTAACAATGGTTGTTGCAGTCTAATTAATGGTGGCGTGCGGCGGAAACCAAATCAATAAAATATTTTTTTACTTGATTTTTAATCCCGCCGGTGTATAAAACTAAAAAAACTGTTAATGTCATTTATACAATATAATACATTTTATGTGATACGTTTGGTTTTGACGCAATTAGTACGGATTCTCGGCATTATCCTTTGACAGCTTTAAATTTATAGCTATCCTTGTCATTTACACATAAAAGAAAGGGATAGTAACACTTTTAGGAATGTCAAATTAAGTTTAGGAAAATGCACAACACAATCAACATCAATGGATATCTACGAGCGATTTTGACTGCGAAATGTCCGTAAAATACCTCTTAGAGCATACCTATTATAAATAAAAACGAAATAACCAAATATATGTTTTATTTACTATAGTTCTGCCATAGCAGCGCCGTGTCTATATGGCTTATCGTTGCACTTGCAGCCAACTGTAGAGAGATAATGATACATTTTGATTATGTTAATGTGGTTGTCTTCATCTACCTAATATAGTTGTTACTAAGAACTATAATAAAGAGCGAGCAAACCCACGTGCCTAAAACTATTTTGACTAAGAAACAGACAAATATCAGTTTATATATTATAATCATATTTATACATAACGATATTATGAATTGGTGCAACAGGAGAATAACTTTATTATTGCCTTATTAATATTATAATAATAGTACGATAAAGCAATAAATATCAATAGGGAAATTTGTAGAAAAAATATTATAACTATATTGTCCATTGTTAAAGCTTCCATACTAATAATATTAAAAATATGTTCAAAAGTAAGTACCTAACTAGCTAGTTACATAGAATAAAAGCTATTTGATCTGTAGCTTATTTATTGTAATAGTTGAAACTTTGTAAAATTACGTAATATTTTTATTTACTGTATGTTATTAATGTGTAAGCAATATAAATGTTGCGCTTTACTAATTGTAATATCCAGATTGATCAATAAAATTTAGCTATACTAATTTGTTTTTTAATGAACCAGGAAGACACAAATTCTGAACGGCACACCAAACAGAATCACCAATATTAATCATAACAAATTGGGCTGGCCATATCTGCCGAAGAACCCTCGATCTCTTACCAAAAGCACCTAAAGGGGGTTAAAAATAATTTTTAAAATAAAAAAACAAGTACTTATGTATCTACAATATAATTATTTTATTTCTAAAACATCTAAAAATATTTACAAATATACTAAGTTCAGTATATGTCTTATTTCATTTACAAATCTAAAGTCGTCCTTGTAGTTTATTATAAAAAAATGTAATATAAAACTTCTCCCACCATAACTGCTTGTTATTATGTACTTTGAGGAATGTGTAAACAACAAAATTGTAATATTTTCTTCATCGACCCTATCATAAGATCTAGAATTTTCTTTCACATCCTATTAATTTCTCTTTAACCCCAGAGAAGCAACGAGAATTCACGCTCAAAAAGGTCCTACAGTTTCTGACAGAAGTAGGGCTTAGTAGTGAACTAGGAACGCCCTGCCTTAGGGGCGACGACAATAAGCCTCCATGACCACAGAGATATAAAAGCCTTGAAATCAAATAAATAAATAAGCTTTCCTTGGTATGATGGAAAATAATAAAAATCTAATAGCACTATATTTTTTTCACCTTCCATAAGCTACGGGAAACGCTTACCATCAGGACCGTATGCCTGATTGCTAACGAAGTCATCATTCAGTCACTTTTGGCCCACTGCTGGGCATAGGCATCCCATTGATTATGCCACACGCCTTGATTCTGTATACTCAGTAGTATAAAAAACCTAAAGTTAAATATTTTTAAATCTTGTCTTAATGATTTATACAGTGTAAGGACGTTGTTATTGCCAGGACATGATTTTCTTGATTATAAATCCTCAGTACTCCACTTATAAGCTTCTTCTTCTTGAGCTTTCCTTTTACTCTGTTGATCGAAGTATTTCTTCTCATAGCCATTGGATCGGTCGACGCCATCCCAACGGTACCCGGGGCGGATGTTGAAACGGTTTGGTGGGAAACTGCCTTTATAAGATGGTCGTTCTGTAAAGAGAAAAAATATTTTCAAAAAACAAGTTTTTAACAGAATTTGTAATTAAAATTGACGGGTAATTCATAAATTCATAAAAGTAATGTAAATTATCATAAAATGTACTTTAAGGTTTATATTCTAGGGGCCGTAGAATAAGTTATAATTATAACATATGTACTTTTCTATTATTGCCCGAATTAAAGTTCTTATCATTTTATAAAACATCTGATATTTTATAACTGCATTTGATAAAGTTGCTCCTAAACATTTTGTAGGTCGCTAGGCGCTCTCGCTTCGCTCGTCAAAAATCTGCAAGTAAAGGCTGCACCAACAACAGCGTTCACTTCGCTCAACATACCTGGCGCCAATTGTCCTGCCTCTCGCTTCCTCTCCTTGATATACTGCAACATAGGGTCACCATCTCTCTCTATATCCTTCAATCTATCTTCGAGATCCCTGTCCCCTTTGTGCCTAGCAAGTGGCTTTGCAGCTTCATGCATGAAGTCCTGAATTCTCTCCTGATGGTCTTCGATTTGTTTTAGACTGTTAACAAAAGTAAGCATGATTTATAGCAATAACTTAATTTCAGTGTAGCCAGATGGTAGATGGTATTTCACTAATCATGGTATAATAATAATGAGACTATCTGACATAGAACTAAAGTTGCCGACATAGCTGAGAGATATTAATTAGCAAGCTGAAGTGGCAATGGGCTGGCCATATCTGCCGATGAACCGATAATCGTTGGGGTAAACGAGATTGGAGTCCGCGGCTCGGCAAACGGAATGTAGGACCCTCCGTGGAGGTGGAGAGACGATTTTCGAAAGGCTACTGGTAGAAGCTGGATGCGTCGAGCTCAGCACAGGGTGTAATGGCGCTCATTAGGGGAGGATTATGTCCAGCAGTGTACTGCTATAGGCTGATGTTGATGATTTCACTAATTGGTAACAGTGGGAGTGGCTTTATTGGTTAAAGGTAGACAAATTGAGCCCACGTACGAAACGTATGCAATTCATTAAGATATATGAACTCTTGATTTTATATAGGCAATAGAAAAACACTTATCGTATGCAACGCAATCACATGCCCTCCAACGCAACGTTTGACCTACGATGTCCGGTCTACTACAATTCACCGAAGTACGAAATTACGTGTTTCGTTTCTTGCGACTGGTACCCATAATCAAACGAAAACCGAAATTTTGGCACGAATTTTGTAATGTAACAGATCGAACGTAGCGCATCCTACTCTATTTCACAAAACACACGACCGAAATATTGCAATTACGTAGTTCTAGTATGAAATACGACCAATCGCACGAAACGAAACACGAAATTTCGTACTTCGGTGAATTGTAGTAGACACCCAGATCGGCATCGCGGCATGGGAAGGTCGAGGGGGTGTTCGTACGCTATCCCACGAGTTTCTAGAACTTACGTTCGCAGCGCGTCCAGACACGAATAGAACGTGTACTAGCTGTAGTGCACCTGAGAAATGACAACAGCGTCTGCGTTGGCGTTGCATACGCGGGACAAATGTGCACACCAACTCACCCACGTTGCATCGCTTACGTTGCGTACGTGGGATCGGTCTGTCTCTCGCTTAAACCTTATGCGCTGTAGGTTGTGGATTGGGCGTATTTTCTATACAAAAAAGTTTCGATATTTCACTATTGTTACAGGACTCATAATGGCTTCAGCAGAATACCAGCTTCTGCTGCTAAAACAGTAGATGTATGCTGAGTCGATGGCGGAGGGCCTAGTACGAGTTGCAAAATCCGAAACATTATACTATACTATATCGAGCTTAATTTTTTAGTTAATTACCTCACCGTTTTGAGTGATAATTAAATCAATCTGCAAGAAGATTACATTACCTACGTTGTTCGATTAGTTTATACTTAAAACCAGTTGCGTAATTTCCAAAAAACGTACATTAAAATTGCGCTCGATATGGTAAACCAAGAAAGTTGTCGAATTATGTACCTCGTACTAAGGGTACAATTTATAACCATTATTATAATGTTACCTATGTAGATTCACAAACATAAATGATTTATGATTTTTCTGTGTCGCCAAACGGGCAACATGCGATATCCACAAAACACGACCATTGCCATATTTCCTACAACCATGGTTCGTCGGGTAAAGTTTTACAAAAAAGCATAAGTATACATACAAACGAAGTTGTTGGGGAAGTTGTCAGATAGTATAAATAGGGTATAGTGGTGATTAGGCAAACCCAAGGAGATTTTATGACGGTGTGCGCGCAGTGAACAAATATGTGCTGATTTTTCTCCACAAAAAATGCAAAATGCCTAATGCCAATTAGTGTTAAGTACACAAAGGAGGAAAAGAGACACAATCCTCCTTTAGGAGAATATATTAGGCACAGATTTGTGTTTTCAGCGCGCACTCCCATAATCATAACTCCTTGGGCAAATCCTTAAAAATATTGTCAGACTGTATACTGGAGCATGGAATAATTAATTATTCCATGACTAGAGTGAGACCTAAACGAGCTAAAGATACTGAGATACACACATAGAGGAGTTACGCAAGTACTTACCCTCTACTCCATTTCTTGTATTTATCGTCTATCTCTTTTTGTCTCTCTGCCTTTTCTTTCTGTTTGTTCCTATCCTCCGAAGTGTCTCTTTTACCTGAAATCACAAGTAATTTTTGTAATAGGTACCTTACCTGCTAACATTATTATATCTTCACCTAAAAATTGATAGGCAAAATTACTTTGTAGAGGAATACTCTTGCCATTTTGATGACAAAGAAACTCCGGCACCAAATATGGCGACTAGCTTATATAGTGTGTAAGGGGTTCCAACCCATCTTTAGAACCCAAGCCAACCTCACCTACCCGTCGGTTGTGGTGCATTGGTTCCTCTGTCCTGCCAATCTCAAATCCAGGTATGGCCCGCGACTTTCGCGATATCGTCGATCCAACGCGCTGGTCAGACCAGAAGAGAACTCTTTGACCTCTCCCACCACTCGGTCAAGACTTTGTATACTAAGCAAAATCAGTAGACATCCATATGGGATCATGAAGGAAAATACATACATACTTATAAATTAAAAATGACACAAAAACAAGCTTACTATATGACAATTAAAATTTATAATAATCTACCACAGGTCTTAAAAAAATTCTCAGGAAATTTGTTCCACATTCAATTGTAAAAATGGCTAGACAGCAGATGTTATTATTCAATAAATCAATATTTAAATTATAGGGACATAGAGGAATTTGAGTATCTTTATTGACAATGGATTATTTTGACTTTAATTTTATTCTAATTGCGTAATTTTAAGGTTTTTTTTTATTAATTGTTTTATAATTGTATTCATTTTCTTATTACTAATTTGTTTCACATCAAATATTTGCATGCCTATTAGGTAGAATATAATTGGACATTAACTTAATTTACGACCTAAAACTGTGAAAAATATTCTGGCAAATAAATATATTTTATCTTTTTATCTTTTATCTTTTAGTCACGCTTTTTTCCCAGAGGGGTAGGCAGAAACCACGGATCTCCACTTGCTACGATCCTGGCATACCTCTTTTGCTTCATTCACTCTCATCACATTCTTCGATACATGTTCGTTGGTTTAGAGTACTCCTGACCTGGCTTTTTTCCAGCACGTCTCCGATTTGATCGCAGAACCAACGTCGAGGTCTTCCCCTTCCAACTGTCCCATACACACTCGCCTCATGTTCTTTTTTCGTCAATCTTCTTTCATCCATCCTTTCTACATGCCGAAACCTCAGCATACCTTTGTCAATCCTTGTCACAATATCTTCATTAACTCCACATTTTTCTTTTATCACACTATTCCGCGCTCTATTTCTACGTACGTTTAGGGTTTTATACCCAAAGGCTAAAAACCCTATTACTAAAACTCCACTGCCCGTCGGTCTGTCAATCACCAGTATTGTATCTCATGAACCGTCATAGCTAGACAGTTGAAATTTTCAGAGATGTATTTCTGGTGCCGCTATAAAAACAAACACTAAAAACATCATCATCATCATCATCAGCCTATAGCAGTCCACTGCTGGACATAGGCCTCCCCTAATGAGCGCTATTGTGTCCTGTCCTGAGCTCGACGCATCCAGCTTCTACCAGCAGCCTTTGGCAGATCGTCACCCCACCTGGTACTAATACTAAAAACAGAATAAATTAAATATCTAAGTGGACTCCCATACAATGGTACGGAACCCTTCGTGCGTGAGTCCAACTCGCACTTAGCTGGTTTTTTACTAACCTTTCCTTGACACAGCTTTAGCATTCCTCCCGCTGACATCATCCGTCATTTTGTTGAAAACTTCATCCTCTCTTTTTCTAAACGATTCATTCTCCATTCTTAACTGCCTTGCATCTTGTAATCCTGCCATTTTCCCTTCCAGAGTCCTTGCCATTTTTTTATTTGTGGGCGGAGGGCTGTCTGAATTTTTACTTCTATCTCTTTCACTCCTATTCCTGTCTCTTTCTCTTCTTGGCGGTGAAGGGTCTGAATCGCTATTTCTCTTTTGTGATCTCTCTTTTTGGTAATTCCTGTTATCATAAACTCCAGTATTTTTAGTCTTGTCTCTCTTTCTAGGAGGAGATAGGTCAGAATCACTATCATTCACTATCTTTTTTGATTTCTCTTTGAGATTATTCCTGTCTCTATCGAATGCACTTGCATCCCTAGCTTTATTAACCTTCCTAGGAGGCGACATATCCGAATCACTCCCTCTTTTTGTAGAATTAGATTTATTATCAGATTTAGATTTTTCATACTCTTTGCTTATCATTTCGACTTCATTCTTTTCAAATTCAAAGTCTCCCCAACGGCTTGGCTTCTTTGCTTTATCTCTTTTACGACTATCACGGTTAGTTTCTTTTTTAGGAGATACCTTGTCCCTGTTTCTTGGTGGACTAGTATCAGTATCATAACTTTTTTTAGATTTTGAATTTTTTTCTTTGTTTTGTGCTTTGGAAGAATGTTTTCTCAGTGGACTGTCACTGTCATGTTTTTTAGAAGATTCCTTTCTGGATTGTCTGTCATCATATTGGTTTCTTGACCCTTCCTGTCTTGGATCTCTTGCATCACTTTGTTTTTTGGTCAATCTCTGTGGTTCTTTGTCGTTTTGTGGTCTCGAATTTTTTCTAGGTGGACTAACATCACTGTCTTCGTCTTTTTTAGATGTTTTTCTTGGAGGGCTGACATCACTATCGTAATGCTTTTTAGATGATTTTCTCGGTGGACTAAAATCGTTATCATTTTGTTTTTTCGGTGCATTTTTCCGTGGTGGACTAACATCACTGTCTTCTTTTTGATTTTTGGCATCCCTCTCTCTTTCATCTTCTGAGTCACTGTACATTTTACCAAAGATAATCTCATTCTCTTTTTCAACTTCTTTCACACTTTGTTTGATCTCCTCTATCTGTATTTTACTATTAAACCCATCATCCTGAAATTAATAACATTTAATTAATTTATTAAATAGAAATTAATATGAATATGATTATTTTAGAATCTTTAAATTGTAATCTAAAAATTCTTAACTCCTAGGAGGCTAAGAGCTTGTAGTATGCCATATAAAAAGAATTAAATGCATGATTTTTGCAGTCATTCACATTACTGCCACCTTGGGCATTTTTTTTTTTATATTGGTTAGGCTTGCGTTTGACTACAACTGGCCTGATGGTAAGCGAAGATGCAGTCTACGATGGAGCATGCTTGCTTAGAAGAAACCTGTTCACTCGTGCCTTGAAGATGCCCATATTATAATTATCGGGGAACACATATTCGGGTAGAGCGTTCCACTCATGCATGACCCGAGCATGAGCGAAGTTGCAGATGGACTAACTACATACCTGATTGATAACTCTCCATTTAGAGCTAGTTTTGAACTGCTCCAGCTTCTTCAGTTCCTCAGGACGATCATCAATGA
Organism: Horisme vitalbata; assembly: GCA_951804965.1. Classification (NCBI taxonomy): domain Eukaryota; kingdom Metazoa; phylum Arthropoda; class Insecta; order Lepidoptera; family Geometridae; genus Horisme; species Horisme vitalbata. The sequence goes on from OX638093.1 coordinate 4,736,716, forward strand.
TCCCAGCCACCTGCGGGGCATCCTCACCTTCACCGTAGATGTCAAGCTCATCCGTCTCCAGAGCACGGAGCTTGGATAAGTCTAGATCATCATCTATTATCTTAAATCTGTAAGAATTGAATTTTGTGAAATTGTTTTGAAAATGGGAAGTACATTCTACTAAGGATTGGGTTCTATTATGTAAGGGGTTTAAACCTTGAGTTATTTGTTACGAAATAACCATTTTATTTATTTTAGTATAGCACAGCCTAACACCAGCAGAGCTGAATTCCCTCACCGCCGACGGGCATTAGCGTCGGGGCGGTGTGAGAAGCTGTGTCTTGCGTCCCAACCTGGGGACCAGCGTGGGGATTATGGGCATATCCCCCTTCTTATAGGCCTATGTCCAGCAGTGGACTGAACAGGCTGGTGTTGTATGTAGGTACGGGAGATAATAATAAAGATCAACTCCGAGAGAAAAAGTACCTATAGAAAGGCTTTGGCGGTAAAACAAAGCAATAGGTCCGTTCCGTTTATTCTTTCGCTCTCGATTTCAGTAAGTTACAACATTAAGGACTATCGTGGCTACATCTAAAAGAAACTAGGTAGGTACTTGGAGATTACATAGAATGCATTATTTTCACAAAATAGGAATAGAATACCAACCCCTTTCCTTTGAGCGCTTTCTTTTCTTTTTTCTTTTTCTTTTTCTTGTCTTTTGATGGTCCACTTAGATATTTCTGTAAATAAGCTTTTTGATCTATTGAGGTAGACATTTTTATTCACAATTTGAACAGCAAAAATATAAATTATTTCACAAATTAATTCAATCAACACAAGAGATAAGATAGAGACAATAGACAATGAATGAATGAATGAATGAGTGTACGTACGTGTGAAGAGACAGGACTACGTACAAAAACGAGCATACCTAAACGTAACTTAACGTTATTGCGGGAAGACCTCAATTAAAGGCCAACCTAAAACACCTACTACCAACCTAATAATTCGACCTATTAATTAATTAGTTTATTATATTATTTAATTATTTCAGTTTTATTGTTTTGTTTGTTTTGCAAATAAATAAATATAAAAAACCACCTACTCTAAATTAAGACAGGGTAAAACGAAATGACCAATTATTCTAGATTTAAAATATGACAATTGACAGCTGCAAAAGAAGTTTTTTGAAGAATAACGCCATTTTTCAACAAAAGTAGTCACAATACAGTAAATATCATACATTAAATAGTCGCTAGAGAAACCGCAGGGTATATAAACAAACAACGTGCAACCACAGAATACAGAGAGGACAGAAACTTCACTCCGCGCAATCATTTAAATAAATAGCGACTTTAGCTGCTACGCAATAAAGTGCTATTCAGCTCGCACCGAACTCAGTGCCTAACATTTATAATAACCTACACCTCGCATCCCTTTCTATCGTATAGCTCTATCTCTACTGACGTGGCACGTGTAACGTTAGGGTTGTCTTGAGAATTATTTTGTGACGAATAATAATAACCTGGCCGCCGACGGGCCGCAGCGTCGGCGGTGCGAGAAGCTGTATCCTGCGATCCCCAACCCGCATGCCCAGCGTGGGGATTATGGGCATATCCCCCTTCTTATTCCCTATAGGCTGTTGTTGTTGAACATTTTACTATCCAGTTACCTAGCCACCTATTTCTTTTTAGGAACAATGATAATTCAAATAATATCTACCTACCTAGTATTAGATCAGAAAACTATTTTACACTAGCTGGCTGCATTAAGAACTCAGAAAATAGGCATATCTACTAGGTAGATACTTGGGTCCTTAACACTTACTTAAGTGTTTAGGTGTCTTGTGTACGAAAACTGAATAATCACTGTTTAAGGTAGGTACATCATGCTAAATCTTAAGATAAATTTTAGTAGGTAGGTACCTACCTAGATATTTGCAAGATAAAAAAATAACATTTGGTTTGTAGGTAACCTAGGTATCTAGTTTTAGTTGTTAGTACACCTACCTTTAGGTAACTTACCACATCGATTTGTCTACCTACACCTACCTACCCGACTGTTTTTAAGTAGATAACCTACACTGCCTACTTAAAGTTAAACCAAATAAAAATGTACCAAGCTTGGGTTTCTAATCTTGCTCTCAGTCTACATAATCAAAATCATAATACCTACTTACTACAGCACTATGTAGGCCTACCTATACCTACCAATGGCACAAAAATTGTCTATGAAAATATACCTACATAATAATATTACGTTTATTTAAATAGGTAGGTACCGCATTCAAATTAGAACTTGTACTTAAGTACCTACCTACTTAAGTAAATACGGGAGACTTTGATATCTAAACAACGCATTATTTGGTAGAAAAACTTTCAGTTCTGTACCTACTATTGGTATTATTTACATTTTCTTATTATTATTCAGGCAACCAAATGCTGTGCAGTATTTTTTTGCCTTCATTTGGCGAAAAATATAGGTACATTAACAAAAACAAACTAAAATGCCGTGGCTGCTCAAGGACACTTTCGTTCCGGGCAGAACGCGGCAACCGACTAACGAACCACGCTCGCAAGGCCGGCGATGCGTAGGTATATTTTTATACCTATTCTGCGGAGTGAAAGAGGCCTGGTGAAACGGGACTCTTTTACTTAAATAATAACATTAGCTTCAAGCATCGCCTTAAGCTTTCATATTAGAGCTCAATAGTTTATTTGTTATGTAAATTTTATTAGGTTTCAGACCTTATTTTTGCATGGATCAAATCACTTTCTTTCGATACATAACACTGAATAGACGTAGTCGCCATTAAAGGTCTACCTCGATTTATACATAGTTTTTTTATACGTAGTTGCATTCTGCTGCAAAATTTGGTAATTCCCTTGACAACACAGAGTGACACAAACACACAACCATGACATTGACAGTTGACAAGGATCGAACCATCATCAGTGTTCCCAGTAGGCAGTAAACAAAAACAAAATGAAAAAAAGACGTGTGGCACTCGGGGACTGCCGCGGTAAAGCTATTGCATAGCATTTTGTATCAACATATGCAATTATAATTATTTATTTATTATATTTATGCAGTATTTCTTTTTCTTTGATATTAATTCAATTTACAATTTTTGAGCGTGGTGGCCGATAAGAAAACAATTTTTTTTCTTTTATTAAATAAAAATACGTCTAGTTGCACGCAAACAAACACCGTGTCGAAGACTGCCGAAAAAAACGACGTTAGACAATGCACGGCCTTCAAGCCACACCTCCGTGCCCGTCGGAGTGGGGAGCGTGAGGTTTTTTTTCGTTACGGAATTTCTGGATTCGGTCCCCGCGCTCAAGGCCCTCGATAGAAGCTATGCAATAGCTTAAAAAAAGATAATGAACACATAGATTATAGCTTTCTCTGTCTAGGAATGAACACGTTCACCAGTCAGACGCTATCTGTCGCGCCTCGCAAGATGGCCGGCAGCCACTGTCGAGCCAACCGCGCCAAACATGTCGCGCAAGGATGGTCATTATTTATGTTTTTTAATTATTTTTGTAATTTTTCATAGATATAAGTGTAATTTAGTACGTAAATCTAACTTGCACGCGGCAAGTAACACGAATTGTTTAAATTAATCTTTGAAAAAGAAATAAATAAAACCAGCTTTTGTTGCAAAAACACGATGATAATTCAAAAATGAAACCACTTTTGAGAAAACTAACATTTTTATTTTAATATTTTATTTATTATACCTTTACATTAAAGCCAAAAAACCCACACAAATTACCTATATTTATTTAAAGTTCATATCCATCGAAAAATAGCGTGATTTCGACAATCTGTCAAAATGTTCTAAATGGCCGGCTACCACTGACGGGGATTCGCGCGCGCAAGCTCGCGCAAGGTCAAGGTCATTATTTTAAGTTTTTTTCTCTAACACTATTATATTTTTTTTTTTTTGTAATTTTACATATTTTAAATGTAATCTAGTATTTAAATCTAACTTCCGTCACGCAGAACTTTTATAATAATTCTTTGAAACGAAAAAAAAAATACCCGCTTTTTTTGTAAAAACACGATTATAATTCAAAAATGAAACCACTTTTGAGAAAACTAACATTTTTATTTTATTATACTATTCATTAGCTTTACAGTAAAGCCAAAAAACCAACACAAATTACCTTTATTTATTTATAGTTCACAATTATCTAAAAAAACAACGTGATTTTCACAGTACGGCAATATGGCGGCCATTTTGCGGAAGCCGCGAACCATAAACTATTATCGTCATAAAAATCGAATGGTACCGATGTGGAGGGGAGGACTGTTTATTTTGAAGCCCTGACTGTCTAGATCCTAATAAAAGTAAATGTCAAACTGACATTGACACAATTTTGACGCAAAACTGGGTAGACTGCGAGCAACTGAGAGTAACCGAGAGTAACCGATATCGGTCGCTGACAGAGGTCGACAGCGACCGATATCGGTTCCTGACAGACCGGAGGACGTGACATGTGACACAATTTCTAGCATTATAGGGTTAAAACCGGGCAGGCACCGATATCGGCTCCCGACAGATAAGGGGGGTTACCGATATCGACTATAGATAGATAGACTAGGGACTCTAGGACTATAGACTATTTATGGTAGTAGGTACGGTACATTATATTGAAATGTACAAATAGAGGAAGTACTCGTAGAATATTTTAGGGGAAGTGCATTACATAGGTAATTATTTTTACACTTTTGTTGACATTGAGATTAAGATAAAAACAATAATAGTAAATTGTATTTTTCATGACTATTTGCAGAACTATGTTTGTTTTACAGTTATATTTTTGGGACTTTTTGAACAAATCACGTTGTTGATTCAGACAAAATGCAAGTTATTTTTTTGTCTAGACTCATATAGCAATGTGCGATACGGTTTATATACAAAAACAGATAGTTTAAGCCTAAGCAAAGACCTACACAGAAGTCAGTATATAATAATTTTTTTTTAATATATTTAATTCTCTCGAAAGAATACAATAATAAATACCTATTATAGGTACTGAACTGTACCTACCTACTTTTGTGAATAATTGTGAACCTTTTCACAAAGGTAAGTAACAAAAACAAAGGTAGTAGGTGTACCTACGTGTAGTTGTGTAGGTGGACTGTAGCCCAGTTCTTCATAGATAAATAACACAAAATGGGTAAGGTATTACAGCTACATCAGTAACCAGATAGAGATTGAGTGAGATGATATTTTACACTGTCCATTATTATTGGCCAATGATTTATGTTAATAACAATTATTAAATCATCAATTGTATTCAATTGTGCAAGCCTAAAATGCATACATAAGTACTTATCGTTTTAAATACTCTAGAATTTTATTTTTATGTGACACTTAAATAATGCTGAATACTATCACACCGCATCATGTAGCCCCAAACTAAGCTATAGGTAAATACTTATAGGTACATAATATACATAGAAAACACCAGGACCTGAGACAAATATCTGCAAATAATGCATACGTTTGTCCCGCAGCGGTAATCGAACCCGAACATTCTGCGTCTCAGGCGAACCTTCGCTTTCTTAGGTAGGTATTTAATGCTATAATTTTAGGGGTTATCTAACTACTCGTACCTACAACTATTAAACTAATTTATTTAAGAAATAAAACAATTTGAAGCCAGCTTTGCATTATATTGCTTATTGAAAACTAATTGTATATAAATCGATTGTCCTGTGGGATGGCCATTTTGTCATAATTAACACAATCAAGAAACAGGTGAAGTTGTGGAGGTAGCGTAAATATTCGGTAGACTACTTATTCATTAAATATATATAATAAGTAGGTATATTATTTTTTGTAAACTAAGCTGTCCTCGTCGACGTGGTACGTTGGTCGTCTCTGAAAAAAAAAGACAGAATTGAATAAAAATAGGAACCTAGGTATAGTAAAGTACCTATGTACTAGTTTCCGACCATATACATAGGTTACACATAACGTTAATTAATGCTCTCGGAAACTCACAAATGTTCTGGTCTGTTTTAGAAATTTCTAGAGGGCGAAACTTTCCGTCCTTACATCTTCAAAAGCACGGACTTCAGGTAAAAACGGGAACCTCCTTCATAGATGGGGGATAGAGAGCTACCACACTCTAAACTCCCTTGATCGTACCGGGACCAAGAAGTACGAAGTACTATTAATAACTCCATGACCAGGACTCGTTTCTGACCTTTAGTAGCAAGAATATTGTAGATAGACAGTACTTTTAAATTATAGGGGAGAAGGAATCTTTGAACAGAGGCACCTTATAACAAAAGAGTTCAAGACGTCAGTTTGAATGCAAATGTTGCAAAGAGTTTCTTTACAGGTATTATGAGTAGGTAGATAGATAGATAGATAACTCTTTATTGTACTCACACCAACTTAAACATAAAATACAAAACAAACAATAACTTATACTGAAAGTACAATGGGCGGTCTTATCGCTTAGAGCGATATCTTCCAGACAACCTTTGGATGGACTGGATTAATAAGACTATAGCAGACGATTTCAACTTACCACTAGAGGAGCTAGGGGTGCTGCTATGTAAGAGTTGAGACTAACTGGTACCTGTAGGTAAAATCATTTAAAGTAATAAAATCATCCATGCTCATGGTGGCGTTTCCGGCGTAAGATATAAGCCCCTCCAGTTCCTTAAATTTTATATGGAGCGTGTCACTTAAGGACAATATAATACTGTCGTCTGTCGTGGCGATAGACGACGAACGATAAGTCGAGGGAAGGAATGTAAGGAAGAGGGAAGGGTTTTCGATTCATGGAAAAATAGCTCCAACTGAATTAATGGATGGCGCTTCTTTCCTTCTTCTTATGAGCCTTTACTCTGGTAAACTCTTAACTCTGGCGACGGAGCATAGCGTTGGAGTTCAGTCAGTCAAGTTGGTTGTCATACCCTTTCGAGTACGTTGACAAGACTGATTATGAAAAGAAGGTCCTCCAGTAAATGAATAAGTGGAAGAATAATGAACTTGTTCATACTTTATATTATAAAATTATTTATAGTGATTTATTGATATCCGAAAATTTTGGTCAATTTTGACACCCAAACAAATTTAGTTACAAGTCTCCATTTTTTGTCTCAGTTCCACGAAATTTAGGTAAATATTTTTCACATTCCGATTACTAGTTATGACTGACTGTAAGTAACTTCAAGAGTCAAGCCTTTTCTAAAAAGAACACGCTAATAAAAAAAAAACATTCAAACACCCCGAAAAATGCGTTCTCCGTTCACACTATGTACCTACTCCATCGGTATTGTCATTTCATGACACACGACAGATCTTTGACAGGGTCCTTAGCTAAAAACTATTGTAGAGTAGGTATATCGAGCCGGACTATTTTGTTTACTATCCCAATCATCATCATTTTTGACGAGACAACAATAGCATAATTCCAGTCGAACAGCAAGTGGTAAGTTTGTTTGACTATTTCATCAAGTATTCTGACCTCACAGTGGACACATTTTCCTTTATTTAATTTTTCATGCTTATTTCATATGTATTTTCGTATTTAATTTTATACCTAATTTTGTACCTAACACCACAGCTAATACTATAGATAACAGACTTTTTAGTGCTATGCAAAATTGTCGAATAAACTGGACTCGTTGGATATGTTAGCTGCTGGTTTTAGGCCGATGCGGGTCCAGTCTGGTTAGATTTTTTTTAAAGCAATTTAAATATGTTTTGTGTCATTTTTCTATAGCAAAATGTTCTGTGTTTACTGATGGGTTCAAGCATCAGCAAACAAAATTTGGGAAAAAGCAAAAAGTCTAGTGGTTTCTCAAATAATTAGTTACCTACTTATTTTTTGAACTATCTAGGTACCTAATTTCATAAAATAAGAAACTAAAAAATAGGTTAGTATTAAAAGTAATAGTTACATCGGCGTCCAAAGCTTGTGAAGAGGGTAGTACGATTACCTAAGAAAAAAGTATGGTTATTTTTGTGACCCAGAGTAAAAATAGTACATTGTTCACCGAGAGAAGAAAGTGACCGATTACCATAGGCGAGGGCTTTAAAACACCCGAGATCGGGAATCGCACTTTCTCTCGAGTGATACATAGTGCTTTATACTACACCTACGAGGAAAATAAAAAACTAACTTGACTTTGACTTTGACTTTGACTTTGACTTTGACTTTGACTTTGACTTTGACTTTGACTTTGACTTTGACTTTCACTTTGACTTTGACTTTGACTTTGACTAGCCAGTGCTTTTTTTTAGCTAGTGGCCAGTGTCATTTTGCGAACTTGGAGATAAAAACTCACTGTAAAAACTTTTTGGCTTTTGATATTTAGGTTACCAGCGCATAGTCTTACCCAAAATTAAAAAAGAAAAACCACGTATGAAATGGATTTTCATACACTTTTCTCTCCCGCTCAGATGCGTTTTCTCCCCGCATATTTGTTCGATATGCAATGACGTACTTTCTACCGTAAATTTGATAAAGTATCAAGGTACTTTCCGAGCAGGTGTAGTATAAAAAAATATACTTAATGCCTAGGTATCTTATTTTCTTTACTTACATCATCGTAGCGAGATCCGTAAACTGATTGTTTAGGGAGACGAATCTATATAAAAATAAGTAAATTATGGTATTACCTATTATTCTTCCTACTATCCTATCCTATCATACTATCCTACTTCCTACTAATATTATAAATGCGAAAGTTTGTGAGTATGGATGTATGGCTGGATGAATGTATGAATATTTGTTAGGTACTCTTTCACGCAAAAACTATTGATTGAATTTGGATGAAACTTGGTATATACATAGTTTGTGACCTGGATTAACACATAGACTACTTTTTATCACGGTACCACGCGAGCGAAGCCGCGGGCGGAAGCTAGTAAGTAATATTTATAGCATAGGCAGTAGATAGGTATCTAAAGGTTGGTAGGTAGCGTTGCCCACCCAATAATTCCAACTTTTAGGTAATCTATAAGGTAAAGTTGTACCTATCCAATTTGAGTAGGTACCTATAGGCTTGATTCCTATAAATAAGTAGGTATACCGTAACCAATGTCGCTTCGTTTTCGATTACAGAAAGCGAAATATTAAAATTTGAAGTCGCTATCGGTTACGTTCCAATATACTATATTTTAATACATATAGATAAGTACAACTTAAGTTACATAATTGTATTAAATATTACCAACATTTCGATTGACCACCGGAATCTGTATTTAAAATAAACAAAATATTTAGGTTAGTTATGTAAGTATTAGAAGAAAAGGTATATTAAAAAAAATATAAAAGAAATTACTTACTATAATACCAATACGATTATTTACGATTATCTAATAATTAAAAACTAGCAGAATAGAAACAAAATAAGCTACATACTGAAAAATTAAATGACTTCAATCAGTTTTTTTTTGGCTATTAAATCTACAGAAAACATTGAATAGTACATACGTATTTGAAGTTCAGAGACTGAAAAAAATATGTTTTATTAGAAATTAGATTTTAAAAAGTAAATTTCTAGCTTTAGCTTTAGCCAATTTAATCAAATTGATACCTAATATAATTGTTTGAAGCTTTACTTACCCCTAAGTTGTGAATCACGTTATTGCCCTGCAAAAGAGTCACAAAAACATACTTATACTATGAAAACTTAATTAGGAATCAATTAAAACATTGGAGGAATAGGGGTTTCGCCGAGGAGAAGTCTCCATTGAGCGCCTCGTGGTACAGGGGAAGTTTGAGGGCAAAAGAACGTGAGGCAGATCACCAATGAGATGAACAGACCAAAGAAAGGTTGCAGTTGATACCCCTGAACGAGTGCACCAGAAAAGCTGCAGTGCGAGAAGAATGGCATAGGGTTGTGAGGCAGGCCACCATCCCTACATAACAAACACGACTGCTCTATCAAGAGAGTTACAAAGAAGAAGGGATTCCAACCTCCATCACTGGAACCCAAGCCAACCTCACCTGACCTGCCCGGCATGATGCACCCTTCTTTAAACAAACAGGGTTTAGCTAAGTCTGGTATAGCTAAGTCACCTTGCTGCTGACGGGCATCGGTGTTGGTGGTGCGAGAAGCATGCCCAGCGTGGGGATTTTCTTATAGGTTAGGCATATTGTCCAGCAGTGGACTGAATAGGCTGGTGGTGTTGTAATAGTTACATTTTATGTAACTGGAAACTGTCAACCGTCATTCTGTCCAGTCCAAATCTTAGGTACAAAAATCCAATAGAAAAATACACTTGCAGTTTTGCTAGTTATTTTCCATTTTTACTGTCAACTTTTCTATCGCTAAAAACTTTACGTAGTCTATTTTGGTAAGGTATCCGTTTACAGCAACGTACGGAATTTGATATTAATTTTATCAATATCATCATTTTAGCTATTTTCGGTATAGTACGCGTCGCCGGTCAATCGTAGATGCGACTAGCACAAGGCCGATGTGAATGGCACAAGCTTAAGGATCGAAAAAGCGAAGGAAGGTCGGGCTGTGGATGAAGATGTTGATGATGAGTAGGCATAGGCCTTTGATTATACCACTCGTCTTGATCCTGCGATTGTTCTACACACAGATGGGCTTAACTTTTGTTCTGAGTTTAAATGTAATGCTATATCGATCATCATCATCTTCGTCATCAGCTTATAGCAGTTCATTGCTGAATACTTTTGTTCTGTATTTAGATGTTTATATGGATCATCATCATTAGCATAAAGCAGTCCATTGTTGGAAATAGGCCTCCCCAAATGCGCACCATTGCGCCATGTCCTCAGCTCGATGCATCCAATTTCTACCAGCAGCCTTCCAGAGATTGTCACTCCAGCTTCCCGGTGGATATATTATGGTGAGCTGTAGATGTTCCTGAGCATTGAAATAAACAGTTTAATTTTTTTACTATAACAAATTTAAAATGCTCTCTGAAATTTACGAACCAGTCGGATTCGATCCCCATCTCTGCTTAAAGTTAGCACCGGATTTATCCATTGTGCTACCAGGTCCAAGTGACGCCATGTTACTTATTTTTTTTATAACAAATTAATTAATATGATGACTAGAATCACTCATATTCATACTCACGCTCATTTTGTAAAACACTTACGCTGTTCATCAAGATCGTAAACAAGTATAATCTAGAGTCACAAACAGGGAAAAAAATGACCACACCAAAATCGGCGCACGCTGCCTATACGCTGATATTAAACACTGCATGCAAATGCTCGAAGCCTTTTTATTTAGAAAGTAGGTTGGTTTATTCTTGTGTCGGTCAACATTTTTCAGGGACATACATATTCTGGGTTATCTAAACCCCAATAAAAAAACTACAATTTAAAAAAAAACAGTGTTCTACTCACAGCTCTTCCTTTAGGTGGAACCTGTAAATATTTAATTATTTTACCCATTGATTTTGGTAACTATATTACATTACTGCAGCGGCCAGCAAAAGAGGCATTGATGGACAAACGTGTAAATGTGGGCCGAGGCGAAGCCGAGGTACACACACATACGCGAGTTCATCAATCTAGTCGTGGCCAAGGCTTTTCTCAAATAATGCGTGGAAATTAAAACTAAATACCTAGTTCCTAGGCAGAACTAATACATTTTTCAATAAACAGCTTTCGATTTGCAAGCCAGTTCGAAATTTAATTTAAATTAATCTTTGACAGATATACATGAGTTTACATAGTAGGTACGTAATTTATTCGGCCGCTAAACACGATAATAAGGATTTTCATACAACTTTTGCCGGCCACTGCTCGTATGTATTCGGTCAATACAGCAAATTCGATATTTATCGAAGAAGGTTGTCAAAATAATGCTCTTTCCAAGCATGTTTGAGAATAGCACATTACTGCAGAGGCCAGCAAAAGAGGCATTGATGGACAAACGTGTAAATGTGGGCCGAGGCGAAGCCGAGGCATACATACGTGAGTCCATACGTGAACCAAGGAGGTAGGTTACGTAGGTAGGAGGCAAGGAGACTAATCATGTTTAAATTTCGAACTGGCTTGCAAAATAGAACGCTGTTTATTGAAAAATGTACAAGTTCTGTCTAGGAACTATTTCGTTTTAATTTCCGCGCATTATTTGAGAAAATTACTATACAAGCCACATTTACACGTTTGTCCATCAATGCCTCTTTTGCTGGCCTCTGCAGTAATGTACAATTTTTTAGTCTTAGCTATTTTGTTTGTGTAAGTACGTATAAATTCGAACTCGAAAACTTCGAGAAGATGGTGGGATATCTCAAAGGACAGATGATTGGCGGAATTTGGAAGATACCTTTGCCCAGTGGGACGATGCTTGTTGATTTAAAAAAAATACCTACTTAAGTGTATTTTGCTTTGTGTAATAGAAAGGTATTTGAATAAGAATTACTTACATAAATAACTCTGACCGTCTAAAATTGAAAAATTACGTTAATAAATTATTCAAGGTAAAGTTGGCGATAGATGCCAATATAAAAATAGAAGTAAAGAGGTTTATTAGAAGCCACGTGGTGATAAACTACTTAGGTAGGTACCCTACCATAGTAGGGAAAGGTTATGTTTATAAATAAACTGGTCCGAAAATTTTAGATTGCATTTTAGAATTTGTTAGAATAATAAGCATAAAAAAACATAATTATCTTACGCCTTGGCCTCCATATCTCTGTAATTAAAAAAAAAAGATCTAACACAAGTAGGTCTTTTTTAAAAAAAATAAACCGACTTCAAATAAACCACTTCTTACTTCTTGTGCTAAGAAATTTTGAAAATCGGTTCACAATTGTCGGAGATATTGGTGATCATAGGGCGAAAATTACAAGTGAGGATGAGGTTTTTTGAGTTTTCCGGGAAAAGTACCAATCCCTCAGGGATAAAATTTATATGGGACCACCTGTGAAGTATACTCTTTTAAACACAAAAAGAATTTTGAAAATCAGTCCACAATTGACGGAGTTATCAGTGAACATACATAAAAAAAAGGTTCCGTCGAATTGAGAACCTCCTCCTTTTTGAAGTCGGTTAAAAATTAAAATAATACAAATATTTTTATTACCAGAAAAATAATTATTACATAATAATGACAAAAACAGAAAAAGAGAATAAAAGTATTACCGTTGCAATGGCTTCCATTTGCTGAGCCAGCGCATCCAAGTTGGAGCTCTGTGGGAAAAGTCAAATCTAATATCATTTAATAACGCCCTATGATCCTAAAAAATAATCCTAAAGATTTTATAAAGTTTTGTCATTACAGTATTGTACATTCACTTTTTTATATCACAAAAACTGTATAACTGTAATATACTTGAATCTTAAAATAAATAAAACATCATGTGTAATTTTGTTTGTATAGTGTAAAAGAAAAAATTATTTAAAAAGAAATTAAAACGCTCATAAATTTTTTTAAAATATTTTTTTCTCTTACACTATACAAACAAAATAACAAATATTAAATATTAAACAAATATTTTTTTGTTATTTTATAATAACAAAGTGACCTTATAATGAAAAATAATAAATATTGTTTATAAGTTGGATCGCTTATGGCGGCGCGACCAGAACACCTAATGTTCTTAAATAAATAGGTAGGAAGTACCTACTCATTGGATAAAAATTGTACTTATCATAGTCATTGACGTACTATTAGTAAAAATCATACATTAATATTTCCTACTTTTTGCATATTTTTATTGTTATTTTATGATACTTACCCTCAAAGCGAGTTCATCATCGTCATCATCACGGTCATCAGATATCTAAATAATAGAACAATGAAATCGCCTACCATTTTGAAAAAATATATAAGTATATTTTTTTTTACAAGCTACGGGAAATATATAAGGCTGAACGACTGGGCTAAAAACTGTACCGATCATATGCATTGATCCTAGCGAAATTGTGGAATTTTTCCCCAGAAGCCATTGAATAAGTAATGGATGTCTCTACTATGTTATTGAACATAGCTGGATAGTTCACTTTTTTTGCGTAAAAGATCATTGAAATTTATTTAATAATACCTGACATAGGTACTAATTGATAAAAGTAAAATAAAAGTCCTTAAATACCAAAGAGGTTGCATCGGTTTCTATGACTTCCTAATAAAGAGGTTTTATGGAATTTGAAAGAGAGCGCGCGCTTCCGTGCATATTTTTGTGCCTAATATAACCAGCTAATATGCGTTGTGTGTCGTTACCTCTTTTTACAAGAAGTAAACTGAAGGGCAGATTATTTTTATCTGGCCCTGAATAGTCATTCCATGGAAGAGTCTGTCACAACAAATGATTTATTACCTGAAGTCTATCTTCTCTATCTTGACTCCTGTCAATTTCTTTACGCTCGCTGTGCCTTTCTCGCCGTTGGTCTTGATCGTATCTATCTTGATCTTGTCTGTCCTCACGTTGGTGCCTGTCCTGATCATGCCTATCTTGATCACGTCTATCTTGGTCTTGCCTGTCCCGGTCATGCCTATCTTGATGTCTATCTTGGTCTTGTCTATCATGTTCATGTCTATCTTGGTCTTGTCTGTCCTGTTGATGATACCTGTCCTGATCACGCCTATCATGTTCATGTCTATCTTGGTCTTGTCTATCTTGATCACGCCTATCATGTTCATGTCTATCTTGGTCTTGTCTGCTCTGATGATGATGCCTATCCAGATCACGCCTGTCGAGTTGGTGTCTGTCTTGGTCTTGTCTGTCTTGATCACGTCTATCTTGATCGCGTCTGTCCTGATCGTACCTGTCTTGATCATGTCTATCTTGATCACGCCTATCATGTTCACGTCTATCTTGATCGCGTCTGTCCTGATCATGCCTGTCTTGATCATGTCTATCTTGGTCATGCCTGTCCTGATCATATCTATCTTGATCACGCCTATCATGTCCACGTCTATCTTGATCGCGTCTGTCCTGATCATGCCTGTCTTGATCATATCTATCTTGGTCTTGCCTGTCCTGATCATGTCTATCTTGGTCATGCTTATCATGTTCACGTCTATCTCGATCGCGTCTGTCCTGATCATGCCTGTCTTGATCATATCTATCTTGATCATGCCTGTCCTGATCATTTCTATCTTGGTCATGCCTGTCCTGATCACGTCTATCCTGATCATATCTATCTTGATCGCGTCTGTCTTCATGATGCTCTTGTTCTCTTCTGTCATCATCGCTTCTATCTTGATCATATCGGTCTTCATCTTGTCGGTCGTCGTCACGCCTGTCATCATCACGTTTATCGTGATGGCGTTTCAGTACACTTCTTTGGTTTCTCTGTAAAAAGTTTGGTTGACGTTATAATTAGGATGATGGATGAGTAAAGGCCTCTTTAGATATGAGTCGTATTCGCTGTCACCTTCGGTAGCGAGGTCCTATTTTAACCAGTATACATAAAAATGTGGTTGCATTACTTTTTTCTATTTTTCTTTAAAAAAATGATTTAAAAGAAGTACATTTTTCGGTTATTTCTTTAAATAAAATCACTAAAATGTTAAAAAGGTTCACCCTACTTTATTATTTTAATACTCACGTCATCGTCATCATCATCGTCGTCTCGCTCTTCTACAACCTGAAACGTCAGAATTATAATTCTTCTCTGGTTTCCAGTCAGTTTATAGTGTTCAATTTATATTATATTTAAATTATTATATATAAATGGTTCCAACCTCCATTTTTGGAACCCACGTCAACTTCTCATACCCGTAGGTACACTCTGCTATAAAACAATCAGAGTTTTGGCGGCCAGCTGATTGCGGCATAGCGCTCGCTACAAGTAGCGGCACGAAAGTCTAGCGCTGACCGTTATTGCGCAGAAGTCAAAAGAAAGGTATCATATGGAGGCTAGAGGCGAGGAGCTTTGGGAGTGCGAGAGGCTGTGGCCCTGCGGTCCCCAACCTGCTTGCACAGCGTGGGGATTATAGCCATGCCCTCCTTCTGACGGAGAGAGTATATGCATGTCCAACCAGCAGTGAAATGAATAGGTTACTGTTATTGTTATGATGACGGGTTAGCGAAAACCTTACCCTAACACTGAGGCTCTGAAGACGTCTCCGATTCTGAAAGTATAAACCACACACATTTCTAACACTAATATAACTTTAAATAGGTTTTAATGGCGATACAGAGCCGATAGATTTCTCAATTCGACATATCCTATCTTTACTAAAATGATTGAACTTACGAATAAAAATTACTTAATAATGCCTTCATAACAACCCGGTGGTTTTATAGAGCAATATAATAAGCTTGGACCAACAGCAGATCTTTCTACTAAAGTGCAAGGGAAAATAAAGTTTAATAGATTAGTTTAATAGATTAGATTTTAGATCAAACCAACCTTCACTGCCCGTGGTGCACCCTGCGGTATAACAAACGGGGCTCTAGCGAACACACAGTGTGTTAACACAGCAAACTACTTTACCACCGATGGGCAGCAGCGTCGGCGAGAACCTGTGCCCAGCGATCCTCAACCTGCATGCCCAGCGTGTGGATTATGGGCATCCTTTATTAGAAGAGGCCTGATATAGGCTGGTGTGGCGGTTATGTGGCTTATGCAGTAGACATAAAAAAGAAAGAATAGATAAATTGATAGAAACCTGGTCTTCCCATGGCTGTGGCTGGTCTTCCCATGGTTGCGGCTGCTGGACATCAGATTGCTTGGACTGAAAAATCATGGGTTTTTAAATTCATAAATTAACAAATTCAAATTCAAAACAAAACTTAATAATAATGTTCCTCTGGCTACCTACAAAACCTGACCCTGACTACGTTTAACGGACGCACTCTGTGGCTCGACGAACATCTAGTGCAGTTGGAAATGGAGCTGGAGAACATTAGGTGGCATGTTCTGGGGCTGTGTGAAGTCCGTAAAGGAGGGAAAGGACAACAGTACCTCAGACTCGGGCCACCTTCTGTACTTCCGCGAGGGTGAACAACTATCCCAAGGTGGCGTAGGGTTTCTCGTTAGTAAGGCCCCCTCTAACAACGTTGAAGAAGTCTCCAATGTGTCGAACAGGGTAGCCTACCTGATTCTTCGGCTGTCAAAGCGATACAGTATGAAGGTTATTCAGGTTTACGCACCGACCTCGGCACATTTGGATGACGAAGTGGAGGATATGTACGAGGACATATCCAAAGCCTTGCACAACACCAAGAAGGCTCACTTCAACGTTGTTATGGGGGACTTTAAAGGCAAAGTGGGAGTCCAAATTGCTGGTCAACTTCCTAAAGAAGGAGGATTCCTCTTTTTGATGAATTCCTTCTTTGAGAAGAAGAGACGTCTCCGTGATCACAGGTTCAATACCGGATCTGATCACAGACTTATCCGAGGCTCTCTGAAAAATCTCAAGCTTGAAAGAAACTGTCTGAATGAAGTCCACGCTCCGAACCAATCTACTCCAGATCATGGCTCGCACCGAAACGTTTCAGAAGCTTCTTGGTGATATATTCGTTGTAGTAGAACCCACCGATGACGTGGATGCCCTACAAAACGTGGTAGGAACGTTATGGGACGAGGGTATCAAATTCTGGCAAATGCAGCCTAAAAGCAGGAAATCCAAACTCTCGGATGAAACTCTTCGGCTCATGAAAAAAAGACGGGAAACCACTCAGGCCACTTCGTCAGAGAGGTCAGACCTAAACAAGCGAATTGCGAAGATGATACGCTGCGACCTTGGGAACTCCAACACATGCCTCATTGAAGCGGCAATAGTGTGTAACCGAGGCGAGGGTCTGAAGTATTCACTCAGCAGCTTGGCAGGAGTCATCTGACGAAGGTAACTACACACTATGGCTGAACCGTATTGTCAAAGCCGGAGATATTATCAGAGATTGAGGACTTCTATGGCCGACTGTACGCGGCACATGTTTCTTGCCCCTAACTGTGCCCCAACGTAATCGCCACGAATCTAGAGCCACTCTCACCCGCCACTAAATCGACAATTTGCCAAAAATCTGTCAAGACAAGATCGTGGCCCTGAGACAGCTTAAAAATGGAAAAGCCCCCGGTGAAGACGGAGTTACTTAAGAACTTCTGAAGGTTGGAGGAGCTCCCGTTGTGCAGGAGCTGTAGAACCTCTTTAACTCCGTCCTTCAGTTCTACTGGAGAACTCCTAAGGCATGGCAGGAGAGCTTGGTGATTCTGTATTTAAAAAAGGGAGATAAACATTTCTTAAAAACTATAGGTTGCTGTAGTTTTTAAGAAGGGTTTTATCTCCCTTTTAAAAAAACAGAATCACCAAGCTCTCGTTCCACGCCTTAGGAGTTCTCCAGTAGAACTCGCTCCTGAGCCACGTCTATAAGCTGTTGTCAAGGGTTTTTACGAATCACCTCGCCACAAAACTCGACGAGTTCCAGCCGCTGGAACAAGCCGAGTTTCGCGGAGGATATGGCACCATAGGCAATATTCACAAAGTGAGGCAGATTATACAAAAGTCCGAAGAGTATAATCAGTCCCTGTGTCTGGCTTTTGTGGACTATGAGAAGGCCTTTGACTCTGTCGAAAGCTGGGCTGTCCTGGAATCCTTGCAGCGATGCCAAGTGGACTATCGTTATATCGAAGTGCTGAGAGGTTCGACGAAGCCGCCACTATAAGTGTCTGAGTACAAGACCAGCAGCCTAAACCCATCCAATTGCGCCGCGGAGTAAGACGGGGAGATGTCATATCTCCGAACGTTAAGTAAAGTAATTTAAGTTAACGTAAGCACGTTGGACGATATGTTAAAGACACTGGACTGGAAAGGTATAGGCATAAACATAAACGGCGAGCACATTTCACATTTGCGATTCGCTGATGCCATAGTCCTAATGGCGGAGTCCTTGGAAGAGCTGCAACAGATGCTGGACAGCAGTTGGGTAGGAACACTTGAACACTTTTCAAATTTAAATAATTTTACGTAAGGTACTCATCATCATCATCAGTCAATAGCTGTCCACTGCTGGACATAGGCCTCCCCCAATTAGCGCTACTTCGTTCTTTTATATATTTTTTTTTTTTACCTTTTTTTTCTGTGTTCATTGGCGGACTTTGAGTCACAGTGTAACAATATCAGTCCCATAGGGATCCCTTCTTAAGTAGGTACGAGTATTTTGTGTTCTAAACATCAATCGCCCTGAATGCCAACTTGTAGCGCAAAATAGCGGCTGCAGAGGTCTGCGCCGGAAACAAGCCAATATCCAGGAGATTAATTTTAATAGCTGATATCAGCTCTTCTATTCTTCACCTACTCCGGAAACATTCCACTAAAAAGTCATTTATGTGACTTATTAATTCCAAATGTGTCGCATGTTGGTCTGATCACTTTTTTAAATTAAATATTTAAGCTTTAATATGAAACCTGTGACAATACCGCCCTGCACACGTAAAGTTCAGCCCAGGGGAAACAGCACGCGCCATTCCAACCCGCACTCCGAAACGGACGTGTAGATGCGCGGGGCTGACAGTCCGATCTGGCATGTCGATGCGAAGGCAAATCTCACAGTCTCAACCGCGCATCACGTCAGTGATCAGTCCCAGATGCGCGGTCCGATTTTTACGTGTGCAGGGCGTTATTAGTTAAAGTAAAAGTCAACATTTATTTATTCAATAAAAACTGTGTACACTTTGAATGATTTTGTGGATCTATTATGTAAATAAAGAAATATAAAAAAATCTCACCCTTGGTGCAGCCAGCACAACACCAACAGAAACACATAAGAAGATTAGTGACTTCATGGTGTATCACAACACTAATAGAAAAATAAATTCTCACTTTGTTTTTATTATCGACAAATTTCCGTAACAAATCGATTTTAATTACATTACTATGTCAAATTTGCTGCTGTGAAATGCAGTATTGGGAGAAATTAATTGATAGAATTTAAATTATGGTGAGGAATATGTTTTTATAAAATGAGTATCTTTAATGCTTTCAGTTTTCGGAGATCATAATTAGTAGGTACTATTTATTTTTCATCATCATCATCAGCCTATAGCAATCCACCTCTAGACATAGGCCTTCCCTCATGAGTGACATTGCACCCTGTCCTCAGCTCGACGCATCCAGCTTCTACCAGCAGCCTTTTGCAGTCACTCCATCATAGGATACACATAGGAATAATTTTATTCATCAGTTTTAATCAATAGATATAAGTATCGGCCTCTGTGGCTCAGTGAGCGAAGGTCCGCCTGAGACGCAGAATGTTACGGATTCTATTCCCGCCGCGGGACCAATGTTTGCATTATTTGCAGATATTTGTCTCAGGTCTGTGTGTTTTCTGTGTATACATTTAGAAAAAAATGTATTTATGTAGTTTATCAGTCATGTGATTTCCATTAAACAAGCTCTGCTTAGTTTGGGGCTACGTGATGCTGTGTGATAGTGTCCAGTATTATATTATACTAGCTTCAGGGGTATCCGGATAAAAAGTAGCCTATTGTGTTGATCCTGGTCTAGAACTACATATTATGTGCAAAACTTCAGCTCCATCAGTCGTGTTAAGATGATTAGATTTCATTTTCCTAAAATTTTGACGGCCATAAGCATTCAAGGATAAAATATTTAAATAAAAACTGAAACCCGTATTGTCTCCCATTCAAACTTTGTCACCCCGTTAACCTTTGATGTTGTATTGCACAAAATGTTAAAATAGGTGTTTATTTATTAAGAGAGTCTCTGTGCAGAATTTCTAGTCAAGTGATGATTGTTTTTGTTCTTCATACAACCACCTCCATTTACCCTGTTCGATGTTGTATTGCAGAAAATAATGAGATAGGTGTTTAATTATTTTTTTAGAAAGTCTATGTGCAGAATTTCAAGTCAGGTGAAGATAGTTTTTGTTCTCCATACAAACTTTGCCACCCCCAATTACCCCCATAGAGACTGAATCACGAAAAATCATAAAATAAGTGTTTATTTATTTTTGTCCAGGCAGTCCTGTGCAAAATTTTAAGTCAATAGGTGAAGATTTTTTTGTTCTCCATACAAACTTTGCCACTGCCATAGAACGCCTTAGAGGTTGATTTATCATAATTGCTGAAAAAGGTGTTTATTTATTTATATTAGAGTCTGTGTAAAATTTCAAGTTGATAGGTAAACATGTTTTTGTCCTCCATACAAATTTTGCCACCCCCGTTTATCCCCTTAGTGATTGTATTTTGAAAAATGCTGAAATATGGGGAATAATGGTTTCTTCTTTTTTATTAGAGAGTTTCTGTGCAAAATTTTAAGTTGATAGGTAGGTAGGTAGTAGATAGGATAAGATGTTTTGTCCCCCATACGAATTTTTTCTACCCCCATTTACACCTTTATGGGTGGAAATTTGAAAAAAGCTGAAATAAGTGTTTATTTATTTTTGTTGGGGAGTCTCTGCAAAGGTTCAAGTTTATGGGTGGTTTTTTTTGTACCCCATACAAACTTTGCTACTCCCCTTGAACCCCTTGGGGGTTGATTCACGAAAAATGCTGAAGGACCTTAATTTTTTTAATTGTTGTCTCCTACTTTTGTTCGTATCTAAATAGATAGGTAAGGTATATATCTCTCTTTATATTGATAACAAAGGTATATATGTATAGGTGTAGATAGAAAAATTTAATTGTACACATACGGACATAAACATACATAGCCAATCATGAAAGTACAATGCTTCTATCACCTTATCGCTTACACCAATTTCTTCTAAGCTAAATAATGTGCCAAGCTAAAATGTTTTACGGAACCACTTTGCAAACTCGATCTTGGCGAGTTCTTATCACATAAATTCATCAATTTAGCTAATTAATATACCTAACAATTTAATGAAAACTCCAGTCGACGATAACGAACGATGTATTAATTAATTGAAATTATGTTCGTGAGAATGAAAATTCTCATTTACGTTTGATGTTTTACCTATTCGAAATTACTTTGATTTACGTTCTAAGGTAAGGCTGATTTTTACTTACGCAATAGACTTTTAAGTATTCTCTTACATCAATATAGATACTCTTATGACACCCAGACACAGATCAAACATTCATGTTCACCATACGAATGTTTGTCCTGGGCGGGAATCGATCCCGCGACGTGCAGCTCAGAAGCAGATCGGTTGAGCTACGTGACAAGTCTTTCCAGAGTTTGTAAGTTACATTTTATCTTTTTTTTTTCAGGGTTGGTAATAGAAATTTGGAAATGGTATCTCACACCTAGTGCCTATAGGTAGGTATACCTTACCTATAAGTATTGTCCATTTACAGTAACCCTCAGAATTTTCCTGGTAGATACCAGGAATTATCACTAATGCAGCCTAATAATACAAAAATAAATTAGCAAGTAGGCATGTAAGCTAGTTTTAATAAAATAAAATAAACTTTATGCTTACTGAAAGAAACAATAAAAATGGGGTCTTAAAACCGCACCTCCACACCACACCACACCAGCCTATATTAATCCACTGCTGGACATTGGTCTTCCCTAATAAATTCGGATATGCCCATAATCCCCACGCTAGGCATGCGGGTTGGGGATCGCGGGGCAGAGCTTCTCGCACCACGCGGCTGCCCGTCGGTGACCAGGGGATTTAGCTGTGCCGATGTAGGCTGTGCAATCAGCCAGCCGCCAAAGCCCCGTTCGTTGTTTAGCAGGGTGCACCACGTGCAGGAGGGGTCGGCTTGGGTTCGAAGATAGGGGTTGAAACCACGTACAACCCGCCCCTGATTTTAAAAAAATTCTGTATTTTGCGCATAAGATCATTACAAATCATGAGAACTCTACCTACCTGTATTAAGAGTAGGTATTCTACTTACACAATAAGTACTTCTTTAATTCCATAATCAAAGGAGAATGCCGTCTGATGTATGGCGCTCGGTACCAAGACTAAAATGAGTGCGTCAAAAGAAATTCCAATAAGTTTTTAGTCGATTCTATTGTCAAAATAATAAAAAATGGGGGTAATTGCCATAGTAATACTTTACATCAATGTTTGTTGCCATAGTAACGTATATATCATTGGTTGTTGCAGTCTAATGGCGGCGTGCGGCGGAAACCAAATCAACAAAATATTTTTTTACTTGATTATTAATCGAGTTGGTTTGTAAAACTAAAGAAAATGTTAATGTCATTTATAAAATATAATAACTTTTATGGGATACCTTTGGTTTTGACGCAATTGGTAAGGGTTTTCGGCATTCTCCTTTAAGTAGGTAGGATTAGGATAGTCATTAAGACAATCTAAAAGGCTTATTAGACCACGCGGTATTCAGTCTATCTTAGTAAGACTGCCTTACTGACTCTCCCTATTACTAAGACCGACTTAGTAGCTTACTCTTTACTACGCTAAGTGTAAGACAGTCTTACTAACACAGACTAAATAGCGTGTGGTCTATTATGCCTTTAAATAATGATTATTCAATTTCCTTGATGACAACTAGCTACAATTGAACTTTTTGTGTATTTAAAATAATACTTAGAAAATAATGATTGTACATCAAATTCTCCGTTAACTTTTTACTAATTACTTAGTTTTTGTGATTAGGACGAATGCGTCAGCTGACTATGTAAGTATACTTAGCTGACTCATTCGTCTTAACGTATGTACCTATATTAGGAGCTGTTTACAAAATGTGGATTCAAATTGGTTTTAGTAAAAAATTATGTATATCTAACCCACAAAATTTGACTTTTTGATTTGTTTAAATAAATAAAATACAAAGTAAAAGTAAGTAATTTAAATAGGTGAATTAAACAATTTGTGCAACTCTACGGCACTATCCACGCGTTATTTACTCTCCCCAATAACCACGAATAAAACATTGCAAAAACGACGCCATGATTCCTTTTCAGGATATATCGATTGATGCACGCATCTCGACGCTTTCGAGACCACCTGTCTGGTAAAATACAGGACTCAGTCGCGTCCACGATCGTTGGTGTGCGGACGCCCCGACGAAATCGCGCGCTTTTATTTGTCATTGTGACGTTTGACAGTTGAGTGCACACGGATTGACATTGCATTCTGCCAGGTAAATATTTGCGGGTAGAATGGATGTATGTGAAGTGCATGGTCTGTGCTGTTTGTTAATAATGTATCTGCTGCTATCTACAGTTTATCTTTACTTAATTTCTATTGTTTTATTATAAGTTTAGTAAATAGATATCGGTATCTAGATTATTTACGATACACTAAAACTGATGTAGCACTAAAAACTGCTATGAATATGAAAAATAAAAGCATAAGTTTATTTAATTAAAACAATGTAAAAGCTCCAGCAACAAAGAATTTACAGCTGGAGTAGGAGCTTCTTATATTAGAAATTACGGTTTATTGAAAAGCAGCTTCTATTTTGCTAGAAGTAAGAAGAAAAAAAGAAGTAGAAGTGCTAGTTGTAAGTAACTGTGGGAAGGTTTGAAGCTAGACGTTTTTATTGATTTCCGATTTCATGAGGTTAAGTTTGTTTGTCAGTATTTTTCTCGGTGTAAATAAAGATCAGAATCTCAAGAAATGTGTTTGTTTGCTGGTGGTCTGTTGATTTACAATTCTGATAAGGATTCAGAACGATTTTTAATTTGATTAATTTGTATTTAAAGTGTTAGCCCTCACGGGAACATCTAAGATCCAAATATTTCGACAGGGCGAGGAGTTGGCTCGGTAGAGCAGTTGGTAGCGCGTCCCGGTACCTATTTATGGGAAGATCGCAGGTTCGAATTCCTCCTTAGTTGAATTTATCAGAATAGCTATTATAAATAAAATATTTCTTTACTTTTAAGATTATGTAAGGTAATGCCTATCTACGTTACTATTTGGTATTTTGGTGTCTATTTCGCGGTATCACTTCGGTGTTATAGCAAAACGCTAATGTATTGTACGGTCAGAGTTGTGGGTTAAGTCCCGTGAATTTAACGCGGATTTTGAATTCTACAGGCATACAAAATGACAAATACTTCAGCTTTCATAGAAATAATAAGTACGTATAGGCAATAACAGAAGGAGACATCCTCTAAAAAAATGATTCATAATAATAATAATAAGGCCGGGAAGGACAAGCTTAGCAAGTGCCTTGACTTGGCCCACGACCTACCGCCATGTGGGATGTGGACTCAACTATTCTGTATCTTCGATGTTCGGATAGTCGTATCAGTAAACGGTCTGATAGCCTTGACCAATATCTTAAGAGGCTCTCGCTAGGCAGCTGGATCAAGGGTCAGATACAGTAGGCCGTTCTCCTGGACTGGACGCATTGTACGGAGGTTCCTCTCTCTGCAACTCTAGCCAACGACCGTTTGAGCCCTGCTCCATGGTCGGTGGTCTCCCGTTTTGATACTTGTTTTTACAAAATAAAATTCAATAGTAATCAATAGTAACTTTATTGAAGACCATATATATATATATATATATATATATGTTTACATAGATGACTATCAATGAATATTGAGAACTTGAACATGAATAAATGAAGGCGAAGTTAGCCCATTAGACTGTTAATTATCAGAAACTTATTTACGGTAATGATACTATAAGCTATTATGTTATCAGTAAGTAAGCAGGAAGCACTACGAGCAGGTGAGGTTAGCTGTAGGATGGAGGTTGGAATCTTAGAACGCGGTCGGGCAGCAGCGTTGACGGTACGAGAAGCTTGGCCCTGTGATCCCTAATCCGCATGCTTAGCGTGGGGATTATTATTAGAAGAAGCCTATGTCCACAAAACGTGGAGAAAAGAAAGAAGAAAGAAAGAAAGAAAGAAAATACATTTATTGTACAAAAAATATAGGTACTTAAACAATAGCACGAGAAAAAAAGAAAAATCATAGTGCTAAAATAAAAAATAGGGCAGATCCATCTTCTTATTAGAAGAGTCTTATGTACAGTAGTGGATATAATAGGCATGTGCTGTTATCTGTCTCGGTCTACCAAACCTCTACCGGTCAAAATGATGATAACACCAAAATACTGACTTCAGTAAATTCTGACATCAACCTTCAATAATAACATTTTTCAAACATTTACATGGTATGTTTGAGCAATAAAATATTCTTTACATTTGCGTATAAATAAACATGTATCACTGTTATTAAAGCGAAAAGCATAATATAAACGAAAGATGTTGTTTTTTCAGTAGCCTATGCTCGGAAAAATCTCCTAAGGAGATGACGTCATCATGTAACATAACAACCACTTTGTTTTGGTACAGCCATTAGTGGTCTTATGAGCTTTCAGCCGACATAATGACGTCATCTCTATCATGAAAGTTTTTCGACTTCCGCAGGTTTGTTTTCAAACATTCAAAAACCGAGTCAAATCAGATTTTGTACGATTAGATACGATTTCACGGATTTCTAGGCTCTCAAGAGAGAAGAAAAAGTTCGAAAGAGGTTAGTGTTCCAATAAAAAGCGGCGATGGGCTTGCAACCTGTCACGTGGAATGCTAGCTGCTTGCAAAAAGTGGGCATGCATCGAACGTAATGTTTGGACTTGCCTCTGACTACCTCCGTTAAGGTATCCTCAATAGATTTGCGTACTGAGCGATATCTGAAGATCCATAATGGGGAAAAAGTCGTGAAGATGTTTGTTTTGTTTTTTTGTTAATTTAATACATGCTCTAACCTCACTGACGGAATTGACTCAGAAACTTTTCGAACTGTTAAAAATATGGTTGGTTATTATTCCAAGTTTCATCAAAATCCGTTCAACAGTTACGTGGGAACAAACACAACCTTTCGCATTTATTCATTGCTCTTAATTTCCGAGCAAAAGCTCGAAAATGGCTCATTTTTTTATTTTTGTTTTTGATCGCCTTGATTCGTTTAGAAAAATAGTAAAGTTAAAAAAAACAAAGAAAAATGGAAAATACAACATAAAAACGGAATGTGTTTTATCTCCCGGATTTTAGGATGAACTCTATTACAATAACGTAGTACAAACTGTGATATATTTTAATGGATATAAATTAAAGAAATAAACTACAAAGAAAAGCAGTATAATTTTGGTACACTTCATTACCTGTATTTTTAAACGTAAACCGCGCCTCCAAACAGGCCTCCACGCATAAGTAGAAATTCCTAGAATTTAAATACATATTTGATGAGTAATTGTGACTCATTGCTGTTCTAGTTTCGTACTGAGAATTTAAAATGAACAATATAAGTTATTTTTATAACACCTGAAAATAAAACTAGCAGAAGGCCCACCTGATGCTAAACTTTTAACAACTTAGGCCAAGAGGAGGATTCAGCTGGGTTGGGCAGCTATTAGAAAACTACGTCGAGTTTTCTCGTCACCCATACCGCAATGTTTGAAAACGAAAGTTTTCAATCAGTGCGTCCTACCCGTTATCACTCACAGTACGGCTAGTCCACCAGTTTAAAGTCACCCAGCAAGCTATGGAACGAGCTATGCTCGGAGTTTCTCTGAAGGATAAAATTCGTAACGAGCATATCCGACATAGAACTAAAGTTGTCGACATAGCTCAGAGAATTAGCAAGCTGAATTGGCAGTGGGCTGGTCATATCTGCCGAAGAACCGATAACCGTTGGGATAAACGAGTTCTTGAGTGGAGACCGCGGCTCGCCAAACGTAGTGTAGGACGGACGCCCTCCGGCCAGGTGGAGTGACGATCTGCGAAAGGCTGCTGTTAGAAGTTGGATGTGTCGAGGACAAGGCGCAATGGCGCTCATTAGGGAAGGCCTATATCCAGCAGTGGACTGCTACAGGCTGATGATGATGATGATGATGAACTTAAGTATTTCTTCGTACGTCATGTTATGTTTGGAACGTGCGCTACGATGCAACGCCCTTCGTCCATTATCTTGAGACATGAGAGTTAAATCTCATGTGTTTGTAATTTCACCGGCACCCACACCCTTCAAACCGAAACACAGCAATTCTGCTTCACGGCAGAAATATGCATGGTGGTAGTACTTCCCCAGATGAGCCTTTCACAAAGAACTCTACAACTTCTAAACGTAAAAAATAGTTTCATAGTTCAATAATACGTAATCTTTAATAGACTGCTAGCTTCCGTCCGCGGCTTCATTCACTTATCACCCGGATAAAAAGTAACCTGTGTTAATCCAAGTCATACACTATGTATATTCCAAGTTTCAGCCAAATCCATTCTTCAGAATTTACAGAGTGAAGCGACCACACGCGAACGTACACACACACAAACTTTCGCATTTGTAATATTAGTGATTTTATATTTGACGACCTCTGTGGCTGTGGCTGTGAAGGCCCCGCCTGAGACGTAAAAGGTTTCGGGTGCTCATTCCCGCCGCGAGACAGTTATTATTGTTTGTATGTTTTGCAAATATGTGTCTTGGCTCTCGGGTCTGGGTGTTTTATATGTACTTATGTATGTTTTTACAAAAATATTTATAATTAGTATGAGTCATATGGTTCCCGTATTACAAGCTCTGCTTAGTTTGGGGCTACATGATGCTGTGTGATAGTGTCCAGTGTTATTTCTAGCCTACGGCTTCGCTCTCGTGGTGATGGTATAAAAAGTCTAATAATGTGTAGGTCTCAAACTATGTATATTCCAAGTTACGTCCAAATCCATTCAGCCGTTATGGTACTGAGTGGGAATTAGTGTGATTATTTATAAGTATAGGTAGCACCGTAAGTTCTAGATCAGCGCTGGTTGTCTCAACCAGCATTACGCTGAGTTATGGACCTTTTTGCAACTTCAGTACTGTCTAAAAATGTTAATTCTACCATCAATATACAATATATAATACAATAGTTTTAAGACAGTTTTCTGTGGTTGCAAATAAATTCGTTTTCTTATTCTTATTCTTCTATATGATCCGCTTGCAACTTCCTTTGAGTACTGTATTTTATTTGTATGTTGTATTTTAATCAAGACCGAATGTTGATTGACATAAAATTGAACAAAAATAATGTAGAGTATAAACATTTTTCCAATCTAATTTATTTTTCCATCTCTACCATTACGATGTTGAGTATCCAATAATAAGATTTTGTATACAGGGTGTTAAAAGTTCGATCGGAAAAGTTTTTCATTAGCGGGATCCGTTCGAAGCTCCTGTGGTTTTCCGGATCATTCTAGAATATTGATTAATTCAACTTTAGCTTCCACATCCTTTTACAGGTTCAATTTTGACCTTTTTTAGTGCACTCTACACAATGCAAGGCAATGATAATGTCAAAATTAAAAGGCTATAGGGCTTATGGCGTCGGTTAGTGAGTGACGGAACATAAATGGACTTATTGGATTGGACTGGCAATAGACTGCTATAAGCTGATGATGATGATGAGACAGGTAAAAAGATACGATAATCGTTCAGCTCTATCTCGAGATGGATATTTAAAGAAAACTAGCCCCTTGGCTTCACTCGCGTGGTACCGGGGATAAAAGTAACCTATTGTATTGATCCAAGTCATAACTATGTATATTCCAAGTTTCATACAAAGAGTTTGGCTGAATTTCCTCTTCTAATAAGAGGGAAATGCCTATAATCCTTTGGGGTTGCAGGGCACACCTTATGGCACCATCTACGCTGCTGCCCGTCGGCGGGTAAGGAATATAGCTGTGCCGGTGTTAGGTTGCGCTTAGCCGTAATCAGTCGGCCGCCAGAGCCCCGTTTATTAGTTAGCAGGGAGCACCACGGGCTGGTGAGGTTGGCTTGGGTTTCGAAGGTTTTGGGGACATCCATCGCTGAAAAATGATATCCCGAGGTAGTGAGCGCGGTGCTTACGCGTGGTACAATGTGGGTGTAATAGAGTTATTTAACTACATATATTAACAAGGAGGAGAAACTTATAATTATGTGGGCTGATTCTGCTAAATCTGTGGAAGAGTCCTCAAGAGCACCCATGGTTTTGGCATAAATGCACTAGGACGGAACATCGTGGTGGTTTTGGCCGGTAGGAGTCCGGCATAATCATTCTGTTACCCCGCAATGGAATGGTATCCATGAGGATTTCCCCACATTAAAAAAAAGGGTTCGGAAGATGTTGTTGTTTGTTTGTTTGTTTGTATCATTTTTAAATGTCATTTTGTTGTTTATGTGTTCATTCATTCATTCATTCTTTAGATAGATAGATAGAAAATTCTTTATTGCACAAGACAAAATACAAGTACACAGGCGAACTTAATGCTAAATAGCATTTTCTTCCAGATAACCTTTGTGTAGTGTGGAGATAGATTGGTAGTGCTGCAAATTTTATTAATGAAATTGTAGAAAATTATAACATAACTAATAACAATAAATGAGATAGAGAAAAACCGAAAAAAAAGAAACCTAAACCATAGGTACTAAAGATAAAAATAAACTTACATACAAAAACTAAAATATCATAAACATACATAAATTACTTAAAGTACATAATACCTAGAAGCTCAATTTTTTCATTGACTATTTTGTAGAGAGATAAAATGATTATAAAGTTTGGATTTGAAGATTCCTAAGGAGAGAGAGCTACGAATATCTGCTGGTAGAGAGTTCCACAGACGTATAGCAGAAACTGTAAATGAGTCAGTGTAGAAGGAGGTGTTGTGTTCGGGGGTCTTAAGTCTTAGGTAATGCAGGGAACGGGAAGGACGATCTTGGGCAGATAGAGGGGAGAAACGTTCTTTAAGGTAATTGGGAGAGAGTGGATTGTTGAGAATGCAGTACAGGAGACAGAGTATGTGTGTGTCACGACGGTATCGAATGTTTAGCCATTTTAACTGAGAGCGGTAGTATTCTTTTTGAATCTAAGGTTTTAATATTTTTAGTAAGTACAAGCTATCGCTCGCGGCTTCGCCCGGATAAAAAGTAGCTTGTCATCCACATTTTCTTAGCAACAAAGAACCTCTTCTAAGGGCAGGGTCCATGTCTCCAGCTGTAGGAGCCGGTTTCCCGCAGGGTCCAATGCAAATCCCGTCGCAGTTAATCCAGGTCACAAACTATGTATATTCCAAGTTCAATTCAAATCCTTTCAACCGTAACGGAGTTTAGTGGGAACAAACATACTTACACACACACTCTCGCATTTATAATATTAGTAAGTATTATTTTATCCAGCTCTACTGAGTCTAATGCATACCTTTAGGCACACCCTACGGTTTCGGAGTATAATTGAATCAAGATAGGTCAACCGACACCCGCGCGTCATCCCTCGCTTTGAAGTAGCATTTACACCGGTGTGAATAAATAATAATAGGTACCTACATAATGGACATTATCATTACATAATATACCTCCAAACTAGGCAGAGCTTGAGACACACATTACTGATGTACAACAAACATTTTATTTGTAAATTGTTGTTCGGGCTAGGTGGGATATACTTCCTAGTGGTCTACCCCAGATAACGGAACCTTTGGCTTTTAACGGTTACGGCTAATTGATCCCCGATCATTGGTGTTAGGATTTGTAAAAGTCTGTATCACTTGCGACCACCTTCCCGCCGTAGTCTGGCGCCAAACCGTTCACTGAGATAAAAATAGATAGATAGATAGATAGATAAATTATTTATTTGTTACTACAGGCACACAATTTACATTAATAACAAGATATAAAAGAAACACAAACATTTCAAAGAACCTAGGAATTATGAAGTTTTGTGTAAGTTAAAATATGGTAAAATAGGGTGCTTGCCTACTTTTTGCCAATAAATACGTAAGATTACGCGTTCTGTTTTCAAATTATCTGACAAATAGTGATAATAAACAACCTCATGCACGCCAAACAATGACTTTACGCATTTTTTTATAACCTAAGGTTACATTATATTGCTGTTATCTTATGAACCTTAAATTTAATGAAAATGGAAAACACCCAGACATTTTCTAGTCTGTCTATAAATAAAATAAAAAATAAAAAAAATCAATTGTTTGTTTCCATCTAAATAAATCCTATAGTTTTCTCAGAACGAAACCTTCCAACTAAAAAAGAAAAGGTGCCTTCAATGAGGTAAAATTTTGCCCTACCCTGTATATTCTGAGGCACATACAACAAACAGGGTTAAACAACCTATCTCTATATTGATGACGTCTGAGGCTCAGTGGCCGACGATCCGCTACAGACGTAGAAAGTTGTGGGTTTGATTCCCGCTGCGGGACAAATGTTTGTGATCTGCTTATATTTGTCTCGGGCTGGGTGTTTTTCTACGTGTATTATGTTAGTATTTACAAAAAATTTATATAAGGAGCACCTATATCAGATATGTGATTCCCATAATACTCTGTTTAGTTTGGCGCTACATGACGCTTTGCATGATTTCGATTATAAAAAAAAAACATTGTCTAGAATTCATAAAAGATTTTAACTAAACTCGAGCTGTCCCTTTCTTATCGACGGGGATAAAAGCGACGACATGACTTTTAGAAAAATGTACGTTTCACACTTACCGGCGCGCGTCGGAGAGCATCAAAGTGCCCTTTAAAACATGCTAGAGGAAATCGAAACATCCACAAAGCAGTTAAGTTCCTTAATTGCACGCAATTTATGCGGCTTTGAGCTTTGTCAAACACTGACATATATAGATCCGTAAGTAGATAAAGTAGTAATAGATGCGTAAATTTCATGCAAATAAGGAACTTAACTGCTTTGTGGATGTTTCAATTTACTTTAGCATGTTATAAAATGCTCTACAACGCGCTCGGACGCGTGCGGGTAACTGAGAATAGTGAGAAAGAAGCCTTTTATTGCTATACGTGTTTCATCGAGATACTATATTTTGCTCGAAGGCATGTTTACGCCCGCGTGCGAGCTAAGCACGCATGCGTGCTGCCTGCATCCCATCGTATCATACATATTTTTATTGTGATGCGCGCCACAAGCACACGCCACACGTGTGGGTCACGCGTGGCTTGCACAGATGCGTGCGTGGCCCGCACGCGGTCGTTAACACGCATGACAATGGATGCTTTTCCACCAGATATGTGATATGCAGCTATGTTGCGAAAATGTAAAAGCTAAGCTACGAACTTTGTGACCGTTTCCACTGATGCTAAGCTATAAAGCGGTGCGAGTAAGATGTGCTATGAAGATGCGCCGCTGCAAAGTAGCTGCGCGAGGAAGATGCGCAGCTCGAGCTATGCGATGTATCGATAGTAGGGAAGCGGCGAGGGCGCAGGCATCCATAGCGCGCATCCTTCCATATAAAAAACATATCTTAGTTGAATCCGTTTCCACCAGTGCTAACCTATGTACACCAAAGAGTCTTAGGCTGCTTTTCCACCAGAGATATGCGTTACTACGTTGCTATGGATGCGTTTAATGTCCACCAATCATATTCATTGGTGCACATAGCTTAGCACTGGTGAAAACGGATTCAACTAAGATATGTTTTTTTATATGGAAGGATGCGTGCTTTGGATGCGTGCTATGGATGTATGCTATGGTGCGTGTACTCGCATCTCGAACTGCGCATCTTCCTCGCGCTGCTACTTTGCGCGGGGGCGCATTTTCATAGCACATCTTACTCGCACCGCTACATAGCTTAGCATCAGTGGAAACGGTCACAAAGTTTCGTAGCTTAGCTTTTACTTTCTCGCAGCATAGCCGCATAGCACATCTCTGGTGGAAAGGCACCCTTAGGCCCTTAGTTTTAACCATACAAACTTGTTACTCAGTACCCCCTATTGTTACAATATGGTGTAAATGTATCAGCCTCCCTACGCAAAGGTACTATTCAATAAATTTGGAGTTTCGGAGCTACAAGATAATTTTTATGTCGTCAATTTAGAATGAAAGAGGGTCCTGTAATTTTGTTGACTCAAGATTCAAGATTCAAGATTTAAAGTATCCTCTTGCAAGGTTGTAACAAAGGTTTTAATTTTATTTCTTTTTTAGTTCGATAAATCCTTACTTATCCTGGGGTTTTCCTTACGCTATCAATATTTTGAAAGGAGAATGCCGTCTGATGTATGGCGCTCGGTACCAAGACTAAAGTGAGTGCGTCAAAAAAAATCCAATAAGCTTTTAGTCAATTCTATGTTAAAATAATAAATAATGAGGGTAGTTGCCATATTAACAGTTCATATCTATGTTTGTTGCCATAGTAACGTATATATCATTGGTTGTTGCAGTCTAATGGCGGCGTGCGGCGGAAACCAAACCAGGAAATATTTAATTACTTGGTTATTAATCCCGTCGATGTGTAAAACTAAAGAAGCTGTTAATGTTCTCGGCATTCTCCTTTGGACTAAACCATGAATTTATTGTAGAACTGGATGATAGAGAAATCGGGTTTTCTAATGCTATCAATATTTTGGAGTTTTAGGATTGTTAGAACATATCTGATGACAATTTCCACACAAACATTTTTGGCCAATGACAAATCGTTATTTCGAATCTACGTTTTCTCATTGGCCAGCATTTTACGTTTACGATACGAATACCTTTTCTTTTTAGCCTTGCCATCCACTGGTGGGTGCTGGCTTTGACCAAAGTTGCTACGCCACGCATTTCCGTTAATGAGTGAGGTATTTACACAGGTTTCTATTTGATGCATGTGCCATAATACCATTAATTGGATTATTCAATAAATGAGGTTGCATTGACATACTTACATTCCAATGCGACCATTTTATTGAAAAACAAGCAGGCTCAATAGACGTTGTCCTGTCCTTGTTCATACCAAGGTTCATACAAAAAACCAATAGAAAAAGAACGATTTCAGTTTTAGTAAAAAACAAATGCCGTGCATGTGTTCCGCAAAAGTTCGAAAATGGTTGGAGGTCACAAACTATTTATAATCCGAATTTCATGTATATCTGCCCATATTTACGGAGCGAAAAGAAACTTATTTAACACAAACTTTCGCATGTATGAATAATATTAGTGATCTGCAGAAGGTACCCTAGAAATGGCCTAAAAGGTGTTGTCTCGTTTCCTCTTTAGTGTACTGAAGAGGAAACACAAACACAAATATATGAGAGAATACATTAGGTACAGATTTTTTTGTTTCAAGCGCGTTTTCCCTTGTACGTTAGTACTACGAGTTGGTTCATGTTACAGATAGGTATCATAAAGTGCTATAACACGTTGACTGTGGGCCTCAGACGTAACGCTACTTGCCATGCTCGAGCTGCAGCAGCAGTCCGGCTAGAGCAAGAGTGTTTTCAGAACTCAAACAGTTATTTCACCTTATAAAATATAGGGAAGTGGTGAATCTGTGATTTATATATTCTGTATTATTAGTATTTTCTATTTTTATAGTATAACATCTAATAATATCCACAAAAGAAATCTTTGTTTGGTATCAAATCCCATGAATGAAACTACAAAAGAAAAACCCTTCGGCAATACGACTCAATACGCAACAAGATAAATACGACATAGAATGTAACTATGTTACGTTTGAAGCGAGCGCTTTTGTTGGAAAAAAGTATAACAGGAACGAGCGGCGTTTTATTCTACTGAATAAGAAGTTTGTTTTTTAATCTTTTTGTTATTGAAAACCAATAAGGTTGACTCAAATTTTATGCTTTTTTACTATAGTAACATATCGATGCTTTTCTATCAATCTTTTCCTACCAATCCTACTTCGTTGGATGCGAGGATTGATGTTTATTACTCTTTCACATACTGAACGGATTTGAATGAAACTTGGAATATTTAACTTTATATTATATTATATTTTTATTAAACTTTCTGACCTGGATTCGTGAGCGAAGCCACGAGCGTAAGCTAGTAATTTTTATAATTAGCCAGGCCCTTCGTGCGCGAGTCCGACTTGCCCTTGTCCGATTTCTATAGATATAGATGTTTATGTTGGTGTGAATACATTCAGCCATAAAAATAGATGAGATTTTTCAAACTGCTATAATTTTGGAAATTTAGAAACAAACTTATGAATTGTTCTTGTTTAGTTCTTAAATGTCTTGAATTAAAGGGTATTTTTAAGATATACCAACTTTTGAAAAAACATCTATCTAAGATATTCAAGAGATAAAATAGTTAGTACAAATTCTGCTAATCTTCCCTGATGAGTTTCACAAAAACCCAAGCGAAATCCGACAATGTTTTGCCTTCTCCATAAGGCATCCTCAGGAAATCGACTCCCTGTCTACCTTCGGCACACCACAGAACTTCGCAGATTGCCGAGCGCGTCACACATCGACTAATTCATCTACAAAACACATTTCGTTCATCGAATTTGTCACTGACTGTACAATAAACAGGTTTTTATCTACATATATACTTCCATTGGTGTTGGCCACTAACTAAAGTGATGAGTATGACCTTAGTTTCATCCCTAACATCCGCATTTCATCCCCAAACCAACTCGGCCTGAAAATGAAAAGCGTAGGTAACTTAATTATCTTGTTCTTTCCGAAATATGAAAGTTTTTCCTTTAGTAAAACAATTCGTAACTCTCATTAGCAACATTCAGGTCTGCATTGTAAAGTAGGTAGGTACATGTTCTTGAGTAATATTTCATGGATTATGTTCTCATGTCGGTGTCATCTCGATCAGTTATTATAAAATATAAATAAATAATAATGCTAGGCATTATCACACAGCAACATGTAGCCACTAGCTAAGCTGAGCTTGAATTATGAAAACACATACTAAAGTGATATACTACTTATACGTATACATTTTTATAAAATATATACTTATTGTTTATAGAAAATGAGTGTTTTGTTTGGGTCTGAACCCGACACAAATATTTGCAAATCATACAGACATTTGTCGCGGGATGGGAATCGAACCCGCCACCTTCTGCGTCTCAGGCGGGCCGTCGCCCACTGCGCCACATAAGTCGTCATTATATAGATTTTACCTTGCAACCCAATTATCGGTCTGTTAGTCGATTTTATTGACAATCCAGAAATCCGCCTTTATATGATTTTATTTTAAATTTTACCAAGGGATCATTCCAATGGGGATTCCATTGCTAGACTGTTGTATTACACTACAGCATAGAATGAAGATAATTGAAAAAAAAAACATGAAATCCTCTATGAGGCATACCCAATAAGGATAAGAAATGACCCTAACGTAATTGCCTTTTGGATATTAATCTTCACCAGAAGCTGGCAAAATGACATAAACAGAAAATTTTTCGGTATTTAATCTGATCATAAGTAGGCATCAACCTCTTTTCTTAAAGGTGCGTAAAAGGGCTAGTTTTATGGCAATTTGATGCTGCAACGGTATTGCCGCCAATTTGCCGATTTCTGATCTCTCAACACAGTGCAACAATTGCTGCAATATTGCTACGTAGCCCAAAGATATTGCCAAGATATTTTAATATAGTCGCAAGTATTTAACATCTAGCCGGTTGCATTGCAAATGATTTATCCCACTTTGACTTCATTGCAATATTGCGTTATATCGTCTTTGCTCTGCGGTATAGGTGCATCTCCCTGTCTCGCTGGCCTACCCCCGTTTGACCTGTAGCTGTCTCCTCGATCTAGCAGCAATATGCCCCGCGTGTACGAACAAAATTCCTCAGCAATCCAGTTGCCGAATCTTAAACTGCTACATTCGACAATGTATTGCAAAATGAAATTGCAGCAAGGATAAAGTTGCAAATATACTCAGTTATATTGGTCAATAAAAATAGCCAACACGATGCAAATTTTGTAGCCCGTTTACAGGCCTCTTTATGATAGGAGTATTTGATAAAACAACCCTTAGATTGTTTACCATTCGGTTATTTGTTAGGGAAATGTGTCACAATGACGCATAACATGACACATGACATCCGCTGGACATCCCTGTCAACCCTTATAGAATATAACAGTAGTAGTACGGTAGAATATTATCTTTGAAAGGGTAGGTCCCTAACACAACAGTGAAGCGGTCGTGGCGTGGTTTACTTTGGCATTCTCGGATTGCTTAACCAAGATGTGGTTAAGCAATACTCCACCCGGTTACTACTTGGATGGGTGACCGTTTAGTGCCCTTCGGGTGCCTAAAACCTCCGACTCTAGAAATGGCCACTAACTCATATGAAGATGAAGAACACAACAGTCACGTCCATAGACTTGGTCGCATATCTCTAGACATAGACATAATTTATCTACCCCAAAATAGCACACATATACATTTAAAATAACAGCAAATAGGCCTCGACTCGGCATTCTAATCACTGCGGTACCAGTAGATCTCGACATCAAAAAATGTGACTAACCGAGGAGAACGTGGGCGATACATATAGATGGAGTATACCGATAGTACACTGAGCATCGATGGAGTTTTAATATCTCGATGGTCGCATACTATATTTATAAGTATTTTATTTATAAGCGAGTGTAAATATTGCATGAAGGTACGAAGGTAATTCCAAAAAGTTATTAGAGAATACAAGCCAAGTGCGAGTTCGACTCGCGCATTGGTTTTTATAGTACTTCAAGATGGAACAAGCAAATGGCTTTCCTAATGATAAGTGGTAACGATCACCTATAACATCGTAGGTTACGCTTGTTTGAAACGTGTCCTATGATGCATATGCCTGTAATGTCACTGACACTCACACTTTTCTGTCAAAACCAGGCCAGGCCCCGTCAGCGGGGCTCGCTCCGTAGGTTAATACGCGTCAGAAGAGATAAGAGTTACGTATAGAAAGGGATGCAAGGTAAACATGAATATAAATGTTAGTTACGAGCTGAATAGCACTTTATTGCGTCGCAGCTAAAGTCATTCTTTGTTTAAACGTTTATGCGGAGTGAAACTTCTGTTCCTTTATTTATTCTGTGCCAAAACACAACGCAAAACAAACGCAGGAAAAAGGCATGGTGGTACAGTCAGCAATTAACAAAATGTGTTTAGAAAATCGTTACAACTAAAAATTTATTCAAGATATTTATGTATTAAACGAGAATAAACCTTTAGTTAATTGATACTTTCAAATATATTTTTTTGTTGCTGACTCTACTTACCCAGACAAGCCCTTCGCAGAGAACCCTTCTACTACTGAAAGTGGTTTAATTTAATAACATTTATAATATCCCAAAATTTCGACTCTGGCGGGATTCGAACCCGTCATTGTTACCGTGTTAAAGTGTTGTTTTATATCAGTTTGATAAGTTTAACTAAAAGGGGATCCTTTGATTTTGACCTCCGGCCGTGTGGGTCGACGGGGTCGAGGGGAGGCCGGGATAGTACGTGTTATACATAAGTATATAAGGTGGTCTAGAACATGACGTGTATACGTCTTTAAAACTAGAGTTCGTTAAAAACTAAATAGGCAATTTTATAAAGTATTCTCATGGCGGTGCTTACTTTGTTGTTCCTAACAGATCATCTTGGTTAAGCGACTAATAAATATTTTAACTTTCCAAAAACATTAATGTTTGCTTAGAGAATAGCAATGAATATAAGGCACCAACGAGCAATATTTTAAATATGAATTTGGTTTTGCTTTTTTTAATGCTCTGAGAGCAAAACGTCCTCAATTTAAAATGGTTTTGGAAGCATACTGGCCTTTCCAATAGTTAGTCCTATAGTCATAATGTCTTTGACTCAATTTGACCATTACGGAAAAACGACCAATCAACAAGTCGTCCTACTTAATTTCAGAAAGTATTTATTTTATTTCTTTTATTTAGAGGTAGAAAACCTCTATATGTATTGAATCTTTTACATACCTTCAATATCACATATTCTTAAAAGAGAATTTAGGCAGACAGGATTAAAAATGTCTGGCATAGGTACTTTTCAAATTGCGGACATTTTAATATTCTGTAATAAGGACTTTGTGCTTTGAAATAACAGTCATTTTAAAATGAGGACGCTTTGTTCTCAGAGTATTTTATATTACAGTCTATGTGCACCCAAAAACATTTTGCTCCCAAAACCTCCTGATCCGAAATGGAATCAGCAAGCTGAAGT
Organism: Horisme vitalbata; assembly: GCA_951804965.1. Lineage (NCBI taxonomy): Eukaryota > Metazoa > Arthropoda > Insecta > Lepidoptera > Geometridae > Horisme > Horisme vitalbata. The sequence goes on from OX638093.1 coordinate 4,776,439, forward strand.
GGCAGTGGGCTGGCCATATCTGCCGAAGAACCGATAGCCGTTGTGGTAAATGACTTATTTAGAGGAGATTGCGGCTCGGCAAACGTAGTGTAGGATGCCCTCCAGCCAGGTTGAGTGACGATGTGCGAAAGGCTGCTGGTAGAAGCTGGATGCGTCGAGCTGAGGACAGGGTGCGATGGCACTCATTGAGGGAGGCCTATGTCTCACAAAACTCTTATTCTACCTTACAAAATGAAATTATTTTGCTCCTGAATTTTTCTTTTCGTCATCTTTATATTCCGCCTTTGACTGGGCCACCCAAGACAAGTATGTATTATTAAGCTGGCTTACATGATACAACACACTCTTGGCTACTTGTTATGTTTTATACAACCTTCCAGCTTTGTGGATTTACGAAGTACCAGCGCCTTTAATATAGCTGTTTCTGTCTCCTCGAGAAAGAAAGATAAAAGTATATATATTTTTACCCAATAAATACATACAAAAAATGAAAACAAACTGGAATATCCGGGATTGCGAGAGTGAAGCCTACGGCGGAAGCTAGTTACTAACAAATAAATAATAATAAATATTGCTGGACTCTGCATCAAGTAGAACTTTTGAGTTTTGACTCGAACGTGACCTTCACCGGCGTTTTTTCTTCCAGGATCAGTCCAGCCTGATATTATAACATCTACGAAAATGTTGATTGTCCGTTTTAGTGCGATTAAATTACGACGGATTTCTAGAATCAAGAGCGTTGGAGATTCTGACAAACACTACGACAATCACATCACAACACGACTAACTTTGACACAGTAATGTAATTTCGACTCTATCGTTACTCACGGATTCGACTCATAAACGTTTAGATAGTTTGAAAATAGCCCTTTATATTATAATATGTAGTTTGAAATAATAATACCCCTGCTGGTCCTCTTCAACCTGATCATGTCTATTTTTAATCGACTTCAAAAAGGAAGAGGTTTCTGTTCGCCTGTATGTATGTTCACCGATATCTCTGTCAATTGTGGACCGACTTTTAAAGATCTTTTTTGTTTGTAACGTATACCTATTTCACACATGGTCCCATTTAAATTTTATTCCTGAGGGATTGGTACTTTTACCGCTAAACTCAAAAAAGCTCATCCTCATTTGTAATTTTCGTATGTACTCGTACGTTGAAGTCTGTTTTCGTTTTATTCCTAAATATTCTTCTCATTTTATTCTTGAGATGACCAATGTTTTTCTAAAATTTTAAATGTTTTCTTTATTCTTCTGTTAGCAAACTTTTTTTATAGAAGGGAGAGAATAATGAAAACATGTATTAGGAAGATGTTATATGTTACAAGCATCGTCATCTCAAGAATAAAATGAAAATAATTGTTTAGGAAAAAAATACATGCTCGCTCACGGTAAAGAGTAAACCTTATAAAGTCATAGGTATATCAGAGATATAGAACCAAATAAAACTGTAAATAAATTGGTTAACTGACTGACTGACTAACGTACACTAAACCATAAGTCCAGAGATTTGTTTGGAGAGTATGTTCCTTGTTTAGGTCAAGGTATCGAGGTGAATTTTGAAGAAATGAAAAAAAAACCTAGTCAGATGTCACAGGACACCCGTCAAATATTTTAAATAAGTTAAGGAAAAGTCTCATCAAAAATATCGATTGTTATAACGTTAATAATTTGCATACAAATCGTTTATCTGATCTTGTCAAGGCTGATAGCGTTGGTTCGATATGCCACGGTGACGACAACAGAGTAATAACACCATACTATGGTTGTTTAAGCGCTAGTTCACATGTAAGGGTCTGTCCCCATCACCCCGTCACGCCGTTGGTGCGATTTGTTGAAGTGAGCATGTCACGTCAACGTGCCGCGACGCGACACCGCACTGTTCCCTGTTGACGACGTCATGACGTAGTGATGGGGACGAGCATTAACGTCAATGGGCGATCAAATTAAAAATAAAGTTTTTTCAAGCCAGTGCTCGATATTGTAAGTTACGAGTGAAGCTACGAGTATACTAGATATTTGCGTTAATTTAGATTATGGACCTAACAGAAGATCAGCGTGGGTATAGGTTATTCTAACAACCCGCTACATACTGAGTTGAGATCTATTTTTCAGCTGTAGTTCTTTGTTTGAGTCGTCTTATGTTATAACCAACCCGCTACATGTTGAGTTGACATCTATTTAGCAGCAACAGTTCTTTGTGTGACCCGTCTTATCTTATAAATTTTATAGTATAATATAAAAACTTTTATTTGTTAATTTATTATGTAATAAAAAGTTTTTTTTATTTATATTCTTATTCAAATCTCCGCCGCCTACAAATGTAACCTTTTTTTTCTAATAATTTGCGTGAGTGACATAATAATGCATCAGGTTTTCTAAACGGTGAAGAAGAAATAATTGCAATACAACAACACTTTTTTTACCAACGACTTAATGTAGACTAGAGGCACGTCCAAACATAACATTCGGTAAATATGCAAGTAATTTACAATAAGTAAGCATTCCACGTGACAAATTCACGTGACAAATTGCAAGCTCATCGCCGCTTTATTGGAACACCAAGGGACCTATCACACAGAGAGCAGTCAGGCGTTCAAGCGTTCCGATTTCTCGTTCTGCGTACGAATACGCGTGTCACCGACCGCCTGCTGTATGTGCATGTCTATGTAACGTTATACAACACAGCGAATGCAGAACGAACGCGGAACGCTTGAACGCGTGACCGCTCTCTGTCTGATAGTTCCCTTACTTAGCAAATGCCATCTAATTTTGGGTTAGTCTACGTTTAATAGAGCTTTTGTCAATGTATCCCCTAAATCGATGGATTATTTTTAATATCTTTACTCTTAGGAACTAAACAGCTTGACCCGATTACAGTAATATGCAAACTTTGCTGAACTTTACTCGTTATATCCATATTTTGATCTTTCATACACATCATCATCATCTGCCTGAAGTTATGCTGCACCTGCGTGCTGCAAACATTAACAACTGTTGTTTTATAGCATGTTAATTTATAATTTAAACAATAGGCTACGGCGTAGTGAAGATCTTTAGACAATCTAAGCCAATTTGTAATAAGCCGGCGTTGTAACTTAGATTGTCTTCGATGTAACATAGATTGCTACGGCGTAGCGTAGACTGACTACAGTGTAGCGTAGACTGTATAATGTTTTTGGGATAGCATAGAATGATTATTGCAAAGCGTAGCTGTCTACGCTGAAGCGAAGATTACGTATGGTGTACCGTAAATTGTCTAGGTCTAGGGTATATAGCTTGGATTATCTACGATGTACACTGACAACGGCATAGCGTAGACTTACGCTCAGCGTAGAATTGATACTGTATGATTGTCTACATCATTGTAGCATACATTGTTACGGCGTAGCTTGAATTGTCTACGATGTATACTGTCAACGGCGTAACGTAGACAGACGCTCTGCGTAGAATTGATAATGTATGATTGTCTGCCTACGTCATCGTAGCATACATTTTTACGGCGTAGCTTAGATTGTCTACGATGTACTACACTGTGAACGGCGTAGCGTAGACTATACTGTCTGATTGTCTACACTCTACATCATCAAAGCATACATTGTGACGGCGTAGGTTGGATTATCTACGGTGTATTTTAGCAATTATCTACAACAAGTTTCTGCTCGCTGCTTAGCTTGCGTGTTACTCGGATAAAAAGCCTATGTCTTAATCCAGGTCACAAAACTATTTATATTCCTAGTTTCTTTAATATATCCGTTCAGTCGTTACGGAGTTAAATGTGATCAAACATACTCTCAACGTCTACGGCGTAGCATAGTTTATTTTTTAGCCTATTTATCTTGAATAACCTATATTTTATCTTGCTATCATTATAGCGTACTATCATTATACAAACATGAATTGATAAATTCAGAAATGATACCTAATCAAATAAAATATGGAGTAACCAATCCTGGAGGGGTCTTTACAACTTTGACTGCGTTATGAGGTCTAAAATATCTCTTTATTTTCTTACTTTCAGTGCATTACGAGATTGAGAGAAAGTCTCCTGATTTGGTTTCTACAATTTTGATCCCAATATGCGAGCTCACGTACATAAATAATGACATATCTATTATCTACCGATACATATATATACAAAAACCTTATTTTAAGCTATATTCGCAAAGATTTTACATTAAATTAATACTCAAGTAGAGTTGCATTTGGGCAGTCTATTAAAAAAAAACATACAACCGAATTGATAACGTCCTCCTTTTTTTTAAGTCGGTTAAAAATACAACGAATTGATAACCTCCTCCTTTTTTTAAGTCGGTTAAAAATACAACGAATTGAGAACCTCCCCCTTTTTTTGAAGTCTGTTAAATATATGGACATTTGGGCACGAAAATTTAAAAAGAATAATCCATTTATTGACCCAAATACAAGATACAAAACAGGTGTTGCAGTGGGCGAAGACCCACCTTAAACGAAGAAGGTTGTGGGTTCGAGTCCTGCCGCGAGACAAATATTTGTATGTTATGCAAATATTTTTCTCGGGTCTGGGTGTTTTCTATGTGTAATAAATAAATAATAATAAATAATGCTGGACACTATCACACAGCATCATGTTGCCCCAAACTAAGCAGAGCTTGTGTTGTGGGAACCCCAAACTAAGCAGCGCTTGTGTTATGGGATTGATATATTACATATATAATAGGGATGAAAATAGGGTAAAAAAAATATTCTGATTAGTCCGTCAGATAGATCAACAAAGAATATTGGACACGTAATTTTTTTAATTATCAAATAAATAAAAATGGACGGAGATAAAGAGTGTCAAAATTCGGGAGTGGGGGCTTGTGACGTCACGGCTAGGTAAAAAATTTACTAAGCCGAGACGTCACACGGAACTACAACTCACTATATCTTTGTATTTTTTTTGTTTAATTGACAAAAGAAAAAATGCGTTTAATATTTTTTGATAATGTAAATGACGGACTAATTAGAATTTTTCAATCGTCGTCCCTATTATTATTTTTTGTAATAGTATTTACAAAAAAATGTTCATAAGTAGTATATTAGTCAATTGGTTCCCATAATACAAGCTCATAATACAGTAAACTATGCAACGAGTTCTTTTCTACTATGTTTCATACACAGTATGGTTTTAATTCAGTATAAATAATTAGTATTCATAAATTCAGACGTAACTTAATTAAAGACGTGCGCTTCCCAATTATTTCCATAATTAGTATTCAACTGAAATTCGTTAGTCATTAATAACCTAATTACTCGTTTCACTATCATAATAATTATCATTTATAATTTTTGTATGTTTAACTGTAAGGTATGTATTGATATAGGCAGATGTACTTTTTTGTACTGGTTTTTGCCTGAAATAAAGTTATTATTATGCCACGTTATTCATCTTAAAATTAAATACTATCTACTGTGCATTTTTTTAAATAAAATTTGCAGCACTACCGGTCTATCTCCACAGTATACAAAGGTTATTTGGAAGAAAATGCTATTTAGCATTAAGTTCGCCTGTGTTTTTTATCTTGTGCAATAAAGAATTTTCTATCTATCTATCCACTATGTACATAAATAATATCAAAAACATCATAGTTTAAAAACCGGCCAAGTGCGAGTCTGATTCGCGCACGAATGGTTCCGTACCATCGTAAGGCATATAACTTAAATATTTATTGTATTCTGGTTTTAGTATTTGTTGTTATAGCGGCAACAGAAATACATCATCTGAGAAACTTTCAACAGTCTAGCTATGGTTCATGAGATTTATCTCAGGCTTTAGCCTGGTGGCAGACATACAGATAGACGGACAGTGGAGTCTTAGTTATACGGTCCCGTTTTTAGCCTTTGGATACGGAACCCTAAAAATATATCCAAAATGGAGGACCATCAACCACGGTGCAAAGCCCAGGTGGCTGATGGCTAGAGCTGCAGAGAGAGGAACATCCTCACAATGCGTGCTGAGTCCCCTACACCTACCCTACACCTACTCTACACCTACCCTACACCTACCCTACACCTACCCTACACCTACCCTACACCTACCCTACCCTACCCCTACACCTACACTACACTAAGACGCCTTCTGTATCTGAAGCTCTTACAATTATAAACTGGTAGATATCTAAATTAGTACTGGCCTGGTATTATCTATGAATAAAGTTCTCATTTGAAAAGCTTGTGTACATTCATAATTTTAGACCTAAAAAATTTTAAAAACTTTAGTTCTAATAACGAAAGGCTAAGGTCGAAAATTATTTGTGGGCAGCGTATGTGTAATTTTCAGTACTTTTCCTGGTTTTGTATTCTGTTTTAACAACCCTGGCTTGCTTCACTGAAAACTAGGGTTGGGCTTAGTCCGTACTTTTGTTCTTTGAAGCCCGAAGACATACAATTATAAGTTGGCCGAGTAAATCGCAGAGTATACTAATAGGTGAATAGGTGTAATTAGTTGTGCTAGCCCGCACATCTACTCCAACTAAATCGTCCAACTAATTAATTGGACACTGATCGTATCAGAATCGACATTCACTTCCGATTACACACAATTAAAAAAAGACGTGTGGCACTCGGGGACTGCCGCGGTAAAGCTATTGCATAGCATTTTGTATCAACTTATGCAATTATAATTATTTATTTATTTTATTTATGCAGTATTTCTTTTTCTTTGATATTAATTCAAGTTACACTTTTTGAGCGTGGTGACCGATAAGAAAACATTTCTTTTTTCTTTTATTAAATAAAAATACGTCTAGTTGCACGCACACAAACACCGTGTCGAAGACTGCCGAAAAAAAATGACGTTAGACAATGCACGGCCTTCAAGCCACACCTCCATGCCCGTCGGAGTGGGGAGCGTGAGGTTTTTTTTCGTTACGGAATTTCTGGATTCGGTCCCCGCGCTCAAGGCCCTCGATAGAAGCTATGCAATAGCTTAAAAGGCTTGAAACAAATAAAATAAAGTTGGTCAGCTAAATTATAAAAGTACGCAATTTAGTCGTTCGATATTTGGCCTACTTACAATTATATGTCTGCGGGCTCTCACTCGGCAAAATATCTAAATTTTTCGATGAAAATTTTGTACTTCTAAAAGGACAACGAGCTTAGCTATTTTGAACACTAACTTTCACCTGCACCTTCACTCTTGATCAACCTACCCTGATATTACAAGGACACTACATATTCCAAATTTAATCCAAATCCGTTCAGGCCGTAATGCAGTTCAATGGAAACAAGCATACTAACACAGAAACATACCTTAAGCTTATGAAATGTAAAGAATACATAGGCCATATGAAATATTATGAATATATAATGTCCATTACTTAATTAGCCAAAGAACCAATAACCGTTGGGGTAAACGAGTTCTTGAGTGGAGACCGCGGCTCGGCAAATGTAGTGTTGGACGGCCCCCTGCCAGGTAGAGTGACGATCTGCGAAAGGCTGCTGGTAGAAGCTGGATGCGTCGAGCTCAGGACAGGGCGCGTTGGCGCTCATTATCATATTGTCATTATCATATTGCCGACGACCTTAAGGACAATGCTGATATTGAAAGAGAGCGTAGGGCTCTAGCGGTAAGAGGTAATATGTTGATCCGTAGGTTTTCCCGGTGTACAGAAGAAGTTAAAGTTACGCTTTTTAAAGCATACTGCCAGAGCTTCTTCACCGGCAACCTATAGATCAACTATACGAAGCGGCCGCTGGAGAACCTACGAGTACAATACAATAATATTTTTAGGATGATGTTGGGACTGCCGCGTTTCTGCAGTGCATCAGGGATGTTTGCAGAGTATGAGACGGAGGGTTTTCCTCCTCCGTAAGAAGACTGCATCCCTGATGCGCAGAGTACGTGACAGCCCCAACACCATCCTACAAACTGTAGCTGGTAGGATCACCTCTCCCACGTGGCATTGCTTCGTACGGAGGGTGATCTAACTCTTAGTATGTAAGATTTATTTTTTATGATTAGCTTTTTATGTTTCTGTGTGCTATGGATTTTCATTATCGGAAATAAAAGTATTTTATTTTTTTTATTTTATTTATTTATTATTTATTAGGAGAGGCCTATATCCAGCAGTGGACTGCTATAGGGCAATGATGATGATGACTTACTTAGCCGATGCAAGCGGGCGCCGGTGCCTACCCAGGTAATGTATACAATACCTATTTCTATTTGATTCCTATTATAATTATTGTATACACTACCTGCTGGTCTAACGGCAATGTGTAAAGTAGGAACTTACATATGTATTTATGATTTTCCTGATGTTAATTGAATGTTTGTAACTTTGAGTTGAACGGTAACAAGACTAAGTAAATAAAATTATTACAGATTTTTTTCGGCTTTATAACTTTTCCCATCTCTAATCAGGGCTTGTTAGCCTTTGAGCCTTTTGAATAATTAAACGAAAATGGCGTGTTCATTAAATGGTGGATGGCTAAATTTAGATTTAGTTTCAACTAGCAAAAGTTGCGTGAAAGCTCATATTATAACTACTATTATAAAGTGGAAATTTGTTTGTTTGTTTGTTATAGGTAAACTCAAAAACTAGTCAAACTATTTTAAAAAATATTTCATCTCTAGTATGCTACATTAAGAGGGTTTTACCTATCTTTATTTCAATCAAAATATTGCGAAATAATTATTATTATGAAATTGTCAGATAACACCATCTATCAGATAATTAAAAAGTAATTATACATGAATTTATTGGCATGCGCCTGCCTACTTTTATTTCGCACATAGGTACCTATTTGGGCTTCCGCATAAAACAACACAAGGTATCCTAGTGTGAGCGCTAGTAATACATAAAATATACCTACCTAACTACTTTTAAGACAATCTAAATTTTATGTAAAATAAATGCTTAGTTATTAAGTTTATAGTTAAGTAACATAAACAGTGTTCTTCTAGTATACCATTTTAAAATTTTTAATTAGGTTACTAGTTTTTGGCAATAAACTTACTAAAATGATCATAATCAAGTCAAGCTGGGCTATAATTTAATACACCATGGTATTCACTGGGTTTCAAAAGTTATCCTTTGATCTGTGATACCCTTGCCAAGTCTTCGGACATTTGACGTTGGATAAAACTACTTAAGGCTTGTCTCCATCACCACGTGACGTGACGTACTAATTTACGTACCTCGTGACGTGGTGATGGAGACAAGCCCTTAGGCCATTTGCATCTAATCATATTAAGTTAAGTTATAAATAAACTAATATTATAAATTCGAAAGTTTGTGTATGTGTGTGTGTGTGTGTTTGTGTGTATGTTTGTGGTTACTCAACTCCGTAACGGCTGAACGGATTTGGATGTAACATGGAATATTGATAATTTATGACCTGGATACAACACCTGGATAATACACAGAGTACTTTTTATCCTTGTACCACGCGAGCGATGTCGCAGGCGGAAGCTAGTTATACTAAAATAGGATTGACCTATCTACTCTAATATGCTTATTATTAAAAGATAGCTTACTGCTTTCATGTTGTTTTAGGCCGGGTTTAAAACCACACGTGTAAAGGTTAATTTTAATTAAATTTTACCCGAATACTAAATACATTCACTATCAAAACTATATCTCTCAGGAATATCCAAGTTATCATAGGAAGAACAAAATTAACTCGAGCAAGACTTTTTGGCGCTACTGCCAAGTTATACGTCTAACTAAAGCTTAGTATAAAGTGAATGCGCGATAGCGAGTATGTAAGCATTTTTTTCTAAATATTTGAAGTATTGAAGAAACGTGGGCACTACGGCCAGTCCACCACTTTAAAGTCACTTAGCGAGCTATGAAACAAGGTATGCTCAGAGTTTCTTTATAGAATGGGACCCAAAACGATATTCGACATAAAATTTAAGTTGTCGACTCTAACTTTAACGCGAAATGGCAGTGGACTGTCCACTGGCCATATCTGCCGAAGAACCGTTAACCGTTGGGAAACCAGTTCTTGAGTGGAGACTGAATGACGATCTGCAAAAGGCTGCTAGAAGCTGGTTGCCTATGTCCAACAGGGTACTGATATAGACTGAAGATAATGATGATGACTTGAAGATGGAACATATACATGGCCCACCTAATATTTGTGGTAACCATTACCCATAACAAAGTATTGCATCGTAGGTCGCGCGTATTTGTAACCACGTGCCCTTCGATCTAAAGCGATGGCCAGACAGTGTAGGAACGATTTTATTGGAGGCTTTTGTGAAACACACACTATTAAAAGTTAAAACCGCCAGACGCTTATCATTAAGAACAGGGCCTATCTCTAGGCACTTGGGCAGCTTGTTGGCAAGTATTGCTTTCAATGAATACACTGAACAGATTCTTATTGCTCTGTTGTTTATACACGAGTCATAGACCTTGGATGTACAGATAGGCTGTTGAACTTTCAGAGGTTTCGTATTTTTAGGCTTTAGTAAAATTAAATTGTAATTTGACCTTGTACAATTAACTTTTACCTGAAACAAAGCAATTTGGAGACCTAAGAAGAAAGGAATACCTATAAATTGATTAGCAAAACAATTATTGGTGCACAGCCAAGATTCCCCCGATCAGAAGACCGAGTGCTTCCTCCTAGGCTACCACGAATCAGCAATTACAAAATAATAATAAGTAGTAAGGATGCAGAAACTTTTGCACGAATTCTCTAAATTAGCTTTCACTGCTTGTATCATCCGTTGGTAAGAAATGGCAATAATCTGTTTTAACAGATTCCTATTTAGTGTCCATCTACAATTCTACAATACTAGATTTTGTTCGCGGCTTCGTTCGCTTCAAAAGTTATTTTTCTATCCCTCGGGACCAATACTTTTTTCTGTATGTAGCCCTGCTGTACCCCTGACAATGTGCGAGTGAAATTTCATGATGATCAGGGGAGGGCTATGCCCAGCAGTGGACTGATATAAGCTGATGTGGTTGGTGATGGTGGTTGATTAGTAAAGGCATGAAAGCATAACAAACAATCAAACTCACTTTCACATGTTTAATATTATTAATTAGACGCCTATCGTCTAATTGCTTCTATCTATTTTCTATTATCCATGAATAGATTAGTAAAACTGCTGGATATATGAAAATCGGCCTTAAAGTCTATGATCTAAGGCTGATCGTCACGGAAGGTGAATAAATCTTAATGTAGCATTGCCAGTACTTTTCATTATGAAAGTAGTCTACCACGGTCACTTGCCAAGCTTGTTTTGTAGCAAAAGCTCTAAGAAATTGCTGACAAAATGAAAAAAATGCTTTCTAATTCAGCTATAACTGTTGTATTTAGGGCTTATTGTAAAGTAAATCGGTAATTAGCTTAAACTAGAGGATGAATGATTCTTTTACAAAATTTTCCGTTTTCTCTCGAGGGTCACAAGACGTAAAGTTTTGATGTTAATGACTGAGATAACTTCAAAATCGAACAGTGTCAAATTAAAGACAAAACAATTGGTGAATCACACTTACATATGCAAGAGTTGTATGTGAGTATGTTTGTTCCCTCACTTTACTTTGTAACGGTAGAACGGATTTGGATGAAACTTAGAATATATATATATATATAAACTGTGACCTGGATTAACATGGTGCGGGCTACTTGCCAGGCTGCACTACGCACATATGAACGCAGCATTACAGTTAAAAAAATGTAGGGATAGCAAGCTCCGTGATTGAGTCATAAAAACCAGTCATACCCCATAACATGAGATATGACAATGACTTCAATATGAATTGAGTCATGATAGATAGTTGACATATCCTCGCATGTTGCTATCGCCTAGCTATCTCTACCGCCCGCCCTAACCACACCCAGTCAACGAAACTGTGCTTCCACACGCGATGTGACAGGAGATGCTATTTATAAAGCGTAATGGATGACAATCATTTCATTTATTTATAGTTAATATATTAATAGAACTTTAATTTTGACTAACTGGCCTGCCCGATTGCGTTAACTGCCCGTTAAAATCACGAATAAAGTGATTTTTTGTTTTTGCAGAAATAATAATACTTTCATAATTACGTATACGTCACCTTTTAACTTATTCTGGTTTGGTGCACGCTTTATACTTCCTGAAAAACCACCTGCCAGTGAGAGTCGTCAAAATTGGTCCAGCTGTTACACAGATTGGAATACGACAGACAGGTAGACAGATAGACAAAAATAATAAAAGTTGTAATAAAATTTCTTACTGAATCTGACGCTGCAGTGTTGGCATAGCATGGTGTTACCAACAGTAGCCTAAATGAGTCCACTAGGGAACATAAGTCTTCCCTAATATGAGGCCTAAATGAGGGATATGACTCAGAATTCCTACGTTGAGCAGGGCACAGGTTTTCGTACTGTCGACACTATTAAGCCATTTAATCTACAAAATCTGCATCTTCAACTATATTCTGTAGCATACGCTGAGTGGGGACCTTTTTGCGTCACTATTTCTCTTATTAGGGCATAGATAGGTCCCGCAATACGATGCTGCGCTAAAAAACTGGAATAGTGGATATAGGCGATAAGAAGGCTAGACTGATGTGGGATTGTGCGGGTCACGTGAGCGTATGCATTCTGACAAATGGGCATCGATCGTCACCTAATGGGTAGCTGATAGGCGAAGACGCCGGGGAAGGCCTTGGACACGTTGGCGTGACAATATCGATGCCTTTTGTACTAACTAGTGGGAAGCAGCAAGTGAAGCATAAATCGTGTTGTTAGGAAGTTGGGGGAGACCTTAGGCAGGTGGTGGGACAACATTAATTAAGGCGACTATAAGGGTCAAACCTCCCTCTCGCTCGCACTATTCAACATTTTTGAAGATATAGAATCACTGAATGTAGTTATGCAAAATAGCAAACCTTTACGGCCTAGAAAATAACAATACAAAGGTTCAGCAATAATATCATTTTGATTCTATCATGTTTTCTTACCAAAAAACTTGCACCAGTGTGATCAATTTTGGTGCAAATTTTTTGGTAGGAAAACGTGTTGGGTTCAACATGATATTCTTGCTGAACCTTTGTAATCTTTTCTAGGCCGTGAAGGTTTGCTATTTTGCATAACTACATTCAGTGATTTTATATCTTCAAAAATGTTGAATAGTGCGAGTGAGAGGGAGGTTTGACCCGAGTCACCTCAATAAAAAAACTATACCTGTCAAAGTCAAAGTCAAAATTCATTTGTTCATTTGGAACCACCAGGTATTTTTTTTTATTTAAACCAATTCTTAACTCGACCAAACAGAGAAGAATTGGCAAGAAACTCTGTATAGCTTATATTATTATGTAGGTACCTTTTGCTTATTATTAGTATTTTTAATTTGTTATGGGCCAGCCTTTGACCTCGAGGCTTGCGTGGGCAAGGATGAGGTCGACCATGGGAAGAGATATTCCTGAAGATGCTTCTCTATTTTTGAAGCCATTAGGGTCGTAAGTTTTCTAACTGGTAACTGTAATAAATTTGTGTTTTCCTTTCTCCCTATTTGATAAAGAACATTTTGTTAAAAATACGTTTTTAAAGTACAAAATACATTTACCATTTTAATTGTACAGAGAAATACCCAACTGACACATTATTCTAGACCGCATATTCCCAAAGGCAGTGTTCCATATTGTTACAAATTGTTATGCCCTTATTAAAGTTCATTAAGCAATGTAGCAAGTAATGGTCTGTGAAAACTATCAGCCTTTGTTTCTTTTGTAAGGACATTAATTTTAAAATCAAGTAAATTAAACAGTGACTGTGACTGATGATGATTTTAATGTTCAATAAAAATTAAAGCATTTACAGAAATTTGTGTAAGGGGTTCCAATCTCCATCTTTGGAAACCAACAACCTCACCTACCCCGTAAGCGCCCTGCTATTACTAACGGGGTTTTAATGGTCAATTGACAGCAGCATAGCGCAGCCTAACACCGACACAGCTTAGTACCCTGGCAGTAGCGTCGGTGATGCGAGAAACTGTATCCTGTGATCCCCAACCCGCATGGCCAGCGTGGGAATTATGGGCATATTCCCCTTTATTAGAGGATGCCTGTGTCCAGCAGTGGACAATATAAGCGGGTATTGTTGTTTGTTGAAGTTCATTAAAACTAGAATCGCTTATGTGTTGATCGGTTTATCTGTCCGTCGTTTGTAACACTCTATTTTTTACGAAGCTAGGCGGAAAATGTGTAAAATAATTTGTTCCTAACGATGCAGACAGAATCCGGCCCCTATAGCACCCAGACATCGTTTGATCGATACATACTTCCAGATTCCCACACCATGGACTCGGTAATGTTTAGTTCATTGGCACACAAACAAATTGCTGCACATATTTTATATAAAACTAGATTTCGCTTCTCTCTTTATTGAACGCTATCACCTGCTGAATTGAGTCCGTCTTTCCATCTTCAGAGTAATAGAGAGGAGTGGAATTAGTTTATTCAGAACAAATACAGTGACAACAGATTACAATAGAAGGATGATAAATTGATAACACAAAAATGAAAAAACTGCGTAGTATATATGCCCACCTCCTTGACATATCAAAATCATTATTTATTTATGTATTTTTTTGCTAAGTTTAAAAACGTAACGAATACTAGCAAATTGAGCGTTAAAGAAAATAAAAAAACATTTACATTATAAAAATTATATTAAACTTCGTTTTTGAATACTAAAGTATAGCCGAACTGTACAACTTGATTCCACCAGCGCCATTTCACCATCGGACAAGCAGGCGTTCTGCACGTCGACATCGCTTTAAGATAAACATACCTTCTATGCGCACAAAGCAGTTCTCTTCCACCGTTACCATGCGCACCGCCAAGGAGTTTACCCGAGTATGTGTTCCCCGGTAATTATAACATAGGCGTCTTCAAGGCACGAGTGAACAGGTTTCTTCTAAGCAAGGATGCTCCATCGTAGACTGCATCTTCGCTTAACATCATGCGAGTTGTAGTCAAACGCAATCTATCCAATATATAAAAAAAAATAGTGTAAGGGAGGGCTTCTGCCCTGCTATGAGATAATTCAGGCTCATAATAAATAATCAATAAAAATAATAACAGGTTCCGCCCGCAGCTCGCGTCGCTCGCGTCAGTAGTTATTTTTATAAAGTTATTTTTCTATCCATCGGAATTTTTTTTTTCTGTAGCCTATAAGAAATTAACAAGCATACGCCAGCAACAATATTCCATTAGACTAGTGAAAATAATAAATAATTTAGTATTATACATTCATATTGAAAAACGGAAATTTTCATGTACCGTTACGTCAGTGAAGGCACCGACGGCGTTTTTCACGTTAGTTTCATGAGTTAAAAGTTCATATTATACATATTTATTATTTGTACATATTTTCGTATTTTTATTTAATTGATGAAGCGTTCCTCTAAATAACTCCATGAGTGTAAGTACATGTTGAAAGTAAGGTTACCATGGATGGTTGGTTTTCTGCAACAGTTCGTTTTACACCATCTTTCCTGCGCGTACGTGCAAGTTGTGGAACGAATTCGCTTCTACGGTTTTCCCTCAGAGCCTTCGACGGGTATTTAATTTCCTCGAGAACGACAGCGCATCAGTATCGCTTTTGATTATGCAGGTATCCATGGGAAGCGGTGACCACTTCCCATCAGGAGGCCGGTCTGTTCGTCTGCCAGCTTCGACATACAAAAAACCTAAAGGATATAGGTATAAGTGTATGTAGCCAAATATCAATAATCTTTGAGTAATTCGTAAAAGCTACGAAGAAACTACTGAAAGAAACTACTGAATTTGATGGGACTTTTGTAAAGCTTATTTTCAGTGTAAGACTAGAGCTTTTCTTATTTTGTACTTTACCTTTTCAAAGTTGGTACTACTTTGCTTTAAATGATTGCAAATACATAGACGTTCAATAACATGAACGTTACTACAGTGAGCCGATCTATAAAAATATTGGCCAATGACAAAGCGTTAATTAGAATCTACGATTTCTAATTGGCCAAAATTTTACGCATACGGTATGAATACTTTTTCGTTATTCCTCGTGATCGAGCCATCACTTAGGTACATTTTAGGACCTTGTCTCTTTAAATTTGAATCATTCGACGAGCACATTGCTACCTGTTAGCAAGCAGTTTCTAGTTTGACATAGTACAAAATATACATCTGATATATTTGTCCGTAAGCGCGCAAGTCTCATATTAAATTCAATATTCGCATTGTGATACATCGACGTGTGCTGCAAGTGGTACCGAAGGGGGGTAAAGGGGAGACAGAGGGGCGCTAATGAATCTCATTCAGCCATGATTGAGATGAGGGTGTAGGGAGCCTGGATCAATGATGCTCTTTTACTTTTATTTTTACGATGGAAATAGTGGACGTTTTTAAGATCATTGTTTTACTTATAAATAAATTATGATAGAATCCGACCGAAGGTTTTGAAAAATTATAAACACAGGAATGTTGAAAATGTTTAATAACCCTTTTTTGACGACCTCTGTGGCGCAGTGGGTGAAGGTCCGCCTGAGACGCAGAATGTTGCGGGTTCGATTCCCGCTGCGGATCAAATGTTTGCATTATCTGCAGATGTTTTGTTTCAGGTCTGGGTGTTTTCTATGTATGTATTAAAAATATATATATAAGTAGTATATCAGTCATCTGGTTTTCATAATACTCTGCTGAGTTTGGGGCTACACAATGCGGTGTGATATTGTCCAGCATTATGTATTCATTTATTTATTCACAGCAGAAGTTACAGAAGGAACTTGAAAAGGTTTGACAAAACAAGTATTATCAGCAACAACAACAACCTCCCCTAAAAAGAAGGGGGATATTTCCCACGCTAGGCATGCGTATCGGCGGCCAAGCAGCACCAAATTCAATCTCAAAACTATTGATTCAAAAAACCGTCTGTACATTTTCAAGATAAAATCTTTGTCGACATTAAGTGAAAGAAACATGCTAACATTCAAAATCGTTAAGAAGTATACAAATTCAGTTGAAAACAGCTTCTAGCAGTGGATTGATATAAGCTGAAGTTGTTGTTGGTATTTTGGGCAAACGTTCGTACAGTATACGAATCCATCCACATCCACATCCGCCTATATCAGTCCACTGCTGGACATAGGCCTCCCCTAATAAAGGGGGATATACTTAGTTAACAGTATCCGAATGTTTGCGCACAATGTGAGTGACCGAAGTAAAAAGTATATAAAACCCGCCAAGCGCGCAGGCAATCTGTCAATATTCATTTGGGATTAGCCGTGTTACCGCACCGGCTGAACTTACCAATCATACAACGTTAATTACCATTGGATAAGCCAATAAGTTTATTCTAAACACGACCGCAACTACGTTTGAGTGTACGTGCTTACTTGAATATGCACGCCAAGTAATTACTTCTATATTGTTATATGTCCTCTATATCTGTTTGTATAAATATTATCTATGGTGGTTGCATTGCACTCCGTTTAAAAAGGAAGATTATTCTCGGTAGATTATTCTCTACTACTTCTTAAACGGGATGCAATGGAGTGTATTAAAAAGCTTTTAAATACTTTTAAATGATAAAACGCGTCGTTTGATTGATGTAGCTTTTTACAGATGGGTACCTAACTAGAATGAAAGCGTTTGTATGAGAAATCGCATTCCTTTATTTTTTGAAATTACTGTACTTACAGTTGACTTTGCATAAATCCAAACTTAATATAACGCTTTGAGTGCTGAATAAAACAACTCTCTATTATATCTTACACCTTTGGCACCTCAGCCATCTAGGCAACCACGGCTCTTAGTTACCTCTTATCTGTTGCGATTACAAACTCAATAGAAAATGTAGGAAGTCTTTTCAGATCTGTGTTAACACTTTGAGTTGGTCAAAATTGTCCCCTTGATTTGAACAATATAAATCCGTTTTTATTTTTTTGATATCATGCATAGTTTTTGATTTAGGATGAAAAAAGTCCAAAAAATGACCATACACCCCCCCCCCCCCCCCCCCACCCTTAACTCCGAAGTTTGCGAAGTGAAAAACCTGAAATTTATACATATTATATAAGTATATCTATGTTTTACAGGAAAAGTCTCCAGCTAATATGGTTTTGTAGAAACCTCAATAAATGTAAAGACAGCTGTGGTCAAGCTATAAAGCAAGTTACACGGTCAAATAGAGTGTTATTTAAAAGGCCCTAATTTGCCCATTCTATAGCCGGTTTTTATTTTTATATAGGACGTATACATTTTAATTACAAAGAAACGTTAATAATTAGTATTGCACGCCATTGACGTCACCCGCGGTGGGCGAGTGAACTCGCACTTAACCGGTCTTGTTTTTATTCTGTCCTATTTAGGATTCGCTGTAAAAGTATTATGTTCGGGAAATATTTTACGTGCTAGTTTCATCTTCAAGTAGGTACCTTAAAAATACATATATACTGTGGTGCCTTTTAATTTATAGAGAAAGATTAAAAGCTAACTCCTTACCCTATCTAAGTCAAGGTAAAATATTTGATGCACGAGCTCTGTTACAATTTAATGCAGTAATAAACTTTACAATCTTATTCACGGTGTTTTTCTAAGTAATAAAGATACAGTAATAAAGTCGTTTGTTGCTCGCTCCCACTGTTCCGTGTTATGAAACGCGCAAAGCTTTGTAGTTCTAGGTTAGTTAGTTATATCATTCTACATTCAAATAACTTCTTCTATGCTTTTATCAAAGCGTTTTGGATTTTTTTGTTTTAACACGTTAGCTGCGGGCCATGCCATGTCCGAGGATTACACACACTTGGAGCACAGTTGTGGTTTTAGCACTCAAAGTGTTAACAATGATCTGAAAAAACTACCTATATTTTCTATTGAGTTTGTAATCGTAATCGTTGTAAACAGATAAGAGGCAAACTAAGAGCCGTGGTTGCCTAGTAGGATGTACTCGACTTCCGATAGAGGAGGTCGTAGGTTCAAATCTCAGCTGTACACCAAATGATTTTTTTGTAGGAGTAGAGCTCTTCGTTAAGGCCTCGTCTGGGGAAATACTGCCACCATGCCTATTTTGATCGTGAAGCAGTTTAGCTGTGTTTTGGTTTAAAGGGTGTGGGTGCCAGTGGAATTATACGTGATCTACGATGCAATGCTTTGTGAGGTGAGGTGATCGTAGGCCATGTGCTTGTCCCATCTTCAAGTACCATACTGTCGCGGCTTGAAACCTACCTAGAATCCTATCTACGCAAGAAGCACCTTTCAAAGGCATCATAGCAAGACACATATACTTTTTTCAAACAACCTTCGCTAAGCGCACAAGTCTACCCACAGTGCCTACGTAAGAAGACTTCTAAAAATCACCGTGTCGAGTGTACAAGCTAAAATGTAATAAAAGTTAGGGTTTTTGGTTTTACTTGAATATAAAACTCACGGTGTCCTCCTGGACACATACATATAACCTTATTATTTGTTACCACTAATGGGAAGGAACTGACTCCTGGCATACAGGTTACAATAGTTTAGGAGTCAGGGCTTCATCATGATAAGTTACACTGGTTTATTCAATAAAGACTTATATTATATATAAAAAAAATATAGAAAATTTTCTTGTAGACAATTTTATGTACTCAAAACGGTAAAGGAAACCATCATGTAGGGAACCCACGGCTTAGTCAGCTCCAATGTTGAGCATGTTTTTCCTCTGGATATGCTGAGAGTAAAGTACTATAGGTGCCGATTCATACTCTATCAAACCATATCCCAGGCACTAGCCCGTCCCAGTCACTGAGTAAGTTATCACTTGAATAGAATAGAATAGAATAAAATAATTTTTATTTAGCTCAACACACAATAATACACAGAAGAAACTTAGGAAACATATAAGTAAGAATATGGCATAAAAATAAGATAAGTAGGTACACAATAAAAACTACAAAAAGTAAATATGACATGAAAGTTACAAGAAATCTTTTAGGAGTAATTTTAAATAATTAAATCAAAGTGGCCTATATGTAGTGTGTAACATTATGTATGTTAGTTGACGCTGTTAGGTCATCTTTAATTAGAAAAGACGCAAAGGCCGAGGTTTATCAATACTTACCTACTTCAATTTTTTTGTATCTATTCTATTTATGAACAAAGTTTCATTTTAACTTTGTCGAAGTAAGTATTCAGGCAATATTGTTGAAAACACCACCAACCAGAAGGGCGATTATAAATATATCTGAAGCGTAAAAGTAACGAGTAATCTTGGAAAATAACAAAGCGTTATTTTTGGATGGAAGCTTTCTCATGTGCCAATTTTACATCTACTTTATGAATACTTTTTCGCTAGTCGTTGAGCGTACCTGAAGCAATCCTCGGGCATTGTAAGGATTTTGGCCAATGAGAAAGCGTAGATTCAAAATAACGCTTCGTATATGATTAAAGTTATTCGTAACGTTTACGATACATCCTGTTGAAATATTTCGCGCTATTGTTCCCTTCATATGCCTTCATGAAGGAAGTAGACGGGATCATTGACTGTAATAGCTTGATTAGACTATATTCAATAAATATTGTTTATTGACTAGTGTTTTAAATATGGAGCCAAAATGTGAACACTTACTGTACCTACAGCTTGTCCATAAAGTCGCTCAGCAAGCTATGGAACGAGGTACTCGTACGCTCGAAGTTTCTCTGTAGTATGGAATCTGAAACGAGAACTAAAGTCATAGACATAGCTCAGAAAATTAGCAAGCTGAAGTGGCAGTGGGCTAGCCATATCTGCCGTTCTATTGTAGGACGCCCTCCAGCCACGTAGATTGACAATTTGCAAACAGCTGCTCGTAGGAGCTGGATATGATGATGATGACTGACTAATTGAAACGCTGGGTTAAATTAACCCTGAATAATATATTTGTGGAACATTTATCTTTATTTATATCCTTTCTTGTTTCAGGTCCCCAATTACTGCCAAATAACCCAAAAACCGCCATGCTGTTTTAAGTAACGTCACAAGGTGACAGTAGTGTGCTTAGTAGGTACTTTTATACGAGAATTGCTGTAGAGATGGGTTGCAACACTAGCTCAGAGGCCAAGACGGAGGAGAAGACTAAGCAAGAAAATGAGGTCAATCTCACGACTGGTGAGTTTTAAAAAATATTTATTGTGCAAAAAGTAAAGATGCTTTTGGGATTTGAACCTGCGTTTTAAAAAGAGATGTAGTGATACGGTACGGAGGTAAACGGTGGTAGTTATCATTTTGGCAATACCTACCTTCCTACATAGGATTAGGATTATTTTTTTCATAATTAAACATTCATGTTGGTGCTAATATTTATACAAAAACAAACGTGACGAAACAACAAAAATAACTGTGCTAAAGCGCCATCTATGTCTGAACGTTGTCACAGATATCATATTATTAGTACGTTGTTCTATAGCGATTGAACAGAACGCCATCTAGGTACAAACAAAATAATCTTATCGCCAAAGCGTCCATTCCTGCCCTACAGACCAAGTGTTTCATATAACTTTTAATAGGTGGCAGCACCACGGAAAATATTTTATATTTTTTAACAGATGGCGCCACATTTACGCATTCCATGTGACATTTATGTAGGTTTAGAAAATATTCAATAGATGGCAGTGCGATACGCAGAGAGTGCAGATTTCAGATTCAGATTTTTCAATAGATGGCGCTATGAATGTTTTACCGCGTCGAACCAAGTAGGTCTCTACCAAGTGTATTATTCTTGTGCGATACGAACTTTGTACTTTCAAAGAAGTCTTGTAACATTTTACGAGCGAGATAATGATATTGGATGGGCCTGCGAGTAACGGAAGGCTATAAAATTGATGAATCATTTTCCTTTAAGGATATTTAGCCGGCAATGGCATTGTGTATGTGATTATGATTACTTAGGGCATGTACCTTTGTACATTATCGATGATAGCGAGTTCCTGCACTTTCTTCCTTCATAATCATCATCCACAGCCTGATTTCACCCACAGCTGGGTATAGTAGGCCTCCCTCGATTTGTGCCATCCACCACGATCCTGCGTCTACTCTAACCCATGTGCCGCGACTTTGACAGTCGTCTACTCATCTTGCAGCCGGACGCCCCACGCTCCTAAAGCCACCCTGGGCCACCACTCTGTATAATCCGTAATTTATTCCTTCATCATAATTTTTGGCCCACTGCTGGACCTTCCTTTGATTATTATTGTGTCTCAGGCGGGCCTATGCCCACTGCGCTACAGAGGTCGTCATACACAGTTTAAACAGTTTTTAATAATTTAAAGCCCCTGTACAGCTGCAAAGATTTTTTTGTTTGTCTTTTGCCATTTTTTTATAAATCGACGTGGCATAAGTGTACCCAGTGTTCCTACAGTATGAATAAAATATATGAATATGAATAAGAATAAACCTACAGTTTTACTTACATGATCCCTCCCGCCCAATTCGTTGCTTACAAGGACAAATAATACAGTACGTCTGCGTGCCTTGTGGACAGGTTATCTTTTTTTTCAAGGGAATCGAAGAGTCAATCCACTATTTTATAACTGCGGTTAGAATGGGATTCTGATAAAAAAATGCTTATTTAAAATAAAAGTCACGATGTCCAACATAATCTCGTAACTCAAAAAATGCAAATAAGCCACTTTATTATACGGCTCGTAGCACGGGCACTACGAGACTGCTACGAGGGGTCTACGAGAGTCTACGGTGTAGTGTGTACTACGAGACTGCGTCTACGAACTTAAGGGTTCTTATCATATTTAAGTTCATCAGGATAAGATAATGACTTCAAAGTAAGTTTTGATGAAAATTTATAAGTTTTGCCTCTGACTTTACGCTATATAATATACGCTATATAACCTATCTCGTACCTAACTATCTACAAAGGTTATCTGCAATGCTGCATAGCTTTAAGTTTGGCCTATATACTTGTTTTAACTTGTGCGTAAACGAGTTTTCTTTCTTTCTATCTTTGTACTACCTAACTTAAAAAAACCCATTAATAATGATATAAGAAATAAATATGACTATGTATGTTTATTTGCTTTTTTACTACATGCTGAATAGGTCAATAAAGAATTAATTCAAAAAAATACCTTTAATAAAATTAAAGTAAATTTTCGCTGCCACTAACTTGCCATCCAACATCGTAAGTGGAAATCTTGACAAAGTAATTTCGACCTTATATCGTCATAATTATGACATTGATGGATTGAACAATGAATAAAGGTGACCTGATACATCATCTACCCACACAGTCATATTTATAAGCTCAGGTAGCTACCTACCCTTTATAAATACCCTTGCCCACCCTCTAGAAGCGCTCGTGGCTTACACCGGTGTTCTTAGTATATGTTTGCGTAACTTCGCCCGGCCACTACTTGGATGGGTGATAGTTTTATGGCACGTTAAGATGTTTGTTCTGTCTATGTCGGAAGCCTTCGGATGGCCTAAAAACTCTGTCACCAGAGTTGGCCACTAGCTCTTACGAAGAAGAAGAATATTAAAAAAAAATACAACTGAATTGAGAACCATCTCCTTTATTTGATGTCGGTAAAAAAATTGAATCAAGCATAATATTTTAAGAGGTAAATATAACAAAATAAAATGATGATTGTAAATAAGCAAGAAATTGATTTTATTTATGTAACAAAGAGATAAACAATCAAATAGGATCCATGACAATACTTAGAAGGTACCCGAAATGATCGCTAAAAGCAAACCCTTATCTTCTATCAATGTATGTATAGAGTAGCAGCATCATCATCATCATCAGCCCTTAGCAGTCCACTTCTGGAAATAGGCCTCCCCCAAATGAGCGCCATTTCGTCCTGTCCTCAGCTCAACGCGTCCAGCCTCTACCAGCAGCCAGCTCGTCACACTCATCACTCTATCTAGCCGGAGGGCGTTCTACACACTATGTATGCTGAGACGCGGTCTCCACTGAAGAACTAGTTCACCGCAACGGTGGTCGGTTCTTCGCCAGATATGACCTAGAGCTAGATACAAGATATTTATTTGCAAAAATAAGTGTAGGTAGACACGGTAGACATTTCTCCTGCCCGCACGAAGAGTTTCGCTGCAACTTTCATCCTTAGAACAGCTTAGGAATGGAATGCTCTTCCGGCGTCAGTGTTTCCAGATCACTACGACTTAGGGGTCTTCAAGCGAAGAGTAAATAGGTATATTCTAGGCAAGCGTACTACATCTTCCACCGCATCATCACTTACCAACAGGTGAGATGGCGGTCAAACGTAAGCCTATAAACTGTAAAAAAAAACATTAGGTCTAAGGACATATCCCCCTTTATTAGGGGAGGCCTATTCCTGGAGGATGTGGTGACGAGATCAGAAGAAGGTGTGCTATCACACGGTTGGTAGTAGAAAGGCTAGGAAAGATCTGGAAGGGCAGGAGGATAACCAAGAAAACAAAAGTTCAACTAATGAAATGCCTTGTTTTTCCAATCTTTCTGTATGGTGCAAAATCGATGCACTAGAGATGTGGTGCTGGAGACGTCTCCTGAAGATCCCCTGGACGGCGTTCCGCATTAACAACTCAATCTTAAAAGAACTTCAGATCCAGAATAGACTTTCGTCGATTGTGCAGCTACGAATCTTGAAGTTCTTTGGACACATCGCCCGAAATGAGGACTCAATGGAGAGGCTTGTGGTGCAAGGCCAGATAGAAGGGAAAAGGGCACGCGGCAGATCGCCAACTCGATGGACGGACGCCATTAAAATAACTACCCAGACCACCATAGTGCAGTGTTCTCGCTATGCAACCAACCGACACAAATAAAGATGCATCGCCAGAGCTGCAGCCCTCTGAAGGAAAACCGAAGACGACGACCCCAATGTGGACTCCATCAGCACAGCCACGACCACTCTGCCAAGGGTGAACGACTGAGAAGAAGAAGAAAATGCCTAATTTATGCTGGTGGGGTGTGGTAGCTTCCACCCATGGTTTAGCTTGCATGGTAGCCAGAAAAAAAGTAACCTGATATTTTGTTTAATCTAGGACTAGTTATGTGTGCAAAGTTATTAGTTCAGGCTTGAATGACTAACAAAAGTTTTTAAACCGTCAAATCCAATATATGACCTTTTCAATATTTTATTAAAAGAACGTAGAATTTGACTACACAATTCAGAAATAAATTCACAATAAATAATAATGCATGAGTCGGGCTCTTGTGGCTATAGGATAATGGGGAGAGGCCAATCTAGTCCAATTCAATGGTAGTAAAACTCAGGCTTGTTTGTTTTCTGCTAAAAAGAGTCCACTAAACCTGTCTCTTACTTTCCGGAATGTGTTCATACCAGTGACAGACCACCTCGAGCTTTTGGGTATCCACCTCACGGCAAACCTCAACTTCGGCTCGTTCATTGAATCCAAGGCCAAAACTGTGGCCATGAAACTGTGCGTTCTTAGCAGGGTGAGGCGGTACTTCACACCAGGACAGCTGCTCACGTTATACCAAGCGCAAGTCCGTGTATGGAGTACTGCTGTCACTTATGGGATGGCTCGGCTAAGTGCCAGCTGGAAGCCTTGGATTCGATTGAACGACGTGCCATAAAACTCATTGGCGATAACTCACTGGTAACCACCAAATTCCATAGTTTAGAACACCGTCGAAAAATCGCTCGCCTTTCAGTGTTCTATAGGATACATTTCGGAGAGTGTGCGCAAGAATTACACAATTGAATTCCCCCATCACCATTTCATTATCGTACAACCAAACTTCGTCACCCATACACGGTAGACATTCCTCCTGCCCGCACGAAGCGCTTCGCTGCAACTTTCATCCTTAGAACAGCTAAGGAATGGAATGCTCTTCCGGCGTCAGTGTTTCCTGATCACTTCGACTTAGGGGTTTTCAAGCGTAGAGTTAATATGTACATTATAGGCAAGCGTGCTACATCTTCCACCGCATCATCACTTACCAACAGGTGAGATGGCGGTCAAACGTAAGCCTATAAACTGTAAAAAAAACTTTCGTTTTGAAAAAATAACACAATAATTCAATTCAGTAATTCAATCGAATCTTGTATCAAAAAAATACGCTCAGGTAAATAGACCTGAATAAACTCATTCTTCACAAAAAACGTATAAAATAATTACAACAAAAGGGCGCATTTTTTGCACACGCCACCCCATCTCAATTGATTAGTGAAGCGACAATTGTTACATCGATGTCGATAGATGCGCTGCATCGATGTTGAAAGCGTCGACAGCTCTGATTTATAATTAACCCCGGCGGTGAGATAGTGGTATCGATGTGAACGCTCCACCGGGCGGGTTGTTATTTCTGCGTTTGAATAGAGAAGGAGTAGTTTATCGATATATTTTAACAAATTTGTTTTTAAAATATACATAGATTGTTGTTTCTCTCTTGTAATGTGTATGTCAGAGTCTTTGAGTACACCATGGAACCAGAACACCCAGACCCAAAAAAATACAGATCATAGTAAACATTTGTCACATAGTGGGAATCAAACCTACAACTATTGCGTTTTTGTCAAAGTAAAGTGTGTTTAGCTTACTGTGATAGATATTATATTTAACGTATATTGTATTTTTTCGTATTCTTAACACGTTGACTGCGGGTCTCTGACATAACGCTGCGTATCTAACCTGAGGTGTTACAGCAGGTAATATGACGAGAGTTGTGAAAACTGCACTCAGTGTTATTACACACTTATAAGAACTTATTTAAATCAATTGTTAATTTTATACGCTCATTAAAGTTAGTTTCTCTCTTAAATTGTAACACTTATATACTAGCGACATGAAGTTCATAAAATGTATAGGGGTGTAAATCCGTATGAATACCTAAGTGGGTAATTCTGCAATGAAATTGCATATTTTCATCACCCCAGAACGTGACTTTAACCCAAACAGCAATAACGAAGCGCAATAACCCATTAACAACACCGCAATATCCATTCACAAATACATAGATCAAAATACCCCATAAAAACAAAAAGTCGATAAATCTCAACGTGAGGGCACATCCCTACGCGCGGCCTGGCAGGTCGCACAGTCGATCCGGGAGGCGCGAGGTTCGCACGCGTTCGAAATTCAAAAGTGGAACGTTGAACTGATTCATTGAGCCAAAAGCGCGCGCGAGTGAACGAGCGGAAAATTTGAATTTAGAAGGTGAGTTTTTTCTAGGAAAAATAAAGAAAATGGCGCGCAGAATTTTGACGTGCCAGTAAAAGGATGATTTCTTCGTGAGAGAATAGTTATGTAGCTATTTACGTCGTATCATCGTCGTATGTTGTAGTCATTTAATATGTACTTTTTACGATCGAAGTAGTAGGTAATCTTAATGACACGGCTAAAATCACAACTTAGGTCGGACGCAGCCCCTAGAGCTGCCCTCAGTTAAGGTGTTATATATTTCAGATAAGCACATTGCGCCAAGAATATGTAAAAAAAAAGAGTACGAGAAGCAGAATATGTAAATATAAGAAAAGTATGTAGATCCTGCATACTATATTCTCAATATTTAAGCACGGCAATTGATTTTTATTTAAATAGATGTTGTATGTTCGACGAACATTGTCTACGGTATGCAAAACATCAAACATCTATTTAAATAAAAATCTATTGCCATGCGTAAGTCTCGAAAATAATCTTAAATGGCACAACCAACTTGAACATTTTTTTGTTTGTTCGTCATACTACTCATGTCTAATAGGGTGGTTTAGGAAAAAAATAAGAAATATCCGAAAAATCTATAAAAATTGATACGGCAAATTTTGTATTTTAGATTACAAATCCTATTTAGGTGGTTCAAAGTTCACCTGGACATCTAGCCATCATCATCATCAGCCTATAGCAGTCCACTGCTGGACATAACCGT
Source organism: Horisme vitalbata (assembly GCA_951804965.1). Taxonomy (NCBI): domain Eukaryota; kingdom Metazoa; phylum Arthropoda; class Insecta; order Lepidoptera; family Geometridae; genus Horisme; species Horisme vitalbata. The sequence continues at coordinate 4,804,259 of OX638093.1, forward strand.
TATCATTTATTTTTATTAGATTTGTAGATAGGCTTTATAAAATTAGTTTGTTTTTATATTAAATACTAGCTTCCGCCCGCGGCTTCGCTCGCGTGGTACTGGGATAAAAAGTAGCCTACGTGTTAATCCAGGTCACAAACTATATATATTCCAAGTTTCATACAAATCCGTTCAGTAGTTTTTGCGTGAAAGAGTAACAAACATTCATCCATCCATCCGTTCATCCATGATGATGATGATGTCCTCCTTGACGTATCCGTCAACGGCGAACCTTGTTAGTTTCGGACGTGAGAGCGAAGATGGCTTTCAAAGCCGAATTTATCTTGAAGGTCCTATTACAGGGTGCACAATGTAACTGACCTAAGGAATTGTAGGTGTATGCGTAGGAAGGCTTAGGACGGTTCTTTTTTAAAAAGCGTTTGGAATCGAGATCTTGCTGTTTTTGTTCAAACTTTGTCACATACATTCATACTCACAAACTTTTGCTTTTATAATAGTAGGAGTAGGATAAATTAATTAATAAATCAAGAAATATTGTTAGGCATTTGCATTTTGTTTATAACCTAGCTTACTCGTCAGTTCATGAGTTAACACATTTAATCAAAACATAAATTACAAAAAAGGTTCCAACGAATTGAGAACTTCCTCCTTTTTAAAGTCGTACATTATAAAATACGGACAACATACGCAATCAAATGAGGCTCAATTATGAAGACTAGCGAAAAAGTATTCATATCATAGACGTAATATTTAGGCCAATGAGAAAGCGTAGATTCTACATAACATTTTGCTATTGGCCAATATGTTTCGTTACACTTACGCCAGGCTGTAATATTCGTGATCGTACAAGTTCAGAACAGACTTTCCTCAAATAAATTTTTACATTTTTAAAACTAATTACCGTATTTACTTGAAAAATTAATAATTTTATGCAAATTTAATCATCTATAACCCTTAAAATATTAAATCTTTCTATCCCTATGGAACCCTTAGGACTTCCTTGATAAGGAAGGAATTTTCAGAAAATCATTTTGGTGATCACCTAAGTTACAGAGTATTTTAACTCAATGAACCCCCTTAACCACCTTTGAATCCCTTCAAAGAGGCATTTCATTTTCGATTTCCGGTACTACTATTAGTAACGGAAATCACACTTAATATTATAAATGCGAAAGTTTGTCTGTATTGACATTTGTAACTAATCACGCTAAAACAGCTGAAAGGATTTGGATGAAACTTGGTATATACGACGAGTACAGATGGTGGCCTGGATTAACATAGGCTATTATTTATCCGGGTAGCATTCGAGCAAAGCCGCAGACGGAAGCTAGTATTAAATATATATAATCTCACTGAGGGAAGCCTTTCATAACCAGCCACATGAAACGCAAATTCTAATTCTACTATGAAGTGGGGATAACATTTTGCTCATATGTCCTGCTTTGGGGTGTATTGTGCATTTAAACGCTAATTAACGAATGTAATCTTTGGAGTTCCTCTGACTACCCCCTATATAGGGCGGGTACTGATTATACCTAAAGATATCTATAATCCAGAAAAACACCATCACTCAGAGCCCTTCACAAATGTTTATGTTATGATACAGAAAATCTACACTATTTTTAAAGTATTTCTTTTTATTGGAACCTTTACTCGCCTATCACCTCTGATTGGATTTTTTTTTGGACTGGACATAGCTCAGAGAATTAGCAAACTGGAGTGGTGGTAGGCTGGCCATATCTGCCGGAGATAACCGTTGGGGTAAATGAGTTCTTGAGTGGAGGCCGCAGCTCGATTCGATGCATATGTCCTGGACTGATATAGGCTGGCTGGTATATGGTGGTGGTGGTAAAATATAGATAAACTTCTTGTTGTAAATTCTATTTAAAGTGCGGTTTAACCTCCCCTGTTAATTAGTTCTAACCTAATTAGCATGACCTTCTATCCATCTATCCGTTTGACCTTTGTCTCTTTCTACGTAATATAACTCCTAGACTCTTAAAATAAAAGTGATCAAGATACTTCCCATTATCATCACGATCATCATCAGCCTATAGCTCTTCACTACTGGTGAAGACTTCTCCTAATGAGCGCCATTGCGCCCTACCCTGAGCTCGACCGTTGCTTCTTATTTCTTAATTCTTTGTTATAACAAAGAATTGTTTCGTAGGTAACGCAGCAAAGAGATGATTTTCAAGTTATTTTAGAATCAACATTCTGATTGCGCTGCAGACGAAGCTCTGTATTAATGTTTCCATACACATTACCAAATACAAACATCCAAACAGTCCTGCGTCCATCACCTTGAGGCATAAAGTTGATAATTAGCTTTAGCTGTTTCTTTATTATTATCATCGTCATCATGATCGTGACAAATGATAACGTTTCTTTATTAAATAAACAGCAAAAAATTCTTGTTTACTTCAAGGTTATTTTGCTGTCATTCTAATCCGGAAACAAGTATTAGCAAGGATTACTCTGGGATTTGTATAATGGTTTTAAGCAAATACCTTGTTTACAAAAACCCTAGGCGTTTTCACAACTTTGTCCGCATTTTTCCCCACTGTATACCCCTTCACGAGCTGAGTTTAAGGAAAACCTTTCTTCGTGCACCCCTACACTATGCGAAGAAGATACTGATCTAAATGATAAAATGGTAAATTTACTAACTGGGTGATATATCAGCGCATAGCCCAAACCGCTGGACTTTGTAGACTTGAAATTTTGCACATAGATATATCTAATAGTGTGGCACACACAAAACTATTTTTTTTAGAAATTACACCCATAAGGGGATTACATAGGGTATAAAAGTCTGTTTAAAAGTCTGTCAGTTTTGAAGTAAGGACCTTCAAATTTTGTATTTAGGCTGAAGATTAAAAATTTATCTATACGTGTCTCAGCTTTTCTGATAATTCTACCTCCGAAAGGATGAAATTGTGTACGGAAAGTCCTTTATTTCAATGTAAAAATGCTTTTTGCAGCAAACGTATTGCGATGGACCAGCACAATTTTAATACATTTAAAATACTTTACTACTACCGTGTATTGATTTTTACGGAATGCGTTTACGTTGTGTGTCAAAAAGCAAACTCGCGCTTTAATAGAACGAGAATATCTACGCAGACAAAGGCCCAGGCATCATCACAATCATCATCATCATCATTACCATCAGCCTATTTATTATAACAGTCCACTGCTGGACATAGGCCTCCCCTAATGACCGCCATTGCGCCCTGTCCTGAACTCGATGCATCCAGCTTCTACCAGCAGCCTTTATAGTCCTGGGATAAGCTAGTCAAATTGAGTCTGTAGGACTCACAGTTTAAGCTTGATTTATATTTGCCATTGAGCACACAAAATAATCCAAATGGTTCAGCCATTGCAGAGTTGAGTGGGAATACACGCACTCAAATATAGGCATCTATACCTATAAACAAATTTTCATTGATACGGTGTAGCGGGTAAAAAGTTGGATGGGACTCAAGAGGTCTGTTCGATTCCCGTTATGACACAATTGTTGTATTTTCGTAAATATGTTCGTATGATCTTAAAAACATAAAAATTATACCTACTTTCATGAGTAGATCATATCTTGAGACCTTCTGGGGAGGGCGAAACATTGTCGAATTTCAGTTGGATTTATCTTGCATTTCTACTATAATTCAATATTTAGGATGGCTCCTGAACATGGTTTTTAAATAACAACTAACAAATAAAGCCATGCCAGCCATGAGCCATGAGCGCTCCAAAATTCTCTTTCGCTTCAGCATTTGGAATTCATTTGACCTAAAATTTGTGTATGTAGGTCAAACTTTGGAAGCCGTGTAAATATTAGATTGGTCAAGTATTTACAAGGGGTCCAATACTCGTTATATAACATAGTGGATATGAATGCAATTATTATTTTAGGCACTCTAAAAACTTACGTCCTACTCATAACAGTTCTATAAACCTCAGATAGATAAAATGGCGTTAAAATATCATGTCACCTGTTTTTATTTACATGACACGCTTATTTTATAGAGCGTTATAAAATGAAGTTTTTGCTTGCTTACTCACTCTTTAGGCTACGTAAACACTGACATGTGGCTTACTAGGTGCCTATAGGTGCCAAGGAAGTCACCTGGCGTGTTGTTTCCTAGGGATTTAACACACAATCCCTTCATTGCGGCTTCGTTGTATCCTAGCACGTAACCTGATGTAAGTCCCTAGGCTCTAGGTGCTAAAAGCCACCTGTCAGTGCGTAGCCTTACACATTGAAGAGTAGTAAGTAGAGTAGTATAATTCTTTAGGGCAGCAGTACGACCATGCCTATTTCTGCCGTGAAACATTATTGTTGTGTTTTGGTTTGAAGGGTGACGGTAACATTACAGGCATTTAATCATTGCTTCATGCCTCAAGTTGATGGACGAGGGCGTTACATCTTAAGGCATGTTTCAAAATGCCTACCTACTTGTTAATACTTTGTTATAAGGGTTACCACTTAATATCAGGCGAGACATGTATTAGTTCCAGCTTTAGTAAAAAAAAGCATTGAGAAATGGTCATTTTTATTCCCACACGACACCAGCCTATATCGGTCCACTGATGCACATAGGCCTCCCCTAATTAAGGGGGATATGCCCATAATCCCCACGCTGGGCATGCGGGTTGGGGATCGCAGGGCACAGCTTCTCGCTCCACCGACGCTGCAGCCCGTCGGTGGCCAGAGGATTTAACTGTGCCGATGTAGGCTGTGCTATGCCGCAATCAGCCGGCCACAAGAACCCCGTTCGTTGTTTAGCAGGGTGCACCACGTGCAGGTGGGGTTGGTTTGGGTTCCGAAGATAAGGGTTGGAATTCCTTACATTTTATTCACTATAGTATTAATTTCTCTGTGACTGTACCTACGGAATGCTTATCATGATTGATCGATGCATGTATGCATAAAAATAGTTCCTATCGTAAAATCATACCAATATAATTGTGTACCTGTGACGAAATAAATGTTTTTTTTCTATGTATGATATGTATGTATTTACAAAAAAAAAATGTAGTCTATCAATCAAGTGGTTCCCATAATACAAGCTCTGCTTAGTTTGGGGATACATGATGCTGTGTGGTAGCGTCCAGCATTTATTATTTATTCTATTCTATTCAATAATCTTAATATTATTAATATAATAATATTTAACGGGGTTTCCCGACCCGAAACGTCGGGAATATAAAAAAGGTAACTGTATAGGTAGATATACTTTAATCCATCAATTGAAAACTTATGTAGTATATACAGATAGGTACATTTTGTTAAAAGCTATTTCAATTAATTTAGTTCTTTAGGCACACCCAGCCTTCAAAGAGAATAAAATAAAAAACTTTTCTGAAAAATGGATCACCCAAAATTAAATTTTGTACACCTGTCAGTCTCAGTCTGTGGCAGAACTGCAAAAATTTGTCGGGCGCGACGCGATCAGAAAAAAACAACTTCAACTTAAAAATAATGTAGTTTCAAACTCAATGCATTAATAATATATTGCAATTTATGTCTAGTTTAGCAACTTTCAGTAAATTCCGAAGCGTTCGTGGCGTAGCTTTCTTACGTGTTCTTAGCAGATCGTCTTGGTTAAGCTGCACTCCACACGGTCACTACTTGGATTGTTGACCGTTTAGTGGCATATATATCTGAGCGCTTTCGTGCTTTGAAAGGCACGTTAAGAGGTTGTTCCCGCCTTTCCAATTGCTAAGCTATAGCGGAAGCCTTCGGCGCCTAAAAACTCCGACACTAGCTCTTACTGAAAACGTAGGAAGCTAATTCACACTTCAGTTTTTTGATATCGACTTGATATCGTTATCTGTGGTTAGAAGTCACAATTCTGCATTGTAATTGATATCTTAAGAAGCATACCTTCATGCCTCAAGTTAATGTACGCAAGGCGTTGTATCGTAGGGTATTTTCAAAACATGCGTAACCTACGAAGCAGTACTTTGTGAAAAGTAATGGTTACCATTACCACTTAACATCAGGCTGACTATGGGCTAGGTCCATCTCCAAGTATCAGAAAAAAAACCTCCTGCTATTTCTTTTATGTGTCTTTGGAGCCACTTATAACTCAAATATATTACTATAATTGATTAATTCAATTTTGAAAAAAACCCTGAAAATTGCGTTTAAAAGTCGTGCCTAACAGTCTCGTCTGAAAGTTGCATTGTAATTTTTCAGGCTTTAATCACAGTGCTATATTTCAACCGGTTGAAAAAGGTTGAACTTCGGAGAAAAAAGGTTGAATTCTGTTGAAAAAAGGTCGACTTTGTTACGGAAACGCGACTGAAAAATTTGGAATGCAAATATCCGGGGATTCAGCTCTGCAATGAACTTTAATTTTTACAGTGAATAGCCGAGAATAAAAAAGAAGAGATAGCATTTCTCGCCAGTACTATTTTACTTGAATAATAATTATGTTTTAGAATAAATGAATAGGTAATATTTATTTGCAACTTGAAGATTTTTATATTACTATAAAGTGATCAACATTATGAGTATTTATTGTTCAATTTAGTATTGTGTGTAACTATTTAATGTACATATACACCGTACATATAGTTTTCTCATTTTACTATGTTTAAAACAATTTTAAATTAACGTGGATATTAAATGGAATCCAATCCAATGGAATAGTTCTAGAAAATAACTAAAAGGCTACTTTTTATCCGGGTACCAAACGAGCGAAGAAGCCAGCGGTAGCTAGTGTTACATAATCTGGACTCAACTTAAGACGATCTCTTCTATATTAAACCTAACGCGTACAAGCAACGAAAGAATTGAAAGGTAAGTAGCTTACTAAGCCGCTTTCGGTGGATTCTCAGACCAAATAGACTTAAGGTAACGTTGACTCAGCTTATCCGAACTATTTCAGTTATTCTATATGATCTTACTACTTCTATGAAAGTTTTAAAATTCGTGTTGAATTGCTCGTGGTGGCTTACTTTGGTGTTTTTAGCAGATCGGTTAAGCAACACTTCATCTGGTCACTATATATGGGTGACCGTCTTGTGGCATTCAGATCTGGGGTATTCTGTGCTTGGAAAGGCACGTCAAGATGTTGATTCTAGCTTTGTCAGTCGTAAAGCCATATCGGATGATGAACTTCGACACCAGAGTTGGCCACCAGCTCATACGAAGAAAGAAGGAAGTCAACGAAGGTTTTATTCCATCATTGTCAAATTGAGCTGTCTAGCAGGTTGACTGCGGGCTAGTCCTGCAGCAGGTGTGCTCTTGTGTTTCCAATCTGCTCTCAAAGGGTTATACATTAAACATGTTTACTTCTTCTTCTTCGTATGAGCTGAGGCTTATTTTAGTGTCGGAGTTTTTAGGCCGTCTGAAGGTCATGTATAATGTGCTAGCATGTTTGCTAATTAAATACTTTTAATCTCGTCTTTACCAACTCCAACTTGTTAGTTCTTTTCAGTGAATTCTGATTTTTAATGATTTTGTTAGTCATTGAAGTGATTTTGTACATATAGAATACTTGCTTCCGCCCGTCGCTTCGCTCCCTTTACCCTGAAAAAAGTATCCTTTGTGTTAATCCATTAGTATGTCACAAACTATATGTATATTCCAAATTCAATTCAAATCCGTTCAGTAGTTTTTGCGTGATAGAGTAACAAGCATCCACTCACAAACTTTCGCATTTATATTAGTAGTATAGGATAGGATTTAGAGTGAGCAAGTAGTTTTTCTCGTAGGTACTTTCCACTATTCTGGGTCTCCGTTCTCTAATGATGTGTTAACCAACGAACAGCATTTACTTTTATTTTATAGTTAAAAATTATTTTCCATCCCTCGAGAACAGTGCCTAATTTTTTCTGGATAAAAGGCATCTGTCCTTTTCTATACCCTAGATAACGTGTTTATAAAATATGACGCCAGGTGTGAAAGCTTAACAAACAAACAAACTCACTCGCATTCATAATATTTGTTCGTATTAGGATAGAGTTATTTGGCAGTGAAATGAAACTAATACCTACAAAATCATTGAAATCAACTTGCTAAATTGCCCGTCTTGATTTCATTATGTTCATGTATTAGCAATGTAGCATACGGTAAGTTGAACATGACCCTAATTCAGTGTGATGTGCTGAAGCAAGCTTAGATAAGACTGTCTCCAAATGAACGGTTCTGTTGACTAGACACGGTATAAATGTGTAGTATGACTTACCTACTACTAGCTCCTGTCTACAGCTTTGCGCGAGTACAAAATATAAAAGTTATTATGTATCTGAAACCGTTATTTTTCTGGATTAAAGGTCCCTTATGGCCTCAGTATGTGCAATTTCATTTTGATCGCAAGAATCCTCCTTTTGCAATTATAATATTAGTTGGAATAATAATTATTTGGCAGTGACATACACCAAACTCATTCTTATCAACCCAACCTAATTGCCTGTCTTGATTTCCTTATGTTTCTGTAACAATACGCGTACGGTAAGTTGAACATGACCCTAATTCAGTGTGATGTGCTGAAGCAAGCTTACATAAGACTGTCTCGAATTGAACGGTTCTGTTGACTAGACACGGTATTTGTACTATGACTTGGTACTACTAGCTTTTTCTCACAGCTTCACTCAGGTGCATTTTTTTATATGAGACCTTTTTCTTGATGTAAGGCACCTTATATCTTATCTTATCTGTACCCATAAAAACTTCTGTGTAAAACTAGTTTTCACCCGTGGCTTAGCTCGCAAAAAACTTTGATACTTTTGTACAAAACTTTTTACCCCTTTTTACCCCGTTAGTGTGAATTTACAAAAATCCCTTCTTAGTTTTTGGTTTCGCTGTAAAAGGTTACTCCAAATTTCAGATTTCTACCTTTAGCGGTTTAAACTGTGCATTGATTCCAGAAGAAAGATTTCTCTTTTATATATACACAGAAGAAGATATCATTTTGACCGTAAACAAACAAAGTCACTTTCACATAATTTGTCATACTTATTAGTAAGAATTTGGATTATTTGGCAGTGAATACCTTCTTCACATATTCTAATCAACCCAACGTAATAGTCTATCTCGACTTCTTATCCTTGTGTTCATGTACTTATTAGTAATCTAACAAACGGTACATTGAGCATTTTCTTAATTCAATGAGCTGAAGCCAGCTTAGATTGTCTCCAAATGAACGGTTATGTTGAAATAGAAATATATATAGAAATAATTTAGGTTCATATTACCTACAAATCCGCTAACAAATGATATATCCTGCGCACACAACCTCACAAACTATCAGTTGAGTGTCAGTTGAGTAGGCACAGTGTATTGGCACTATGCCTTATCTATTATACTTTTTTATACTTCTCTCAAACTACTTCGGTGTTCGTACATAAATGACTTCCTCTTCCTAATTTAATAAGGGCGATGGTAAATGGAATGATTATTTACTTCCGAAAAATCCGTGTGCTTTTTACAAACCTTTTATCTTTAAAATATACACAAAAAAAAGAATTCCGTGAAACTGTTTTCGAGTGAACAAGTCTTAAATCTTCTAAACTTGAATTTTGAAATGTTTCTTTCACCTAAACGTTGACAAAGATTTTCTCTTCAAAATGTACGGACGGTTTTTGAATCATACTTTTTTAATTTTTATGTGCAACGTCAACATCACGCTGTTTTTTCTTGACTAAGGACGGTAATATTTTTTTTGTTTTTCCGTGTTTTTTACATTTTGTTCACTAAAAAAGCTCTGACGTTGCCTTAAGCAAGCCTCTGCCCGTTCACAATTTAGATTGGTGACCTTTCAGTGGTAATGGCTTCGAAAGAATACCAGCGTCAGCAGCTGCTAAAACAGTGGATAATACGTTATGTAATTTTGCTGCTGTAGCACACATCCCACCCACATGTATATGTTTGATGTACCTACTCTATTTTCTCACTAAATTATTAACATTAATTGTGAGGTCCTAGGTGTGTTATTTAAAAATGTCTTTTTGTGTCTATGTAATCTTCTTGTCCGTATTACTGCTTGTTTGCATTACAAGTAGTTAAAATTTAAAATAACTATTATTTAAATTATTCCTCCTACTAAATAAAGACTTTTATAAATTTGTATTTGTATTATTCAGGAATATAGGAGAATAGTAAGTAGAAATCCTCTACATATCTAGGCAAATATGTACAAAGCTAGATCTATTTCAGAGATATGTAATTCCATCAGAAGCTTGGAATTAAATGAATGCAGTGGGAATGCGGTTTGCGCATGTCACTAGCTGAACAATCTACAAAGCAAATGTATTTGCTTTGATAAGACCCTAACCTTTTATTACGTTTACATTCGAATTGACAATATAAATTCAGATTTAATAGCTGTAGCAGCATTAACGTAGATTTTATGGTGTGTAGGGGGGTTAAAGGGGTTCCAACCTCACCTACTCGTGGTGCACATTGCTAACTAATACACTAAACTCTGGCAGCCAGCTGCTTCGGCATTTTGCTAAGACCAGCACATCTAAATTGCATGACCACGGGCAACAGCGTCGGTGTTGCGAGCAGCTGTGCGCTGTGATCCCCAACCCACATACCCAGCGTGGTAATAATGGGCATATCCCCGTTCTTATTAGAGGAGACCTATATACAGCAGTGAACTGATATTATGCTAGTGCAGCTGTTTTTGTCTCAAGTAGAGCGAAGCTTATGTCCTACAATAAACTCGTATTGAAGAAAAAAAGTCAGGTAACCAGCTTACCCAGCTAAACTATTTGAAGATAGCTAAATGTCAGAAGGAAGTAAAATAGTAGTAAAAGTAAGGGTCCAGTTGTCGACCTTTTCGTTTAGTATCTTCGAAATAACGCTTAGTACTCGCAAATTCCGGCCTTTTGTTTTTCTAACGCAAGCCTTATTTTTTATGAATGCCTTCCTGTCGATAAGACCGACTAGGCTTCATCATCATCAGGATGAAGCAGTCCACTGCTAGACATAGACCTCCTCCAATGAGCGCCATTGCGCTTCATCTTGGCGCATCCAGCTTCTACCAACAGCCTTTTGCAGATCGTCACTCCACCTGGTCGGAGGGTGTCCGTTTGCGGATCTTAAGAACTCTTTTACGCGAAAGACTGACGGTTCATTGGCAGGTATGGCCGAATTATCTTATTGCCTCCTGCATATTCAGCTGCTAAATAATCTAAAAGTAGCTTCCACTCGCGGCTTCTCTCGCGTGGATCCTATATGTTATATATGGTCACGTTTCACATGGTCACGTTTCACAAACTTTCGTCTTTATAATATTAATCCCTGTAGAGAAGTGCCAAAAAACTCATAGAGGAAAGCGTAAATTTTGCCAGACTCGAAGCAAAGACGCTCACTGCTCTCGCTTTGCTCACGCGGTCAATAAAACGATGAATATAATTTTTTTGTAAAATTATGTACAAATTAAGAAAACATAACATTATACTAAGGTTCGTCTAGCCAGTGTCACATATAATGAGATTATGAGCGTCATTAACAGGATTGTGTTGGATGGCAGTGCGTAATTACATCGCAACTGCCTTTTAGTTACGTAAATGTATTTAGTTACTTGACATTCTACTAAGAAACTAAGTAAATTCCTTTTAGATAGGTCATTTTCTTTATTTATTTAATAGTGGGCACCTCCGTGTAACGAGTTCCAACTTCCATCTTCGGAACCAAATCTTACCTGTCCCTGCCAAAACAAATCATCAACCGGCTAATGATTTGTTTGCTACAAATCGCAGCCAAACACCGGCATCTATCTGGCCCTGGCTGACGGTTTGTTTTAAATATACGAAATTATGGCGTATAGCGTAGGGATTATGGGCTTACTCCTTTCTTGTTAAAGAACGCCTATGTCGAGCAGTGGCTGGTGTTTTCGATGAAAAGGACTTTAAGTCCTTTTCTGTACCCCTGACAAAGTGCGAGCAAAATTTCATGATGATCGATTGAGTAATTACGGTGTGAAACCTTAACCAACAAACAAACTCAATTTAGTATTTACGCTTGGATATACAGGGTGTAATCGTTTAGTGTGACCAGGCGGTTATTCTATAACTGACGAGCAGTTCCTATCCAAAATGTTGACATTAAACAATATTTTTTTTAAACAGTTTCCTTAAATATCATTACTAAGCTAAAATATCCGGTTAGATAAGAAAACTAAAACCTTTCTACTAATCTCATACTAAATGTATGGGAGTGTTTAGTATTTGGGATACTTCTCGTTTGATTTTCAAAAAGTTTAATTTTGTCATTTTACTGATTAGGTAACTTACTTCGATACCAATTTTTTTTTATATCTGTAATAGTTACGGAATAATCGCCTGGTCACACTTAACGATAACAACCTGTATAATGCTTTTGCCTTTTGCCTTTGCTCCCTTTAGTGTAGATTTAAGTACATTCAATACATAAAACAGTAAATATTTTTTTAACATGAAATGTAATTATGTCCTAAGCCCATCGAGTTAATTATTATAGTTCTCTAAATATTTCGATGCCTAAGACCTATTTATTCTTTTCTGTACCCTCTGACAACATGTATGCGAAATTTCATGAAAACAGACAACCAAACATTAGCATTTATGATGAGTTGGTTAGGATACTAAGAATGCCAACCGACTTCTACCACGCGATTCCGTGATTTTGTATGAAAACAATATTGAAAATAATTTATTTATTATTCAAAATTAAATTAACCCATAACGGTTATTAGTAAATTAAGATTTTCATCAAAATTTAATTAATATTGTGAAGGTGATTTTGCATATTCCATTATACAAATTAATCATTATAATTCACGCCCGTATGCGGTGAATAGGGGTGTAGGTACAGCCGACGAAAGTATCGAAGCACCAACATAGGTATAATACTTCTTCTCATAGTAGTACTTCTTGACATAAGTTCAGCTTTGATTGAGCTGCAGGCGTAGGTCCGCAGTCAACGTGTTAATTGTTACTAACATAAGTTCAACATCTTCAGCCTACAGTAGTCTACTGCTGAACATAGGCCTTCCCTAATGAGGGCCAATGCACCCTGTTCTCAGTTTCTCCGGCACCCATAGCCTTCAAACCGAAACAGGAATGCGGCTTCACGGCAGAAATAGACATGCTGGCAGTACTTTCCGGATGAGTCCTTCACAAAGAACTCTACATAATCATTAATCATTTATCTCATAAAAAAATTATAGCAACGCACAATAGGGTAATACACCCATTTTCAAAAAGTGTTTTCTATGAATCCTAGAGCATTATTGAACCTCTATAATTAAAAAAAAATCATACCGATTAGCGCCTTAAAAATCACTTAATTTATCGCTTTAAATTTTCGCGTGAAAACGCTGGCCGCCATGCTACCCAGCTTGTGACGTCACTGCGTCACGTTTCTTAGAGGGAATATTTTTTTTTTTAATTTGAAAATAAAAAATCATATTGCTTTTTTATCAACATTTCTCGTTTATTTTTTAGAAAACCTTTTATTAATACGTATTTTTTATTTTTTTCTTACATGGTGTAAAATACCCTATTGCAAGCTTTAAACCTCAACTATTAAATAGGTACTCTTTGCTTCCAAAAATGTTCTGGCAATAAAACCTACTTTGTCGCTGCCTGTACATAAAAGAGGATGTATTTACATAATCCGTACATGTATATTCTAAGTACGCACTAATACAATATTTACGAGTGTTCGTTTGTCCGATGTCATGGTAGGAGAGACGTGGAAATAGAAAATTCACTTAGAAAATGTACGTGTTACGTTTTAATTTAATTTCTACGCTCAAATGTGAATAAACATGAAAATCTACAGCTGAGGTGTGGGTTCGGTTTCTTTTTATTATAATAAAATTAGTTTTAAAAAGAACAAACACATGACTCACCTAATGTTAACACTTTGACTGCGGACCTCGGACATAACGCTCGGTGCCATATCGTAAGCTAATCCTGCGATAGATGCACCGGTGTGTTTTCAGTACTTAAAGCGTTAAATGACAATCATTACCTAAAACAAAGTACTGCATCGCACATTTTATCATTCGCTTGCTTCTATAGTCTATATTCTGATAAGCTCAACTGATATTTACCACAATATTATTATTTCTTACGCCATATTGTTCATTTACCAAAAGTACCTTACGCATGTTTGGAAAGTGCCATGCAAAGCTCTGCGTCAACTCGAAGCAAACAAATCTTGATTGGGGCATGAAGGTAGCATGCAGAAGCTGAAGGTAAGCCAGGGTTAGTCTGTGATCTGTTCTGCTTCAAGGTAGAAATAAGCATGGTGGTTTTATGATACCTATTGATGGATAGTTCCATCAATAGGAACTTAAAATCAGGGCCATGTGCTAGTGCACATGGCCCTGATTTTAAGTGGTAACCATTACCTATAACAAAGTATTGCTTCGTAGGTCACGGATGTTTGGAACGTGCTCTACCATACAGCACCCTTCGTCTATCAGCTTGAGGTATAAAGGTTTAAGCCTAATGTGCTTGTAATTTCAGTTTTTCCCCGGACAAAAAGCTTTACTACTAATCAACACCAAATAGCGTTATCATCTCTCAAATTGAGAAATCTCCCAAAACGGGGGTGGGGGGGATGATGAATAAAGGGGGGGGGGGGGTTGATAGGTCGAGTGGGGTATCAAATGAAAAGGCTTGATTTGAACAGGATAACTCCGAAGTTTGCAAAGGGAGAAATAAGTGAGAAATAACCTGAAATTTATACATATTATAGAAGTACATCTATTTTACAGGAAAATAAATGAAAGGACAGCTGTGGTCAAGCTATAAGCAAGTTACACGGTCAAATATGGTGTTATCTGAAAGGCCCTAATTTGCCCATTCTAAAGCCGGTTTCTATTTTTCTATAGGACTAACAGATTTCAATCACGAAGAAACTTTACTAATTAGTATCGTACGCCATTGACGTCACCCGCGGTGGGCGAGTCAACTACCACTTAACCGGGCTGGTTTATTATAGTAGCAATAGGTTTTTTTATTATACTATCATATAAATTATTTTTTGCAACATTATTTTTTTAGAATAGCATCTAAATACCACCAAAGTTTGAACTGGTGCTATTGCGAGTTTACATCTTTTAGTTACAAATAGGATACATAGAATTCCTAGGTTTTAGAAGTAGTAGAGTTCTTTCTGGGGGGCTCGTCCGGGGAAGTACTGCCACCGTGTCTATTTCTGCCTTGAAGCAGCTGTGCTGTGTTTCGGTTTGAAGGGTGTGGGTGCCGGTGAAATTACAGACATAAGAGGCTTATCATCATCATGCCTCAAGTTGATGGACGCAGGGCGTTGCATCGTAGAGCACGTTCCAAAAAACGTGATCTATGTTGCAATGCTTTGTGATAGGTAATGGTTACCGCTCAACATTAGGTGGGCCATGTGCTTGTTCCATCTTCAAGTATCATAAAAAAAAATATGTACATTATTATTCAAATTGCTAGTGTAGGTACACAGACTAAGTTGTAAAATAAATTAAAGGATTGATATATTTTTACTATATTTTCAAAACACATTCAACGGTGTAATAGACTATCAAACTACAAAAAAATATATCTTAAGTTTAATCTTTATGTTCTTTGAACTTCTGCACTTTTTTAAACTTTTATTAAAATATTATTCCTTTGTACATAATAAGTATTTGTATTGATAATAGGTATTCGACATAAACATGAACCGGTAAAACTTTACAACGGTTAAAAAGTCCACTGTCATTGTCATGAAAGTGGTTTTTAATTTTAGGAGAAACTATAGATTTTGATATTTTTAATTGTAGTTTATATTATCATTTATAGATATTTATAGTTATTAGTTCAAGTCATAATACTTGTTAAGGGAAGAAGTTGTCTTGTAAAAAACTTCAACAGGATAAAAGAAGAAATTAAGTATGTAAGGCGCAGGCCTCACCTGTCTGACCTGGCGCGGGCATGGCGCGGGCGCTTTCCTATTCCATTCAAGTTCAATACAAAATGCACGGAAATAAATCACAATTTAGCTCGGACGACTTCGCGTCATAACCACGTCCGATTAACGACATACCGTGTGTCCTAAATTGTACTTTATTTCCATGCATTTTGTATGAAATTTTAATGTAACAAGAAACCGCCAGTGCCACGTCTGCGCCCGATGCTAGGTCACATTCATCGGGCACGGACATGGCGCGGACATGGCACAGGCGGTTTCCTATTCCATTCAAATTTGATACAAAATGCATGGAAATAAAGCACAATTTAGGGCACACAGTATGTCGTTGCTGGGACGTATGACGCGCCATTTCGGCGCCCGCGCCCGATCGCCGCCAGATGGGCGTCAGATGGCCGCCAGTTCGTAGTATGTACTTGCTTGCGACATACGTCTGTTAGTGATGTAAAAATGCGTGACGAATGACGATATCGAATTTAATACTGAATTTTGTGAATTGATTGTAAAATATGCAACATTTTATGATTATTGTCGTTCCGATTATTGTAACTGAAATGTTCAAGATAAATTGTGGCTGGAAATCGGAAAGAGATTAAACTAAACCGGTATTAAGATTTTTTTATGTAATACCCATGGTAATACTAGCTGATCCTTGTGAAAATTCGTTTGCGCGTATTTTCTTCATCTGTATCAGGGCCCGATTTGGTAACCCGATGAAGAGGTTTTCGGCAGGGTTTTTCCAAAAGCTTAGTTAACCCTCTCCGTATGGGTTACACTATTATTTGATGGGTTAAACCATTCAAAACCCTTTTGATTAGGTTACCTGATCATGAGGGTTATCAATAGTATTGGGTTTTGGTATTATTCCAAAACCCATTCCTTAGGGTTACCCTTTTTATCATTGTAAGACGGGTTATAGATGAAAATTAATTGCGGTAATTGTGATCTAAGCATTAAGGGCGGAAATGCAGACTACTAATTGTTTATTTTACGCAATAATAATTATATATTAGTAAAATTGGAATAAATTTTCAATGACAGCTGTCAAACTTAAATCGACCATATCTCGAGAACTACTTATCTTAGACTTGCCTTTACTAGCTCACATGATTGCTATTGACATGAACTTAATTTTCGATGACAGCTGTCAAACTTAAATCGACCATGTCTCGAGAACTACTCATCTTAGACTTGCCTTTACTAGCTCAAATGATAGCTATTGACAAGACCTTAATTTTCGATGACAGCTGTCAAACTTAAATCGACCATATCTCGAGAACTACTCATCCTAGACTTGCTTTTACTAGTTCAAATGATTGCTATTGACATGAACTTAATTTTCGATGACAGCTGTCAAACTTAAATCGACCATATCTCGAGAACTACTCATCCTAGACTTGCCGTTACTAGCTCACATGATAGCTATTGTTAAGATCTTAATTTTCGATGACAGTTTTTAGTTTGACAGCTGTCATCGAAAATTAAGATTTTATTAGTAGCTATCATTTGAGCTAGTAACGGCAAGTCTAGGATGAGTACTTCTCGAGATATGGCAAATTTAAGTTTAACATATGTCATTGAAAATAAAGATCTTGTCGATAGCTATCTTTTGAGCAATTAACGGCTAGTCTAGGATGAGTAGTTCCAGAGATATAACCATTTACAGATGAATTTGTAGAATGAGTTTCGAGTGGAGCTTTGAGTTGAGTTTTGAAGGTCATATTTTTTCTTTCTAACACGTTGACTGCGGGTCTCGGATATAACGCTATACAAAATACTCATTATGTGGCTTTGCCTAATAAATACAATAAAAATAAAAAATAACGCTACGCAGAGTACTTTGCGATGATGCCCTATGAAAACTGACTGAAACACATTTTTTTCTTTTTAACATATTGACTGCGGGCCTCAGTCATGATATAACTGATGAAAAAATAAAAAATAAAAACTTAAAAAAAAAACCTTCATTCGTTTAACCTCATGAGAGGGTAACCCTATCGACTGAAAACCAAAAGGAACGGGTTACACTTTCGCTTGTGTTAGGAGGAGAATACCCAAACGAAAGGGTAATTCCGTCAACTGTACAACCCAATGAAGGGGTTTCACTTTCGAAGCAACTAACTCGAAATCGGGGTTGTACGGGCCCTGTAATTAATTAATATACGGGCATCTGTATATTAATTAATTGTATGCACGAGAGCAAGAGCATCTTCGTCTTCTGAGGATGACATGCTGACACATCGATACCGGACAATAGACTGCACTACACTTGTGCCTCTGTCACGTCATTTCTGCGTCATGTCCGAGCCATGTCCGCGCCATGCCCGTGCCATGTCCTCGCCACATCCGTGCCACGTCCGCGCCATGTCCGCGCCATGTCCTTGCCCGATATGTGTGACCTGCGCCTAATACGAATGTCTGCAATCAATCGAGCGGAGGAAATATAGTAGGCGCGAGTCCCACCCAATCCGACGCGTTCGTATCATTAATCATTGGAGATTTACATCACGCGACACGAATACTTGCAATTTTGACAATATTAACTTTTTTGTCGTAATAATGTATGTATAGTGTGTAATTATTGCTTTGTGTTGAAGTTTAATAATGGGAATAGTTTATACTTATAGTTATGCCAATTGAAAAATGTATGAAAGAAATTATCCAATCTTTTCGGATACATTAGCCAATAATAGAAGTGAAACTGGAATGCATTCTCTTAATTGCAGATTGAAAAATTGATGAAAAAAATAATCTCTCATTTGGAAACATAATCGCAATAATTAAATTTAAAAAACTGATTACACAGTGAATACAAAAAAAACAAAAATCTACCAACATTTTCGGAGAATTTCTGGGTCTATATTTTCTATTTACCTATTTCCATTGATATATATTGTTACTATCGCCTATTTCTAATAAAAAATGGTATGGGGTGAGGTAACTGTACAAATAAATATTTCCATGGAGACCGCGCAATGTATCGTGTCGTGTAACCTAAAAGTTCGTAAAGGATATCCACAAAAGCCTCTCCACCATCGATAACATGTGACAAAGAGATTTTGTCGCAAACCCTCCATTTTTAGGGGTTCCTAATATTCGCAACTTTTTTATTGTATTTTCAGTGATTTTGGGTAAAAGTACTTAAGATGTTGACAAGTTTGAGTTTTATTGCATGGGGAATCCCCCTTATAGCCACGCTTTCCCCTCATAGCCTCATAGTCGATAGTAACAATATATATCAATGCTCATAGTACATTATTGTCCTTCGGCGAAGATTCGGCCTCGGGCATTGCCGATATCCCTTAATCCACAACGTGACTATCCGACTTAGAACTAAAGTTGTTGACCTAGACCTCTTTGGAAGTGTCTCGAACCCGTATTTTAGTTTAGTATCACAGTCAAGAGAATTAGCAAGCTGAAGTGGCAGTTGCCTAGCCATATCTGACGAAGAATCGTCAGCCGTTGAGGTAAACGAGTTCTTGGGCGGAGACCGCGGCTAGGCAAACGTTGTGTAGGATACCCTGCGTGACTTAATGCGAAACTTTATATTAGTTCAGTTTGGGCTATATGCTTTTTCCAACTTCAGGTATTATAAAAAGCATCAAAAAGGCCTCATTTCCCCCACGTTGTAAAGTCACGCCTCAACGATGGCTGCCATGCCTGATGGAGCGAGCCTCGTGCCCATTAGCCAACCTATTGATTGTTTGAAAATAGAATTTGGTTGCCTTCACTATAATTATTTTTTTAGTCGACGACTTGCCAACTGAGCTTAGAGGCCATTATGAGTAGTACAATGGAGTATATTTCATACTAGCTTCCGCTTGCGGTTTCGCACGCATGGTACCCGCATATTATAAGTGTTTATTCAGGTTAAAAACTATGTATAATCAAAGTTTCATCAAAAAACATACTCACACACAGAAACTGTCGCATTTATAATTATGTGATTTTATTATTTATTTATTTATTTTTATTTAAACAAGGATTCACAGTTTTACAATGTTAAATTATAGGCTAGTTAAACATAATTTGTACATAAACTGTTGTACAATTTGAATCCACATTTTGTAAACAGCTCGTAATATGCGTTAGGACGATAAGTTAGCAGATGAGTATGTTACTAGTCACAAAAACTAAACAATAAAGAGTAAAAAGATAGGTAGGTAACAACAACAAAGCAGCAATGGTAATTTTATAAAGAATTTTAAATATTACAACGACTGTTCTATTTCAATCGCATTTATGTGTGTGTTTGTGTGTGTGTGTGTGTGTGTGTGTGTGTAAATATGTGTTTTAGTTTTATGTTGTAAAGGTATGAAAGTAATTTGACTGAATAAGAAGTAAGTACCGTCCTAGGTAGGGACGCAAAACAGGTGCAAAAACAGGTGCCCATTCAATAACTTATGAACAATGCAAACAATTCATCACTAATTACAAAGAAGAAATAAATATATAAAATGTTGTATATCGCAAGATTACCCACGACTAACCTGCGAACAAATAAATAATTATGCAACCAGTTTGAAATAAGAGTTGGCATACATGGCTTCCATTCTACCAATGTTGTTATATGTAGTTTATAATATTTTCACCAGTTTCGGCCTCAGTTTTGTTGCCGCTTTGTGCCGCGTGGTATGTTGATAAAAGTAGCATTATGTTTCTGGTCTAGACCAACCTATTAAAGAGAAAATCGCTATCTTGTCGTATAGGCAAGTAAAGAAGGCTGTTTGATGAAGATGGAGGGAGCTGCATCAGTTGCGCCGATTTTCTTCAACATTTTCCTAAATATTCAATATTGTATTATTCTATAAGTAAGCCAATTATTTTCTTGAACGCTTTGAGTTTGTTGTGATTTCAAATACAACTCGCTGTATACAGCGCTACCATCTCTAGCATGATGCGGAATGTCATATCCAAAGCCCTGCTGGCTTTAACGTGTAAATTAAAAAAAAAAATACGTTTCGAAGTTACAGATTAGATATTTTTAATTGACGTATTAAATGAGTTAGTGGCCAGTTCTAGTATCAGTTTTTAAACCACTCGACTTGACTCGACTTTCAACTTGTCCTAAAAACTGAAAAGTCTGAGAATTTGTAATGAATTAAAACAAATAGTTGTAATTCAGTTGACGAAATGCCATCTTGATTTGAACCTACGACCTTCGTAACTAAGGTCGGGTACCTCCCACTGACCTATCAGGTTCTCCATTTTACTGTGAACAATATAGGGTAATGGTAGTTTGTGTACAACTTTGTATAGGGTTTGTTTGCTTATTGACTGTGAAACTCATTATGAGTACAAGGTGACCGGAATGTGTGTACTAAAACGAAAAAGGGTAAACATTATTGGAAGACAAATGTTATCGGCGGGGTTGTTTTTGCATTAGCAATCACTACAAATGCACTTACAGGACACTAGTATTTTTTTGTTGGAAGGCTCTGTGAATGCTTGCCTTTTACGCAGAAGGTTGCGAGTTCGATTCCCCCCGCAAGCCAAATATTTGTCTCGGGTCATTTTCATTTATTTGTATATTAAATATACACAAAAATGTGTATGTAATCACAAAAAATATATATAAGTAGTATATCAGTCATGTTGTTCAAGAAAGAAGTGTAAAGAAGTGAAAGAAGTGTAGTCAAGCTCTACTTAGTTTGAGTCTAGATGATGCTGAGTGATAATGCCCACCCAGCATTATTTATTTATTTATCTCGTAGAATAAAGTTAGTATACTCTGAGACACCCTGCATGATGGAAAAGTCATTAGAATTATCGATTTTCGTTATTCAAACTTTGAAGTAGGTACAAGGCGATGCTTTTGTTATGGTTTGGAGTTAGAAGAACTCTTAAGTTGTTACAGTTGAAGATAATAATAATTTCAGAAGTCTATAAACGGAACTCATTCATCCTTTATTCAATGGCTTCTGGGGTAACTTCTACAATTTTGTCAGTATCAAATATATTATTTCTAATAATATTAGGCAACGTAGTACGGTTTTCAGTCAGGTCCTGCTATAGCAATGGCGACTATAGACAAAATAAATTCTTCATCAGAGAGTTCCAGTCCAAATTCACTTTTAATTAATTTCACTACAATTATGTCTTAATACTAACCGTAGATTGGTTTATTTTAAACAACATAAAT
Source organism: Horisme vitalbata (assembly GCA_951804965.1). Lineage (NCBI taxonomy): Eukaryota > Metazoa > Arthropoda > Insecta > Lepidoptera > Geometridae > Horisme > Horisme vitalbata. The sequence continues at coordinate 4,826,314 of OX638093.1, forward strand.
CGGGAAAAAGGAAATAACCAACCGTCGTTCAAGATGAAAACAATTATCTACCTAAACGGGTCTCAACTTCATCTCGATTTCATGGACAATATTGTCACTTATGTGTTTATGAAACAGAAAACGTAATGCGTACGCTCAGTTCAACATTCTAACTAACAGGTCGCCTCACGTAAAATGGACGCTGGCGGTAAGCTTCTTCCAGCGTTCTTTTTACTTGACTAATACACCGCGGCGTTTCAGCGCTGCGTCGGTACGCATTAAAACTGTCAAAAAATATGTTATTGAGTCACGCAAACCTTTGCAAAGTTGAATTCGAGCCTAAGTTCATGATCAAAATTGAAATTTATTATTTACCAGCCATAAGCAAATAAGAAACAATACTTCATTGTACTCTTAATGGTCCCTTAGCTCAGTTGGTGGTAGCTTTGCCTAAGTTACAGGTCGTGAGTTTGATTCCCTCCAACGTCAATCATTTCTGTGGTTAACTTAAAGTTTGTTGGGTCTGGTTGTTTTTAAAATATAAATATTTATGTATGTTTATCAGTCTCTGATAGATTCATAGATTAATTATTATTTTTGGTATTGTATTAGTTTTTGTAAATTGTTGATATTATTATGTACCTACATATGTGTGTGTTAAAATGTTATGTTGTGTTGTTGCAAATCAAAATGTATCTATCTTAATGTATCTCTGGTACCCATAGTACATACAGGTTCTGTCTAGCTTGGGATTAGTTTACTGTGTGTGAGATCTCTCGTATTTAAAGGTGCTTTATCTCAATAAGTGCGAATGAGATCTATATCTCATTAGTACGTAATACATTAAGATCTATAAACAAGGCGGTCATGAACTAGTCCAATCTCGATCGATTACCATAAGTCGATCTACGTGCATGCATACCTGAGGACCCTTTCAGATAAACGCTCAAATAGCCACCTGATTCTGAGTCACCTGATTTTGTATGCACTGTTTGGTCTAAGTAGTTTTTCTGCGCAGTATCCCCACTTATTAAGCTCAGGCCTATTAATCCGTGTCAGGACCTATAGTTGGCACGTTGACTGCGAGCTTAGGAATCAGGGTAGGTTTAGGAGTACAGAAATTATAGCAGTGTGTTATTCAGCACTTAAATCGATAAACAACATTTTACAATACACGGACGTGCAAAAAAAACCGCTAGCCTGAAACCGCTATGAGTGAAACCGTGGCCCGTAGACAACCTAGGTAGATAGATTAATAGGTATACTCGTATCTTTAGACATAGATAGATAGAGATAGGTACCTAAACTCCAATAATAGGCACATTCTCACCCACAAAGTATTTGAAATTCTTGACGCAGGCTTTTCTCAACTAATACAGTGCTAAACGTGCTTAGAATATAAAACCTGGAGAATTCCAAACCAAAAAAGAAATTGAATTTTAGTTATTTTCTTACATTTGTTTATAAAATAATGAGGGCTAAAATAGGTTTTGTGATTTTCATATTGAATTCTAAGAGCTTATTTTAAACCTATAAACTTTACCTATACTTGTTTATTTGTTTTTTTAAATTTGTATCATTGGGGGAGGCTTAGTGCGTCTTGCAGCGGATTGCTTTAAGCTAGTGATAATTATGATGATGAAGTTACTAAACGCTAAATTTTATCCGACAATCCATTGAATAAATTCGTAAAATGAATGAAATAAAGCATCTATTTTCAAATCATCAAACAGATAGTAGTAACTGACGACTGAAGAATTGGACCTAAACCACACCTAAACTAACTATAAAATATTGGATTTAGCTAGATACTACGGAAAGCAAAAACTTTTAAAACTATTTTTTGAAACTGAAATTTCTAACGAAAATGTTGATTTCTATTTATCTTTGTAAGATCTTTTTCGCTTGGCGAAGTTATGATTAGCCACGTAACCCACGAGCTAGCTATTTTGATTACATAAAAAGTACCGTTGCATAAAAGATGCTTCGCTTATTCCTCGCTACACTCGCCCAACAGACATATTGATAAAGGTACCCCATAAACCTTTTATTGCGACTACCCAAATTGGATACACACGTTTATAACCCACATCATACCGTAATGTGACCTTTATTACGTTTGGTTAAGGCCTAAGCCGTAAATCTAGGACAATCTCATTTCGGCTCCGTAATTAGGTATTTATTAACAATGTAGAGTTACGTTATAAATAGGACGTATATTTTAACCAACTTTTACAAATGGCGGTCATACATTATAGCCTTTTTAACAAATTCATGATGTGCTCAGTTTACAAGCGGCAATAGACTTAAATTAATGTATAGTTATTCTGTCAAGGTCTTGCGGCAGTTGTGGTCTCGACAGAATAACAGGGCCTGTTGCTCTACCAGTAGGCATTATGCTGAGTCGAAGCCCTTTTGCTGCTGTTCACACTCACATACATTTAATAGCACCTTTTTGTAACTTAAATTTAATATCCACTAACATGATAAGTAATCTGTAATGTGTGTGCTAAGAGGCAAATAAATGACGTGTGTATGTCTATCTTTGGACTAAAGCTTACTTCTGAATATCCCACTGGATACCAGACTACTACCTAAAAACTTCCTTTGACATCTTACTGCTTAGGGATTCGATGTTTTCATATTTTTCAAAAAATAATGTACTAACAGGCAGCGTGGGAAACGTTTGTCCTTTTATTTCCTAAAATATCAATATATTATTCGAGCATATCCGACTAATAGATATACCTATATTCGAATTGTTAATAAAAAATATTGAAATACATACGAAACAATCGTTTTTAATAGTCCAATACAAAATCAATCACCCCATCAAAAGCTAATTAATGACCGTTTATAGACCGCCATTTGGCGGGAAACCAGGCGGACATGCCGCCATTTTGTGACGCCAGGTGTTTCTAATTAATAACAAAATGGTGTCGATTTTCAGCGCGGTCCATAGCAAGATTTTGTATGTTTTCAACAATGCTTATGGTTCTAGGCCAATCAAAAACTCGCATTTTATTGAGTCCATGATATTTGCTATGAAAACAGGTCATAGGTAGCTCCAGACAAGGTTTTTAGGGTTCTTTCGTTTACAGTAAAGTTTTTCCATTTTTTTCTCTACAATTAGATGGGCTTACAACCAGGCCTAGAAGTTAAATTTGGTTTGTAAGTAATTATATGTAATTTGCCTTGCCTCTGTCTACCATTATTATGCAGAAGCTTGCTTGAAGCTAGAAATAGATTTAACCACCAACCCATTGGAACTAAACCATTTTTCTTGTTAAGTTATTTGGTTTTAATCTGCTTTGTTAATAAAATTTGTCACACAGACTTTGCATCTGATTTAGCTGATTTATCATAAATTATTATTTTTTTCTTTTAGTGTTTTCAGTTGTTTTTGTTCATCTGATATGTTTATGCACGCCAACCATAACTTTTACCTGTCATGGTTGACTGGCAGAAAATATTTTTTTGCACTAAGTTTACCAATTGTACATTTATTTTATAAAGTTCAATATAGAAATAAATAAATCAATTTATCCAGCGTCAAGTAACAACTTACTCACTAACGTTTTGTCATCAAACGTTTATCAATATTATTGTGATATGTTAAATATATAAAACTGTAGAGAAGCTGACTTATGGCCGATACCGTTACCGACTTCGTTTTCTCTTGAAAAACTGTCAAAAATTATCAACGAGGCGTCGAAAATTTGACAGTTTTTCATGGGAAAACGAGGCGTCATCGGTAACGGTATAATATAGGAACCGGCCGTAAGTGATAGAAAACCAACGCACACGTCTTAACCGTTAGTCCAAGGACTTCAACTACGTTGGGTATGATTCTTGCATTTAAAAAAATGTATGGTACTTAAAGATGGAACAAGCACATGGCCCACCTGATGTTAAGTGGTAACCATTACCTATCTCAAAGCATTGCATCGTAGATCACGTTTTTTTGGAACGTGCTTTAGATTCAAAGTCCTGCGTCTATCAGCTTGAAGCATGAAGGTTATAAGCCTCTTGTGCCTGTAATTTCACCGGCACCCACACCATTCAAATCGAAGCACAGCTGTTTCACAGCAGGTAGGCAAATAGGCATGGTGGCAGTACTTACATGGACGAGCCCTACACAAAAACTGTATTACCTACTAAAATACTACTTTACATAGTGTAAGGGTGCAAAAAATTGATATTCTGAAGTCTAGTCCCTGCAGGAGTATACGAGGACGGGGCTCTAGTTTAAAACTCATATTTTCTTTTAACGCTTTCAAATTGAAACAATACATGTTCTTCACCTTCGGCACATCTGTCATGTCCGAGGCTTATTTTAAAACAAAAAAATTAACTATAGCTTATACACACTAACATGTTGTCTGTAGGCTTGCATTTTGCTTGTGAAAAGAGCGACGCGGTCTCAGTCCCAAGTTATATTTTCAGCACTCAACTTGTTAATTCCTCACATAAAAAAAGAAAAAAAGGATTCTAACGAATTGAGAACCTCCTCCTTTTTGACGGTAGACGGTAAATATAGCAGCTCTACCTTGCCCTAACGAGCACAGATAATTTACTAAAAATGGCGGATGACTTGCGTGTCGCTCGGTAACTTTGATTTATTGGGTTTTTTTACGAAAATATCGCCTTGCAAAACGTTTTATTTGGCAAGGTGTTTATCAGTTTTTTAATTACTATCAGAATCCCTGAATACATTCGTTCATTGAAATTGTCATCAAAAATTTACTTATTTCTTTTATATTTTTGAAGATCTGGTAGTTTTTGCTTTGCATTTTCTTAAACCTAAGCTAAATACAGCTGTAAAATTATTACAAATCCTGTTATCTCCATCTGTAAATTAAGTTTCTCAGTATTTTCATTACTGACGAGTTAAGTAAGCATATAACAGCTTACTTGGGAACTAAATATTTCAACAAAGATTCTTCTTTGACACATGAATCAAAAACGTACTTAACTCAATAAGGGTTCCCAGAAAGAGACGAAACAGTGTCGGTGTCTTCACCAATAAAACGGTACGTGAAAATTCCCGTTCTTCAATATGAAAGAATTAATTCAAGTTAGTTTCATGAGGTCCGGCATTATTTGTGTATTAATTTATTTTATTTACATCGTTATGCAGCACTAAAACTTTATTGTTTGTAATATTTGTATCAAAAGCATTTTAAATAAATTATCCACTAAAATACGTTTAAATATCGTATTCAAAAAAATATAAGCTAAAATTATGCGTTTGACCTCATTTTGGAATTCCCAATTGCTTTGCCTTACCAAATTGCGGAGGTCATTTTGACCTGATGCTGCATTTTCTAAAAATATTCTGCACTGATATTTTCTGAGGTAATATTGACACAACGATAGAACAAAATGTTGTAGAAATAATGTTTACCTACTTTGTCATCGACATTATGTACTGTTACACTGGCTATGATAGCCGCTAGGGTGGATTGCCTTTACAAGGAATTTCTGCGAGTGACATCTGCCCAGCAATCCTCTTAGTTTTATAAAAATATTGTTTGTATTTTTTCACACTATGAGTAATTGTAACTTGAAATAAACAATTTTATTTTTTATTTTTTTTATACGTTCTCTTTCTTATTTTTACTTACACTCTATAAATATACTTTCTAAGTTTGGGGGGTGATCTTCGGAGAAATTTATACATACATACTGATTGATTTCTTTAAGTTCTTTCATCAATTTGGAATCTTCATGAACAATTAACTCATCACTATTCCTATAAGTTCTATTACCTAGAAGAATCATCTACCTTTAAAAATTCTATTCACATCATCATCATCATCATCGTCTTTCTGCTCTTGTTATGTGGAGTCAGTGCAACATGTATACTTCCTCCATTTCCCTCTATCGTTCGTCATCTCAACACTCCTTTCTTACTCATGTCATCTTTCACACAATCCACATTTTTTTTGTCCTTTTTCTACTAGAACATGCATATCTAATACTCTTCTCATTGAGTCTTATCATGCACATATCTTCTACCATATTGCTTCTTAAATTTTTCCGTCACTGGCGCTACTTTCAAACTATAATAGTTCAGCAAACACAGCTTGCTCCAATGATTTCTGCGAACGTTCTTGGGCACTTTCCACTCAGTGACTGGACAGGGCACTCACCTTTCCTAATTTGGGGATGATCGGTAGTTACGCTTGGCGGGGTGGTCATCGCAATATTGGTATACACAGGGCATCATTCGGTATAATCTCTTAATCCTATAAGTTAGTGGCTAACTGTATAACTTGGATAGTGCTAAACATAAGTTATGAAATGTTTGAACTTGCTTCTGATCTAGATGAGAAAAAAGCTTGGGATGAAACTTCCAACACCCTCAAAAACGATGTGCTATTAAGCATAACAATAGCTATAACAAAGACGTTAAAAAATTATAAGCCAAGCAGAGTTTCTTACCAATTCTTCTATGTTTAATCGCGTTACAAATTGGTATAAATAAAAAAATACGAATTAAAGTGTTCCCTATGGATCCTATTACATATAAAAATGAATTTGTAAAAGTGTTTTTGCTTGCCAGCTGTTAAATACTTCAAAACATTTGAGTCTCCAATCTTCCCTTTTCAATCTTCCTTTGATCTAGTATAGATAATCAGTTTTCCAGAACGAATAAAAACATCGTGATACTTTGGAGTACTGATAAATATTTATTTAAAGCATCAAAGGGTTTCAAGGCATTCTCCGTTTTACTGTCTAATAAAATGATAAGATATTTACCAGCAGTTAAAATTGATTCCAAGTTGTTTACGTAGTCCGCAAATAGTAAGAATATCTCAAGCCGAATGGATAGAAGAAGCTGATAGAATCGCAAATATCGAGGATAGAAAGAAAAAACCTTTTGAAATTGATCTGAGAATTTTTTTGCGAAATGAAAAAGCTTGTAGAGTTTTGCACGTTTTTGGACGTTAAATGTAAAAAAGTTACCGTAACCAAATGAAATCGAAATGATCTCAAACAATCATAGAACTCTTCTAATAAAATCCAATATTCATGACCTAAAATTTTCCCGTAAAAATATTGTTTTTGTGGAAACATTTTTTTACTGGTTTCATGTTTCATTTCTTGCCAGAAGGGTATCCCAACTGAAAAACCTTTACACATGGGTTAGTTCTGAGGTGGAATAATAGTGGTTTATTTCTCAGACTTACTCTTTAAATTGATATTTCTCTGAGACGGAATACCTTGAATTTTCGTTTTATGTTGTAGCTCCTTCCGTAGATACTCTCTATAATATTAACGAGCGCGACAGAACTTTGAACGGCAGCACGTAAACAGGTCAGCTGAAGCGTGTTCCTCGAGAACCACGAAATTATTTACACGGAGATGCGGCAAATGTAGTGTAAGCAATTTGTCTTACGGTAAGCTGCTTACAACCCGTGTACAAAACCTGTAGATACTATTTCTTTTGATTGAACATAATCTACATCAAAAGATAATTTAAAAAGTACTAATTATTGTCCTTTATTATGAGAATTGTTTGATTTTAGTAAAGCTTGTAATTCATTTTCCGTTTCAAAACTTGTAAAATTATATTGTAAGTGGACGTAGAAATAGTAGAAATAGTGGATACTTTCATGATGATAATATATGCTACTTAAAGAGTACATAATGTGCTGCGATAATTATAAATAGGTACTCTAGTAAATGTTTCATGTTACGATCTATGGAGTAACCTAGGGTTCTAGACTTGGGCCACATATATTTAATATTCACGGATATTATGTTTTTGATCAAGAATCCTTTTTCTATATAGAAATTGTAAGGTTACATGGTACTCGTTTACACTTTTTGGGTACGGAAGCTAAAAAGTTCATTTGAAATAACAGTAATCAAGCCTCGAACTTTGCTCGTTATTACAAAAACCTAATATTTTCCCCAAAACCGAATATCACCTCCCGCTTTATCACATCATAAATGTCGGCTCAAAGGAGGGAGCTAAAGGGTGGGGGGTGCCAGGTGGCTTATGACGTCACAACCTGTGTATAAAGTAATAGGCTTCCCACATTGTTCTTTGTGCTATGTTTTGGACAGCATTTCGCCAGATAGTTGGCTGTATGTTGAAGGCGCTCACTTTACTAAATGAATTTAAAATAAACCATTTTTATATTGTATAGGGAACCTTTTGTAGGTGTTTTATATGCATATTATGTATGTATTTAACAAAAGTATGCATGTAATATATCAGTAATGAGGTTCTTAAAAACAATCTTTGCTTACTTTGAGGGCCAATCAATGTTGTGTTTCCGGTATTATTTTATTTTATTCATTTATCAATTATTTCATCATCATCATCATTATCAGCCTATAGCAGTCCACTGTTGGACATAGGGCTCCCCTCATGAGCGCCATTGCACCCTGTCCTGAGCTTCTACCAGCAGCCTTTCACAAATCGTCATTCCACCTGGCCGGAGGGCACAATTTATTTAAATATTTAAAAACGAGAATTTTCTTCAATATTTATATTATAATTCACGTAACTTTAATCAGATTGCATTCCAAAAATTTGCTCTGGAGATATAGGTTGGTAAAACAGAATCTTTGAAAATCGAATTCTGTTAATAAAATTATAGAATTAACCAAAAGTTGCGGAATGTACACCGCTGACAGGCGAATTGACAGACAGCCTTTGTTAATAGTATTTCAATTAATACGTCTTCAATGCTATTGCCTATTCGGGAAACACAGTCCAGACACAGACAATTTATTACAGACGGTATGTCTGAATAATGTTGGTTCTAGCCAACATTACTAGACCGCACGTTCTTGGGAAGCCAACGGCAGAATTCCTGGAATTTTTGAACGGCAGTATAATACAATCGTATTATATGCGTCTAGCTGAGGACAAGGCGCATTGGTGCTTTAGGGGAGGCCTTTGTACAGCAGTGGACTGCTATAGGCTGATAATGATGAGTCGCCATTGATGACGATGATGGATATGAATTAATTAATTCCACCAATTGTAATATTTTTTCTAAAGTGCAATGTAGAATAAAATAAATAAATTTAGATAACGCCATTATAGTGCCAATACATTAGGCGTTATATAACTCGGTTTGCTTGGTTTGTCTGTGCCGAGTATTTTCTGTTATGATGGATATGAATTAATTAATTCCACCAATTGTAATATTTTTTCTAAAGTGCAATGTAGAATAAAATAAATAAATTTAGATAACGCCATTATAGTGCCAATACATTAGGCGTTATGTAACTCGGTTTGCTTGGTTTGTCTGTGCCGAGTATTTTCTTTTTCCTCGATGATTTTTTCACTGGAATACTGCTCTACAATTATTTTATTCTAATTCATCTCAATATAAGATAGTTGATAAGGTAAGGTAAAGTAATCTATTTCTTATAATAGTTGTGCCCAACAGGGTCTATGATCTAAAAATGTAAACAAGTAGTAGAAGCTTATTTTTACTAAAATCATGTATAGTTTGAGATGTCAATGAGAAAAAATATATGTTAATAATATGTAAGCACATAAGTACCGACATTAACATAATGGAATTCAAAAATGATTGAGTATTGAGTAGGTAGGGCATTGAAGAACCAGTGACATGATACAATAAACACCCATATTTTTTAATTGGTATTTAAAGATGGAACAAGCACATGGCCCACCTGATGTTAAATGGTAACCATTACCTATCTATCACAAAACATTGCATCTTAGATCACGTTTTTTTGTAACTTACTCTACGATGCAACGCCCTGCGTCCATCAACTTGAGGCATAAAGATGATAAGCCTTTTGTGCCTGTAATTTCACCGGCAACCACACCCTTCAAACCGAAATACAGCACGGCTGCTTCACGGCAGAATTAGGCATAGTGGCAGTACTTCCCCGGACAAGCTCTTCACAAAAAGCTCTACTAAAAATGTATCAAAATATAATATAAAATATATCATAAAAGTGGGTATACTATTGAATGACTGCGAAGTTTAATAATATGACTGCATTGGTGTTTGTCTATTTATTGATCATTCATATTACAAATTTTGAGATATCCTCAATTTTATGAAAAAATAAATAGTTATTAAGTTAACAATGTTCCTACTATTTAGTGGACATACATATTTATAATTTTGTATAAGGTTCCTAGTTTTTCACAATAAATAGAGTAAAATGATAGAGAAAACTATATCAAAATCCGTTGCGTAGTTTAGAAAAATACGCGCACACTAGAAAAACATAAATAGGAGTGTTAGTATATTTTTAGATCATTCATTTATTTATTTACTCTTGGATACTTGATAGCTCTTGACCTCAAGACTTGCTTAAGCAAGGATGAGATCGACGACGGGGCGAGCTTTCCCAGAAGATTCATATTAACTCTCTTTTTGAAACCGTTTTTTTATTTATTCTGGGCCAGCTCTTGACCTCGCGTCTTGCATAGGCAAGGATGAGGTCGACGACTGGGCGAGCTTTCCCAGAAAATGCCTATTTACTCTCTTTTTAAAGCCGTTATATTCTATATCTTATAGTAAAAACTGTTTCAAAATTCTTTACCTACATAATTTAGAAGAACTTAGCGCACAATATACAAACACAAATAAGCCTTTATACTTACTATTTAGACATTTAGAGATACAGATCCAATAGGAGGTAGGTACCTTATACAAGATCCCAATCAAGGCAAGTGCACAATATTTTAGCAGGCTACTGAGTATCCATGCTATTATGCCCTGACTTTATACCCTTTTAGGTCAGTTCACTCGGTATTTTCGTGTCCATTCTGATAGAACATGGCGATATGCTTTTATGTTTCGTAGCGCGGTTTGAGCACGCGATTTTTACACAATAGTTTGTTGACCAACAAAAGAAAAGATCAACAATAGTGAATGGTTATTTTGATCTCTGGTATTTGCATGATGCAGAAAAGCCAGTACTGAAGTAGCCACGACCAAATTGGCGCAAACTTTAACCCCCATTGCGCCCTGTTGCACCTCTTTGGAGTTCAATTTTGAGAGTAATTGTTAGCACTTGGACTGTTCGTTTCGTACCTCTCCTACAGTGATTAAAATTTAATTTTCTTCTCGAAAACTTTTTCGTACTAAACCCGGTAACCCTCTACATTGTGCATGAAATAGAAATGCCCGTACTCAACCCGGTAACGTTCTACATCGTGCATGAGGTAGAAAGGGCCCGTAGAGCGATGTGTTCGAGTCTGAGTCACGGTAAAAGAGATGATGAACCTCTAGATCCTGACATTGTGTACTTATTCAGTTCTATAGCAGACCAAAGCGATGAAATGGACGGGTCTAAGCTCTTTGCTGGAACCACCACATCCAACATTTATTACGAAATTCTGATAATAAATATAACATTATTGCCTCGAACAAAGAAACTGAATTCTCTAAAGATTAATGCATAAACAAAGAAATTTGTCATTTTTTGTATTTTAAGTGTTTGCCCAAACTTCAGGAAAAATCTTAAAGAAATTAGTATTTATGTATTCAAGCCCATTAGCACTGACATAAACGTTAAATTATAACACACATTATGTGTAGATGAAAACTTCTATTTAAAATAGTTTTAATAACAATGCTCTCAAACAGAAACAACAAGAGGTAGGTGGGGGGAAAAGGGGTTCCACTAATGTCTTTGTTGATCATTTGATGTTCTATTTTTTATTCAGTTTCTAGGCAACGCCTAGCACACACATTGAACACAATACAAACCACACAGCATAATAAATTGAATGTGTGCCAATATCCATCATGCTCGAAATTAGCAGGCAGAAATTTCTAGAGCATTCCACTTTGGTCGGTGACTGACCTTAAAAATGGCAAGAGTAGTTTGAAACTAGTGAATGCCTCGTGTCTTCGTCCACTTAGGTTAATTCTCGCTGCAACTCTTCAGGAGCTGAATTCCAGTAAGTCCATATTGGTGCACCACTATGCTAAGCAAGGAACTTATCATCCATGAGCCTTGAAATTAGGCTGTGTGCCTTGATGTTTAGTCTGATTTTTGCAGCTTCATTACAACTTTTGAAATTATCATGGTTGGGAACTTAATTATTAATATGAACGGGATATTAACCATGGTTAGTGAGGTCTATTGTTTTTATTTCCCTATATCAAGTACCTAATATATCAATCAAGTGATTCCCATAGTTTGGGCTTTTATGACTATGTGATAGTTTCCAGCATCATTTATTATTGTTTATTTATATTTAATGATGTTTACATGAACATGCGGAATGGATGAAATGGCGACAGGTCTCAGGAACAACTTGCGACCCTCGAATGCCCCATAAAAGGGGAAAATCTACAAGACAGTCATCAGACCTGTAGCATTGTATTTATCAGAGTGTTGGGAATTGAAAAAGACGGACGAAAGAAGAGTTCATGGTACTGACATTCCAATGTCAAGATGGATGTGTTTTGTGACAAGGATTGATAAAATAAGGAACGAGTATATCAGGGAAAGCTTGAAAGTATCACCTGTGGCAGATAAGGTAGAAGACTAGCATGGTATGGGCATGTGATGAGAAGGGATGGAAATCGTGTGACTAAAAGAGTGATGAGTATGAATGTAACTGGATGTACGAGTAGATAGAAGTCGAAGAAGAGATGGATGAATTGTATGCAAGAGGATATGAGAGTGAAAGAAGTGAATACAGAGTTGCCAGCCGATAGGAGTAAATGGAGAAAGAAAACATAATGTGCCGACCCCACCTAGAGTGGGATAAGGGCAGGGAAATGATGATGATGATGTTGACATGAACAATTTTTATTATGATGAAATATCGGAAAACTATAGATCTAACAAATCCCATCCCATCCAATCCCAGTAATAATTACAGGCTTCATTACAGTTTTTACAGTTTTTCAATATCTGTCAATTTTGAGGCCAAAAGTAGTTTTATTTTTTGTTACTATGGTTTGTGAGAAACTCGATGTTCTAATGTTCTAGTGTGTTAACTTAAAAGGCTTTTTCACCCAAGATGAGTGCCAATTATTTGAGTAAAAACTGATAGATGAAATTAACCGAAACTACTCCGATCCAAAAACCCTACAGTGATCTCTTTGAAAAGGGTCTAACGAAGGCGCGTGACTCGACTACCAACCAACGGATAGAGGTCGGACTGCAGGACATTTATAGCAAAATGATAGCTTCGATTTTTCCTAAAGGTTATTGTACTATAATCACATTTTTTATTACATTTTATTTTATAAGATTCATTTTATTTGATTGGGTTATCCGTTTTTGATCCGGATAAAAATAAAGACGTTTTCTTCTCTTTGATAACGTAACATGCAACTAAGGGATGTACCAGAGGTTGTGTAGCAAGAACCTACTCAACACCAATAAATACTGCGATTATTACCTAGGGAGATATAAACAACAACACCAGCCTGTATCATTCTACTGCTGGACTCAGGTCTCCCTCACTCCAGTCAGGAATTAAGCTGTGCCGGCTGTGCTATGCTGTAATCAGCTGGCTACCGGACGGAACCCACTTTGTTAGTTAGTTTGTGATGAGATTTTTGGATTCTTGTGATTGGTTTGGATTCTTTAGATAGCTTGGAATTCCTTACATCCCTAGGCAGATAGGTTTAATTAACAATGCAACCTGTTAAATCATAAACCATGGTTACAAAATTGCTTTAAACCAAGTTCGTAGAGTTACAAAATGATGTGCGCTGAATCTGATTAAGAAAGTAGATACGAAATATTAAACCTGTTTGTCATTTTTTTCTGCAAACAGACAAAAGAATCCTCAACAAAAAAAAACTTCCATTTCATATCCGCATTCTCATAATCCGCAATTCTTACCCAAAAAAAACAAAATGCCAGCTGTATTTTATTTCCGTTTTAAACCGCAAAAACAATAAAATGAATACGGGAATCGTTGAGATGAATAATTCAGTGATTAAAATCGGGGCGTCCGACGTCCGAACGTCTGTGGACGGACCATCTGCGGACGGTCTGACGCTTTAGACAAGTTTATCCGACGCTTGGAGTTGAGGGATTAAATTTGTGGTGAGGTTGGCACGGCGCGATATCTTCTTTAAGCCTAGATTTTGTTCTTAAGATCTAAGATGAAATGAAAACCTTTTATTCAAACCTAGCTTCCAGGCATGAGAGAAAGATAGGGCACGAGAATAAGAGAGGTCTTAGGTTTTTGCGTGGATTTGGAGAAAACTAGTTTAGAGGCGTAGAATTATATAAACATTTTATACTATTTGATTTGGTAGTTCTTCAACTTCTTTGTATGATATGAGCAAGTGGCCAACTCTGGTGTCGGAGTTCTGAAAGCTGCCTATTCCTAATGTACTTTTCGAAGCACGGAAGCGGATCTTAATGCCACTAAACGGTCACCCATCCAAGTAGTGGAAGGCCATTACTGGTCTTAAATGCTGCTTCAATACTTAAAACTTAAATTAACCCTTCTTTGGCCACCGGGTAAAAACAAGCTACTTTCTACTCCCAAACAAGCTCTTGTGGACTGGCTTTCTACGGAGTCCGATCATACGACGAAGCGTTATTTTTATTCTACGCTTTCATTCTCATCGACCAAAATGTTACGTCTACGATACGAATACGTTTTCGTTTGTTTTCGTATTCTAACAACCCAAAGGTCCTCCGAAATGACCGCGTGAAAGCCTCCGAGATGACATCATAACAAATGAAAAAGCCAGGTAATTTGTCTTGAAATGGCAGTGGGACGACCATATCTGCCGAAGAACTCACAACCATTGGGGTAAACGAGTTCTTGAGTGGAGACCGCGTAGGCAAACGTCGTGTAGGACGCCTTCTGGCTAGATGGGGTGACAATCTGTTAAAGGCTGCGGGTAGAAACTGTATGCGTGGAGCTGAGCACAGGGCGCAATGGCGTTCGTTGAGAGAGGCCTATTTCTAGCAGTAGACTGCTATAGGCTGATGATGATGATGGTGATGATGAAACGAAGTTGCGAGCGTGTCCGCTTGTTATCTGAAGAATAAAAAAGTAGACAATTTTAATTGGCCTTTCGCATACAATATAATGCTTTGCATGTTAATTTTACTACAAGTTTACCTAGCAGTAAGTTTACCTAAAACTAGTAAAACAAAAAATAAAATAAAATAACTAACAATACGTAAACCGTATGATGGCAAGAAGAGACTTACGATCGTATGTTTATCACTTCAGACAGATAAACATAAAAATTGAGAAGTTGAAACATGAAGTAAATTTAATTTCCTAGTGAGGGTTCTGTACGTTTTCATAATCATCATTATTATTATCAGCGTATAGATAGTAAGTCGTTTAAAAATGGAAATTGGCCTTCCCTAATGAAGGCCATGCGCCCTGTCCTCAGCATCTAGATTCTACCAGCAGCTAGTTCCTGTACGTTCTAAGAATTAAGAGAAGACAATTTGTTTATTTCAGGTAAAGGCTCAGACTTTTTTTATTTTAGACTGTGTGATTTCAAAATCTTGGGAATCCGCTTACTAGGATACTGAAAAAGCATCCAGTTTGACAGGCCACCTCCGTTTGGAACGGCCACGCGGCTGCATCACGCCCTGTAGAGCTCAATCAGTGGCGAAGCAGTTGCTCTTGTTAAATTAATGCACATGGGATGAGTTGGAACGTTCAGATGACGAAAGGAATGGATTCACATTTGGCGCTTTAACGCGCGTTGTCGAGCGTTGAGGAAAACTCATATATTGCAATACATTCATCCACAGCCTGATTCCCGCTGCTGGGTAAAGGCCTCAATCAACTTATGTTATCCACGATCCTGTGCTAGTCTACCTCATGTACGACCCGCGACTTTGACTATGTCATCTGCTCATGTTCTGTTTTGCAATGTATTGTAATAATTAAAAATAAATATTCAATACGCGTTAATTTTAAAAATGTATCTTTCTTCGTTTCAATATTTATATTTTTACCTACTTCTTACATTACATGCTTGCATGCACAAACCATAACGTCCACAATTCAGCCGTTTTCATTTCGTGAATTATGTTTTCCTGAATTCCGCGGAACCCTAATAAAGAAGGACGTTTTTACTGTTCACATAAAAAACGCTGTATGTTTATATGTAGCGTTTGTGTTAAAATTACATTTTTGTGTTTCGAGTGTTTATTTTTATCTGTTGGATGGTCAGTTTTATCTTTGCATATTCGAGTTGGTACTTTGTGAGGTTTTTCTTGTGGTAATTTTATACTTGAGATTTATAGTGGGGGTCTCGGAAGTCGACTAAGATATATGAGATGTGTGAATTCGATTACAGATGATTGAAAGTTTATCAAATTTAATATTTTTTTAGTTTATGTTCTACAATATAGATGCAGTGAAGACGCTATTTGTGTTGCAAACTAAGTAGGATGTATGTAGGATATGGTGTTATGGTGGCTATTACAACAACACAAGCCTATTGAGTCCTCTGCTTGACTCTAATAAGCTAATAAGAAAGGGAAATTTGAGCACCACCGACGCTGCTGCCCGTCGGTGGAGTAGCTGTAACGGTGTTTGGCTGCGTTATGCTGCAATCCAGTGAATTGGCATATTTATTTAATTTTTCTATGTAAAAATAATAACTCTCAAACTCTGACTTGAGATTAGTCTATCAATACCAACTTTTGTGTTAAGTAAAACTATTAATATGCAGGTACTAGGCAGATAAAGAAATTTCAATGAGTTTAATCCTAATAGTATAAAATTCGAAAGTTGTTTTGTTTGTTACGATTTCACGCCATGACTTGCCTGCACAAGGATAACCCTGTACCGTAGATTCAATTCAAAAATTTGTTTTCCACAATTCGACTTATTGACTACATAACCGATCGACATGACATTTTGCATAGAAGTTGTCAGGGGTACAGAAAAGGGCATAGGGTACCTTTCATTCTGAAACTGATACTGTTCCCAAGTTTTAAAAGTATTGTTAAAGTTTTAACGCGAGCGAGACGAGAGAAAAAAAAATAACCACACTGTGCATTAATAAACTGAATTCAAATCCACGGCTTTCAAATTAAAAGTTGAAGTTTTCAGCCAACGAACGAACGAACGGCTGTAAAATCATACAGCCTGACTAATAGGCCAATAAAAACTGTACGTACGTCTGTATGTCATGTTCAAACGCGAACCGCCAATTTGGAACGAGCCCAGAAATGATACAAGCACACGTACCAAGCCTTCCCAAAATGTATTTGGTTACTATATGTATATTAAAGCGAGAAATAAAAAAGAAAATACCCTAGACGTGGCAATTTTAGTTATAGTACCTAAGGAGTTTTTATCCTTGAATAAGAATCTGTGCCTATCCACATCCACATCAGCCTATATCAGTCCACTGCTGGACATAGGCCTCCCCTAATAAAGAAAGGGGGATATACCCATAATCCCCACGCTGGGCATGCGGGTTGGGGATCGCAGGGCACAGCTTCTCGCACCACCGACGCTGCTGCCCGTCAGTGGCCAGGGGATTTAGCTGTGCCGATGTAGGCTGTGCTATGCCGCAATCAGCTGGCCGCCAGAGCCCCGTTCGTTGTGTAGCAATGTGCCTATATTGCTGTGCAATTATAAGTATGTGGGGATGTAAGGGGTACCACCCTCTATCTTCGGAATCCAAGCAAACCTAACCTGCCCATGGTACAATCTACTGTATAACAAACGGGGTTCTGGCGGCCGGCTGAATGCGGCATAGCATAGCTTAATACCGGCACTGCAAAATTTCCTGATCGCCGACGGGCAGCAGCGTTGGCGGGGCGAGAAGCTGTTCCCTGCGAACCCCAAACCGCAAGCTCAACGTGGATTATGGGTATATTCCCCTTTATTAGGGGAGGCCTTTTTCTAGCAGTAGACTGATCAAAGCTGCTGTGGTGTTGTGGTGATAAATATGTGTGTAATTATCGTGCCTATAATAATTCTCAATCTAAATGCCCTTGAAGGTTTGTCTCTCGTTTCCTCTTTAGTCTTCTTTTCTTCGTTAGTGCCACGCGCGCTTTCTCTTTAGACAAAAGAGGAAAAGAGATAACACCTTATAAGAAAAATACAGTAGGCACAGATTTATAAGCCCTTTCCCTTGTACGTTAGTACTCTAAGTAAGTCCATGAAAGTATTAACAAAACGTGACAGTTTTTACAAGTTTCATCTCGCAAATTAATTCATATGACATCTTTTTCACAGAGTACGGGACGTTCTAGTACTAGTTCACTACCCCACTTTTACACCCCTTCAAGGTGAATTTCAGGAAATTCTTAGATAGATGAGTAACTCTTTATTGTTCATCAAAATACATATTTTTTTAGCTTATTTTTTTAGTTTAGTTGTACTTAGTGATTTAAGCATGTTGTGTTTATCTATAAGTTAAATTATGTAACTTCTTTTCCGTACCCGTGTTAATTAAGCCAGTAAAATAAACGATTAATAGAAAAAAATACAAATATTTAAATTAACAAAGTAATCTATAAAACTGATTCGCGGTTGTTTGTATAAGCCCTTGTGGGCGGCCTTGTCGCTAAAAGCGCTCTCTTCTAGGCAACCTTAATAAGCGCGCCCTAACCCTATGCAAGACGGTTGAGCTGAGCGTTGATCGTCAGTTAGCTTCGTTACACTTTTGTAAAAATTTGATTGTAAGCCGCGGTAGTTCCGGCTATAAATTTAAGCCCCCTCCATCCTTTTATTTGTTGTTGTGACAAATGACAACAGGAAGCAAGAGAAACCAAGTGCGCAATAGAATTTTATAAACGCAAATGAGCACCCAGGTGAGAGAGAGAAAGAGAATAAAACCGGCCAAGTGCAAGTTGGACTCACACACGAAGGGTTCCGCACCATAATCTATACATGGGTGGGAGCCTTCCTTAATTTATTTTATTTTAATTCAATTATTTATTTTTGAAAAAATAATTTATTTACGTACACAACAGTACATAATATAATTACAAAATCTTTTTTATATATTTTATAATTATACCTACATATTGTATTAAATATGTACCTATTACTAAAATAAAATAGCCTAGCAAAAATCCAGACCATCACCACACGGAAGAGTGTCCAGAATGCTGGTTGCATTACCACGTTGGATAGCAAGGCTGATCCGTTGGCCAAAATAGATTTTTTTGAAGTGAAATTAAAACTAAATATTCAGATATTATTTCAAGCGTCCATGTGTTGCCGTTGTTAATATCGAGCAAAAAACGGCAATAAAATTACGTTTATGTGTATGGAAGCCCCGAGTCAGTATATTTATTTTATTCTATTAAGTAGTGTTTATTTGTTGTTATAGCGACCACAGAAAAAAAATAGATCATCTGTGAAAAATTAAACTGTCCTAGCTATCACGGTTCATGAGATACAGCCAGGTGACTAACAGACATACAGACAGACAGACAAACAGACAGACATACAGATGGACAGACAGACAGACAGATAGATGGACAAATAGAGAGACAGACGGACGGTGGAGTCTTAGTAATAGGGTCCCGTTTTTACCCTTTGGGTGCGGAACCCTAAAAAGCAGTGACAGCGGTAATACAAATTCCCATGCATTGCCCTTGTATTGGGTAGTAGGTTCACAATATACATTAGGTCAAAGAAGAGTAAATCAACCTCTTTAGTACTAGTAAGGGCATCGAGCGTCTCGTAACGTCGCCTCAACTATGAGCATTTGAGCATTTGCTCTTACTTTTATACAATTTTGCGAATGAGTTTTTAGATGTTCATGAGTGGCTTGAACTTGGCTTGACACGCTACTGCGTGTCTACATTAGAATTCAAATCAATGGCAACCAATGACCTTGACCTTGAATCAATGACCTTGTTTTGCGCGTGAAAAAATTGATACATAGATTTAAGGGTGACGTTTGCGTTCGTTAATAGGCATCTTCTGGGATAGCTTGGCCTATCGTCGACTTCATAATTGACCGAGCAAGCCTCGAAGTCAAGAGATGGCTCCTAACAAATAAAAAAATCTCACTTACCTATTGCCTGTCGGGTAGTAAGTTTACTTTTCTGTGCATTAATTAACGAACGAAAGGAAAAACATGCCGGCGACAACGGTTCTGATACAAATACTCACATATTGCCTTTCTATTGGTTTAATTTACTACTTTTCTGTGGTACCTACTTCTTATTACTTACTTATCATCATCGTTAGCATATAGCAGTCCACTACTGAATATATGCCTGCCCTATACCTACTTACCTAAATATACATAAGAATACTATAGGTACTAACTTTTTCTCACAACTCCACGCGGGTTGTAATTTCCCGCCGTTTCCCCGGCCGGATATTGAACCCGTAACAAAGGACTTGCATTTAATCGAAGGAGTAATTACAGTTGCAGAACGAATAAAACTTGAAATATTTTATTGGACGCGACTTCTGACGTGACAGGCAATCGCGACTTATGTCGTATACGAAAATATGAAGGCATGAGCATGGGAGAGAACCATTTTTTACATCTTGAACGACGGTTGTGACATTTTTGTTTTTTTTAGATTTCTAGTGTTTTTCTGATTTATCAATCTATGTTAGTAATAAGACACAAGTGTAATAAAATGGAATAGAAGTGAATTGTGATAAAATTAAATTTAATTAATGAATTAAATTAACCTCGAGGTCAAGAGCTGGCCCATATTAAACAAAACAAATAAAAAAAAAGAATTCATTCATTTAAATAACATCATCTAGCCACAAACTAAACAGAACTTGTTTAATGGGATCCTCACATGAGACAAATTCTGATTATGTAATGCAAATATTTGTCCAGCAACGGGAATCATACCTCCTGCATCTTAGCGGACCTTCGCCCACTTCGCCACAGAGGTCGTGTAGAATGCAGCATCAGTAGCGACTGACAGTCACGTTCAGTCGCGTCTGTTATCGGACTTTATATGCTCGATAATTTCGATGAAAGAAATAATTGATGGCCTTTGTTTCCGCTTTTGATTAACGATTATTTGATTATGGAGTTGAAAGTTAAAGCTTTTGGAAGAAGAAGCTAAAATGGATATTTTGACAAAAAGTTTATGCTAATCGTAAACGGTTCCGTGCTCGCTTTCAGTGAGCATAAGTAATATAAATACTTAGTTTTGCAATGTCTTCTTGGAAATAGTAAACAAGGCTAAGCGTATACGGAGACACTGCCGCGCAGGCAACACAGTTCAGCACAGTGCAATTGTTTGTAAAGAGTTTATGAGATGCGCGCGTGCGGCAAAGGTTACTACAGTATTTAAAAAAAATGCGCTAGGCTGAACTGTGTCCTGTGCGGGCTGTGTTTCTATAGACGCTAAGCCTCATCTCCTTCGTTACATATGATTACCTACATAAATATTAGTAAACCTTTGATTCAAAAAGTCATTCTTGTAAGAAACCTACAATAAACAAACAATACTAGTTAATTATTTAAGTTCCTTCCAAGCTTTGCCCTTTCAAAACAAACCAAGAAACAACTACTGACCCAGCTTTTAAAAGCAGTGATTGAACAATGGTGAAAGGTCAAGGAAAGCCAACATCATCTATTATGCACGGTAATGAGGATAGATTCGATTAATAGGTAACTCTACCTAGTCGTTATGTGGCTTTGCTAGCCCTGGCTGGAGCGCTTGTAGCGTTGCTTACTTCCATGTTCTAAGTAGATCATATTTCCACCCTGGCCCTATTTGTATGGGTAACCGTTTAGGCTGCCTAACCACGACCTGTAATCGGTGACCGATTTTAGAGGAGAATAATGAAAGTACTGATTGCAATAGTGTAACGCATACGTCCTACAAAAAGTAGGTCAGAAATACTAATCCGGAAAAATCGGGCCGATTATTGGTCCTACAAAAAGTCGGACGTGAGCGGGCAACCTAAATAACATGACAAAGATCTAACCACTTTCTTGATTTGGAAGGCTCGGCTTTCCTAGAGCTGTCTCTCAAGCGTTTGAGTACGATGTAAGATGAAGGCGCACTTTAGAACTATCACTATTTTTTCAATGAAAAACTACGAGTACAGACGAAAAGTCGTAGAACCAATATTGTTAACTTTCGGGAGAAGTTTATTTTATGGTACCTGAAGATGGAATAAGCACATGGCCCATCTGATGTTATGTGGGAACCATTACCTATCACAAAGCATTGCATCGTAGATCACGTTTTTTTGGAACATGCTCTACGATGCATCGCCCTGCGTTCATCAACCTGAGGCATGAAAATGATAATCCTCTTGTGCCTGTAATTTCACCGGCACCTACACCCCTCAAACCGAAACACAGCAATGCTGCTTCACGGCAGAAATAGGTATGGTGGCAATACTTCCCCGGACGAGCCCTTCACAAAGTACTCTACTACTAACTATTAAGATTAAACCAATTTTGGACATAAACTTAGCACTAAGACAAACCTGTAACATGGTTTTAGTTTTGTATTGTTTTATACATGTAGTTCCCAGGTGACAAGTTGACTATGAACTATAACTATGAACTATGAACCCTGACACTTCTATTAGAATACAAACTGCAGAAGGTGTTTCCAAAATAGATTTTCATTTTATCCATATTTATGCAGAGATATGCTAGAGATACACTAACTAATCCTATGTCATAATAACACCGTATAAGCCGGAATTATTACCCGCCCGTCTCATCTCTATGCAATATTAAATTATAAATCTCCTTCATTAATATTTCGTCAACGTTCTTACGTTCTACCGTCAGCGGTGCGACAAGGTTCCCTGCGATCGCCAACCCACGTGATCAGCGTAGGGATTATGAGAATATCATTCATTTTTATTACGTCTTATGTCCAGCAGTGGTCTGATAAAACTGGAAAATAAGGCCGTATATTTTGTACTTTTCTTTGTTTTATTTTAAAGCTAGCATCCACCCGCGGCTGCGTGTTAGTCCAGGTCAAAAATATTCCCAAAAACTACAACACCAGCCTATTCAGTTCACTGATGGTCAATGGGCATAGGTCTCCCCTATAAGAATGGGGATATACCCACAATAGGCTGCGCTATGCTACAATCAGCTCGCCGCCAGAGCCCGTTAGCAGAGTTTGTTAGTTAGCAGGGTGCACCACGTGCAGGTGGCTTGGGTTCCGGAGATTTGGGTTGGAACTCCTTACACCCCTTATGGTCCCGGTTTCATCCAAATGCGTTCAATTTTTACAAAGTTGAGTAACAAACAGTGTGTATGTTTGCACACACACAAAATTTCGCATTTATAAATAATATAATAAGTGTGATGAATAAATTATACCCTAAGATCCTATTACAATTTTCAGTTAAACAGGTATGTAATAAAATTATATGTTTGATTTTCAGTATTGGTAGATAGTACTATTGAAAATCAATCGATGATATTAATATGGGATTGTACTTATCAATAACATAATATATAAATTAAATAATTACAAAAAAAAAAACATCCAAATGATTTGGACTTCCTTGTGCCTATTGGTTACATTATAAGAGCTTTTGTTATCATTTTGTACATAACAAAACAGGACCATATAACCCACTGTTTCAATTGACGCCATTTCAAAACCAAAACATTGCATATTAAACACAGAAAATACAGGTTGACCTAGTTACAATTACGGGAGGTAATACAATATTCACTGGGGTGGGTTCCATCTGGGAATGATTTCAGAATTTCAGGCTAGGACTACTGTTTGCATAAAACTTATCTCATTGAATTAAGGTTCGGTTTGCAGTACCTGGCTAGGTGCTAATTAAAAACGTTTCGTTTTTCGGTAAAAAGCAGTTTTTTTTAATAGGTTTCAGGTGCTTCTTGAACTTGTTTTTTCTGCGAAAAGTAGGTGAATTTTTACGTACTGACCCAGAACTACTCTTTGCATAGATCTTTATTAGATTGGATTAAGGTTCAATTTGCAGAACGTTGATAAGCCATTAATAACATTTCGTTGTTCATTCAAAAATGTATGATTTGTTGTATGCTTTACCGTTATTTTTTTACCGTATTAGATTTTTGAGCATCTTTTTTTCCCACAAGAAGAAGATATATCCTTACCTAATAAATTACAGTTGACGCGGCGTTAGAACAACTATAGTTATAGCATTCACATGCTACTAAGTAACATACAAATAAGCCGGCTACTTACTGACCAGTTTGCCTTTGCTTTGATATTTCAAAATTAGCATGCATCTGCTGGCAGGTGCACAAATACACATGGTAGTATTTGCTCAAAATTAGAATGCTCTCGTAACTATAGGGTACAGAAATTCTACCTCAATTGAAAGTCAAAACTTTGCCTGTAGTGAACGAAGCTTTCGTGGCGTGGCTTACTTAGGTGTACCTAGCCGATCATCTTGGGTAGGCAACACTCCGTTCTGTCACTATTTGGATACTTCACTTCACTTCTTTAATAATTGGCTTCTGGGATAGTTTCCACAATTTCACCAGTATCAAGTATAATGTTCATAATAATATGAGGCAACGTAGTACGGTTTATAAGTCCAGTCGTCCAGTCTTCAGTCAGGTCCTGTTTTTTGCTATAGAAATGGCGAATATAACAAAAAACGATCGGCGCACAATTTTCTTCATCAGAGTATTCCCGTTCAATCTTCTTTTATTCCATTTCACTAATACTTGTGTCTTATAACTAACGTATTAAACGGTTAACGGTTATAATACCATGAAAAATAAACGACATACATTAGAAAAACACTAGAAAATAAAATTTAATAAAAATGACAACCGTCGTCAAGATGAAAAAAATGGTGTACCACTATTTGGATAGGTGACCGCGTACGGCCGGTTCCTTTATTATACAACGGTATATACGTTATATACCTATAAACGTTACCAATGACGCTTTGTTTTCCCTTGTAAACTGTCAAATTTTTGTCGCCTCGTTTTTGACAGTTTTTTACGACAATGGTATTTGTCTGGGTACGGCTCCGGCTATCCGGCTCGAAGGACTAATGTCTGGGTACGGCTTGCTTCCAATACCCAGAATGATGATAATCATGATTGCTTGCTATGACAGGACCGGTATGATAATGAGTGAAACGACTGTTCGATGTGAGGTTTCAACTGTTTTATTATGGAAAAATTACTACAAACTATGCACAAAATTGCTTATTGTTTGTAAAGGCTGAATGTGCGGAATGCGGCCCGTACAGGTATTATAAGGGAAAACAAAACGTTATCAGTTACGGCATAATATATTATACCGTATAATCCTATAGGATTCCATGGTATGTGGCATTTAGATCTTTTTTATTAAGCTATTGCATAGCTTCTATCGAGGGCCTTGAGCGCGGGGACCGAATCCAGAAATTCCGTAACGAAAAAAAACCTCACGCTCCCCACTCCGACGGGCACGGAGGTGTGGCTTGAAGGCCGTGCATTGTCTAACGTCGTTTCTTTTCGGCAGTCTTCGACACGGTGTTTGTGTGCGTGCAACTAGACGTATTTTTATTTAATAAAAGAAAAAAAGACGTGTGGCACTCGGGGACTGCCGCGGTACAGCTATTGCATAGCATTTTGTATCAACTTATGCAATTATTTATTTATTTTATTTATGCAGTATTTCTTTTTCTTTGATATTAATTCAAGTTACACTTTTTGAGCGTGGTGACCGATAAGAAAACAATTTTTTTCTTTTATTAAATAAAAATACGTCTAGTTGCACGCACACAAACACCGTGTCGAAGACTGCCGAAAAGAAACGACGTTAGACAATGCACGGCCTTCAAGCCACACCTCCGTGCCCGTCGGAGTGGGGAGCGTGAGGTTTTTTTTTCGTTGCGGAATTTCTGGATTCGGTCCCCGCGCTCAAGGCCCTCGATAGAAGCTATGCAATAGCTTAAAAAAATTGTTTTCTTATCGGTCACCACGCTCAAAAAGTGTAACTTGAATTAATATCAAAGAAAAAGAAATACTGCATAAATAAAATAAATAAATAATTATAATTGCATAAGTTGATACAAAATGCTATGCAATAGCTTTACCGCGGCAGTCCCCGAGTGCCACACGTCTTTTTTCATTTATTTTTTGGGTCAATAAAATAAGAAATATAAATAATTTACTCGGAAAGACAAAAAACATCTTATAAAGATACCAAAAAGGCTGAAGAAGTGCACAAGATGAACATAGGTGCTTAGATAGATAGATAGGTTCATAATACCTACAAATCCGCTAACAAAAGAAATATCCTGCGCACACAACCTCATAAACTGTCGCAAGACACTCAACTGCATTTGAGTGTCTCCCAAAAAGGTCTGCATAACCTACCTACTCAGCGCTGGTCTGTTGACCCCATGTAGAAACGTCCCAGACGTCAGAAAGATAGTTAAATAGAAAGATAACTCTTTATTGTAAAAAATCACACTTTACTCAAAACAATTTAAAAATAAAGTAAAAAACAGACATTAACTAATAATGAAAATACAATGGGCGGTCTGTATGGACGGTCGGAAAGATTGCTCTATGTATCTATCTCTCTTATACATTATACAGCATATAAATAATATTCACACCTAACAATATTTTTCTACTAATATTATGTAGGCGAAAGTTTGAGAAATGATAACCGTCCTGTTCATAAACCTCAGATAGCTAAAATATCGATAAAATATCATGTCAACTCTTTTTATTTACATTCAAATGACAGGGACAAGTTTACTTTATCGGGCGGTATTAAATGACATTTGAATAAGGGGGTTTATATGAACACACCAAAACTACTGAACGGAATAACCTGAAGTTTTGCTATAAAGACCTAGAATAACATAAAGGTTACTTTGCTCTTCGTATCGCGCGAGCAAAGCTACGGGCAGAATGTAATTAATAAAAAGTTCAACACTACAGCTTGTAGAACATATTTACACAACAAAGCAGCCCAAAGCTCGCTAACTGCAATGTTCACATATTTGCGGCTGGAATTCAGCAAAACCGTAACAGTGTGGTTTGGCTACCTCCCTGGATTTTGTAAAAGATTATTTGGCAGTGTATGGTTACTTGTTTGGCTATTCGTTTTTAGCATGAGTGTAGTGTGACTAAAAAATTGGGTAAGTGAGAGTTGGATCCATATAAACTTACTCTTCTTCTTCTTCGTTTGAGCTAGTGGCCAACTCTGGTGTCGGAGTTTTAGGCCACCCGAAGGCCTCTGACATGGCTTAACGACTGTAAAGCCGGGACCAACATCTTAACGTGCCTTCCGAAGCACGGAAGCGTTCAAATCTAAATGTCACTAAACGGCCACGAGCGCTTACTTATCTTGTGCTATAAGACATTACTTCTAGCGGAATGTCGTGATTATATAAATAACCTTAATTTAACGATGGCGAAAATTAAAATGGCTTTTCATTGATTTGACAAACCAAACTGGTCTACGTCATCATTCATAATTGGTCGTCGTCATCGCTACGTGTATGTCAATATCAATGTCCCGCGTATAAGCCTTTAATTAACAAACCGTAAGTCAACGGGACCCCATAGGTTTTGATTCCCTGCGACATAAACGGCCATATCTTTTGATTTCGTTGACTTATAAGTTTTTGTTTCACCGCTCCTAGGGATTGCAAACTTAAATATTTGATATTCATTTCTGTGCCTTTATTAGAAAAAGGTCTTGATAGACAGACATACAAACCTTATTTTCTTTTTAAAAATTCAAAATTCATTTATTCAGTAGAACCTGTATAGTACACTTTGAAACGTCATTTTTTTTATTTACCACCAATTCGTAACGTGACCAAACAGACAACAATTGGCAAGAAACTCTGCTTGGCTTATATTTTTTTAACGTCATTGTTCTTAATAACTATTACATTGTTTTTGATGGAGTTGGAGGCAGTTTCATCCCAAGCTTTTTTGGTTAAGGTACGGAAACCTATAAATTGGCAAAACTTAGTAGTTCTTCCTCAAAGTCAACCCACCTATCCTTCTAGAGAGAGCGCCAGCCTCGCTATAAGCAGCCTTTTTTTTCAAAGTACATACATTATCCGAGCGAAGCCGCGGGCGGACGAAATGTCAGTATATACAGTTTCACAATAAATCAAAGTAAAATAACTGCATTGTCTATTGAAGTCCAAGCACAAGCAGTACAAAGTCCATTCTTTAAATATTTTACGTGCCCGATTTCCATATTTAGCTCATTTCTCAGGAATTTTTGCATCTCTGCAGAATTTATTGAACCGTCAGCTCAGCTGATAAAAACAAATGGGCTTTTATATTTATTGGATGGGAAAATAAGCGAGAAAAAAGGTCCCGTTCGTGACGTCACCAAAAGAAAAATGGAAGAAATCACATGTTTTTTACTCAATCACAGAAGAATCGGCTGAACGAATATGGATGAAACTTAGAATATACACAGATTGTGACCTGGATTAACA
This sequence comes from Horisme vitalbata, assembly GCA_951804965.1. Lineage (NCBI taxonomy): Eukaryota > Metazoa > Arthropoda > Insecta > Lepidoptera > Geometridae > Horisme > Horisme vitalbata. The sequence goes on from OX638093.1 coordinate 4,854,632, forward strand.
CATACACTTTTTACATAAACCATGCGAGCGAAACCGCGGGCGGAACAAGTTTTCTATATTCTATTCTATTCCATAGGTAACGCAATTTTATTGTGACTCCGGTCTGAGTGTTGTACCAATGTATAAAGAACTATGTACCACAAAACCCACCTAGAGCAAACAACTCCTCCTCTTCCACCAGCCTTTATCAGTCTACTGCTTGACATAGACCTCACTTATAAGAACGGGAATATGCCTTAAATCCCTACGCTGGCCATCCGGGTTGATAATCCCAGGACGAAGCTTCCAGGGGATTCACTATGCCGCAATCAGCCGGCCGTCAGATTCCCATTCGTTATACAGCAGGGTGCAAAGCGGGCAGGTGAGGTTGTCTAGGGTTCCGAAAATGAAGATTGGAGCCCCTTATGCTCCTTGAATAAAAAACTGTAGAACAAACGTGAGTCAAGCCCGTGAGTCAGCGGGAATCAAACCCGCAACCTCTTGCGTCAACGAGGTTGTCACATAACATACACGTAGAATGATTGATAACGATATTACCTTCCGTTCCATATTCATTCATCATCCGACTCCAATTAGCGAGGTCCTGTATAATGTATGAGTTTTTCAAACTTACTCAATGAACGTATGGTGCGAAATGTTAATTATCATCATGATTCGGTCGGAAATTAATAGGAAAATAAATTTTAGGGTAAATATTTCTATGACAATTCTTTACGCTCTTCCAAACCGGGAGAGTAAGAGGGATCTGTAGGGCTCTCCGCCGACGACTAGCTGGCTTTAGCTCGACGCTGCAGTAACATAGTACCGTAAACGTGAAGTAACGGGGTCATGGGGTCACGGTAGGAGTCTACCACGGCTCCATCAGTTCATTCAACGCTGAACTCCTCGGTCATTTATTTTATAAATCATACTGGATGACGACGTCACGGACGTAAAAGATATTGTACCGGTTTTACTGTTTTATTTCTCGTTCGCCGTTAATACCTACCACACATTAGTCTTAGTCGCGTTGTATGGAAATTTCAAATACTGATAGATTATTAATAGAAGTGTATGCGTTTTACGTGCCTACGAACGGCTTGAGGCCTCGGAATAAGATCTAGAGCAGGGGACACCAAATGGTGGATCGCGGTCCGGATCCGGACCGCCAACCTATTTTGTGAGGACTTTAAGCAAACAGTAACATGTATTACTGAGTACGTAACTTAATAAAATGTATCCTGCGCTTCGTCTTTGCTGCCGTCAATTCGACAATGAACAAGTGAAGTATCTTGCGAGAGAGAGTGCAGAGTACGAATTAGTCGTTCTTTAAGTTCTGGATAAAATTAGTGTATGGCAATAAACAGTGCCGTAAATAGGGTGGTGCCACCGGTGCCCAGGCATAGGCCACCGGCCCAAGGGGACGCAAACATGACCAGACCAGAACCAAATTTTAATTATTAGGTAGTTTTCACTTCTCGGGGGCGCAGAAACGACGAGACCAAACCTATGTTTTGGGCCATGCATGGTAGTATTAATTTATTTGTGAATTATAACATTGGTTGAAATACAGATATAAATCATAGTCTTCTTTCTCATATTTTATATGCACGCCTTTACTAGAAAAAATTCGCGGCTCGCTCCGCTCGCCGATTTTGTTGCCAACTTTTGTATTTTTATGGTACATAACTGCGTACTAAAATGGTAGAAGTTAAATGTATAATAGTATTATGTGTAATAGTGGAGGTGGTTAAAATGATAATAAGGGTGTAATGGGAAAAAATACCGTAACCCATCCTTAAAAGTTTGAAACTATGAAGAATTAGAACACAACAGCACTAGTTGGATTAATAAAAAAAATCGCGGCTCGCTCCGCTTGCCAACTTCATTTCCTATATCTGTTGTTACAGATACCTAGCTAGGTGTTTAAAACAAAAATGCAACATTTTTCTTTGTCTTGTTTCTTTTGCACCAAAAATTTCGCGTCTCGCTGCGCTTTTTTTAACTTGCTTTTGTTTTTCGCGCAGAATTTAAAAAACAGCCTTAAAAATGCAACTGTTACTGAAATGTTTGGGTCAAGATATTTATCAAACAGCATGAAAAAACAATAAATTTTGATCTCGACTTACTGATGAACATCTCCAGTATTTAATGATAATAGCTTGCACCAACTTTACCGCAAACTTCAGCCAAACAATGTAATTTTTCACATTGATTTGCAAAAAAAGTCCTTGTAACTTCTTACATTTGATTATTTTATAAACTCAAGTAGAAACGGACCGCAATGGTAATTTAATTTGGAAACTGGACCCCTGAAGAAACTAATTGGTGACCCCTGATCTAGAAGATGAGGTTTTGGATATCTTTTGGTATCGTGCATGTGTGTCAAAAAAATTATATTATATTCTATTCTACTCAACTTTAGAACTGTGGGCAGGAAAACAGCCTGGCTCAAATAGGAATGGGCGGGCCATTTTAGCCGGATACCTCCGGACAGATGGGCGAATGCGATAATATCCTGGCAGTCCTACCTTAGTGCCCTACCTATGCCTATGTATAACATTATGAAGTTTTTCCAAAATTCCTACTTAAAATATTTCATAGGTACTAAATCTAGGAATGCTCTGACCAACTCCTTTGTGTTTCACCGCAATTGCTGGCGGCTGTCTTCAAAAGGTCACAGTTTAATAATGTAACAGCTGGGTGACTTTAAACGGTTATCACACAAAGCACACAGCCAGCCTATATAAGTCCACTGCTGGACATAGGGCTCCCCTATTAAGAAGGGAGATATGCATAGTATGCTAGACATGTGAGTTGGGGATCGCATACACAGCTTCTCACACAGCCAACTTTGCTGCCCGTCGGTGATCAGGGCATTTAGTTGTGTCAGTGTGAGACTGCACTATGCCGCAATCAGCCGGCTGCCAGAGCCCCGTTTGTTAGAATTTTGTAATTAGCCTAACTTAGCACCGCGGGCAGGTGAGATCGGCTCAAGCCAATCTCGTAAATCTTAGGGTGTTCGGAACTCGAGTTCCGAAGTTAGAATGGAACTACTTACACCCCAATGGTTATCGTAAATTATTAAATATCTTGTAGACGGCTACGACATCCGTGGTAAGGTTTGGAGCACTGTCTATTTGACGGCTTATCGAAAATTGACGTGACATCGCATTCACGATCTTTTGATGGTTACTATCCGGTTATATATTTTATAATATACTAAAGGTATCTACGATTTAACCGTAATTCTGGTCTGGTTCATGCGATTTATACGGACCGCAGGACTAGTAAATGACATTGCCTATAAATTATATAGAAGCTTAGATGTTTTGTCTGAATTTGAAATAACGGTTAAGTTACCAACCATATTTGTAATAAAGGCAGAAGAGTTTAAGTGAAATATATTTCTTTGTGAGAATAACAAATTTTACATAAAAAGCACCCAGACCGAGACCGGAGACATATAATTGCTGAACATCAAAACATTTGTCTTGCAGTGGGAATAGAACCCGCAACCTTCTGCGTCTCAGGCAGGCTTTCGCTCACTTCGCCACAGAGGTCGTCGATTTTCTGTGGTTGAGATTGGATGGGATGTACTAGCTGTTATATGTATGTTCTATTCTAGTGTAGTTTTATGTGTGTTCATTACGGCCTTTGTACCGTGTTGGTAAACGAGGTACTTCTTTGTGTGGAATTGTCTTGCTGAGTGCAGCTCGCCGGTCTGGGAGCTTTGCGGTGTCTTGGTAATGTTTATTAATAATAATGAAAGTGTATGAGGCGGGTACTATGTTACTTCAGTAAATAATGCTTGTATTAGATAACGTGAATAGTATTTTACTCCAGAAACTAACGTGAATTAACTCATTTATTTTTGAAAAACAACATTTAAAGTACCAGTATATCGCTGAAGGCACCAACGGCGTTTCGACTCATTAAGAGAGTCTTTATCGTTCTCACTCCACACCCCATCTCGCACTGCTACAAAATTGTTACCTACTTATTATTTTATTATTTTATGATAGACGTTTTAAATCAACTTCATTATAACTTTGACTTCGTTTGAAGAAATAAAAAATAATAAACTCCGACTAACTACAAATTGTTCGCAATTAAGAGAAATTAAATGAAAATATTGAGTTACCTCTCCGCAACTGTTATTTCAATGTTGAAGTCGAACTGAGGGCTTAAAACTTTATCATTTTGTGGTGGCCGAGCTTGCAGTAAATTAAAAGTTTAGTGGAGGTCGCGTCACGCAAAAAGAACGCTGGCAGTACGCTGCGCATTAGGCGATTTGTCGGTATTTACCCGTGCGCAAACACACTCCCTCCACTTCTTCCAGCGTACTTTTTACAAAACGCGTGTGTCACGTAGAAAGAACGCTGGCGGTAAGCGGCATATAATTATTTTTTTGTTATTTTCCCAAATAGTTGTGAAACAAACGGTTCAAAGTAATATAATAGAAATACATATGAATAAATTTCATACCTGTGAATTTTAGAAGTGAGTAAGTGATTTTAATAAATAAGAATCAGTAAATTCTTTTTGGTGTGGCCTCATCTACCAAGGCCGATTGGACTTCAGTCAAATCTTCGTAGATATGTTTGGATTCCAAATCTTTTATTTCGCTTGGGAAATAATTAATTAAATCCAGTAGAACATTATTGGAGTTATGTATTATATATTTAGTTATGTATTGGAGTAATAACTCCAGGGAGATAATGACTTACTTTCCGTGAATATTGTATTACCTTTAATGCATATGGTCTTCGTAAAATAAGTGGTAAAATCTGGTGTCAGAGTTCTTAGCCGCACGACGGCCTCCAACATGGCTTAACGACTGAAAAAGCCGGGATCAACATTTTAACGTGCTTTCTGGAGCGCTCAGATCCAAATGACAACCGGTCACTCTTCCGAAGTAAGCCACGCCACGAATGTTTACATACGATGTTAATGATGAGACTACAATATGCAACGTTTCAAAAAGAGCGTTTAAAAAAGGGCCAGCAACGCGCATGTTACAGGTCCTCTTGATGTCACAGGCGTCCATACGCTACGGGAACCGCGTACCATCAGGAGGGCCATACACCTGTTTGCTAACTTAGTAGTAAAAAAAGGGATGATGATACTGATGACCGTAAACAGGAAGATTCAAATAACGTGTTCGATAGGTCACTCTGTTGACGAGTCACTTGAGTTATAAAGGCCACTTAACCGAGTTCCGAAACCATGTTCAAAGATGTAAGTAAGCACTTATCTTAGGACGGCACATGTGCAAAAGAAAGGGAGTGTTCTCAACATATCTATACCTATAACTATTCGTTTTTGTCTGACTGGCAAACAAAGTATGCAATCCATCATCCACTTACGTTCCGTCTTATCGCTTAAAGCAATTTCCTTGAGATACTTAATCAAAGAAAAACAGATACACACTTAGTAATAATACTGTTATTAGCACGAGGTTTTGCGCGCATGATAGATACTCGTAGCAGAATATTTCATTAATTTTGAGTAAGAAACACAACCAAATAGAAACTAAGAATAACAAAGCCAAAACGCTCAAGTTGCAAAGAGATGTTTGCTCGCTTCGCTCGCTCGACTACCTACTTACCCCTTCGATCAACTATACAAAGGATTTTTCCCAATCTGCCTAAAAGCGAAACGCATCGGAGCAGCATTTTTCAGATCGGTTTACTTAGATTTTCTGTCTTATTTTCTTTCATAAACAGGCGATGTTTGTGAGACGTGCTTTTGACAAAAGATAGCTAGCAATATATGCCACTTTTTTCACTGTGCGTAGTACAGCGCGTGATCTTTTGTATAGTTGATCGAAGACTTACCCAAAAGATTATTTCCATAGCGTTTATTTAATCGAAATAACCAACTTGCTAAATAGCTCTTTAACAGTTAACTGTCGTTATAATTCGAAGGGTCTTTAAAAGCTATAAAAAGAGCGTACAAAGCCGGGAGCCTGCTACAATCACGGCATAAACTAAGCCTCTTTGATCTTTTGTGGAATCCGTGAAGGCTTTGACGGGAGAATGGCGTACCTTTCAAAGGCTTTACTTACGGTGGTGAACCACAGACTTTACCAAGTGTCGGTGCTTAAAGGTATGAAAAAAAAGGACGAGTGTGAGTTTGGAGTAGCCAGGACTCTGTAGAAAAACACGTCGACTTTAGTTTATTTAAAAGGATTTGATTGGACAATGTTTCATAATGTTAAGTGAAGCACATGTTTTATTCTGAAAATTTTTGTTTATCCTAACTGAGCGTACACGAAGCAGCTGTAGCGTATTAGCTGAAGTAGCAGTGGGCTGGCCATATCTGCCGAAGAAACGATAATCGTTGGGGGAAATGAGTTCTTGAGTGGAGACCGCGGCTTGGCAAACGTAGGATGTTAGAAATGGGGAGGCCTATGTCCAGCAGTGGACTGCTATAGGCTGATGATAATGATGACGAAACGTACACGATTTTCCTCCGGAGTCTCATACTAGTATTAATAGTTTAATAGAATCTTGATAAGCACGTAAGGTATAATATACATACTGGGCAGTGGGCACTGTGAAAATTTCTAAGCGCTAGAAATACTACCAACATGTTTATGTATGATGTATTCTAACGATTGTCCATAAACTTTTGCATTAATTAGTTTATTAGTTTATTAGTTTATTGACTTAATAACTAGAACGGCTTGCGCCAATTACTCTAATTATACAAATTTGGTTGAGTTTACATATATACATCTCTACATAGTCAAAATTCAATAAAAATAGTCAGTAATAACAAATTCAATAGGTAGTCAAATAATCAATCACTATCTTCTCTTACACACACTATCAATAGAACTTACACACTCTTCTGTCAGAATTAAATTAGTAGATATTTAGTACATAGTCAAAAATAATAGTAATAATGTCATTAATTATAAATTCCAATACTTAATAGTCAAACCACATGTCGAACAAAAAACAAAAAATAAAAATATAAAAATCCTACACACACTTCTCACAAAAGTTCAGGCAGTCAGTCAAAATCATCTTCCATCCGTTCGCAAATACATCAGAGTCAGGGCTTGCGTCCAGGAGGGCATTGAGCGCGGAGAGATTTCGCGGGATGGGAGATCGAGCGCGTGCCACAGTTCGGCAAGCTGGCACAGAGAACAACCTGTGTTTCCTACAGCGAAGGTAGTTTGGGGGGACATAGAGATTAAAAAAGCTTTTTCCAAGTTGTATTCGTAGCTGTTCCCCAAAATTGAATCCACACACCACACCAGCTTATATCAGTCCACTGCTGGACATAGGCCTCCCCTAGTAAAGTGGGATAGGGCGATTGAGGATCCATAAAACTGAATGCTATATCGAATTTTTGACTCCACGAGTGCATGGTATACAGCCTTCAGTTGCTCAATGCTTTTTTCACCACGCATTAAAGCGCATAGTTATCTGAAGCGATATAGCTTTCTATGATTTCCAATCCACGTATGTATTCATTCTTTATTTTATCCACTCTAGTAACACCCTTAGCCCAGCGCTACATTTTCATTTCTAATGCTGATGATTAATCTTAATTGCCTTTTAAATATCATAGAACGAGCTTCCGTACTCACGCTTAAGTTTACTGTCTATAACTTCCAAACAAACCTAATTAAAGTTATAGTATCTTCATAAATACGACATTCCAATTGCCGAGCTCATCAAAACGAAACTATTATTGTAAAGTCAACAGTCTTTAATTAAAAGCAAATACGGTTAATTTACGTTTAAAGTTACGAGGTGGTTCCGGCAAGGAGTATAGGCCTCTCGATTTTCTTTGAGATCGTGTTTACAAATACAAAGTGCTATTATTTATATATCCCAAAAATTTCGACTCAGTTGGGCACAGTGCTTTTGTCTGTCAGACTTATAGTGAGAGCAAATGAACTCGTATGTCGTAGGTATTATAGGTAAACATATTGTTAGCAGTGTGAACGGAGAGCGCATCCTAAATATGCGAAAGTTTTATTCTTCTTTTCAGTCGTTTTCTAACAAACTGGTGTAAGCCTCCTTCAAACTTCTCCACTCTGATCGGCACGAGTGAAAAATTCAGCAGAACCCAATCAAATCTAGGAAATGTTTAACGTCCCCTTACCAACCAATAGGTTATGAAGCAGACGATTAAACTGGCAAATATCAGAATACCAAAGTGCACCCCGGTACTCAGGTGACTTACTCGTGCGCTCAGGACGCACTACCATTTGTCCATGAATGGTACCGGAGCTGTTATGTCGCTCACTACCCGCTAACCACTGAAGGATAGCTAATTTGTAACCCAGCTTAGGAAGTCAGTGAAGCCGACTACTATTTTTCCATGAATAGTACTGGAGCTGTAAAGCACGCTCACTTCTCGTTAGACATATGCGCACCTCCCCAAACTGCTCAGCTGAGTAGGCCGGTTTATATGTCTAGCAGCATGAACTACTTGCTATCTAGGCAAGTGCCGGAGTACCGTAACAAGTTACAAGTAACGAGTTACGTATAAGGATCACTCACCGACCCCGCCGTTAGCCATGTTTGACCCTTTCGCCCTGGGTTCATGAATGAGTGAGAGTGAGCAGTGAGAGTCCAGTTATTGTCTGCTATTTTCTTGATGAAGACAATAGACAAATATTTATTTACCACAATACATACTATTAGTCCGCGCCACCACTCAAGTCCTATAGACGACGCGCTGTTATCGCAGACCAATAGTAAATAAAACAAATATTTGGTTGAACTAGCGGCCCATCCTGGCTTCGCACGGTTTTTAGTATGGATCCCTAATTTTTTTCTAGCAATAAAGCAGTCTATGTTACTCAGGGTGAATGTAGCTTTCCAATGGTTAAAGAATTTTTGAAATCGGCACAGTAGTTTTTGAGTTTATTCATTACAAACATACACACACACACACACACAAAGATACGAATTTTTCCTAGTTATAATAATAATATTAAATATTATTTAATAAATATTAAATTAAAATATTAATATTATTATAATGCTTTTCTGGTCTAAGAGTTCTTATTCCGGATATTTCGCAGTCGAAATCGCTTGAATCGCGCCGTTAGCTGGAAAAATCGAAAAAAAAATTACTAATGTCTTTTAAAAAATGAGATTTCGTGCTTGGAAAGTAAGGTACAAGTTTTACAGCCAATAGCTAAGTACTTCTAAGTACTTGAATATAAAATCTGCTTTCATTTTTAATCTAGCCGGATTTTTCAATCGTCAGACTGCTAAAGCGGTACCGTACAGTCGCCATGAAACGATACCAGTCTATGACAGACACCTAAAAAATAACACAAAATCAGTAAATAACATAGAACATAACACTTTTTCCGTATACAAATTAGTGCAAAATAAACGGGATCATTGAAGCACCATCGCCGACGCCGCTGACAAAGGCGAATACAAGAGCCTTAAGGGCCCCCTAACGAACTAGGGTAGGGGCTAAGGCACGGTTCTGAAACTGAAGATTTTCCTCTATGTATCATTCGTTTTGTAGTATCTAAAATCACAAAAACATATCCTTCTTACAATATCGAAAGTTTATGTGTGTGTGAGTATGTTTGTGGTCGCTTCACACTATAAAATATATAAAAAAAAGATAAAAGATATTTATTTGATTAAAAACACGTGTAAAATAGGATGAAGTGTACAAAAGTTAAAATATGACACAACATGCTTGACCTGTAACGGTATTGCAATAATATCCTATTTCCTACTATCCTACTTCCTACTATCACACTATCACATCACACTAATAATATAAATGCGAAAGTTTGTGAGTATGTATTGATGAATGGATGAATGTTTGTTACTCTTTCACGCAAAAACTACCGAACGGATTTAGATGAAACTTGGAATATACATAGTTTGTGACATGTATTAACTCATAGGTCACTTTTTATCCCGGTACCACGCTAGCGAAGCCGCGGGCGGAAGCTAGTAATATATAATATTAATTATCCTACTAATATTATAAATGCGAAAGTTTGTATGTGTGTGAGTATGTTTGTGGTCGCTTCACTCCATAACGGCAGAACGGATTTAGTTGAAACTTAGAATATACATAGTTTAAGACCTGAATTAACACATAGGTTACTTTTTATGCGGGTACCACGCGAGCGTAGCCGCGGGTGGAAGTTAGGTCTTACATAAATGCTAATGTATGTGAAATTAAAAGATATCAATTAGGTATTGTTTGTACAACCAAAGCATTGAAAGGATTTATTTGAAATGAAAAGGGATAATATTAATTGCTTATCGTAAATACGGACTGCACAGCAAATTAGCCAGAGCAGTTTCCTTCCCGCAGCAAAACTGACACAGATAGACAGCGCAGCAAACACCTACTGTATTTGCTGCGCAATTTTGCTGTGTAATCAGTGTTTTTGATATGCAATCAGTGGTTTTGATATGATTTTTTTATTTGCGTTGAGAATAGGCAACTTTTTACATGGGTACCACCCTACCGAAGGCTCGGGTGGTGGAGCACATGATTTATAAACGTAATTGCCCAAATTAGGTCAGTCTTATTTGTCCTTTAGCGGAATCGAACCCGCACACCTTATCTCAAACTACAATTAATCCATCGTGACAAAGGTGTCAATGTATCTAGTCTACGCTGGACCATACCCATTTCAGCTGCAAATCGTGTGATCACGTACACGTACGTGACTCACGTTTTACTACGTTTCACTCGTCAACGATAGTAGAACCTTTCTTCTTATGAGTTAGTGGCCAACTATAGTGTGGAGTTTTTACGCCACCCGAAGGTCTCCGGCAAGAATTAATAATGCAGCCGATTTTCTACGAAACTTACCTTTTACATGTTTAGCTCGTCGACGATAATAAATCCTTTCTTTCTTTCTTCGTATGAGCTAGTGACCAAAGCTGTTGGAGTTTTTACGCCACCCTTCGACATGGCTTAAGAATACAGCTGATTTTTTGAAAATATACTCGTTGATCTACCTACTTTGATTTATTAAGTAGGTAAATCAAAGTGTGTACCCTATCAACACACTTGCTGTGCCTAATAGCCAGGCTGGCCGGTGCAGTCAATGTGTAGTGAAGATACACTTAGTAATGCCACAGAGTTAGTTTCAACTCCTTTGTGGTGCGGGTTCCGATTTCCAAACGAACATTCGTCGATCTACATGAAGGAGGAGCTCTGGCCGAAGGGTGTCGTGTTTCGTCCATTCCGAGGACGGACAACGGACACCATGCAACCCATGTTGCAAATACGTGGCAAACTTAGTTTTAATTTATATTTTTATGTATGTTAGTCAGGTAAGGTAAATATTTATATGGACCGTAAAATATACCAAATAACATCTATGTACTTTTCTAGTGTTATCTGAAATAAATAAATAATGTTCGACGTTACCACACAGCATCATGTAGCCCCATACTAAGCAGACCTTGTGTTATGGGAACTAAATGATTGATATACATCATATATATCCAGTCCAAGTACATGCTAATTGGCACTAGGGCAGGGCTTGGAAAATTTTCCAATATCCAACTTAACATCAAGGTCGGTGGAGAAGTGGTGGAGCGAGTTGCGGAGGCTAGAAATCTAGGGCTAACCATAGACAGCAACCTCCACTTTGAAAGCCATATTTCAGAATGTGTGCGAAATTGCTTTTTTCGTTTAAAATGTCTTTATAAAATTCGGCCCTATCTCAGTGAGGAAGTTCGTATTTTACTGTGTGAGTCTCTTATCCTTTCCAAATTGAATTACTGTGACGTAGTTTATGGGTCCTGTCTGTTAGCCAGAACTGAAAAAATGGTTCAGCGAGTGCAGAACGCCTGCGCACGGTTTTGCTTTCGCATTCCAGCTCGTATGCATGTTACTCCGTATTTTAATTCATCGTGCCTACTCAAAATGAAAGCGCGTAGGAAACTCCACTTAGCTACTCTACTTTTTGGAATTATAAAATCTAAAATACCTTCTTACCTATTTCAAAAGTTAAAATGGACTCAAGAGTATAGTAAATACACAAAAAGGGAATGTACTCACGTCTTTGTTACGCCGAGACACAAGACTGTTGCTTTTCGTGGGTCCTTCAGATTCGCGGCATCTCGGTGTTGGAACGACCTGCCCCCACCTATCCGTGCTTTAAATACAGTTGGTAGTTTTAGATTACGGTATAAAAAAATACTTTTATCCACTCAAACTAGTCAATGATCGCCAACTCACTATAATAACGCGTACGATGGGCGTTAGTAAGTTGGGTGGTTAGGTGGGTGTTCCATCTTCAGTATTTATTGGCTCTGTTTGTTGTTACCTTCTTGGCGTGGTGGCCGCCGTGCGTTTCCATTCTGGACTAATCAACAGCTGCTTCCTTTATTATATAATATTTATGGACAAATTTTGTTGAATAGCCAGTTGAATATAACGGGTATCAATTTATTTAGTACCTCGTTTTTTGTTATAATTCTTAGGTGTAATTATTTAATTATATTATTATGACACTTTATTCAATTGTAAACTTGTCTAAAATTTTTTTTTTTTTTTTTATTATTTTTTTCCCCTTTCCTTTTCTTTGATTTGTTTATTTTGATCCCTTAATATTTTTAATTAGTCTATATATGTTTATTAATTATGTATTAGTATTAATTTCAATGTGAGTTATATCTATTATTTTATTAGTTACAAGTGGTATATTTTATACATCATTTTATTTTATCCCTATAGCAATGTTATGTGGCGTCATCCAATTTTTAGGCTCAGACTGAAAATCAGCGCTGTTTTTTCGCTGAGCAGGTGGGTAGTTATTACCTGCCTACTTTTGTGACTAAACAGCAAAAAGCTGAGTCTGGGCCTGTTTGGCTCCATCCGATACATAGAGGACTCGCTACCACTCGGTGGGCACTTACCTACTCTTTTCGTGCCAGCTAGTATAATTATGTTCTTTTGTGCCTATTTTGGTTTGCTTCGTCTACTTATGAGTTCGATATGTTATTGTGTTGTGGTCAAATAAATGTATTCTTTCTTTCTTTCTTTCTTTTATATATATGTTATGGACAAAGTGATTAATGCGGGCATTATTCATAGTGCCCGGGCAATATGAATAATGACCAGCTACTCAGGGCAAAGTGATTAATTATTACCTAAACTTCATTATTTATCACATTGACCGGTCATTATGAATAATGCTACGTGATCATCGGGCAATGTGATAATATAGCTACTTTGGGGATGGAGTGAGGGGAGGGAAGCGAACGCGTGACACGCGCTAACCAATCAGAGCCCGTCATGGCGGCGTACGAACGTCCATCGCTTCACTGTTCACTACACAGCTCTCAGTTTTGCATTCCAAGCGAATACGGACGGACGCAGACGGATAATTTCGTAATTCAGTTTCGTAACTAAAGTGAAGAAAGACTAGCGAAGTTCATAAGGCATCGCTAAAAGGAAGAAATTTGTGTTTTAAATTTTGATTTAAAGCCTGAAATAAAAATAATAGTTAAATATTGTGACTTTTATTATTCTGCCCAACAGGTGATGTGCGTTATGTATATTGCCCGGGCAATTTGATTAATTCAATATTTCTTATCACATTGCCCTCACATATTGGTCATTATTCATAATGCCCGGTCATTATGTATAATGACCAATTAATCACATTGTTCATAACATATACATTTTTTGTTAACATCTTTTATCTTGAATCTCGAATATATTTCTCCTTATATAATATCATAATACACTCAAACTTTCGCATTTATAATAGTAGTGTTTTTAATATGTATAAAATATAGGATATTTATCCCATAAACAAGAAAACGTCTGCTTGTAGGCTTTACCGCTAAAAGCATGTATGCTAAAGTCAAACTCTAACGTTGTTGCGCTTTTAATAAGCTTTCAGATCTCGTTTGTGATGGTAATGCACTTTGACGGCGCCAGGCTCTAGATGCTTCAACTTGCTTTGACAGGTTTTACACCTATCAGTTTTTGGAAAACCTTTTCAAAATTAAAATCAAATAGCAGACCATGGGGACCATTTATTTTATGTTGAACGACTGTTACTTTTATTTTAATTTAATTTCTAGTGTTTTTCTGATTTATTTTGGGTGGGGTTCTAACTAACCGATGTTAGTAATAAGACACAAGTGTAGTTAAATTAGTGAAATGAATTCCAACTGGAATGGAAGACAAATAAAAGTTTTAAAGTAAATCTAGTGGAATTTAATTTGGTTTTAGTAAGCTAATTAGATATTAATTGATTGCATGCCAAATGCAGACATGCGAACAAACAATTGGCAAATTCGTTCAAAGCATGTAAGGGATTCCAACCGTCATGGCTACATTCCCTGGACGCCGACGGGCAGTAGCGTCGGCGGTGTGAGAAGCTCTGCCCTGCGATCCCCAACCCGCATGCCCAGCGTGGGGGGATGCATGTGCATATCCCCCTTTTATTAGCGGAGGCCATGTTCAGCTGTAAAATGATCTAGGCTGGGGTTGTTGTTAGTTAATTTTTGATCTAATCGGGGTTGCAACCGATAGTAGCTTTAAAGATTCAATCACCTCGTGTTAAATATCCGAAATTATTGAAATTTTTGAAATAGTATAACTGCATCTTGTTACCCTACGGCCTTGCGCCAATTTTTTTTATTTTTCCTTTACTTTTTCCATTTATTTCCAAGTTTTCTTGGCAACGGGTGTAAATAGAGATTTTATGCCGTCGAAATTGCGAGCACATTCTCGTTAGATACGTTAAGTAATTGAACTAGAGTTTTACTTCACGCTGTGTTGTTTGCTATCCATTCTGTTTCAACGGTAATCTTGTTCTGTTTGTTTTTATCTTCACTGTATTACGTAATGTTCATTGATATAAAATTATGTACCTTTATGTGTACAAGTTAAAGATTTTAACGGTGATTTGTTTACCTGATAAAGTAATAAACGGAAATAAGAGAAAGTAAAAATAAAAACGAAAATATTAAATGTTTATTTATTTATATAACATTTACACCATATCAGTCTCAACCTATTAGTACCTATTAATTACCTGAATTTTTATGACACTAACGGCTTAAAAAAGAGAGTTATTATGTATCTTTTGGGAGAGCTCGCACCATCGTCGACCTTATCCTTGCCCACGCAAGCCTCGAGGTCAATAGGATGATGAAATGACCCAGAATTAAAAAAAATAACAAACGTTCAAGTTGACGTTATTAAAGCTAAAAAAAATTACACCAGTGACCAATTTACTCTGAATTTATGGGTTTTAAAAGTAGAATAAACACGCATCCGGGTACCAATCGCCCCGAACCCATTCAAACCATGGATCACTTTGACACATACGTTTTATTGAATTATCACTATTCACAAAAATATCAATAAAAACAGTAACGTGACGAAAAAGAAGGAAATTTGCAAGAAACTTTGCAGTAAAGAACTATATAGTATTTTATATATTATTCGAAGTATAGTCGAACCGGTGAAGGAAAACATTGTGGGGATACCGGCATGCCCTAAAACTAAAGTTCTAATCATGTGATAGGTGAGTGTTCCAATAAAAGCTTGCAACCTGTCACATGAATTGGTAACTACTTGCAAAAAGTATACCTATAGTGTAGTACCTATTGACCGAATGTGATGTTTGGGCTGGTGTCTAACTACCTATTATTATGGTAGCCTCGTTAGATTTGCGTACTAAACATTTATTTATTTATTTTATTTATTTATTTTCTGGCACAAACAGACATTACATAAATGTAATCTAAGAATAATAATATAACTAGATCTAAGGACCAAAGTAGGGCCCAAAAGAAATACTCATTACTATTATTTACTAAGTACCTACAGCGTAGGGTAAATTTATGAAGATATCCAGAATAGGGTAAAAAGTCGTGATCATATTTGTTTGGGTGGGAGTCAATCAGTACACAAAACATAAAAATGTACGATACCTACATTTGAATGATTTTAAATCTTCATTCTCTCTCTTTCCAGAAGAGAACAAAAAGTCAGGTACTGACGAAGTAAAGTCGGAGGAGCAAGCAGCGACTAAGATTCAAGCGGCATTTCGAGGGCATCAGACAAGAAAGACAATGAGCATGAAGGCAGCCAGCAAGCCAGAGCCACAGCCCAGCAAGGCGGAGCTTGAGGCGGAGTTCAGAGCTGATGATAAAGGTAAGCTTAGAATATTACTTCACAATACTTATTAATATTCAAACAATACATCAAGTTATGACTAAGTTGGATGAGCAAACGGTGACTAACTAGCGGCAGGGCATATCACTAAATGTACATGAAAAAATAATTTCGCGTGCTTTCTTATGCGATTAAGTTCAAGAAATGCACTCTTCCAGTAACTAAGTAATATCGGAATAACAAGTAGTGAATAACAGTAGCAGCGGGGCGCGATGCAAATAATCGAGGGTGGGGAATATGGGCATATCCCCCTTCTTATTGGGGATTCCTATGTCCAGCGGACTAAGTAGGCTGGTGATGGATGATGGAAACAAAACCTGTCGTCTGAAAACCTCATTTCTTTTGTCATGTTATGACAAATAATATTGTCATGTTTTGTCATTGGCCTGTCTGTTTAGAACTCAAGCAAATACTCAAGCTCTGACTATATCATGTCAAAGGAGCAAGTGGTGACTAAGACGACTGACACAAGTATTGTGGCCCCAAAATGAGAGCTCTATTGAACGGAACAAAATACTAATCAAATAGTGTTATTTATGTTATCTTCTGTAAAAGATCCAACGCAATGTGGCTAGTACAAGAGGAGGATTCAGCTGGGTTGGGCAGCATTTGGAAAGCTACGCCAAATTTTCTAGTCACCTACCGCAGTGTCTGAAAACGAAAGTTTTCACCCAGTACGTCCTGTCTGTCACGAAATACGCAGCTTAACCATGGTGGTCATCCATCAGTCATTCGGCAAGCTATGGAGTCGAGCTGAGGATAGGTCGTAGTGGAGCTCATTAGGCGTAGCCTATGTCCAGCAGTGGTCTGCTACAGGCAGATGATGATGATCTTCTGTAAGATAACTGGCATTTTGACGACCTCTGTGGCGTAGTGGGCGAAGGTCCGCCTGAGACGCAGAAGGTTCGATTCCCGCCGCGGGACAAATGTTTGCATGCTCTACAGATATTTGTCTCGGGTCTGGGTGTTTTCTATGTATGATATGTATGTATTTACAAAAAAAAAATATATGTAATATATCAATCATGTGGTTCCCATAATACAAGCTCTGCTTAGTTTGGGGCTACATGATGCTGTGGGATAATGTCCAGCATTATTTATTATTTATTTATTTTATTATTTATTTATTTTCCAGCTTTTTTTATTGGTATACAACCGCACCACTATGCCAACTCGGCTCTTATTATTGCTTTTTTGCAAGTTGGTGTCAACTTTGTCTTGTTTGTAAGCCCGACAGTACCTTTGAAACTTGAGGTGAAAACTAACCCGGCTATTTGGTAACAACATCTAGGGAATTGTGAGCTAAAATGGACCGTATTTGAATATCTTAAAGTGTTATTTGCTGTGGCAAGGATTCAACAATGGTGCACCATGATACCGTTAGCAACAAAATTAGGTTAATAAAATGTTCTTTATTATTATTATACTAGCCATCTATACCATTGGGCCATTCTCTCTTCCAAAATTTTCTTATTTGATATGTTTTTATACATTGTTAAATAAACTGTAATATTATCTTAATGTAAAATTCATACAAAATGTTTTGGTATTAGCTGTTCGTTTTTGAGCGTCTGATATAATAAATAAATAAATAATACAACTAAACAAACCAATTTTCTTGAAATTATAAAAGTTTTCTAACATACCGCATCTTTTTGGCCGGCCAAACAACTGTAAAAGCCAAGACCTTCTGATCTAAATTCTTAGTCATCGGTCACCCATACAAAAACGGATCGTGTAGTTTGTCACGTTATAAAAGGCATCCTGGGTTCAGTCAGAGATACAAACGCCGCTTAACCAGGGCGGAGGACAACGTACTAAATTATTAAAAGCGAAGGGTTGTAAAAAATATATACTATACTATACTATTGAGCTGAAACTTTGCAAATTGCGAACTAAGCCTCGGGCAGCAGCTAAGGAATCTGCAAATTTATTTATTTACTAGTTCGTCAATGGCTTCGCTCGTGTGGTACCGGGATAACAGCCTATTTGTTAATCCAGGTCACCAACTATGTAGATTCCAAGTATCATCCAAATCCGTTCACCCGTTATGGAGTTGAGTGGGAACACGTACTTATACACACACCCACAAACTTCCACATTCATAATATAAGTGTGATTTATTCAATCCAACTAGTAACAATAAAGCAAGCTACGTTGCTTCAGTGATAAAAGTGTGCGTTTGCTGACCGTACTTCTCTTACCCCTGAGGGCCGGAGGATTTATGTTCATACCGTTATAGTTTTTGGCTCCTTGCCATCTTAAGTCACTTCCTTTGTTAAGACGTGCTTAATACTCGTACTTAAGTATACTGCGGGCTCCGGCAAAACATATAGGCCGGCAGGAATAAAATTTGCAGTGGTTTGTGTGAGACGCTCTCCAGGTAGATCGAGGGACGAGAAAGGCTGCTGGAAGAAGCTGGATACGTTGAGCTGAGGACAGGGCGCAATAGACATAGACATAGACAGACATTTATTAATACAAAACTGTACACAACAACAATAAAAGTGGACAAGTACCTATAGCACATACACAGACATATTATACAAAAGAAAGACGAAATTATACAGGTGTTTAGGCTTTAATAGCTGTTTAAGGAAGACCTCCGTCCAGCAGTGGACTGCTGATAAGCTGATGATGATGATGATGATGATGATGAGTGAACATTCTAGTCCTTTCTTCGTCGTATGAGCTAGTGGCCAACTCTGGTAACAGAGTTTTTATGCCGCCCGTAGACCTCCAACATGGCTTAACGATTGAAGCCAGGACCAACCTCTTAAGGCGCTTTCCGAAGCACGGAAGCGCTCAGAAGTTAATGCAACTTAAGGGTCATCCATCCAAGTAGTGAAAGGGCGGAGTGTTGACATGTAGCGATGATGATGATGCTTTTCGGTATTAAAAATACCTAAGTGGTACTTGACCTAATTTAAATGAGGAAAAACACCACAATATTACCAATGATTGTGAAATTGTATATTAAACAAAAGTTGGTAAATTTTACAAAACTTATTTAAATTCAGAGAAAGTTTTTGGTGAGTTTCAGTAAGTTTAATTAGGAAATGCTCGGTAGGAACTTTTGTAGGAATATCTTGATAAAATATCCTTAAATTTCAGCATAATCGGATATTGCATAGTGGTCGCATATTCGATCACCTTATTTTATCTCGTACAGACAGATTGACAGGAAAGAAAGACAGGTAAAAGTTTTAATAAAAAAAACCGAGTAAATAAAAAAAACAGTTAAAAATAAATGAACTAAAAAGAGAAAAACAAGTATTATAATATCTATTAAAAATTCGACTAAGTCATGCATTGTTGTTTAAGCTTACTTAATGAAATAATGAAAGAACTACATGATGTATAATCAAATTAGTCAAACTAAATTTTTATGATGCTGCAGGTGGGAACAAACGTAGTTTTGGTAGATAAGATAAGATAAGATAAATATATTCACAAAAACTTTACAAGCTTATGACTAACAATTCGTAACAAAATATCACTGTCTAGTTTAACAAATTAACATATCAATATAAATGTAGGTACTTCCATATTAAACTAGACTAACACATTCATAAGCCGTTTGTACAGTCCAGTGACTACCCTCCGTGCTAGTTCGCACTGTATGACAGATATTTCTAGCCCGTAGCAGGCCTCTTTCACTCCGCAGAATAGGTATAAAAATATACCTACGCATCGCCGGCCCTCCTAGCATGGTTCGTTACGTCGGTTGCCGAGTTCTGCTCGGAACGAAAGTGTCTTTGAGCAGCCGCGGCATTTTAGTTTGTTTTTGTTAATGTACCTATATTTTACGCCAAATGAAGGCAAAAAAATACTGCATAGCATTTGGTTGCCTGAATAATAATAAGAAAATGTAAATAATACCAATAGTAGGTACAGAACTGAAAGTTTTTCTACCAAATAATGCGTTGTTTAGATATCAAAGTCTCCCGTATTTACTTAAGTAGATAGGTACTTAGGTACAAGTTCTATTTGAATGCGTTACCTACCTACATAAATAAACGTAATATTATAATGTAGGTATTTTTTCATAGACAATTTTTGTGCCATTGGTAGGTATCTACCTACATAGTGCTGTAGTAAGTAGGTATTATGATTTTGATTATGTAGACTGAGAGCAAGATTAGAAACCCAACCTAGGTACATTTTTATTTGATTTAACTTTAAGTAGGCAGTGTAGGTTACCTACTTAAAAACAGTCGGGTAGGTAGGTGTAGGTATCACAAATCGACAAATCGATGTGGTAAGTTACCTAAAGGTAGGCGTACTAACAACTAAAACTAGATAACTAGGGTACCTACAAACCAAATGTTGTTTTTTTCTCTTGCAAATATCTAGGTAGGTACCTACCTACTAAAATTTTGGCCACGCTGGGCATTCGGGTTGGGGATCGCAGGGTACAGCTTCTCGCACCGCCGACGCTGCTGCCCGTCGGCGGCCAGGTTCTTATTATTCGTCACAGAATAATTCTCAAGACAACCCTAACGTTACACGTGCCACGTCAGTAGAGATAGAGCTATACGATAGAAAGGGATGCAAGGTGTAGGTTAATATAAATGTTAGGCACTGAGTTCGGTACGAGCTGAATAGCACTTTATTGCGTAGCAGCTAAAGTCGCTATTTATTTAAATGATTGCGCGGAGTGACGCTTCTGTCCCTTCTGTATTCTGTGCCCGTAGGCAACAAAGTATTATTTGTCCTCGCTTGCAGCATCATATAGTATTTAGACATACAAAATCACATACTAATAAAATGCATATCTACATACGCTCGAAAACCATTAAGCCGGCTTCTGACTATAGGATATCTAGGCTCATCATACATTTTGAACGTCACACCTCCCCGCACCTCCCCCTGCCTCGCCTTGAGTTTGAAGTGTCAAATCATCATTTCCCTGCCCTTATCACACTCTAGGTGGGGTCGGCACAACATGTTTTCTTTCTCCATTCACTCCTATCGGCTGTCAACTCTGTACTCACTTCTTTCACTCTCATATCCTCTTTCACACAATCCATCCATCTCTTTTTCGGCCTCCCTCTACTCGTACATCCAGTTATATTCATACTAATCACTCTTTTAGTCACATGGTTTCCATCCCTCCTCATCACATGCCCATACCATGCTAGTCTTCCACTCCCTTATCTGCCACAGGGGCTACTTTGAAGCTTCCCCTGATTCGTCCGTCTTTTTCATTGCCCAACACTCCTATCCATACAATGCCACAGGTCTGATTGAACAAGTCTGATGATTTGAAGTGTCAAATATTCACATGTAAAGATGTAATATACATTACAACCCATAGTTAAAATCCGGCTTTTCCTTCCTTCTGGCGCAGTCGGGTAACAATAGCATATCCGATATACATATACACATAAATGTTTTCTATCGAATGTACGATCGCAAAAACTAGTACCACGCAGCTAATAGATTAATATCAAGCCAATCGTGAAAGTATGTTTCGTGTGATAGATTAGGTGAATAGCTATTGTGGGAATATAATTGCGTGTGGTTAATTGGATATCACTGAATTGGATTCACTACCTATAATAAATATACAGTTGTACTCGTATTTAGGTTTGTCTCTAGCTAATATTGGAGAAATTAATTACTTATATTTTTTTATAATACATTTTTATAAAACTTACTCTGTGGCGCAGTAAACGAAGGTCCACCTGAGACTTATAAGGTTGTGGGTTCCATTCCCGCCGTGAGATAAATGTTCGAACTATCTGCAAATGTTTGTCCCGGGCCTGGGTGTTTTCTTGTACTTAGAAAATACCCAGGCCTGAGATACCTACATACTTAGAAAGTACATAGGTACAACAGTTCGTGAAAATTCCCGTTTTTCAATATGAATGATTATTCTAACACGATATTCAAAGTAAAATTGAATTTAGATTTGCACATTCTACGATGCTACTTTGTCATGAAAAATATCCCCCACCAGCGTGGCGTACTACATCCAACCCGCTGCAGAGCTCTTCAGAATGAGAAGAAAAAGAATGAGCTCTCGACCTCATCCTTGCTCACACAAGCCTCGAGGTCAAGACCTGGCCCATGCTGAATAAAAAAAAGAGCTCCCTGCAGGTGGTAAACTACCTTGGCCCACCTGGAAGTCACTTAACCAACTCCGAACTCAGGTAAGCCGCTGCAACCTCAACATGAGTAATTGGGGCTATATTGTGGAGTCAGCAATGCGCTGTGAATGTGGTAGAGATCCTCAGACTTATGTCACATATGCTGGTCTGCCCTTTGTGCTCTACCAGCTATACTTTTTTTTTTTTTTTTTTTTTTATTTATTTATTTACTTTAATTAACACGGATAATAAGCCAATTACATTAATTAAAGAGCTAGACAAGTCACAAAAAAATACAATAAAATAAAGAATTAAATTAAAAATTATTCAGGTAAAAATAAATGACCTCTGGCCAGGCACTGAAAACGCCCTAAATATGGCTAAATTCTGAGAGTGTAAGCTATAACAGCCAACTTAAAAAAAAATGTGAAAGTATCATCGACACGAAGAAGAAGACTTTATACTAGTAGAATCGGATACCTAAGTTGACCTAGCTTAAAAAATTAATGCTAGGTCACTAAATCAGTGTTTATTCTTAAGCAAGCCCCAAGGTCCCAAGGTAACCTTAAATAGTCTTTATTGGCACATTTAGACTCTCGACTTCATCCAATCTACGGTTTAATTTGTGGAGGAGCGAATTTTCTGTTCTTTGGGAGACTGAGTTACTATAATATTAAGGTTATAGCTTTGTTGAATGTTACTGTGTATTGGTTTTTATAATTCAAGTAGGTACACTTCAGCTGAATGAAAACAAAGGCAAATTCCTTCTATCTTCTTCGTATGACTTGGCCAACTCTGGTGTGTAAGTTTTAATACCACCTAAAGGCCTCCGACATGGCTTGACGACTGAAGCCGCGACCATCTACTTAACGTGCATTCCGAAGCCCGGAAGCACTCCAATTTAAATGCCACTAAACAGTCACCCATCCAAGGCGGAGTGTTGCTTAACCAAGAGTAAGCCACGTCACGAGCGCTTCGTTACTAGCTACTATGACAATAATAATAATAATAATAAATAATAAATTTAATGATTACTATTTTATTAAAGTGTTAAAACACTGTTACGTGAAGGGCGCGGGTTTATATCTCAAAAACCACAACAATACCAGCCTATAACTGTGGACAGATATAGGTTGACTGAGGTATATAGTGACTGATGACAGCAGAGGCCTCTGCCAGGCCTCCCAAATAAGAAGAGGAATATGCTTATAATCCCCACGCTGGGCATGCGGGTTGGGGATCGCAGGGCAGCTGCTGCCCGTCGGCGGCCAGGGGATGTAGCTGCTTAGGCTGCCGTGCAAATAAAATCAAAACATAATTATTTTCCCTTCAATGTTAGTAGATAGCAAACGAGCAAACTTTTGTTAAGACATTATCCAGTGGTCGGAAGTTCGGCATTCTTTATTCAGTGGCTATAGAATAAGGGCAGGGATGTAGTTAGGGCGGGGGTTAATAATTAAAATCTCATCATAAAGCTTTTTGAAGTGATTTATTACTCGTCCATTAACTTATAAAGATTTTACTTGTCTATTAATTATTCCGTTTATGAGTAAACGACAGAAACAAAACACACAGAAAATTGTGTTTTGTTTTGATGTTGACGGTAAAATAATGTCTCCCTAATCGTTTTCACGTTTGACATAAAGCCTTCATGCCTCAAGTAGATGGACGCTTTTCTTTCTTTGCATCTTTGCAATAGCCGCTATAGGTGATGGTTACCACTTGATAAATACGGGAGATAATGACAACGCGGTTACTGCTAGTTAACTGGTTTTCATTCTGAGCTTGCATGCCCTCTTTTACCTTTGACTTATAATGTGAAAGCTATATAGTTAGGTTAGTACGTGCACTATACAACTTGATATCGAGTGGGACATGTGCTTATTTTTTCTTCAAGTATTTGTAACCGCACATTATTTATAGTTTAGGCATCCACTAAGGAAGCCTTTTTGAACCTTACAAAAGGGTAAAATAGGTGACGAAAGATTGTATGTATTTTATACTTAGGTTGACCATTGAAAATTAATTTTAAACGTGTCTCAGCGGGTTTGATAATTCTACCCCCGAAGGTGTAAAAGGGCGGATGAATATATTCGTCAAAATCCACATTAACGCGAGCGAAGCTGCGGGCGGAAACTCCACATCCACCACATCAGCCTATATCAGTCCACTGCTGGACATAGGCCTCCCCAAATAAAGGGGGATATACCCATAATCCCCACGCTGGGCATGCGGGTTGGGGATCGCAGAGCACAGTTTCTCGCACCACCGTCGCTGCTGCCCGTCGGTGGCCAGGGGATTTAGCTGTGCTGATGTAGGCTGTGCTATGCCGCAATCAGCCGGCCGCCAGAGGCGCCAGGCGACAGGCTTGATTTTAAAGTTACCAGGGCGGAAACTAGTAACCTTAAAATCAAGCACAAAAACGAAAACTGAACATATTTTTTGATTAACAACTCCTACTAGGGGTACTGATTTACGAATGGGATATTTGCTAAACTGGATGTAGCCCTGATTACGCCACTGTTGTAACTATTTTGAAGAAAAAGTCGTTTGCAGGAAATAGTGCCGAGTTAGTTGGGGAAACCTTCGCGCTGTATTCCTGCATATTTTATCAATTTCCGCCCCGTACCTACTTCTGTTCGGGCAAAAGCGTAGTTTTATTAATATCTATGTTTTTGACAGTTCATTAACAGACAGAACTACAACTCCTGCGTACAGTACAAATTCCGCTAACATTCTCTGCGAATTCCACAAAATACATACGTTTGTGCCTACACACACAAATAACAGAAAGAACGAACAAACAAGAATTTAATTAATGCAAACATCTACTCAATCTTAGAGAAACAACACACATTATACATTAAAAAAAACCAGCAGAAATTTTACATTTTACTTCACTTAATAACAAGAGACTGATAAACTTACACAGAAGACAACATTAAGACAACCATACATAAGATATATGTACACAGCGCTTACCGCTCAAAATATTTGCCTAACTAAATACTCTTTTTAAAGCGAAGGGTTAAAAGGTCTCTAACCCTGGCTTATATTTTAATCCAGGGTTAGCGTAATTAAAACTGTAAGTCAGAGGCTTAAAACTTGAGAAGGTTTTAATACTCATAATAAAATGTCACTTTCAAAAACTTGATAAATAAGCGGTCGGGCGCGGATTAATTACTTCTTAGCGGATCATCTTGGTTAAGAAACACTCCGCTATCTCACCGCACTACATGGATGGCTGACCGTTTCTATCTATCTATCTATTCAGCTAGTAACACCCACTGCTGAGTAAAAGCCCCTTTCCTATCACGCCACTCCTGACGATTTGTTGAATTTGAATTTATTTTTCGACCTCAGTATCGCGTCGAATCTCAATGTTTTGGTATACGTGTATTTGGATACCTAGCATAGCTCGCTCCATCCATGGCTCTTTGAGCAACCCTTAGTACATGTGATCGTTTAGTGGCATATAAATTCCACTAATATGATCTTACGCAGATGGTTGCGGGTTCTATTCCCGCCGCGGGACAAATGTTTGCATGTTCTGCAGATATTTGTCTCGTGTCTGGGTGTTTTCTATGTATGGTATCTATTTACGAAAAAATGTATATATGTAATATATCAATCATGTGGTTCCCACAATACAAGCTCTGCTCAGTTTGGAGCTACATGATGTTGTGTGATAGTCCAGCATTATTAATATTACACTTTATTTCATTTAAAATTCGTCAAAAATACATTTTTTACTATAACCTTATATTATCTACTTCTTTTTCTTCTTCTTCGTATGAGCTAGTGACCAACTCTGGTGTCGTTATATTAATAAACTATTATGATATTTATTCAATTTGTACTATGATGATTATATAACATTAAAAACATTATAGTAAAAATGTATAAAAACGGGAGAACGAGAAAAACGAGAGGAAATCCACCGACCGCGGGGCAAGGCTCAAACGGTCGGTGGCTAAGGCTGCAGAGAGAGGAACCTCCGCACAATGCGTGCTGAGTCCAGGAGAGCCTTCTGTATCTGACCCTTGATCCAGCTGCCTTATTATTATTATACTACGTATATTTTATTTCAAATATAGGATAAAAATGTTTTCTCAGATATAATGACCGAACGCTAAGTGGATTGAATCTGTTTTGTGAGATTAGAAGATACAAGATACAAGATATTTATTTGCACAAATAAGTGTAGGTAATATTAGGTCTTAGGACTAGTTTTAAAAGTACGTGACTTATTTACCCTTTTCAGGCATCGCAAATTAGGTTGGGTAGAGGGCGCTTAAAACAAAGGGGGACAAAGCAACAAATACTTATGAAAATAATGAATCATTTGTAACCGTTGAGAGGCATATGAATACAATCAATGAGTATCAACCAAAAACGCTTGTGATGTGGCCTCCTTCAGTGTTCTTAGCAGTTCTTTTGAATTAAGCAACATTCTGCTTGGTCACTACTGGGATGGGTGACCGTTTATTGGCATTTAGATCTGAGGGCTTCCGTGCTTCGGATGGCACGTTATAATGTTAGTTCCAGTTTTTCAGTGATAAGGGGCTCATTAGGGGAGGGCTATGTCCAGAATGGACTGTTATAGGCTGATGATTTACGCAAATGCGGACAAACAAGCACAAATGTATTAGATTAAAAGATCTAATCTTAATTACGTTTTAAAAACTATAACGAAAATCGACTTCAATGTTCGATTGAGGGCGAAAATTTTAAGTAACCATGATTTTTGAGCTTTTCGGGAAAAGTAATAATCCCGTAGAAATAAAATTGATATGGGACCACCCTTTCAAACGAAAAAAAAAGTATTTTGAAAATCAATCCTCAATTGACGGAGATATCGGTGAACTAACATAAAAAATATGCATATAGCCGAACATAGTAGCACCTCCTCCAATATTTGAAGTCGTTTAAAAATATTGAGTCGGAATTGGTCATTTTAACATCTGTTTTACAATCTTCATATCGAGCGAACGAAATTAACAATGGGCAAGGGACGTTTTTCAAAGATTTTCCCCCTTAAAATCGGATTATCTTATGCCATCTTTGAGATACATTTCTAAATTAATTTTCCGTCACGGCATGAAATGGAAAAACTTGAGATGAAAAATGTCCTCGGATTATTAAAGATTACTATATTAAACTAATTTGAATTTATTTACATAATTTTCTTCTGATAAATGGTTTCTTAGTACCAATTTGAGGAAAAACCATATCCTACTAGTTAAAAAGTTTGCAAAAGTTTTTATGTTTGTTACCCTTTCTCGTCAAAACTACTGAACGCATTGAGTTAAGAGTTTGCTGTACTTTGTACGTAGCTTGTACGCTTATTTAAACAGTATGAATGTGTAATTTATGATACTTTGAGCAGCATTTGGAAAACAATGTGG
Organism: Horisme vitalbata; assembly: GCA_951804965.1. Classification (NCBI taxonomy): domain Eukaryota; kingdom Metazoa; phylum Arthropoda; class Insecta; order Lepidoptera; family Geometridae; genus Horisme; species Horisme vitalbata. The sequence continues at coordinate 4,882,293 of OX638093.1, forward strand.
AGTTTCTCGTCATGCGTACCGTAGTGTCTGAAAGCGAAAGTAAAAGAAAGAACCCGGGATGTCCTACCATGATTAACGGAGCCGAAACGTAGACACTCACAGTACGGCTATTCGACACATTTGTGCTATTTTGTGGTAAATAAAAGTATATACTTATAATAAAATAAAGTTTATTTGTAAGACAAAACATTTATCTGTACATAAGATAATAGAATAGAACAGAATAGTTTCTATTTGGCAAGTAAGAAGGTGACATCGAAATGAGTCAAGTAGGTAGTATCTACAACAAAATATGGAATAAGCTGCCAGCGTCTTTTTTTCCATTGACTTACGACCCTGACGGCTTGACAAAAGGATCTATGTATGATATGTACGTATTTACAAAAAAAAGTTTATTATGTAGTATATCAATCATGTGGTTCCCATAACACAAGCTCTGCTTAATTTGGGGCTACATGAAGCTGTGAGGTACGTGCAGCATTATTATTATTATCTTCTGGGAAAGCTCGCTCCATCGTTGATCTCATCCTTGCCTATACAAGCCTCGAGGTCAGGAGCTGGCCCATTTTTTTAACACGCTTTTATTAGTTTCACCTGTATGTATGTATGTATGTAACCGACTCCTTTGAGCTCGATTTTGCCCTACTTTGAACGATCAGATTTGATTCAAACTTTGCACACCTGTCAAAGGTCGATGACAATGCAATAATCCGATAAAAATATCCGATTATCCTAATTAGATTCGCCAGGATTAATTAATTTCTTTCCGCATCCTTTGCATGCGAGTAAGAGAGACAGAGCTAGTGCGCGAACTACGCATGCGTGCAAGCGTGTTTTTTTAGTTTTTTTAAACTATTATTTATCTAAGAGTAAAATTAAGTAAACAATAAATTAAAATAAATAGCCTACCTATGTAATGATAATAACATGCAAGAAATGTGTTTTGCTAATTAGTCTCATCCGTGTACTCGTCGTGTCGGCTAGACAGGTCCTATTGCAGCATGATGCTGCCTCACACTGGTATAGTGAGGGTTAGCGCTGATTTCGATTTTTGATTATGATGAGGTTTATGCGTATTTAGTTGACAAATTATAGTTCCTAATAGAGTTTTATAGAACGACATATTAAAAGTAGGATAGTAGGATAGAAACCGCAACGAGACTATCCGACATAGAACTAAAGTTGTCGATATAGCTCAGAGAATTAGCAAGCTGAAGTGGCGTTGGGCTGGCCATATCTGCTGATAAACCGACAACCGTTGGGGTAAACGAGTTCATGAGTGGAGACCGCGGCTCGGCAAATGTAGTGTAGGATGCCCTCCGGCCAGGTGGTGTGACGATTTGCGAAAGGCTGCTGGTAGAAGCTGGATGCGTCGAGCTCAGAACAGGGCGCAATGGCGCTTATTAGAGGAGGCCTATGTTCAGCAGTGGACTGCTACAGGCTGATGATGATGATGATATAAGTCTATATGGATATGGAGAGGCCGAAGGCGGAAGTTAGTAGTAAATATAATATTTTTCCAATACTGCGTGGGCAGCTTTTGCCTATGTATATAATGTCCCAAAATATTACACTCATAGGCACAATTAAATAGTCACCTTGATTGCTATGACTTCTCTGATGTTTTGTTTTTTGTTAAGTTAATTTTATCAGTAAATAAAACACATGAAACTTAATTCGATGAAATTAACTTGTGTCACTGAAGCCTTTTAGCAATTTAGTCGTCGTTTGAAATTGTTGCAGCTTTACGTTGCCGTGTTAATATTTCTTGTTATTTTCTTCCATCGTGTGCGAATATTGTTGTTTGAGTTTTTAGTGTATCATTATTCTTTCTTTATTCTTTGTGACTGAAAAAAATGCCTCTTTATAATTTTATTTATTCATAATGGTTGCTTTTAATTTGGTCCTAATTTGACGATTACTGTAAACTGAAATAAATACAAGCGTGGCGGTTAATTGTGCCTATGAGTGTATTTTCCTACCTAATTTTGTTTATTCTATTCTTTGAATTGCCTGAACATTTAGATGGAATTCGTACTTCAAACACGTATTTCGCAATTTCACCTTCACCTTACATGTGAAGTTGTGATGATAGTAGAAATACATTTTATATTTTTCCGTCATTTTTGTTCTGTTTATTGCAAGGTGGAATTTCTTCTTGACCTAAATGTTGGAGTTGTGATGGATACGAATACATTGAATATTTTCCCGTCATTTTCTTTTAGCCATTGCATGGCAACACCAGTAACACCAGCCTATCTCAGTTTACTGCTGGATATAAGCCTTCAAAAGGGATATGCCTGTAGGAGCTACCTTGGGTTAGGGCACAGATTTTCGCACCTGCTATTCGTCGGTCGTCGGGGAAATAAGCTTTGCTATGCCACAATCAGTAAACCGCCAGACATTCGTTTGCAAAACCCCCGGCTGCTGACAGGCAGCAGCGTCTGTGGTGCGTGAAGCTGGTGCCCTGCGATCCCCAACCCGTATACCCAATGTGAGATTATGGGCATATTCCGATTCTTATAAGGAGAGGCCTATGTCCAACAGTGGACATAGGCTGGTGTTGTTTGTGTTGCCCTGCAATAGACAAAAGGAAAATTACGGAAATCGTACTCATCACAAATTCACATGTTTTCCGATTTTTTCTACAGGACATCTCACACACGGTCAACTGATCCCAAACTAGGCAGAGCCTGTACCTATGGGTATCAGGGAAAGATAAACATACATAGATACTGATAAAACACCCTGGCACCGAAAAAGTTTCCATGTTTATCACACAAATGTTTGTCCTAGGCGGGAATCGAACCCGCGACATGCAGCTCAGAAGTTAGAGTGTCATAAAGACAGTCTAGGCTTTTCAAAATAATTGCACAGTATTTTTGTTCTTCATGGGCATGTTTTCTATCAGCTTACAGGGATTCTTTTATGAATGTAGTGCATTAAGACAATTATACTTTTTATGAACTTTAAACTTCTATTTTGATGAGGTTAGGTATGGGCGGGGAGACCTTCTAGCAGTGGCCTGACATAATACTGGTGTTGTTGTTAGGTGAGGTAGACCATGCATACAAAGTTACGAGCAGTTCCGCTAGTCCACAATATTTTACTGAAACAAAGTAATACATTTCGTGAGTGATATGAATCATTTATATCTTCCCCGCTGAGTTATTCGAAGCCTACGAAGGCTTCAAAGGATTAACTAGTATAATGCCTCATTGTTCCAGTTTTCTTTGTAGTTGGCTTTGAGGTTGTATTAATGTCAGGCTTTGTACACAAAATGTAATTTAATTTGTATACTAGTCTGACAAATTAAATCTACGCATTAGTTGACCTCTATCGGTGTGGTGGAGGTGCTGCAGATACGGGGGGATAAAAAGAAGCAAAAATATTCACCCAAATAAAATAAAATAAATCCGTTCCCCTGTTACGGCTCCCCAAAGCGCAATTGCGCCCTGTCCTGAGCTTAATGCATCCAGCTTCTACCAGCTAGCCTTTCGCAGATCTTCACTCCACCTGGCCGGAGAGCATCCTACACTACGTTTTTCGAGACGCAATCTCTATTTAAGAACTCGTTTACCCGAACGGTTATCAGTTCTTGCCCAGATATGGCCAGTCCACTGCCACTTCAGCTTGCTTATTCTCTTAGCCATGCTATGCGAGCTATGTCGACAACTTTAGTTAGTACTAGTTTACGTTTAATCATTGTATAAATTAATTAAACTATTTGCAAGATTAATAGCATAAAATAATTTTGCAATTTAATCCTGTTTCTACTTCAGAATCTAATAATCTACAATTTGTTACGTACTGTACATCTAATTTTATATTTATTAAAACTATTTCTCCGATTCTTACCATATACCTACTAACCACCAACACAGCGGCGTCGTAAATTCAACTTTAACCACCGCAATCTATTGCCTGATAAATAATGTATCCAGTTTGCATTCGGTGTACATAATAAAGGTTCAGCGGTCGCGGTCACGAAATGCTGCCTCATGGAGAACATCAGCCTTACAATGACTTAGCACTGATAAAACTAGTTAAATTCTATTGAGTAGAATTAAAGTCAACCGAAATTTTAGCACAATTTTTTTTCGGTGCTTCCTTTTTTTCACAAAATATACAATTGTATACTTATTGATAGTGTAAAATTCGACTAATCGCACGAAACGAAACACCTAAATTCGAACTTTGACTAACGTTTGTTTACTACTACATAAGATCACACATACAGCATTATTATTTAATTTTCAGTTTATGGTTTAATACCCCTGGACATAACTACTAATTAATGATAAGAAAATTAATAAAAAATAAAAAATAAACAGTCAATTAGGTTAGTACAAAAATTTATTGTAGAGTTGTTCTGTGGGCTACTTCAATGAATTATTGTATAATAGGCCCTCAGTACCTATCAAGCCAATAGCTACTTATCACGCAATTTATATTATAGTTTAACCGCTACCGCTGTACCACTCCTTAGGTATCTCGTGATATCAAGGACCTTAATTAAAGTATTATTTTTCTTCTTCTTCTTCGTATGAGCTACTGACCAACTCTGGTGTCGGAATTTTTAGACCACCCGAAGGCCTCCAACATGGCTTGACGACTGAAAAGCCGGGACCAACATCTTAACGTACCTTCCGAAGCACGTAAGCGCTCAAATCTACATGTCACTAAAAGGTCACCCATCCAAGTAATGACCGGGCGGAGTGTAGCTTAACCAAGGTGATCTGCTAAAAAAACTGAAAAAAACCACGCCACGAGCGTTTCAACTTAAAGTATTTATTAGGCCGCTAGCTGAAATGATGATGATGATTAAAAGTACCTCACCAGAATATAGAGTCGGATACGGTTTGCAAAAATAATATGCAATATTCTTTGGTACGTAATTCAGTGTCCCCCAGTGTTTTGGTTCCGTACGTCCAGGGTAGTAAAATATTAAAATGTATATTGCTTGTATTACGGAAAGCGAGCCCTAAATAAAGTGAATGCCTAACAGATGGGGCTGAGTTTTGATTTCATGGAAAATTACGCCATTTTCATAAGACTTTGATTTCTGCTGAGAGACAATGCTTGCATCATTTCAGATATTTGAAATAGAATAGAAGAAAAAAGAAAGCATTGTTCGGAAAATAATCGTTGGGGTAAACGAGTTCTTGAGTGGAGACCGCGGCTTGGCAAACGTAGTGTATGACGCCCTCTGGCCAGGTGGAGTGATGATTTGCGATAGGCTGTTGTTAGAAACTGAATGCTGGATTGGGGGATGCTTATGACTGCTATTGGCTGATGATGATAGGCATACGGCATCCAGCTAAGACTCAAATGACAAAATACTTGAGGCGTGAAGAAACACGCTCAGTTCAGGGTGAAAGTTTCAACGCTCGCCTAAATACAGACGACAGGTGCTTTTCCTTGAAATTTTCCGGAATTTCAAGGAAAATAAATTTTCCCTATCTACAACGATAATTTCTCTTTCCTGCGTATTTTATTTGATTATTTAAAGGTTTAAATAGTTCAAATAAAATAATATAATAGGTAATAAAGTAAAATAAAGTATATTTAATACTTCGTTATTGACGAGTAAAATTTTGTTTTTATATTTATGATTATTGAATTTTTTATTATTATTAAGTTATTATAAAAATACATTAATTATTAATTACATACCAAAATCATAAATAAAGTTACAAAAACGGTTAAAAAATCTAACCTAGGTAACCTTTATCATCATCATGACACACCATCGTGTTTAGCTTTTCCAAACCCGCTCCTGGTTTCTAAGACTCCTTCCTCAAACGCTGTTGCAAATGGTTTTGCGCTCTTTGTGCATCTAGTTCTTTCACTGTAGAGCATAGATGACGCCCATTCACCTGGATGTAGTAGGAACCTTTCCTACCTTAAATTAAATTCACGCAAGATTTTACACACAATTTTTGCAGACTGAAATTAAATATACAATTTCATTAAATTCGTTATTCCACTTAAAACTATCAACCTAAAACCTTGTCCCAAATTTTGTGTATCTATCATTAGCCATTAATACAAACTTTGTTCGCGCCTGCGTGCAAGTCACTGGTTCAAATCTCGGACCGTGAATTAAAGTTTTCATATAGTCCTGTTCGATATCGTTTCCACCCTATTAGCTCATTGTAAAGGCCTCGTCCGGGATGTACTACCACCATACCCATTTTTGCCGTGAAGCTTCTAATTCTAATTTTAATTTGAAGTGGAGGGAAAAAGTTCTGCTCCGACGTCCCGCATTGGGCTGTACATGTACAAGCCAGCCCAACTCCTTAAAATAACGGAGAAGGACTTTAGGTTGGTGGCAACATTGCTCTAGGATTCCCGATACTGCCTGCGTTTGTGAGCATTGATCAAGCTGTTTTTGTAACCCGGATTTTGTATATAAAAGGCACTCTCGTGCCTGTTAATGGTTTATCACATTCATGTTTCGATAGTAACATAATATCGATGCCTCAAGTTGATGGACGTACATTGCAACAGGCACCTTCCTGAGATGCGGGACCTACAATGAGGATAATGGTGACCTCATTGCAGCATAAGCCACTTTCACAGACATACGGGAGTTACAATGCAATACTATGTTCTAGATAATTGTTATCTGAAATAATTTTGTATATGACTGTTGAATAAAAAAAATTGTTCAAAATAAAATAGAGTGAAAAAATGCCAATTTCATAGGTAAGGACCTAATATTAAGTACAAAAAACCTTTAAACCAAAAAACAGCAATGTTGCTTGGAGGCAGATATAAAATCATGGGAATAGGTAGTAAGTACTTATTTATTTTAATACAGCCTTATTGGATCTCCACCCATCTAAAATAATACAGAAGTAGTTTTGTAATTTAGTTTTTTAGATGTTGTATCTGTTGTAGATGATAAAACCGATTTGAGACTACGCTATAATATAATAGCTCATAGTAGTCTAAAGCCGGCTCAAAACTTCTGAGATGCCTCACTATTAAAAATATCTTAATCATTTCAAAAGAACTTCACGATAGAGAGAGACCGAATTATATAATTTCAAAAATAAAAGGGATAACGAATGAGAAATTCTAATTAGTCCGTCATTTACATTATCAAAAAGTATAGGACACTTATTTTATGTTTTGTCAATTTAACAAAAAATAACTAAGATAATAGTGCGTCAAAGTTCCACGTGACGTCACGGCTTAGTACACTTTTTACATAGCCGTGACGTCACGAGCCCCCACTCCCAAACTTTGACGCTCTTTACCTTAGTAATTTTTTATTTATTTTATAAATAAAAAAATACATGACCCATATTTTTTGTTGATCTACCTGACGGACTAATTAGATTTTTTTTTACCCAGTCGTTATCTCTATTAAAATACGTTAATTCGGTCTCTCTTTATCATGAATTCATGATGTTGATTCAATGACTCTACCTGCACAACGTCGTGGATGGATAAGATATCGTGCCGTGGCCTGTAAACTTTCTATGTTCTATGACGCCTATCTGAGAAATCTTTGGAACTCGGCGTAGCTATTATGCAAAGTTAGACAACTAAGTTGGGGACTTCTCTATTCAACTTGTTCAAAATATCAGAGTTTTGATAGAAATGAAAAAAGTTTGTTAATGTTTGTTTTAAGTTTACGTAATCAAAAGATACGGCCGTTTATGCCACATATTTTGACATTCGCAAGGAATTCAAAACTAAGGATCAAAACCATACTGGACCTAGTGACTTGAAATTTCATTTAGGGTAGTTTCATTGGCCTTGATTCATGAAATTAGACAAATGTTCCGGTGTAAATTATGTACCCTTCACACCGGTATTATCGAATTATGAACTACCAATTTCTTTATTTATCTTAATATATAATATGGTAGACTGACTGACTGGGGGATGTATCAACGCTTAGCCCATACCGCTGGACCTAGAGATTTGAAATTTTGCAAATAGGTACCTTATGTAGTTCAGGCATCTATATCGTACGTATACCATTGATAATAGCACTTGCAAAAGATGGTGCGTTTTTGCTAAAACAGGCTACTTTTTGTCCCGGTACCACGCGAGCGAAGCCATGGGTGGAAACTAGTATATAAGTATTTGTCTTCGATTTAAATTTTTAGGAAGCAATGTTTCCTATGTCCTTCACTTCGGTATCACCAAACTATCAGCTACCTATTTCCTTGAAGTAAGTTTCCGTAAACAGCCTTTGGCAAAGCCTGTACCGTAGACAGCGCGACGCCCCACAAATAAAGGGGAATTACTATTGGCAAAAGTTCAACTTGTCAAACAAATACCTTCGTACACCGACTTTAAGTCTAAATTCACTTGTGATTTTCTACGGCCATCGATTTTAAGTCAAAGTGTCAGTCAATTTTGCAGACCCACTTACAGAGAGGCACACTTACTTGAAAGGTTTTGTTATGACAGTTGATATAAGCTTCTGTACTTGAAGCTTGTACTTACATTTATTTAGTATAATCAATACACACCACCGAGCCGTGCAGAGCCGTGGTGGCCTAGTGGGACGTACCCCGAATTAAGATCTTGATGTCGTGGGTTGAAATCTCAGAAGTGCACCAATGGATTTTTCGTTTCGTAAAATTTATGTGCGCATTACTACGAGCTCGAAACGGTGAAGGAAAACATCGTGATGAAACCATGCACTCGAACTAAAAAGTTCGAAAGGTATGTGCTAGGTTAGTGATCCAATAAAAAACCGGCGATGGGCTTGCAACCTGTCACGTGGAATGCTAGCTGCTTGCAAAAAGTGGACAGGTATCGAACGTAATGTTTGGACTTGCCTCTGACTACCCCATTTAGGGTATCCTCAATAGATTTGCGTATTGAGCTATATCTGAAGATATCCATAATGGGGAAAAAGTCGTGAAGATGTATTTGTATTTATTTTTTAACACAAACCACACTCGGGGCCTTTTTCACCATTTTCAAGTAAAGTGTTGATTCATCATTATCATCATCATCAGCCTATCAGCAGCCACTACTGGACATAGGCCTCCTCTAATGAGCATATTATAGCATAGCATAGCATGAGCTATTGTGCCCTGTCCTGAGCTCGGCCGAAGTTGATTAGTTATTTCCTAAAATTTAGCAAGTTGATGCTAAGGATTAGAATTCTCTACCCGAGTACCTATGTGATCCCAGATGATTTATGGGCGTCATCAAGTAACGAGTGAAAAGGCTTGTTCTAAGCCAGCGTACTCCATCGTAAGCTGGCTGTTAGATCAGCATCAGGCGAGACGTGGTTAAACGCAAGCTTATCAAAAAAGAAAAAAATAAATCAATTTCATCAACGAAATCGAAGTTCTGTGAACTCACCGGTTAAGCGTAGGTCAAATCAAATCATGAATTAATGTCAAACAACGTAGATATCACCGTTTGTTATGCTAGTGTTGTTAATATTGCACATGCGTACCTAGTTCTTTTATTACGACGTAGCAGAAGCTATTATGAAATAGAAATGATCTTCCTGCAAGGAACCATTATTTCAAAACCCTTCTCGCCTTGGTTTTAGGCTCATAAATAAGCTGCAAACTCCAAACCGCACAGTATTCTAATAGAAATAGTTCTCAACCGGGATATATCTGCGGCATTCAAGACTCTAAACCCTCTAAATTGCCGGGAACGAGACTCCGGGGAGACCTAAATTGTAATCTAATACCTCGAAGAGCTATAAACGATTTTGTTGAACGAAATCTCGGTTGCAAGTGAGAATTTAAAACGGTTCTCATGATAGTAGACAAAAATTAAAGCAAGATTGAAAATCTTACAAAATCACGTATTTTCCCTAGGTACTTAAAAAATCTACAGATACTACGTGCAAATATCAAAGACAATGAAAATGTAATTTAGAAATAAAACACACGATAAAATTTGACTTTATCATACTGACAATAAAGTGAACGGAGCGCAGAATGGACGCGTAAAGACCCTTCTACCGGTTACAGTTTTTATCCGCCCGCTTCCTGAGATGGGTCAAACTGTAGCTTAATTCAATCCCGGGATACCATTTTTCCGTTTCTTGAATAGCAAGACCAAAAAAGTCGATCCAAGTCAGCGAAATAATTTTGAAATTTTGACTAGTTTTGGAAAAATCTCAAAAAGTTACTGACTGATTTTGAGAATTCAAATTGCACTTGCATTTAGAACCTCCTGCAACCTCCTGAGGTTTAAGAAGCAAAATGTCCTTTGATGCATATCGACTGTAATGCAAAATGCTCTGAGAGCAAATCGTCCTCAATTTAAAATTATCTGCTAGTTTTCAGAGCAAAAAAGTCCATATATACATATATACAGAATATTCGCAATGTAAAACGTCATGAGAGTAAAATGTCCGCAATTTGAAATGTACCTAAGCAAGTTTTTTTTTAAATCCTGTTTGCCTAATTCTTCTTTTGAGAATACGTGATATGGAAGGTATGAAAAAGATTCAATAAATAAATACCTGTAAATAAAAAAATAAATAAAAAAACTATCTGAAATTAAGTAGAACGATTTGCTCGTTGGTCGTTTTTTCCGTAATGGTCAAATTGATTCAAAGACTGATCAATTTGACCATTACTTATTAGAACTGACTAGAGGACTAACTGGAAAGGCCATTAAAATTCCAAGACTATTTTAAATTGACAACGTTTTGCTCTCAGGGCATTTCAAATTACAGCCGAGTTGGCTGCAATTTAAAATGTGCAACTCGTACCCAAGAACATTTTTCTTCCAAAACCTTCTGTTCAAAAATGTGCACTTGAAGCCCTCCAACAGACGCACATTTTGACATATGACCCATCAGCGTACCTTTCATGTCTGCGAAAGTACAGGCAAATGTCATAATTTCATAAATCGGGGCAGTATATTCAATCAGGAAAACATTTTCAATGTTAAAACATAGTTTCCTCTTTCAAGCATCGCTAAAAAACAACAATTCTAAGGATATCTGTTCTTTGATCAAAATCCGCTTGGCGAGCTTGGTGAGGTGAAGGCATAGAAACCCTCCCCCAAATCCCTCAATCTTGATAATGTAACCGCGTAAGAAACAAACAATACCTGAAGTTTTCCCACTTAAACACATTGTTTAGATGTGAAACCCGGTCACAAATATCCAACTTGGGATAGGAACAAACACTTGCGGTTACAGAATCAACCTCACTCAAGTTAAGTACTCGCCTAATTACTTTAAACTGGTTATTTATTAATCGTAAATTAGTAACCAGTTTAAAGTAAATAATATTTATTCTATTAATATTATAAATGCGAAAGTGTGTATGATTGTAGGTATGTTTTCACGTCAAAACTGCTGAACCGATTTTGATGAAATTTGGTATAGACATAGGTGGGACCTTGAGGCTACTTTTTATCTGGATACTACGCGGGTGAAGCCGCGGGCGGAAGCTAGTAATATAAAAAATTGTAATGACGCTGACCGTTCGCGTCATAGTCTGCAACTGACTGACTGACGGATTATTAAGAAGAAAGTGTACTGAAATGAAGTAAAAGTGAATTTGGGCTGGAATTCGCTGATGAAAATAATAATTGTTCGCTAATAGTTTTTTGAAAATACATAGACGAGTTTTCTATAGCAGAACTGGACGTGAAGATATATCCTGCAGTGGACTGCTATTGTCTGATGATGATGATGAATAGTAGGATGGATGTTTGGAGCTCTTCAAGTTTCAACCACTTTTACTTCCAAACTTCATCCCAAGATCTTTGGAAGTGGCCAAAACACCCTTGACATAATTAAATATTTCGCGAAACAAAGGCAAAACGTGGGACAAACCTGATCGATGAACCAATTACCCGGGCTATTTGCAACACCCAGCTTCAAATACGTAGAAAGCAGGTACTAACATCAATATCATCATCAACCTATAGCAGTCCACTCCTGGACATAGGCCTCCCCTAATGAACGCCATTGCGCCCTGTTCTCAGCTCGAGACATCCAGCCTCTACCAGCAGCCTTTTGCAAATCGTCACTCCGCAAACGTATTGTAGGAACAATACGTTTGCCGAGCCGCGGTTTCCACTCAAGAACTAATTTCGGTGTACAACTAGTGTATCAGTTCTTCGACAGATATGGCCAGCCCACTCCCACTTCAGCTTGCTAATCCTCTGAGCTATGTTGACAACTTTGGTTCTATGTCGGATAGTCTCGATAGATACCAACATACCGATATTATATTATCGTGTCATAAATCTGTATTGTTTTTTCAAGATTCTAACTTGATTTTGATAGGTAACGGTTACCACTTAACATCAGGTGGGCCATGGGCGTGTTCCATCTTCAATTACCATAAAAAAACAATTGTACCTGGATAACATCATTATCAACATAGCCGTTTTTTACCCACTCCTGGACATGGGCCTTGACCTATCTTTCGGGTCCCGGGTCTCTTGAAGGATGTCCCTTGTTGCTATAACTGTCTTCCGGCCACCGCTCAGTCAGCGCTCTGGTCCACCAGTCAGCACTCCCTCTGGCCAAGTGTTCTGGCACGTCCGCCAAACGACGGTCCAATATTTGATTTTATTCACTGATGTCAAACGCCTGAATTCGTCACTTTCTGAGTCTGTGTGCGACTTGGCCGGTACGAGATTAATGTTAGCTATAGTCTCTAATTATTCTTCTACTCGTATGAGCTAGTGACCAACTCAAGTCAACTAGCTAATGATAATGTATTTTCGTAATAAATTTTACAAATACGTGGGCTAAGCATAAAATGCAATCAATGTGTGGTTTGCTAAACAAGCGCTGGTAACCAGTTTTCTATGTGAAATTGGACTATGGCCTATTTTGTTGTGACGAAATTGGTAACAGATTGAATTATGTATCCCAATTTATATTTCGTTGCTTATTAACTTTGACGGGCCTATTATGATACGGTATCTGCCTTTTTAAGCTTGGATTTTTGCATATTTTTTTGTTGATTTCCATATTGAAATTTATAGTAAATAAAAAATCGGTCAAGTGTGAGTTGGACTCGCGCAGAGAGGGTTTTGTACAAGCTTGTAGGTATGAAATCATTTTTTGAAATGTATCTACTTCATGGCTTCCTTATCTTATCCATTCTATGTGTATTATATCAATCATGTGGTTCCCATAATACAAGCTCTGCTTAGTTTGGGGCTACATGATGGTGTGTGATTACGTCCCGCATTATTTATTTATTATTATTCTCGTCACACCGCACATCCATCTCAACATTTGCATCTCAGTAGCATGCAATCTTCTTTCGTCTATCTTTTTCATTGAATGAAAGGAGTGGATAGCGATTTGACGGTTAATAGAAGTGAGTGGAAGAGAAAGACATTTTATGCCGACCCCACCTAGCGTGGGATAAGGGCAGGAGAATGATGATCTACTTTATGGCTTCCGGTTTGCTTACTATATTATGTGTGCTATAGGACATTGCTTCTCCATCGCTAAAATCCTTACTTTATTTTCGTGAAGAACGCTATATAGGTTTTGATTCCCTTGCGTATGTCAAAATTTGCGGTATGTTTTGATTTCGATACTTAGCCTTTCACCTTTCGAATGTACGAAAACTGCTAAAAGGAGAATGCCGTCTGATGTATGGCACTCGGTACCAATACTAAAGTGAGTGCGTCAAAAGAATCTCCACTAAGTTTTTAGTCGATTCTACTGTCAAAATAATTAAAAATGAGGGTTATTGCCATAGTAACACTTTACATCAATGTTGGTTCCATAGTAACCTATATATCATTGGTTGTTGCAATCTAATGGCGGCGTGCGGTGGAAACCAAATCAAGAAAATATTTTTTACTTGATTATTAATCACGTCGGTGTGTAAAAAAAAAAAAAAAAAATATGTCATATATAAAATATAATACATTTTATGGGATACGTTCGGTTTTGACGCAATTGGTACGGGTTCTCGGAATTCTCCTTTACATTCTATGTTTTATAAATATTATACCTACCTATCTATTTTAGAAGAATTTAAAAAATATTCAGTCAGTTACCACAGACAGCAACAACAACACCAGCCTATTCAGTCCACTACTGGACAATGGACATAGGCCTCCTCTATTAGAAGGGGACATGAGGGTTGAGGATCGTAGGGCAAAGCTTCTTGTACCTTCGACGCTGCTGCCCGTCAGCGACCAGGGGATTTAGTTGTGTCAGTGTTAGTCTACGCTATGCTGCAATCAGCCTGCCGCCAGAGCCTCCTTTTGTAATACAGCAGGGTGCATCACGGACAGGTGAGGTTGGTTTCTGTTCCAAAGATGGATGTTGGAACACCTTACGGGTGTACCCTTACACCCCTATTCATAACCAAATGTCATTTTATAATGCTCGATAAAGTAAGCTTCTCCCTGTCATTTAAATATTTAGAGTTATTAACATAATATTTTAACGCCATTTTAGCTATCTACGGTTTATAGAACTGTTATGAATAGGATGGTTCGTATTACTACCTTAGTTATTAAATCAGTAGGATATAATGAAGAAAAAATAGTTTTAATAACAGTAGAATTCACCAACGTATGGACGATACTTAGCTAAAACACATAAAGATTACTGCTTGTAGACTTCTACTGCATTAAAACTGCAATGAACTGCGCCGTTAAACGCAAGTGTTCTTTCAGTTCAGTAAAATCAGTAGTGTTATGTGTATAGGGATGGAAACTTCGCTTAAAATCATTAAATGATATAAATAAATGCTTTCAGCAACACACAGAATCATCTCAAATTAAGCAACTAGTTTAAGGGAACTAACACGACTGAAAATAGCTTAGTAAATATTTTTGTATACCATAGAAAATATCAAACCTAAGACAAATATTTGCGGATTAAACAAACATTTGTCATCTTGAAGGAATCAATCCCGTAACCTTCTGCGTCTCTGGCAAGCCCTCGACCACTGTGCTACAGGGATCTTCTATATTCTGTATAGGTACAGTATTTTACTAGGTCGCACCTAGTTGCCCCCCCTCGCGGCTCCCCTCGCGTACCCAGATAAAATGTCTATATGCCCATGCCAAGATTACCCATGAATATAATTTTATGGGTAGGTACCATGGTTAAATATTAGGATGATGCGATTCCAAATCTTAAACATTGCAAACTTGCGAAATAAGAGATCTAAAAACCCACGGCTTGGCTCTCGTGGAAATCGGATTAAAAAGATCACAAACTATCTGTATTCCTAGTTTTGTTGAAATCCGTTCAGCGGTTACGGAGTTGAGTGAATTTTGATATGAGTGTGACTAAATAAAGAATTAAATAAAACATAAATAATAATAATCCATAATTAAACAATACTG
This sequence comes from Horisme vitalbata, assembly GCA_951804965.1. Lineage (NCBI taxonomy): Eukaryota > Metazoa > Arthropoda > Insecta > Lepidoptera > Geometridae > Horisme > Horisme vitalbata. Next base: position 4,897,599 of record OX638093.1, read on the forward strand.
GACATATCACACACCATCACACTTATCCCGAAGATTTCAATATAACAATCTTTTCTTCTTTACCTACAGACTATGGAGAGTCTTCATAGTTATCAAAAATAACCATTTTTTCCGTCTTCTATTTGGCAACACTATGCAAGCAATGCTGCACACTCGCACGCTCATTAGCTTGGCTCCCGGCCACAGTCGTTTCACGGTTAGTTTAGCGCACATGGCAGAAAAGATGGACCGAAAATATCTACCAGGCGACGGCAATGGAAATATAATACAATTTTAAAAGTGTACTACAACCCTGTCGGTAGGTTTCATGATGGACACAATACAATTATAAATTGATGTCCAAGACAATAGCGTCGCATTCACTTTCCCTAATGAAGGTTCTCTACAGGAGTAAAAAGCATTCACTGATGTGACCGTAGGTTTGTGAAATTTCCTGTTTTCCAATATGAATTTAAAAAATAGTTGTTATACCTATATTTGCAACAATTATGTACTGTATGTATCACACTTACACACAATTTTTGTGTGTTTGTGAGTGTTTGTTGGTCCTCACTCAACTCCGTAACAGCTAAACGGATTTGGGTGAAACTTGGAACATAGGTACAATAGTAGATTGTTTTACAAGGGACTAAACCATCCCATTATACACGAGGTTGTTATACTCCCGAGCGTAGCGAGGGAGGATGACAAGACCGAGTTATAATGGGTGGTTTTGGCCCGAGTAAAATACTCTACTTTTCACTTCGATTGCGAGAAAATAAAACAATTCAAAATTAGACAATTTTCAGAAATTTTATTAAAAATTAATCAACCTTCATAAAACATCACCGAGACGGTTCTATTTTCAAATAAAAAGATTGACGGAGCACCAAGAAGTCGAGTTTTTATGTAAGAGAACGAATGCTTTGTACGGGCTGATGATTTTAGACAAAAATTAAAAAGAAAAAATACTTTTTAGCCCGAGGTATTAAACTCGAGTTTTAGGCCTGCTAAGCTACACTATTATGATACACTTTTTGAGCAAGAGAAGTGAAAAGTATTTTATTTAGCTAGCTAGCTAGTGATGGATAAATGACAATAAATTTGCATAAATGGATAGATTTAAATTTGTTTCCTGCAATTCCTGAATGGATGAAACTTTTAAATAAATCATAGATATATTTGAATGGATTGTAAAGATAATTCTTTGGTCTAGGGGTTTTTTATGTTTATATATATGTGAAAGTATATGAATAGTATATCGTAGTTACCACAATATAAGCTCTACTATGTTTGGGGTACATGATGCTGTGATTATACATGATAATATCCAGCATTATCTATTTCTTCGTTGCAAAAAAGCTGTGTAATATAATATTGTGATTTAGTACAGATTCTGATTTAAGCATCATCCCTTTCTCTTCTAAAAATATTCAGTTTGTTTAGTCATGTTAAAAGGGTCGAGAAGGGTCCAACAAAAACAAAGAAATGTAAAACTACACTAAATCGCTCGAGTCCCTCAAAAAGCAATAAAGCTGTCTTATTTATTTTCAGTAGAGGAGAGAATAGATAGAGAATTTTTGATAAACGCGTTCAATACATTTTTGGAATATTAAAAGAAACATTCATATTCTTAATCTATTATTACGATAATAACTGTCTTAATTGTAATACTTTGTTTATTCTGCAATAAATACTTTTTTTATTTCAACTTAATTTTAGATATTTCACCACATTTTATTTTTTGTTTTATTTTCATAATAATTGACTGGCAATCAACATACGACCGGTATAAGCTGTGAGTATGTCAAGGAGAGTGCTTGTTTTTTTTCATCATTATCATCATCAGCCTAAAGCAGTCCACGGCTGGATTTGGGTCTTTCTTAATGAGCGCCAGTTGAGTGTATCTATTATAGACTGGTAAAATTAGTGTGTGGAGAGGGTGAGAAAAAATAAATGAAAAAAAAGGATTTCAACAACCCAACACATCACTAAACAATTTAATTATAATATATTGTGCATAAAGTATGTAATTTTATTACAATGTGACAAATATGCGAATATCAAAACATCTGTATTATTAGGTTTACAATTGTCGTGGAATTTCTGGGAACTGATGTATGATAAGTGATAAGTATATGCCATGAAATCTAGCGAGCCTCTTCATAGTGTCATCATCATCAACAACCTATAGAAGTCCACTGCTAACATTGTTCTCCCTGAGAAATTCCACGAAGAACAGTCTTGAGCCCTCTCCATACACCGATTACCTATAATCTTGATGATGCCGTGGGTCCATCTGGTGGGGTATGCTAAGTGTTTGCATCAATACATAACACTGTACTGGACAACAAGCTGAAGACGAATACAAAAGCCTCATTTTATTTCTCAGTGGTAACTTTAAAACAATGCTTGTACATTAGTATTCCACCCACTCGCGCTACGTGTGGCTCTGACAGAAAACTTATTCCACATTTCATAATTTTTTTCTAAATAAAATTGTAATATTTTTTATTAAATAAACAACACGAATATTCAAAAGGGCCAGGGTCCAAAATAAAATAAATGAATGCGTGTTAAAAATGAACAAAATTATTGTCCCTTTATTTTACATATCTTCAGGTATTATTCAGTAGGTATATAAAAAAATAATACAAAAAATGCTGTGTATCTGCATTCAAATTCAAAATTCATATGTTTTTATTCAATAAGCACTGTAAATTACACTTTGAATCGTAATTTTTTTTATAATTTACACCAATTATCATAAATACAAATAAAAATTCAATTAATCAGATAAATAGAGTAAGCCATAATGTGTGATGTGAATTCTAAAGTAGGTACATTCCCCGTGATAACTTGTAAGCCTATTTCTGACTACCCAAACTTCTGATTAATGCTCGAATGATTATCTACTTTAAAATTACCTGATCTTTGGTTATCTCACAGTGAAAAACATGTAGATAATATTCCACGTGATAACTTACAAGACTATTTCTCACTTCCAAACTTCTGACTTCCAAAGTTCTGATTAAATTAGAAGCTTGGATGATTTTATGCCTAAAATTAGTGACATCTAAAGATTAAGTCCCAGAGGATCAATACTGAATATATTTTATTGTCATCACATGGTTATTAGTGTATTGATATCATGCGTGGACAATTAGGCCATGACCGAGGCTTTAATCAGAATTTAGGTAGGTGCATTTATATGAGTAGGTAGGTTTTTAAAATTTTATCTTAGATTTTATGTACCTTAGTGTGTTATATTTGTTCAATTATATTTACTTTATTTTATCTATCAGAAATTAATTTAATTCGTAATAGTATTTGTCAATAAGGATTTTTTTTACATAAATAATGAATCTGTGTGTCCTTCTTTTAAATGTTCTAGTGAATATATAACCACCTGCTTTAAAGGTAACAACTAACTATAATTGCTGCTCACAATTTCAAAGGTGATTGAATCCACCCTCCTAAATTTCACGGGTCCTTCAGCTAATTCAATCATGCTTTATCTATGTTTGGAATTTCATCAAAGACAGGTTTACCCAATTGTACGTGATTGAAGAGCGAAGTAAAATTCTGCGTTTATTTCTTTAATTTCGACTATAGCTTTGTTTGTATTTTGAGGCAAAAACTTTGCACACTCGATATAATATACCATAATATTTAATTATGGTTACTATCTGATATGGATTTTTAAATCTGAAAAATAGTTTTTTATGGTTCTTGATGATGGAACAAGCAGATGGTCCACCTGATGTTAAGTGGTAACCAATACCTATCACAAATCATTGCATCGTAGATCGCGTTTTTTCGGAACCTGCTCTACGATGCAACACCCTGAGTCCATCAACTTGAGGCATGAAGAGAAGCCTCTTGTGCCTGTAATTTCACCATAATGATATAATTATTAATGTACTTTATTAATTTTATAACTTAACATAATTAATTTGTTTAGTATTATTAAGTAGTTCAACCAAATTATCAATCTACTATGAACATAAATAATGACAAAAAAATATTGTAACAAAAAATATATCCAAAATGGAGGACCATCGACCACGGAGCTAGGCCTAGGTGGCAATCTACTATGTACATACATATATAATTTCTACAACATTATAGTAAAAAAATATAATCCAAATTGGTGGACCATCGATCACAGAGCAAGACCAATCTGGTAGATGCAGAGGGAGGAACATCCTCACGATGCGACGAACTGCCTGCTGTATCTGACCCTTGATCTAGCTGCCTAGCAAGAGCCTAGCGTAGACTACAATTATTATTACTAGTATGTTACTCCTAACCAACTTATAAAAGCCATTTTTATATGGGTACCTACATCGCAAGGGTATCCGCATGTGAAAACTAGTACATAATATATTCTGGGACACTAGTTCATATGAACCGGGTGTTGTGATAAATTGGACCAGTGAATATTGAAGTACGAAAGAACAGACAAGAAAAAGGTTCTTGTAGGTTTTTACGAAGGAGGTCTGGAGGACATTGTTTTATAGACAGCTGAAATGAAAAAGGTATAAATGTGTCTAATTTAATAGTAACGTATGTAAGGGAATACTTATATAAGTTAAGTAAAAAAACTTATCATAGAGTATGTTAAGTTAAGTAAAGGAGCTGTTCATCTTAATTATTAAATATATAAAATATTAAACTGGCTGACTGGGTAAATTATATCAACGCACAGCCCAAACCGTTAGACCTAGAGACTTGAAACTTTGCATAACCTTACCGGGTAAGGAATTAAAGTTCGTCAGTTTCGAATTTAAAGACTCCAAATTTTGTATTTAGGCTACTGATTGAAAATTATTTTATACATGTCTCATTGATTTCGATAGTTATTTCTACTCCAAAAGTGTGAAACAGGGGATGGAGTTCGTATGGAAAATCCTTAATTTTCAATGTAAGAGCCACTAAATTAAAGAAATACTCTACGCGGATGAAGTCGCGGGAATAAGCTAGTTTCTTATAGATTGACATTTGGTTAAGTAGAACTAGTTTTAACGCTAATTAGCTCTTTGTTTTAAGCGCCCTCTACTTACCCTAATTTGCAATGCCTGAAAAGGGTAAATAAGTCATGTACTTTTACAACTAGTCCTAAGACCTAATGTTACCTACACTTATTTATGCAAATAAATATCTTGTATCTTGTATAGTTTTAACTCAAAATCCACAACAATTTGTGTGTGAAAAGTGGATGTTCTGTGTATAAGTAATACCTACTTACTCTGTACCTCTGTATGTTTATCAGTCTATGGCACAGGTCACACATATCGGGCAAGGACATGGCGTGGACATGGCGCGGACGTGGCACGGACGTGGCGAGGACATGGCGCGGGCATGGCGCGGACATGGCTCGGACATGACGCAGAAATGACGTAACAGAGGCACAAGTGTAGTGCAGTCTGTTGTCCGGTATCGATGTGTCAGCATGTTATCCTCAGAAGACGAAGATACTCTTGCTCTCGTGCATACAATTAATATACAATTAATATAATTATTATACAGATCAGGGCCCGTACAACCCCGATTTCGAGTTAGTTGCTTCGAAAGTGAAACCCCTTCATTGGGTTATACAGTTAACGGGATTACCCTTTCGTTTGGGTATTCTCCTCCTAACACAAGCGAAAGTGTAACCCGTTCCTTTTGGTTTTCAGTCAATAGGGTTACCCTCTTATTAAGGTTAAACGAATGAATGGAGTTACCTTTTGATAGGTTTTTTTGAATGTTACACAATAGTTATCATTACGCCTGACACTGAGTAGGGGAATTTAGATTTAGACTCCTGATTTATGTCATCAATCATTAGGTATTAGTTCGGATCGCTTCATTTGGTTGAAGGAAGAGCGTCACTGGATTAAAGATAAGTTTTGAAAACATAAGGAAAGTGCTGCGTTTCAGTCAGTTTTCATTGGTCATCATCGCAGAGAATGCGTTGTCATATACGAGACCCGCAGTCAAGATATTAAAAAGAAAAAAAAAGGTGTTTCAGTGTTCATAAGTCATCAGTTATGTGACGACTGAGATGATGACTGAGGGCCGCAGTCAACATGTTAAAAAGAAAAAAATGTGTTTCAGTCAGTTTTCATAGGGCATCATCGCAGAGTACTCTGCGTAGCGTTATTTTTTATTTTTATTGTTTTTATTAGTCAAAGCCAACAGTACATACACATAATGAGCATTTTATAAAGCGTTATGTCCGAGACCCGCAGTCAACGTGTTAAAAAGAAAAAATATGACCTCTAAACTATTTTGAATAATAATTTTTGATTGTCACTGTCACTGTCACTCTAAAACTCAAACTCAAAACTCAACTCAAAGCTCCACTCGAAACTCATTCTACAAATTCATCTATAAATGGTTATATCTCAGGAACTACTCATCCTAGACTAGCCGTTATTTGCTCAAAAGATAGCTATTGACAAGATCTTTATTTTCAATGACATATGTCAAATTTGAATTTGCCATATCTCGAGAAGTACTCATCCTAGACTTGCCGTTACTAGCTCAAAATGATAGCTACTAATAAAATCTTAATTTTCGATGACAGCTGTCAAACTAAAAACTGTCATCCAAAATTAAGATCTTAACAATAGCTATCATGTGAGCTAGTAACGGCAAGTAAAGGATGAGTAGTTCTCGAGATATGGTCGATTTAAGTTTGACAGCTGTCATCGAAAATTAAGTTCATGTCAATAGCAATCATTTGAGGTAGTAAAAGCAAGTCTAGGATGAGTAGTTCGCGAGATATGATCGATTTAAGTTTGACAGCTGTCATTGAAAATTAAAGTCTTGTCAATAGCTATCATTTGAGCTACTAAAGGCAAGTCTAAGATGAGTAGTTATCGAGATATGGTTGATTTAAGTTTGACAGCTGTCATCGAAAATTAAGGTCTTGTCAATAGCTATCATTTGAGCTAGTAAAGGCAAGTCTAAGATGAGTAGTTCTCGAGATATGGTCGATTTAAGTTTGACAGCTGTCATCGAAAATTAAAGTCTTGTCAATAGCTATCATTTGAGCTAGTAAAAGCAAGTCTAAGATAAGTAGTTTTTGAGATATGGTCGATTTCAGTTTGACAGCTGTCATCGAAAATTAAGGTCATGTCAATAGCAATCATTTGAGCTAGTAAAGGCAAGTCTATGATAAGTAGTTCTCGAGATATGGTCGATTTAAGTTTGACAGCTGTCATTGAAAATTTATTCCAATTTTATTATAATTTAATTATGAACACCTGAGTTTCCATAGAAACGGAGCCCTGGCCGGAGCCGGATAGTGGCGTCGGCCGGCAGTGCGCAGTTCTTTTTTGACATTTGACATTTCAGTTACGTGTTTTTATGTTTTTGTGTTTATTTCTTGGTTTTGTTGTTTTAATTACAATATGTAAGTTATTTTTATATTTTCCGCCGCTAGATCGTCACCACATGGCATCAGTTGACCAGGTGGCTAACCGAAATGTACATTCCCCAACTGTGTCTGCTGAAAATCTATATCCTTGTAACAAATGTTCCCAAACAAGATATTTTAAAGGTAGCAGAGGCCTCAAAATCCATGATAGTAGAGTCCACCGAAACCAAATTCCAAATTCTTCAGTGCCTGATCATAACTCTCCATCTTTAAATCAATCACCCCAAACATTTTGGCATATTATTAGTTTTTGTAAACAAAATATACAAACAGTTAAACGCATACCTAGGGGTGCTCGGATATCTGTAGCAAAATGCCTTACTACAGATATCCAAAATACTCTAACTCAAAATTCTTCAACTGCCTGGGAGCATTTGTTAACTTTTCCGTATAGAATTTTACATGTGGCCGACGGTGATGATAAAAAATCATCACTTACAGCCAAAATCAAACAGAACTGTGCTAAAAATATACAAATATCAGAACTCTTAGCACACCCAGTAAAACATAAATCAAAATTTCACAACGATGTCTCCTGCCGCATGGTGGAAAACCGCCTCGGGGATGGAGACATCGGTGGTGCAGCGCGTCTTCTATTTTCAAATGACACAGTTGCCCCAAATTCTAGTGAAACGCTTGTGGCATTACAGAGTAAGCATCCACCTTCTTCACCTGATCAACGTCTTCCGACACAGCTAGATTTAGATGATGTCACATCTCAGTTCTCTGCTATATCGGAGGACGTTACCATCGCGATTAATTCTTTCCGCAGTGGCTCTGCTGGAGGACTCGATGGCCTGACGCCCCAACACCTAAAAGATCTTATTTGTGTGGGGTGTGGAGACGCAGGTGAGAACCTCCTCGGGGCCATTACATGCCTCGTTAGCAAAATGTATTCTGGGAGTGTGCATAATACAATAACTGATATTTTATATGGGGCAAACTTGTGCGCACTCCTCAAAAAAGATGGAGGAATTAGGCCAATAGCAGTGGGAACTACGTACCGTCGACTCGCAGCCAAAATAGTCTGCCGAAAAAAAGGTGATGTTCTGCGAGATATTTTTCAACCGATTCAATTGGGTTTTGGCTCACGTGGTGGTTGCGAGGCCGCGGTACATTCTTTAAGAACGTTCCTCACTTACAATACCGACAAGATTGTGTTGAAGGTGGATGTAAAGAATGCTTTTAATTCTGTTGATAGAGGAGCTTTGTTGACACAAATTAAAGAAGTTTTACCGGATATTTATAATTTTCTTTGGCAATGTTACGGCGAACATTCAAAATTAATTTACCAAAATAATTTATTATCGTCCGAAGTAGGATGTCAACAAGGTGATCCTTTAGGGCCAGCTATTTTTAGTCTCGCTATTCACTCTATAATTAAACGTTTAGCGTCTCAATTTAATGTGTGGTACTTGGACGATGGAACTCTAGGTGGTGAAGTGGATACTGTACTCAGAGATTTAAAAATCATAATCGATGAATTTAAACAATTAGGACTAGAACTTAATTTTTCAAAATGTGAACTATATATACCCGAAACCTGCTCAACAAAACATGAAGTTTTAGATTTATTTTTACAAACAGCTCCGTCGATAAAATTAATTGACAGAGATTCGCTTCACCTCCTTGGTTCTCCTATTCTAGATGAATCCTTGCCGGGTTTCATTGAAGACAAAATTCAACATTTTTGTAAGATTTCAGAGCGTTTGCAAAAAATTAACACCCACGTGGCTTTCACTATTTTACGTTACTGCCTCTTTGTACCAAAATTTACCGTTCGCAAAATTACAAGTGTTTCTATTCCTGCTTTTCTCTCTTCGATTCATGGTACTAAAGATTTAATTCAAAATATATTATCCAAAAGTTTGTCAAATTTCCAAATTACAGGGTCCATTGAAGCCAAAGAAACTTGGGAAATGGCCTGCCCTAATACCAGCTTTCCCAAAGCCCTCTCCTCTCAGAGACAGTGGGATGAGCCGCTCTGCCAACTAGTACGGGATAACCTTTTTGAAACGTCTAGTACCCCGGCGGAGCGTGCTCGTCTCCTTGCTGTGTCAGAGTGGGAATCGGGACTTTGGTTACATGCACTTCCATCAAAAAATATAGGTACTCTTTTGGACAATAATACTTTTCGGATAGCCATCTCTCTTCGAGTAGGAGCTCCCTGCCAAGTAACGCATCGTTGCCAATGCGGTGACTTTGTCGACAGTCTTGGACATCACGCGCTGGCATGTGTTTCGAGTGCAGGACGTGTGTCCCGACACAACTCCCTCAATGATATCATTCGTCGAGCTTTTACCAGTGTTGGCGTAGCTTCTACATTAGAGCCACATGGCCTAATGAGGGATGATGGTAAACGACCCGATGGTATGACTTTGATACCTTGGAAGATGGGACGACCCTTAGTTTGGGATGCCACTTGCGTAGACACCCTAGCGCCGTCTCATCTTTCAGGGACTTCAGAACGGGCCGGATCCGCAGCAACTTCAGCGGAGTTCCTCAAACGGCGAAAATATTCACACTTAGATAGAGGTTATATATTTGAGCCGTTTGGGGTTGAAACTCTAGGCCCGTGGGGACCAGGGGCCCACAAAATTTTCAAAGACTTGGCAGAGCGCTTATTCGAGACCACACGTGATCGGAATGGTGGTTTCTATTTGGGCCAACGGATCAGCCTTGCTATCCAACGTGGCAATGCAGCCAGCATTCTGGGCACTCTACCCTGTGGTGACGGTCTGGATTTTTGTTAGGCTATTTTATTTTAGTAATAAGTAGGTATACATATTTTGTCAAATATGTAGGTATAACTATGAAATATTAACTAAGAACTTGTTATTGTATATACTGTTGTGAATAAATGCTATTTTGATTTAATTATTATTGCGTAAAATAAACAATTAGTAGTCTGCATTTCCACCCTTAATGCTTAGAACACAATTACCGCAATTATTTTTAATCTTTTGACCGAAATTCTTTTCTCCATTATCTCCTATAACCCACTTATAACCCGTGTTACAATGATAAAAAGGGTAACCCTAAGGAATGGGTTTTGTAATAATACCAAAACCCAATACTATTGATAACCCTCATGATCAGGTAACCTAATCAAAAGGGTTTTGAATTGTTTAACCTATCAAATAATAGTGTAAACCATACGGAGAGGGTTAACTAAACTTTTGGAAAAACCCTGCCGAAAACCTCTTCATCGGGTTACCAAATCGGGCCCTGATACAGTTGAAGAAAATACGCGCAAACGAATTTGCACAAGGATCAGCTAGTATTACCATGGGTACGGCTGAATGTGCCCACAGACTTTGTGCACAGACGAAGGCGTCCCGCCCTATTGGCAGTACCACAAGGGCGAACCAACCTGCTGCATATAGCACCTCTGACGCGAAGCATCCGCACGATTAATAAGATTGCCGAGAGTATAGATATTTTTTACTGTTCTCCGAGCGAATTCCAAAAGGCTTTATTTTTTATTTTGTGTTATTGCAATTAGTTTTTAAAAATATTTATAATAAATTATTTGGTTATTTCTAAATGTTATGTTAATAGAGTTAATTTTATTATTATGACACTTTATTTAATTGTAAACTCATCTAAAATACATTTTTTACTATAATTAAACTTAATACTACTTATGTACATAAATAACTATCAAAAACATTATAGTAAAAAATGTATCAAAACGGGAGACCATCGACCGCGGGGCAGGGCTCAAACGGTCGGTGGCTAGGGCTGCAGAGAAAGGAACCTCCGCACAATGCGTGCCGAGTCCAGGAGAGCCGCCTTCTGTATCTGACCCTTGATCCAGCTGCCTAGCGAGAGCCTCTTAAGATATTGGTCAAGGCTCTTCGCTATCAGACCGTTCACTGAAACGACTATCGGAACGATAATTGTTGAGTCGACATCCCACATAGCGGTAATCTCGTGGGCCAGGTCAAGGTACTTGCTAAGCTTGTCCTTCTCGGCCTTCACGAGATTAGCGTCGTGTGGGATGGTGATGTCAACAAGTATCGCCCGGCGTTCCGACCGGTCTACCAGGACGATATCAGGTTTATTCGCTAGAATAGTCCTGTCCGTGATGATAGAGCGGTCCCAGTAGAGCGTAGCACGACCATTTTCGAGAACTGGCACCGGTGCGTACTTATAGTACGGAACCTCTGGGCCGACAAGGTCGTATTGGAGAGCAAGCTGCTGATGGATGATCTTGGCTACTTGATTGTGTCTGTGCAAGTATTCAGTGTTAGCGAGGTGCGAACAACCCGAAAGTATATGTCTGAGGGATTCACCGGGACGATGACAAGCTCTGCAAATGTCAACGGTTCCATCCTTCATGATATACTTTCGGTAGTTGTTCGTCTTTATTACCTCATCCATAATCGCACAGATAAAACCTTCGGTTTCCCCAAAGAGGTCACCGAAACGTAGCCAGTTCACGGATGCGAGTAGGTCTACATCAGGCCCTGTAAGGGCTTTGTAGAACCGTCCGTGCAGCTCCTTACTCTCCCATACGATCTTGCGGTCGAGGGCACTCAGCACCATAGGTTTGTGCCAGTTCTCCTTAGCCAGTGAGAGCGGGGTAAGGTTCTTATCAACTGCTACGACATCACGATGCATCTCACTGTCGGCATGGAGGAAGTATTCTCTGAGGTTGCACACCTCGCGGTTATGGAGGGTCTTGGCATTTAAAAAGCCCCGACCCCCACATTTCCGCGGGATGTACATCCTCATCACCGACGAACGTAGATGTCGCATTCTGTGTGTCGTAAGAAGTTGACGAACCTTACAGTCAAGGGCGTCAAGTTCAGTTTGAGTCCATCTCAATATGCCAAAGGTATATATAAGCAGAGGCATAACCCAGCCGTTGAAGGCACGAACCTTGTTACCACCCGACAAAAGACTATTGAGTACTTTAGTCAGGCGACAAAAGAATCGCTCCTTCACCGACTGTTTTATGTCTCTGTCTACTATACCTAACGCTTCTGACATACCGAGATATTTGTAGGTTTCGATATCGGAAAGAGATCTGAGGGATATCGTATCGGAAAGCTGTAAGTTTGTAGTATTTACAACTTTCCCCCGCCGTACTTGCATCACCGCACACTTCTCGACACCGAACTCCATGCTGATGGCACTGCTGAATATCTGTGTGATATTCAACAGAGTCAGCAGCTCTGGTTTTCTCGGCGCGAAAAGTTTGAGGTCATCCATGTACAACAGGTGAGAAACGATACCACCCTCTCTCCGAAGTCGATAGCCTAGCCCTGAATCCTTTAGCAGAGTACTAAGAGGATTCAGTGCCAGGCAGAACCATAGGGGGCTCAGACTGTCGCCCTGGAAAATACCCCGCTCTATGCGAATCAGATCTTGCGGAGCAGAGGGATCCCGTCCGCTACCTGGATGACGAAGAACTGTGATCCACTGTCTCATGCACGTACCTAAGAAGGATCTCAAAGTTGCATCAATTTTATACAACTCTAAGATCCTCTCCAGCCATGTATGAGGCACCGAATCATAGGCCTTCTTGTAGTCTATCCATGCAGCGGAGAGGTTCCCCTTGCTGCGCCTGATCTGCTGGCTAATAGTCATGTCAATGAGGAGGAGCTCCTTAGTACCGCGGGACCCAACTCTACATCCATTCTGAGCAGGAGCCAAAATATTATTTGCAACTATGTGCGCATTAATTTTTACGGTCAGAATGGACGTAAGGAGCTTGTAGATGGTAGTTAAGCACGTTATGGGTCTGTAGTTCTTCGCTTCCGCGGTACTACCAGATTTGTGGAGCAGGAAGGTGACTCCAGTCGTCATGAAACTTGGGAGAGACCCAAGCTCGAGGGCTTCTTGAAATTATTAAATTATTATTATTTATTATTTGTATCATTATTTTTTTGACTACTATTATAATATTATTATTAATTATTTGATTTTATTTTTTATAATTAATTTACTTTGACATAAAATCTACCTCATTCATGACAAATTATGTGACTAATTATTATTTAGGTAAGTTATCTTGATTGTTTTGGTTTGTTTTGCTATTTTATAATATTAATAATAAATAACTATAGACTTAAGATATTACTGTACGACTAAGGTACGCCATTGAATTGGGTATGCCCGTAATAATAGATGTACATGTTTTTAAATAAATAAAAAAAAAAAAAAAAAAAATCTTAATACCGGTTTAGTTTAATTTCTTTCCGATTTCCAGCCACAATTTATCTTGAACATTTCAGTTACAATAATGGAACGACAATGATCATAAAGCGTTGCATATTTTACAATCAATTCAAAAAATTCAATATTAAATTCGATATCGTCATTCTTCACGCATTTTTACATCACTAACAGACGTATGTCGCAAGCAAGTACATACTACGAACTGGCGGCCATCTGACGCCCATCTGGCGGCGAAAGGGCGCGGGCGCCGAAATGGCGCGTCATACGTCCGAGCAACGACATACTGTGTGCCCTAAATTGTGCTTTATTTCCATGCATTTTGTATGAAATTTGAATGCAATAGGAAACCGCCTGTGCCATGTCTGCGCCATGTCCGTGCCCGATGAATGTGACCTAGCGTCGGGCGCAGACAAGGCACTGGCGGTTTCTTATTCCATTCAAATTTCATACAAAATGCATGGAAATAAAGCACAATTTAGGACACACGGTATGTCGTTGATCGGACGTGCTTATGACGCGAAGTCGTCCGAGCTAATTGTGCTTTATTTCCATGAATTTTGTATTAAATTTGAATGGAATAGGAAAGCGCCCGCGCCATGCCCGCGCCAGGTCAGACAAGTGGGGCCTGTACGTATGGTTCCCATAGTATCTTCTCTGCATAGTTTGGGATCAGTTGACCGTGTTTGAGATGAGATGTCTCGAATATTTATATATTACTAGCGGCCCGTCCCGGCTTCGCACGGGTTAGGGCACTTTTTTACACCTTAGGTAACGTTGCTTAATTTTTTGTAAGGATCCCTAATATTTTCTAGCAATAAATATAGCCTATGTTACTTAGGGTAAATGTAGCTTTCCAATGGTGAAAGAATTTTTGAAATCGGCACAGTTTTTTTGAGTTTATTCATTACAAACACACACACAAAAATTTTTTTTCCTCTTTGTAATATTAGTGTAGACTAGCTTCCTCCTACGGCTTCGCTGGCGTGGTACGCGAATAAAAAGCATGTTAATCCAGATGTGTTAATCCAGATCACAGACTATGTATATTCCAAGCTTCATTCAAATCTATTCAGCCGTTATGAGGTTGAGTGGGAATATTTATTTATGCATACTCACATGCACACAAACTTTCATATTTCTAATATTAGTGTCATACGGTATGATATTAGTGTGGCTCTTTCCCACCTTCACATAATTTAAAAGTAATTTTTCAATCATCATCATCATCATCAGCATATAGCCTATAGTCCACTGCTGGACATAGGCCTCCCCTAATGATCGCCATTATGTCCTGTTCTGATCTCGACGCATCCAGCTTCTACCAGCAGCCTTACGCAAATCGTCATTCCACCTGGCCGGAGGGCGTCCTACACTACGTTTGCCGAGCCGCGGTCTCCACTCAAGAACTCGTATGCCCCAGCGGTTGTCGTTTCTTCGGTAGATATGGCCAGCCCACTGCCACTTCAGCTCGTTAATTCTCTGAGCTATGTCGACAAGTTCTTTAGTTAAATTTTTTCCATACTCGGGAAAAAAAACATTCTTCTGAATAAAAAGTATTACCCTTTGCTGTACCCCTGCCAAAATCGACGTACTTATATATGTAATTTCATGATGATCCAGGTATGTAGTTAAGGCGCGAAAGCTTAACAATCAAATTTACTTTAGCATTTGTAATATAAGTTATTATTGAAGTATTTTTATGTAGGAGCATTTATGAAAACGCACAAAAATAATATTTACAGTATCATAAATATCATTTTCATTGCCAACAATGTCCTTAAAGTACCATTATGTGTCTAGATAGCATTCATTTGAGCCAAAGAGCTTCTGAAATATCTGCCGGCTTACTAAAATGAATGTTGAATGAACTTAAAAAGCGAGATAGATATTTAACATTTATTAAAACTGTTATAATGCTTCAAAGCCAGCGCAAGGATTTTAAATTTACCAACGTAAACTTATACGTACTAATCATCATCATCATCATACATTAGCAGTCCACTGCTGGACATAGGCGGAGGCCAATGTCCAGCAGTGGACATAACGCAATGGTGCTCATTAGGGGAGCCCATGCGCAGATGCAATAAGACAATGCTGTGGAAGTAGCGTAAATAAACTAGTCTAGCTGTATATTTTGACGGCCTCTGTGGCGCAGTGGGCGAAGGTCCGCCTGAGACGCAGAAGGTTGCGGGTTCGATTCCCGCTGCGGGACAAATGTTTGCATGTTCTGTAGATATTTGTCTCGGGTCTGGGTGTTTCTATGTATGATATGTATGTATTTACAAAAAAAAAATTATATGTGTAATATATCAATCATGTGGTTCCCATAATACAAGCTCTGCTTAGTTTGGGGCTACATGATGCTGTGTGATTACGTCCTGCATTATTTATTTATATAAAAAAAATAAGTTCTGTTTCTTATGTTACTTACTTACTTACCTCTGTGCCGCAGTGGGCGAAGGTCCGCCTGAGACACAGAAGGTTGCGAGTTCGATTCCCGCCGCGGGACAAATGTTTACATTATTTGCTGATATTTGTCTCAGTTCTGGGTGGTTTCTATGTATAATAAGTATTTATTTACAAAAAATAATTGTTTTGTAGTTTATCAGTCATGTGGGTCCCATAATACTAGCTCTGCTTAGTTTGGGGCTACGTGATGCTGTGTGATAGTGTCCAGCATTATTTATTTATTTATTTTATTTACGTCAGTAAGTTGACTTTTGAATGCGAATGCAGAACTAAGTCTGTACGGCCCATCGAAACAGAAGAAGATGGAAATCAAATAACAAACTAATTTCCCGTCGAACATTGTTCAGTTATCGGCCATCTTGGTACAATATGTGTGATGCGATGACGTATCGATTGTGCCTCCCCCGGTAAATTCAATATCCGCCCGCTCTACACTGACGAGCCGATGAGATAGATTGCGTATCTTGGTTATAGAAGCGCGGCGTAGCTTAGTTGGGTATTCTTGGATGATTATCTTGGTTAAACAATACCTACTCAGGATAGTCACTAGTAATACTTCTAACTGCATCCTGGATATGTGGTCGATCAGGTGGGATTGTCCAATAGTCAACATTGAATACTGCTTCATGCTGCTCACCTGTGTGAGATAATTTTTTGGTATGTTATTTCAATTTTTTGATTCGATTATGATTTAATTAAGCAATAATTTACATCTAACACACTTTTTATTTTGATTTCTTTGTGTACTACAAAAATATTTATTTATTTATTTTTATTTAGTATGGATTACTATCCTAATCCTAATTCCTAATCCTAATCCTAATAATATTATAAATGCGAAAGTTTGTGAGTATGGATGTATGGATGTATGGATGAATATTTGTTACTATTTCACGCAAAAAGTAGTGAACGGATTTGGATGAAACTTGGAACATACACAGTTTGTGACCTGGATTAATTTATAGGCTACTTTTCACCACGCGAGCGAAGCCGCGGGCGGAAGCTAGTCTGAAATAAATACATACAATACAATACTACTTGGATGGGTGATCGTATATAGAGATATAGTGCGATTAAGGTGCGATAAGGGTCAAACCTCCCTCTCGCTCGCACTATTCAACATTTTTGAAGATATAAAATCACTGAAAGTAGTTATGCAAAATAGCAAACCTTCACGGCCTAGAAAATATCAATACAAAGGTTCGGCAGTAATATCATTATCATTCTATCACGTTTTCTTACCAAAAAACTTGCACCTATGTGATCAATTTTGGTGCAAATTTTTTGGTAGGAAAACGTGTTGGGTTCAACATGATATTTTTGCTGAGCCTTTGTATTGTTATTTTCTAGGCCGTGAAAGTTTTCTATTTTGCATAACAACATTCAGTGATTTAATATCTACAAAAATGTTGAATAGTGCGAGCGAGAGGGAGGTCAGACCCTTATAGTCGCCTTAAGAGGCATGGCGTAGCTTACTTCGGTGCTCTTTGGATCATCTTAGTTAAGCAACACGCCGACCGGTCACTACCTGGATAGGTGACCGTTAAAGGCACTTAGAGATATAGTGCGTTTAAGAAGCGTGGCGTGGCTTCGATTTTCTTCAGATTATTTTAGTTAAGCAGCGCGGTCACCCATCCAATTAGAGACGGGTTCTGACCATCCACTTGGATGGCTGACCGTTTTGTGGCATTTAAAAATTTTGGGAGAGTCAGAATAATTTATCCTGACGTGTCGTAAGCGTAAGCAAAAAGTTTTGTCCACGAATCTACGCTTTCTCATTGGACAAAATTTTACGACTTCGTTACGTATTAATTCCTCACTTTTCTGTGATAGTTTTCCCACAATTTCACCAGTATCAAGTATAATGGTTCGTAGTTCTGTTTATGGCCTACGCAGACCGGAACGGCATGGCAAGAGATTACATTTTTTTACCAATTAAAACATAACATTCTAACCTATCGAAATAGAAATAAGATACAAATTCCTATGCTTTAAAATAATCATTTGGTATCGAAAGGGATGTCACGGCAAAGTCCAGTCGTCCAGTCTTCGGTCAGGTCCTGTTCTGATATTATTTTTTTTCTTCTTCGTATGAGTTAATGGCCAACTCTGGTGTCGGAGTTTTAAGGCCGAGTTTATAGGTTTTTTGATATAGCAATGGCGACTATAACAAAAAACGATCGGCGAACAATTTTCTTCATCAGAGAATTCCGGTCCCAAATCTTCTTTTATTCCTTTTCACTGCACTTGTGTCATATTACTAACGTATAACGATTAAAATACCAATAATAATAAAGAACAAATTAGAAAAAACAGTAGACATTAAATAAAATAAAAATGACATAACCGTCGTTGAAGATGAAAAAAATGGTTCCTAGCTACTTTAGGCATACTTTTTCGTTTCGTGTTTGAGCTTCAGGGTGCCTAGTGCGAGTCTTTTACCAGCTTGATCGCGTTTGCGTTTACGCAAATTTTTATGGCATCGAGGTAGCGCCATCTAGTGAAAAACGCGTGGCACTGACTCCTTTACATACAAATTTGCGTAAACGCAAACGTGATCGAGCTGGTAAAAAAACTCGCACTAGACACCCTGTTGTTAGAATCCATTTCGAAAGAGTTTATCAACTAGACAGAAATGAAATTTCCTTGACTACGCCTATTGGAAATCGATCGGCAATTCACTCGAGCTCAAGATGTTGTTCATTGTATTGCGACTCGATACTTCAAGATTCAATTTTGTATCGATTGAGAGGATTCTTCTTTGTAAATTGTACTAAAGATACAATTTTCAAACTTGTCTATTCTAGTAAGTAGCATTTCTCGTCAAATATTGTTATGTTTAAATTAAAACCCTGACTTATAAACGCTTCTTAAATTTAACCATTGCTTAAAGTTAGTTCTGTCTCTGTTATAAACTTATAAACCAACAGTGAGAGATGACATTTCTACGTATTACTTACGTCTTTTGACGGATTTTTAGCCGACTTAAAAAAACGGAGGAGGTTCTCAATTCGGTTGTATGTTTTATATGTAAAGCTATGAATTGTTTATTATCCTCATCTTTATCATCATCAATATCAGTCCACCGCTGGGCATAGGCCTTCTCTAATGAGTGCTATATTAGGCCATGTCCTCAGCTCGACGTATCCAGCTTGCGCCAGTTATTCATCCTTATCATATCTAATATTTTAAATACGAAAGTGGGTAGGTAGGTATATGTGTTTGCTTGTAACGCTTTCTCGCCTTAATTACATACCGGTCATCATGAAACGCACAAAACCTGACAACAAGCGAAAAGGACCTCATCATCATCTACAGCCTGATTTCACCCACTGCTGGGTACTCTTCAACTTGTGCCATCCACCACGCACGATCCTGCGATAGTCTAACCTACATACGACCCACGATTTTGACTATGTTCTCTGCCTATCTTGCAGCAAACATAGTAAAGAACATAGGATCATTTTATAAGGACAACCTGAGGGTCGAGCGGTTGGAGTCCCGCCACAGAGTCAGCTTTAACTCTTTTGTGGTGCGGGTTCCGACCGAACATCTGTCGACCTACATGAAGGAGGAGCTTTGGCCGAAGGGTGTCGTGTTCCGACGATTCCGTGGAAGAATATTGGACACCACGCGACCCACGTCGTGTATATTACGTGGCAAATAATAATTTGTGTTTTAATTATAGTTTTATTAATATATATGTTAGTCTATAAGGTATATATTTATATGGGCCGTAGGAAAAGTAAAACACCATCTGTATTTATTCTATTGTAGCCTGAAATAAAGTTTATATTATATTATATTATATTATATAACCAGAAAAAGATCCTGAAGGACAGAAAAAATACTTAAACGCAAGCAAAGCCGCAGGCGGAAGCTATATTGAATATATCTCGTCAAATAGTTAGGTAAGAAACATATTATTCTGAGCAAAAATCAGAATTCTTTATCTTTATTTCCACTGGGTGAAATGCGTGAAGTAATGCTAAAGGAAATATAACAAAAACAAGAATTACCGAGCCCACATAATCTTATTACAAACGAAAATGTTTCCGAGCAGAAAAAACAAATTGTCTCCTATCTCTTCAACACAATTATATCTCAAAAAATAGCTTGTCTTCCATTTTTTTCTCACAATTATATCCCGAAAAATAACCTACAATCTTTTCCCCACAAATCTTTACAAATCACACACAGAATCAGCTAATTCCAATAAGACCGACACCGATCATTGTTAGCGAAACACTATCATAAATATCTATTATAAACGTATACCTGTCTCGTTTACTCTTGTACAAAACTGCCCGTGCGTGACAGAGATAGCTGATAACAAACGACAAAGCCCCGGGGCTTACGAATTAGGAATACGGAATTATACATGGTGCTCGCATTTGTCAGTGTTATGGCTGCTATTTGCCAAATACAGGGTGTCCCATTTGTACTCCAACTTATTCGACTTTTGGAATCGAATGTGTCACAAAAAAAAATGTTTTGCATAATATATATTCATATTCATATAGTTTATTTCCACAAAGTTTTTATTATATATTCGTTGTACAAAATGTTTTAGGTAAATAATATTCACAATTATTTCAATGATAAATTTTGTACAGAGCATAATAATCAGGTTAAAAAACTTATTTCTCAAAAAAGATAAAATTTCAAAGAAACAAAGGTGTCCTTAGGTAAAAAATAAATGACCAATGATAAAAGATGACGAAATTGGTTGGTCAAACCAATGAATTTGGTTTATGTCATCATTGACTATTTTTCATCTTCATCACTACTGTACGTCAATGTCAATGTCCGGCGTATCAATAAACCTGTATTAAAAAAGCTGTAACTAGTTACATTCTGCAGTACTTGTTGTGTTATAGTGAAGTTTTAGCAGTTGTAACACTGAATTACCTAGCACGACTGCTCAACGACATTGTTTAATATACTACTTACATACCTATAGTATCTGAATTTCAAATATTATATTCTTGTACTTTTTCTTGAAAAACTACTTATACTTATATAACATTGAAGGCTTGAATTGGAATATTACTGAATTTATGTATGTAATTTAAAATAATAATCAATTCACCAATTTCTAATAGAATTGACATATGTATTGTATACATGCATATAATTTTAAATAGTAATCTGGGTGTTTTCTATGTATGATATGTATGTATTTCCAAAAAAAATATCTATGTAGTATATCAATCATGTGGTTCCCATAATACAAGTTCTGCTTAGTGTGGGGCTACATGATGCTGTGTGATGACGTCCAGGAGATTATTTATTTATTATTTATCTATTTCTAACAGAATTGATATCTGTATAGTATACATATTCTTAGACACCTTGTTGAGAGGGTGTTGGCACGGGTTAGGGTTGTAGATAAAGGTACATGTTGTATGAAGATGAAATTTGAATTGTGCCTACCCCGTAGAGCTCTGTTACACCATGGGTCATGGGGTAGCTCGTAGCACTCTATGTGTAAATCTATGGGGTTTTTGAATAATGCTGAGGAGTCTTGGTGGGAAGTAGTGAAATTCATTCATTCATCCAATACATTTATATAGTTATATATTATATATAGGGTATAGTTTTCTTTATTCCACTTGAACACTTTTTTTATTGCACACAAGCACATGGCCCATCTGATGTGGTAACCATTACCTATCAAAAGCATTGTATCGTAGATCATGTTTTTTTGGAACGTTTTCTACGATGCAAGGCCCTGCGTCCATCAACTTGAGGTATGAAGATGATAAGGCTCTTGTACCTGTAATTTCACCGGTACCCACACCCTTCAAACCGAAACACAGCACAGCTGCTTCACGGCAGAAATAGGCATGGTGGCAGTACTTCCCCGGACGAGTCCTCCACAAAGAACAAATAAACCCTGCCTATTGCTATAAGCCGCAATGTGGTAGGCAGACTTTGTAGATGTACTTCTTACAGGTAGGTAGTAAAAATTCATTACCTAGATACGCCTAGGTAACAAATCGTCACTGTGTTATTTTTTTAAATAGTTAATTATCATTGAGAATCTTGTCAATGATTAAAAAATATTACGCGAGTGGGTTTGTAACTAAATCGAGAAAGTATTTATTAATAGCAATTATTTATTATTTTCGTTTGATTTGGTAGGTAAGTAAAGTACATGAGGTCCTAAATGTTTCGTTTGGTTGGGTAGGTAAGTACTAACAAACGTAACACGACTTCCGATTCAATGTTCTTGGTTTTGTATTAAGGCCATGCACCAATGGTTTAATCGTTTCGAAAAACTCTCACTAAAAAAACACATGTCATGTGTAGAGGTAATATTGGCTTGGGTTCCGAAGATGGAAGTTGAAACACACACCCCTACTGACTCGTATTGCTGATGGTCGCTACTGAAGCTCGCATTATGTATAACTAGCGTCCGTCTGCGGCTTTGCTCGCGTGGTACCCACATAAAAAGTAGCCTATGTATTAACTATGTATATTCCAAGTTTCGAATCGAAATCCGTTTTGTAGATTTTGCGTTAAAGAGTTACATCCATATATCCTTATATATCCATATATTATATATCCTCCATACATCCATATAAATTTCTCGGTTAGAATATTAGAAAGATAGGATTGAATTGAATGAATAGTTAAAATTGCTTTTCTTTCAATATTTTGAATGCTTTGGATATGCAGATTTAATAGAACTGCGATCACAGAAAAGAATACATTAATAATACGCTCGCATCTCTATCTCATAATTTCGAATATTTCTAAAAATGTACGAATAGCTATAAAGGAAACGTGAATGTTACTGCAATTCCTACGACTTTACGACACGTAATTGCACCGCAATTGCACTGAATTCCTCTCGCGATGCTCAAAGTCAGTTATTTCTCTGGCGCTATAAGGTCCCCCAGGAAATTTGTATACTATGACGTTAATCACTTTGAAGTTAAAAAAAATTGAACCGAATTCAGAACCTCCGCCTTGTTTGAAGTCGCGTAAAAAAAAGACTTTTATAATGTATTCTTGAGAACCCCCAGGTTCATCCGCATAACCGTTTTGGCGTGATTGAGTGACGAACGTACATCCAACCAAACTTGCAAATTAATAAATACATAGTAGTAGGATGAATACATTCTAAGACGCCTCGTACAGTGTACGCATTCATGATTATATAACGTACCTATTCAGGTTTATTTCACGTCAAAGGAAGGCCAACATTTATCTCACTTAGTAGGTAGCGTGTTGCGAATTTTGCTTTTCATTGCCGCTACGGAAATCCTGTTCCTGTGTTTCGTAGAAAGCTTGTAATTATAATGTAGCGAGGTATTCGGCGTAATATATTTTTAACACCAACACTACGATCACCAACCTTTATGCAACAAGAACAACAACAACATCACCATTCACCATCCTTTATCATACCCCCTCACACTAAGCACGCAACACACTATTATTATAAATCCTTAAAAAAGCTTAATTCTTCTTTTACTCTGTTTTTTACCCTATATTGTGAACTGTTAGGTATTTCTAGCTAATATCTACTTAAATTGTCAGCTTAAAATTTAATATCTATTCGGCTACCTATGGAGGAAGAATCTGGTGACGTTACTGCAGGTTTTATAAACCTCTCACAGACCTCAGTTTTTTGTAAAGTTGGTACCTAATTATTTGTACTTTACTGACAAGCTTAGCATTAACTCCTTTGTAAGAAAGAAATAAATATTAAATAATATTTATTAATGTCAGTCAGTGCTTCATCAAGTACCCATCTGCTGGACAAAGGCCTCCCGTTATAAGAAGGGGGATATTCCCATAATTCAGACGCTGGGTATGCGGGTTGTAGATCGCAGGGCATAAGTTCTCGCAGCGCCGACACTGCTGCCAGTTGGCGGTCAGGGCATGTAGCTGTGCCAACGTTAGGCATATCTCTTTATTATGGGAGGTCTATGTCCTGCAGTACACTAATATAGGATGGTATTGTTGTTGGTGTTAAAGAATTCAAGGATTTTTAGTCTAGTTTAGACATCAGAAGTCTATACTAAGAAGGCTTATTGCGCCCTGTTTTTTTATTAATCCAATGCCCTATGAAGCACTCATGGCGTAACTTGGGTGTTCTTAGCAGATCACCTTTGTTAAGCATCACTCCGCCCGGTCGTTACTTGGATGGGTGACCGTTCAGTGACATTTAGATTTGATCGCTTCCGTGATTCGGAAGGCACGTTAAGATGTTGGTCCCGGCTTTTCAGTTGTTAAGCCATGTCGGAGGCCTTCGAGCGGCCTAAAAACTCCGACACCAGAGTTGGTCACTAGCTCATACGAAGAAGAAGAAGAAGAAGAATGCCCTATTATATAATTTAAACAAACCAATAAAATACACCCGTAATAAGAACCTGGTCCTTTTTTGGAAATAGCCCAAGTTCAAACGTGATTTTTGATTTATTCTTCTTCTTTGTCCTGGCTATCATCCGATTTTATTTGGCGTGCCTAGTACTTATGCGCCACACAGTACGGTTGTGGGTTTCTTTTGATGTTTTGCTCGCTAGCATGTAATTTTTTTAATGTCCGTATCGACCAATATATATAACCAGGCATTGATGGTCAGTTAGGGCCTCTTTTTCCATCCTATATTTATGACTCTTTTAGTCAATATGATCACATCACATTTCCGTACCAGCGCAAGCGGTTTTCACTAAGTTTTTCTTGTTTAAGCGACTTTAAAAGTAAACGTGATCTTTGATTGTGATGACTTTATTATGGTCCCGCATATGTACCTTGTATAATGAACCAACTCATAAAGAATTTTAACAAACCCCGTAGCTCAATTTGCGAAGTACCTAAGTTAACCCTTTTATGCGCGAATAGAGTACAAAAGATTAATTATTGGGGTAGACTGGGGTAAACTGGGGTAAATTCTATACGCGGGTCGAGGTTGGACTTTTTAAGGGCTTGATGTTGACCTTTTGGAGTAAATTGATACGAAACAACAGGGAGGGATTTAGGGTTAGAGGGGTTGAGGGTTATGTGACACTATAGTTTACTGCCCTTTTAAAAGGCACCTTTGAGAATAGATCGTTGAATGTTTGCTAATTATTTTTTTTTTGTGAAATAATGCTCTTAAAAGATATTTTCTTCTCGTTTGATGAAAAATTAAAAAGTATTTTTTTTATACTACTTGAAGATGGAACAAGCATATAGCTCACCTGATGTTAAATGGTAACCATCACCTATCACAAAGCATTGCATCGTAGATCACGTAAAGTAGCCTTTATGTTATTTCAGGTCTAGAACAACATAATTAGTTGCAAAATTTCACCTAAAATTCAGTAGTTTTGGCGTAAAGGAGAAGGGCAAACATTGCAAACATATTTCAAAATCTTTCTGCATTCAAACTTCCTACTGATTTTTTCAAATTATAATTAAGAAAATATTTTATTTCTTTATAAGATATGGCAATCGATGCTTATAATACATCATCATCATCAGCCCACTGCTGGAGATACCCTTTCCTTAATGAGCACAATTGCACCTTGTTCTCACCTCGATGTATTCAGCTTCTACCAGCAGTCCTTCGCAGGTTGTCACTCCACCTGGCTGAAAGGCGTCCTATACTACGTTTGCAGAGCCGCTTATAATCAGCTACTTTTAAATTAACTTATGCTGCCCCTTCATTGTCACCCTTAGTACATTCCTGCACTACACTGGTTCACAAGAGCTTTGTCACAATACCCGAACACATTTCAAAGTACTTTTATATTTATCTAGTCCTTTTAAGAATCGTCTGTATTCTACGATAATGGGAGCAACATTCGGGGATTAATGGACCGTGATAGATAGGTTTATTTTTGCTTCATAAACTTTGTACTTAATGTGGGCATACTTAAGGTTGAATTTAGGTACACGAGCACGAACGTATCTATATAAATAAAAGTCAATGTTTATATGTATGTCCTCTATGCGTTAGGTAACCATTGATTGGATTGAGATGAAACTTTGGTAGGGTGTTCTGGGAATGCTCGCGCGGGTTCCTAGCCCAAAAATCTATATAAATACAAATATATGTTTGTATCTGTCCTTTATGCGTTTCGAAATAATTGATCAGATATTTATCTCGCGGCGGGAACTGAACCCTAACGCCCTACGACAAGGCTTATCCTTTACCGAGACCGCCCAAGAACGCACTAAGTTCTTGGGTGGTTTCGGTTCGAAGTTAAAAGCACGTAAGAAAGTTACTTATTATATCTTATATCCCGTTAGGGACAGTTTCTTAGGAAAAAGCGAAGGTATTATTAAACTTTGTCCGAGTTTTGTTCCATTTGTGGCTTTGTGAAAAAAGTAATGAATAAAAAGTTTTCTGAAACACCTTCACCTGCTTATTATAATAAACTTTTGCAACTGCCGAACAGCGCGAATATCGCAAGGCAATTCTTTTTCACAAAATATCAATATTCTATTCGGAATTTGTTTTTTTTTCGTCAACAAATTCTGGGATAATTTAGTAAATTTCGCTAATATCATATAAATTGCACAGAATTGTGGCAGAACAGAACCTGACTGAAGACTGGATGACTAGGCATATACACCGTTACTACAATGCCTTACATTATTAACAATATATGTGACATTGGCGAAATTGTGCCCTTGTTATCAAGGGAGGCCTATTTCCAGCAGTGAACTGATATAGTTAATAGTTAATAGTTTAGTTAATAGTTTATTTATTTTCAAAAAGTTAAAATGTTAAACAAAACCATCTTACAAATAGTTATATGTAATTATTTAGTATTACTAATACCTAAACTAGGCCGAGCCTGTATTATAGGATATGGGCTGGTGCTGTTGTTGATATTGAGGAGGCAAGGCCCAAGACTAATATGATTGACAGTGACCTTACAGCAGTAACTTCTATCCAAAACCTCATAATCAGAACTCCAAAGGTCTACAATAAATTTCTAGTGTCGTTCAACCCTGTGACGTCACAAGGCCGAGCCACACCCTTCCGGCATGCAACCTTTCATGTGAATACCTGATTGGAATAATTTAGTTCTGAATAAGGCTGAATAACAGCTTTTATATAACTAAAGTGGCTATTTCATAGTCAAAAAGCACTTTCTCTCTAAAGTAGATGATTTATACTCCGTCAATCGGTATTTTTTAGTTACTGAGCGGTCCAATTAAAGATACTGAGATAACAAGATTTAAACAGCGCCAATTGAGTACTGACCAGGACGCTGTAGTGCCAGATGGAGTAGCTTCAGCACCTATACTGTCCTCTCAGCCTAGTCGGCCTTGCCCACAGGAAATGGTCAATACGCGTGGAGCTAACTAAGCGGCGGGTTTAGTCACGATTTTTTCTTTACAGTTTTCAGCTTTTTAAAGTTCAAGACAAATATGAAAAATACATGCACCAATTTTATATTACACTTTTATAATATATGATAACTAAACCTTTTTCAAATGGTAATTAAGTCGCTTTTCCATCTAAACCTTCATCAAAATGGATTATCTAGCTAAAATAGACACGATTTAATTTCGGTGTTTCAATAAGCTGTCGCCAGGTTAGATTTTATAACTATCTGTTACGCAGTAGGGGTGTCACCTATAACCAAATATTCATGAATTATATTTTACATTTTTTTTTTTAATAGCATTATTTGACGGCCATCTTAGCGCTGTGGACAAAGTTTCGCCTGAGACGCAGAAGGTGGCGGGTTCGTTTCTCGCCGCGAGACAAATGTTTGCATTATTAGCAGATATTTTTCTCAGGTCTAGGTGTTTTCTATGTAAAAAATGTAGTGTGCAGCATTATTTATTCGTAGTTGTATTTAGAATTACTAAGCAAGGCCCGATTTTGTATTATTCATTACAATCTCAGTTGTTTAATTTGGACGCAAGCCTTTTTCAGTCGATAAGCCATATCGGAAGACTACAAGCGGCCTAAAAACTCCGACACCAGAGTTGGCCACTAGCTAATACGCAGAACGAAAAAAGAAACAAACTCTTTTCTTCTTTTATGTATCACTATAAAAAAATGCCCATATTATTCAATACAATATTCTTTTTCATGTCATATAGTAAATAATGTAAGTAGGTAATCAATAATACTAAAAATAAAACCTTTTTGAAACGAATGACAGCCCTCGCCGTCGCGGCCATTGACAAACTATAACTCACGGAACCCGATTGTGCGGAATGATTTATTGCCGGCTGCGCGGTACCCTAAATATTCTACGGCTTTATTATGTAAAACTTTGCAATAGAAATGCGATAGCAATAACACCAGCCTATTTAGTCCACTGCTGGACATAGGCCTCCCCTATCAGAAGGGGGATATGTTCATATACCCCACGCTGAACATATGGGTTGGGGACTGTTGCCTTGTTGGCGGATTTTCCTTTACCGGTGTTAAGCTGCGCTATCCGTGCTTTGGAAGGCACTTTATATCTGAGCGCTTCCGTACTTTGCACGTTATTTCAAGTTTCATTTATTTAACGTAAAAAATAACATTACAGATATTTATAATCTAAGGCGTTACATTTAACTACGGAGTCCGACACAGCTACACAACTAACATTTTACAATAATAGAAAGAGAGAGAGAGAGAGAGAGAGTAGATACCATATTTTTATATAATAACTAAGAATAATATAATTATTTTTTTGACATAATATGTATTTACAAAAAATGTATTGTATGTAATATATCAATCATGTGGTTCCCATAACACAAGCTCTGCTTAGTTCAGCAACATGTCAGCTACATGATGTGTTGTGATAGTCCAGCATTATTTGTTTATTATTTATTTATAATTACTTAGCTGCTTATTAAACAAATGAAAGAGATGACGACGACCAACGATAAAGGACAATCTATATTTTAAAACTATTCATAGGAAAAAAGTCACTTCACTTCACTTCTTTATTAAATAACTTCTGGAACAGTCCTCCACAATTTCACCAGTATCAGATTGTTAAATATAGTTTGATACACGGGACATTGAAATTGACATACGTTTAGGGATGACATTGACATACATTATACATTGAGGTTCCTATAACCTCATTCAAGAGACGTCATTCACTTATAATAAAAAACTTATGACCTTCCGCTTTGTAACGAACACTTTGTAACAAGCA
The DNA here is from genome assembly GCA_951804965.1 of Horisme vitalbata. Lineage (NCBI taxonomy): Eukaryota > Metazoa > Arthropoda > Insecta > Lepidoptera > Geometridae > Horisme > Horisme vitalbata. Next base: position 4,926,792 of record OX638093.1, read on the forward strand.
CCAAGGAATTTGTTTACTCTCCCTGCGTTACTCAAAGGAAACTTTTTCAATTATCTCTAAATCCAAACTTGAGTTCGTGTTCTAATGCTCTTATAGCACGCAAAGGCAAGTTTGAATTATACAACCGGCTAGGTATTTGTTTATGCTAAATAGAAGATTGGGTCGCTAGATTTGCGTGAATTACTTTTGAATTTACATGTGTATTTTTAGATGTTATTGTGGGTCAAGTTTTACATTCTAGAATTGTAAGAAAATACGTTCTTTTGATAAGTACCTACCTATAATATAGGACATCAAGTGGTTCCCATAACACAAGCTTTGCTTAGTTAGGGGCTAGATGATGTTGTGTGATTATGTCCAGCATTATTTTTAACAAGCTCATTTTCGCGACTTCATCCGCCAAGCGTACCTACGTTTGCATTTACAAATTCAACCCTCTTTTCTCCCCTTCGGAGGTGGAATTATCAAAAATCTGATACATGTATAAATAATTTTCAATCGCCAGCCTAAAACCAAAATTTGAAGATCCTAACGTCTAAATTAACTTTCACACAAACTTTCATCACTATTACCAACGGGGTAACCGTTAGCGGTGCAGTTTCTAAAAATCCTTTAAAAGTATAAATATATACATTTAGATTAGAAAATTTGGACCTTAATAAATTCCTTAAAATTTGTTTTGAATGACTTAAAATTATCAGTACTTAGGTACTGGATTTAAGAAGTTGAAAAAGCTGAAAGAATTTAATTCTTAATTTCTGTGGCCATAATGGACCGAAAAACATACCTCTCTCTCTTGTCTTGAGCTTCATGACTGAAGATCATGATCATGATGGACTGGACTGCTTGTCTCCAACGGCTTCTGGTGGCAACACTAATTAATTTTGCCCTCTTTTAACTGATTACTCCATCTATCTTTTTCCCCCTATTTGTCCAAGATGACCAACTTCTCGAGGCAATCATTGCCACGTCTCGCTATATGGCTAAAGTACAACGATGACAAATAATGGAAAAAAAATCAAAATATTTAAAAGGAAATACTAAACGAACCTAAAATTTGGAACACTTATAATTTTCTTCATTTTATTTCACTGAGTGAATGAAAAATAATATGTTTCAGAAACATAATATCGTATTTACAAATAATATTAGGTACTGGGGCAATATATCAACTTCGTTTCAAGGCCTTTCAATAGAACTCTATACAAAGCGGCGTCACACAAAACGTAATATTCGAGTGAAACCCAGCCGCGAATTTGGGGTTGAAATATTTCGTGTTTACGCTCCGAAAAGTCACAGTCCAAACAGAACAGATGAACAAGTTTAGCTTAACGACCTCCTCCGCGTTAGGGTTAAATATTGTACCTATACCTACACAGACCTAGGTGCTTACCACCGAGCCAAATCGAGAACGGGATTAGAATTGGATTTATGTCACTCGAAAGTCAAGATGGCGGAGCCACATCCTCACAAATATATATTTTTTATTAGTGTATTGTAAATTTTCGACCTGTAAATAACGTGAGCAATACTCGAAAATTATTACCATTAATTATATTTTCTTTGTTTACATAAATTTCGTAATATTTCATATTTTATTTAAAAATAGATAACTCAACGTTATTATTATTATCCGACATTGAAAGATGTCCCGCCAGATTTAACGTCAAGAGGGTAAGATTGCTGTTTGTCTTGCAAACGCACAGCAGCATATTTCAGTATTTATCTAAATTTGTACCTCAGAAATAAGTTTTTGTAATAGGTAGCAATTCGAGTGAATATTAATGACAGATAATTTGTATGTACCTACCTACTCAGATGATTATTTATTAATTTAGCGCACAAGCACATAGTTATGTACCAAAATAATGGTTGGTTTTGCCTCAGACTACCTTCTAATTTGTTTACCTACTTTTTTCAAACTTCATCATGATTAAAATCCTCGATAGTTAGAAAGTTACTTTCACAAAACTATAAAAGCTCGAAAGTAAACTCGATCAATTTCAAATTTATCGACGTCAACAGTGTCAAAAATAGACAAGTCTATCCTAATCTCGATTCTAATTCTGCAAGTTGTCATTTTTTGTATGAGTTCGAGGCAGGCTTTCAATACTACCAAATGACAGAAGTCAAATCCTAATCCCGTTCTCGATTTGGCTCGGTGGTAAGCACTCTGATATTGGTATATAATAAATGAAAGTATTTTATAATAAATGCCAGTCTTTAAAAAGTTAATCAACAACTGAATCGAGCAATGCACAACTATCATACCTATAGTGAACACGGCTCTAAAACTAAAACAAAACTTTAACGATGAACCGGTTGAATTGAAGTGTTAATTCAGTAAATACGGACTATCCTTATTTATCATGTTAACTGACTCATTATCAGCATGTAGCAGTCCAGTACTGGATATAGGCCTCCACTGATGAGCGCTCTGTCCTCGTATCGATGCATCCAGCCTCCACCAGGAGCTCTACTTAAGAACTCATTTACCCCCAACGGTCGTCGGCTCTTCGGCAAATTATGGCCAGCCCACTGGCACTTTAGCTTGCTAATTTTCTAAACTATGTCGACAATTTTACTTTTCGTAAAGTCTCTTTGCGCATATTATCCTTCAGAGAAACTCCGAGCATGTCTCATTCCATAGCTCACTGAATGAATTTAAGCCATACTGTGAGCGTCCACGTTTTGGCTCTGTTTGCCATGATGGGTAAAACACATTGGTTGAAAACTTTCGGTTGATCATTGCGGTATGAGTGACAAGAAAACTCGACATAGTTTTCCAAATGCTGCCCAACCCAGCTGAACCCTCCTCTTGGCCTCCTCAAAGTTGTTGTAAAAAATGGTCTATGTTTATTGTTACGCTAGTGGAAACAAGGAGTTAGAGCAACTCAGCCAGCCAAGCACGTCACTGTGGCATACTCGTGTTCATTTAATTGCTATTATCAAACTATCGGAAAACTGAGTTCTGTTTCACTTTAGTTGGCTGGTAGGTAATTAGTATTACCAATATGTAAGCACTAGTGCAGATCCAGTCTGAACAATCATCCGCACCGGTGCTTATCATCATCATCATTATCATCCATTTTCGACACACTGCGCGGCATATGCCGTCCTTGGATTATGCTACTCGCGATCCTGCACTGGCCTGGGACAAGTACCATCAGAAAGCTCCTAGCCATTCTTAATTTAAATAAAAAAAATGTTTCTAAGTAACTGGCGGAAAACGGATACGAGCATAGACCTGAGGCTGGTGTGGCCACCCCTAATGATGTTGCCAACCTAATAGTACTTGCTACATACATTAAACTAACCACGGACTTTCTGATATCGTCGACCCTGCTATATTTTTACTATAAATCGATATACCTAATGGTATTTATAAAACGGTAAAATTTGACAGTTTGTGATCCGTTTATAATAATACTAACCAGAAGATAAATTATACTCGAAATAACGTTTTGGACTCAATAAAGAATCGATTTCTTTTTTCAAAAATAGCGTTCAAAACTGTACAAAAATATATTAACTAACAGTTATTATTAAAATTTATACTAGTAGAGTTTTTGTCCCCATTAAACACTCAATAGACAATGAGGATCTGTTTATAAAAACTCCACGATCCCCATCAATATGGATATTCTATCGGAATCTGTGGAATCTAGGTGGACTAACCTTAGGTAATCCACCTAGATTCCCAAAGAAGATGAACACATTATATGAACCATATGTCACTCGACTGAGTGACATATGGTTCATATAATGTGTTCATCTTTGGTATCACAGTTGATTTCTAAATCAAGACTGACTAGTCTTGATTTAGAAATCAACTGTGATACCAATCTCAACCATGAGAACCAACCAATTGAAACCAGTCTTATAACACGAAAGTCAATAAAATAGTCTAGTCAAATAAAATAACAAAATGATCTTAAAAGAACGTCTACTTATTCCTCATTCTTTAGCTTAAATTGTTACTAGTGATGGGCCGACAGACAGCAGGTTACCCGGCAATTAGATAGATAGATGGATAGAAAATTATTTATTATACAAGATATAACAAGTACACAATCGATATTAACGTTAAAAAGCATATTCTTCCAAATAAATTTGGGTAGTGTGGAAATAGATCCGTAGCATTTATTTCCAAAAATCACTAGGTTAGACACATGGTAGGTTTAGGTTTTACAATGCAGGGACCCAATAGCTAACTATCCGCAAGATATAGACGACTTTAGCTAGCTAGTATAATACATACTTATAAGGAGTACGCTAACCGCGATAAAGTACGGATAAAATTGTGTACCCATAGAATGGATCTAAATAAAACATTATATTCAAACCTGAATTGTGAATATCCAGAAAATAAAGAAATCCGGTTGGAATAATCTAGTGATTCCACGTCCCATAAAAGCACCATCTTTTCCACATTGTTGATAAAAACTGTCTCTACACGTCAATTCTGGCGTGATTCGCTTCATCTGAACAAGCTCTTGGTTCGACTAAACTATATAAGATAAATTTTTTTTTGGTAGTGGGAAATGTCTTCGAAAAAATTGGAACCGTCTCGATTCAAAATCAGCTGAGATTTTAGTGTTACTCGAACTTAATATGCCACTATCTAAATTTACATTATGTATGATTTTATAAAGTCCATTATTCAGTTTTCAATTTTCCTATTTATTACCACTGTTTATTGTAATTTCCATTTGAATTTGGGGAGAGAAGTCCTGCAGTAACGTCCCATATTGGGGTGCATAGTGCATTGCTCCCCTGCAATCAGCCGAACTCTAAAATTTACTGGTGATTTGACTAAAATGACACCGGGTACCCGCCATCATTATTTGGTATCCGGCCAGAACCTGAAAATATGCCAAAACCGGGCACCGGAACTAAACCGGGAATGGCACATCTCTAGTCGTAACGTCTGCTTCAACAAGCGTAAAATACGAGTTACTCAACAAAGCATAACACTAAAGAGGTTCCTAAAGGTAAGACATCGATTTGTTTCCACTAAAACAGGCGTAAAACTGTGTCCTAGCCGGTACTTATGGTGGGCAGTAAAACTCAATGCGTTGATAATTTACTGAAAGGGCGCACGCGACGGGGTAAAGGTTAGGAAGATAAAACCTTGAAGTTTTCATGACTTTACCTGATATAGTAGTCATGACATGACGACGATCTCGTCTGTGCAATGGGTATATATATATAGCCAGCCGACGCAAGGTTGTGGGCTCAATCCCTGTTAAGCTAAAATCAAATATATTGATTTATTTATTATTCATGTATTTTTTAGTAAAAACAGTAAAGTTTCCGTGTTGTTTACTTTGATTTTGATGAAACTAGCACATGGGCCATCTCATGTTGTGGTAACCATTACTTATAACAAAGTATTGCTTCACATGTCACGCATGTTTCGAACATGCCCTACGATGCATTAACTTGAGGCATGTGATATGCTTAATGTGTCTGTAGTTTCACCGGCAAAAAAGCAGGAAAAGCAAGATTGCTCTTGAAACAGTATTGCTGTGTTTCAAAATGAAACACAGAAATAGGCATGGTGTTAATATTTCCCCGGACGAGCCCTTCACAAAGAAACTCTGCTAATTCTAAAACATTACAATAACGTTAAAATAACACAGAGGTAATCTATGTTTATCAACATTCAATCATAATCAATCACATGAATTTATTGGCAAATATATTTAGCACGTCACTTGAGATATTTTATAAAATAAGCGTATAAATGTTGCTCTTTAAATTATCGACCGTTCTGTAGAAAAAGTGAGTTTATATTTATTTCTAGTATTCATAGTTTTTGACCCATGACACAAAAAAGACTTCCAGTGGGATCGAACCCACACCTGTTTTAACTCTTGCGTGAATGAGGTCATCTTCTAAAATAAAAGTAAGTTTCCAAAGTATAAGGCTTTACTGTGAAGTTGATGGATCACTTCGACTTTGATTTTGGAATGAACTCAGGTGATCTATCAATGTTAAACCGCTTTTAATGTGGGGAGTAGTTTTATATATACAGGTTGTAAAAACTATTACCCAAAACTGGGAGGTTGCAATCAGACCATGATTCCGAACTATTTAGCAAAAAAATTGACTTTTCCAAGTTTAAAAGTTTAAAGCTTATTTATTCAGTAAAAGTAATATAAACAAAACATGCAACAATACATGTCATTTAGTTTTTTTCTTAATACATTTAAAAATTACAACATCATATTATCTACCTAACTGTCCCATATAAATACGCAAAAAAAAACAGCAATGTGCATACATTGCTTATTATTGTTTTTATATGTTCGGGCTGAACAATTTTGAAATCTTGAAACATTGTTTTCTCGGGTTGTTTCAGACAACATTTTTTTTTAAATGGTTGCTTTTGGTGTGCCCAAAACCCAGCCAAATGAAAAAAAACTAAAGGTAGTTCGTTTTCGGTAGACGTCTTTTTACACCCGATATAATAATCCACATCACGCCGCACCACGCCTGCCTATATCAGTCTTCAGCTGGACATTACCCACCCTTAATAATAAGCGGTTCCGATCTCCATCTTTGGAACCAAAGCCATACTCACCTACACGTGGTGCACCTGCTGTATAACAAACCAGGCTCTAGCTGCCCGGCTGTTTGCGGTATAGTGCAGCCTAACACTAGCACATCTAAATCCCCTGGCCGCTGATGATCCCCAACTCGCATGCACTGTGGGTATTATGGGCATATCCCCCTTCTTATAGGGATATGTCCAACAGTGGACTGATATGGGCGGGTGTTGGTGTTGTTGTTGTGGCTGCGGCAGATTGGTACCCCAAAATGAACGAGTTGTTGTAGTTGGATCAACAATTCTAGATATTTTCCTATACAAACAACCTAATAAATTACAAACTTTATCAATTATGTAATGTTAGTGCTTCCTAATAATAATAATTATTCATGAGTAAATTTGTGAAAACGTGAAATGTTTGTTTCCATTTAAAGCCAAAACTACTAAACGGGTTGAGCTGAAATTTTGCACACATAAATTCTAGACTGGAGATAAGTTATGTTATTTATTTAACCCAATTTATTTTATATATTAATAGCCCTTATTGCTCAAAACATCTTTTATCTTATACTCTATTATTTATTAAACAGATCATGTCTTCGGCATGCCCTGTGACACATAGGGCTCTTCAAGCATTTTCCATTCTTCACTAAAATAAGTTATAACGTATAATCTGTTTAGTTTTATTTTAAGTTAAGTTTAAGTTAAAAAAATATTGCACAAATACGTCATTAGAGACTGTTATTTTGATTTAGTTTTTATTCACTATATAATGAACATACCTTTTTAATATTTATTCGTACCTTAGTAATAAAATGCAGTAGCTTATTATTTTGTTTTATATTATTTTATTTTAATCACATATTTTATGTCCTATGTTATATTTGTTAGCTCTCTTCGCCTGAAACACAGGATTACCTAGTTCAGGCTCTTGTTTTTAGTATACCTATGTTTAATTAAGATTTCTGTACCTTTTATAATTTTCATGTTACCAATTTAAGAAATTTTGAATAAATTATTTTATTTTTTTATTCTATTGAGCGCAATTCTGGGCCACGTAGCACCTCCAACTTTCTTTAATATCAGCCTACCATCTTTTTCTCTGTCTCTTTTCTCTGTCTCTTATTCGTTGCTACTTTGTAATAATCCTTATCTATTGACTCAAGCTAAAATTTAACTAAATAGGTAACTATATATAGTACCTAGGTTAGGAGTAGCATTTGCCTTCTTTTTATGCGAGTATCACGCGAGCTAAGGCGCGGACAGAAGCTAGTATCATCAACAATCTATAGAACACTGCTGGATATAGGTTTCCTAAGGATTTTCACGACGAATACAATACCTAATACGGATGGGTGACATCTTAATGTTGGTCCCGGCTTTTTCAGTCGTTAAGAAATTTTGGAGGCATCCGGGTGGCCTAAAAGTATAAAACACCAACTTTCGCCCGCGGCTTCTCTTACGTGGTACCCGGATAAAAAGCAGGACAAAAAGTAGCCTATGTGTTAATCCAGGTTAGAGACTACGCACATTTCCAATTTCATCCAAATCCGTTCAGTAGTTTTTTCGTGAGAGAGTAACAAGTCCATCCATACATCCATACTCTCAAACTTTCGCATTTATGACAAGGATAGTATAATTTCACCCATTTTCACCAGCTTACCAAAGGTAATAATATTCTAACATCATTATTTGCAACATTTAACATTGACCATTTAACTTCGAAATGGGCCATGCATCATTCGAAGTGGCCGAAGGCAAAAAGTAGGCCCTTTCCGAAAGTTCTTGCCCATTCGTTATTCTGATTAATGGTTCGAATAATTCTCTTGCTTAATCTGCTGATGATGATAGATAACGGTAACTTTCTTGACCGTACCGAATGTTACTTGGATTTACGTTACTTATCTCTAAGTAAAATGTTAACACGTTGACTGCGAGCCTCGGACATGACGCTCCACGCTGCTCGGCGGAGCACGGCCAGATGCACTTTCACGGTGCTATTCAGCACTCAAAGCTTTAAACGTTTAATCAGTGCAAACGTGCAAACGCACTAATTATTTACCTGTTCCTCTTTAAGTACTAAATATTGGTACTGACCAATAGACCTACTGAAAAAATGTGCAGGATTTAGAATCTAACAAATAACTCACAATAACATTGCCAAAGTGCAACGTGAGAGCTAATTTTTCACGTTTTTTTTTAAATAACACTTGAAGAGCACAAGCACATGGCGTACCAGATGTTAAGTGGTAACCTTTTATTCATATATTGGTATATATATTAATATTAATATATATTAATATTAATATAAATTGGTCACACACACTCTATGGTACAACGCCATGATCTTGGAATCAAGTTTAGATCCTAATTTGGACTAGGCAGAGTCTGTATTATGTTTACCAAAGACTATTAAACATACCTATACAGATACTTACACCCAGACTCAGAACAAACATCATATTCATCACGCAAATATTTTTTCAGGGCGAGGATCGAACCCACAATAGCACAGAAGGCAAGCCACCGAAGCTATCAACTTAGCTATGTGGCCAGTCAACTTTCCTTTGAATTCAGTTCTTGCAACACTGAAAACAAAAAATTCCACTTCTGACACTTCAAACTGATTACTTTGGCTGAATACTTAGAATACCTCAGTATACAATAGACCAATAGACATTCTTACAAAGACTACAGTAACATGAGGTTTAGAATTAAACGTAGACAATATCTTCAGATTCAAAGCGCCCGCCACTTGGCTAACGAGGAAATTGTAATCGATAATATTCAATCTATCCGTTCTTAGATTAAGCAACATCTGGACTAGCGATGTGTCAACTCGGTTTACCAACTCGGTTCAAATCGGTTTAACGATCGAACGAGTCAAACCTATTCAAGGGTTTGACCAAATCGGTTTGAAAAGCTTGCCGACGCGCCGCGTGTCGTGCTGTTCGTGCCTCGTGCGTCTTCGGGTCGAGTCGAGTCGAACGAACTACGATACGAACTAGCCGCTAAATAGATTATAGAGCGCGCGAGCAGTGAGTAAGTGTGAGTGAGATAGGGGGTTGGGTCGCGCCTGACCAATTCACATAATTTTCTTTCACACTTTTTTCTTGTAATGTTTTCATGATTCAAAATGTAATTTAGTACTGAAATCTAACTTCCTACTCGGTATCTTAGTCCTACACATGGCTATGAGCAATAAACACGAAAATAATAATTTTCCCGCTTTTTCCAATAACACGAAAATAAATTAATAATTCAAAAATGAAACCACTTTTGAGAAAACTAACATTTTGGTTTTATTATACTTTATATGAGCTTTACATACATTAACGCAAAAAAACAAACAAATTAAATATTTATTTGTTTATTTAAATTTACCACATACTTACGGGTAGTTGATATTTGATGTATGTCAACGACAATAAAAATACCTAAGGTATTATCACTCATGCTGATTTGTGTATTTTGTGTTCATTATTCATTAAACGTGTTACTCATTTTAACAAAAAACAGTTTTTTTCTTTAATTTTTAGTACACTACGTCTTATTCATGAAAAACCATTTTTTAAGAAAATATTTATTAAGAATAAACCAATTACGTTCATAGTACACCATTCGATCTAACTAAATCACATCGGTCAATACAATTTCAGTGCCATCTGCCATTTGTTTTGTAAGCTCTTGTTCGATTTGGATGCAAATCGGTTTGAATCGGTTTCAAACCGATTTGCTTATTTTTTCAAACCGAGTTATCCGAGTTGTGTTTTTAACCGAGTTGCCCATCGCTAATCTGGACGATAAAATAAACTGTTAAAAAATGCCATAATAATATCACGATATGAAGTATATTGATATTGATGAAATGAGAAAGGTTGATTGAATAGGAAAAAAAAGAATGTTATTAATAAATCGAAACATTACATTGTATGTAAAAAATGCTTAGCTATTCCATAAAAACCCGGGTTCAAACTCGATTTCTATTACATTTTTATTTAATTGAATAGCTCGTTCAGGTTAACATTCTAACATTAAGTTAGATTATATTTAACTAGACTAAAAAATATCACCATTGATTTAAAATATACAATGTTACATTACCTACTGGACTTTTTACAAAACTTGTCTTTCTCTTTGCTGCGTACATCAAAATGGTGTCAACATCGCTCAACGGTCCCATCGCGTCGGCTTTATCGCCTGAGTGGATAAAATGGGACATCCAACAAGAAAAACTTTCTTCTTTGTTTGGTGATTAAAGGAAATCAGCACTTTAAGGAATGATTGTTTATAGTAATTGACATAGTTCAGAGAATAACCAGGCTGCAGTGGCAGAGGCCGAAGAACCAAGAACCGTTGGTGTAAACGAGTGTAAACGAGTGGAGACCGCGGCTCGGCAAACGTAGTGTAGGATGCCCTCCGGCCAGGTGGAGTTATGATCTGCGAAAGGCTTCTGGTAGAAGCTGGATGTGTCCAGCTGAGGATATGGCAGAATGGCGCTCATCACGGGAGGCCTCTGTCCAGCAGTTGACTGGTATTGGCTGATGATAATGATGATTATTTGTCTATTCGTTAAGTAAACCATTAGCCAATCAGTTTTTGCATAGTTTATCATTTACTCTAGAGCCAATCTGTTCCATTCTAAATCCCATCGGAGTTATCATAGTGAAAGGCAATAATAATCGAATCGTATCAATGCCGTTCTTTCGAAATAGAATCGAGTAGAATCTATTTTAGATCGTTGATAATCTGAGGCAATATCTAGATTGGAATGAGTCTAAGAGTTTGAAAGTTTAGCTAGTGTTTGAGTTCGTAAATTAGTATTTTTACAAAATTGTGTAATTTGTCTGGCAACTTCTGAGCTACATAGCATACCTACGTTACGTGTAGTCATCAAGATCATAGATAACAAAGAGATACATAAAGGTTTTTACATAAAATTTGTAGGTTTTTACATTGTATTTGCTGCGAGCATCAAAATGGTGCCCAGATCGCTCCTTAGTCCCGTCGGGTTTTGAAACCATCGTCATCGTCTGTGTCCATCAAAACGTAATTTTTTTTATTTCATAAAATAAAACCAACAATATAAAAATTAGGACCTAGTAATTATTCAGCAGTAGACACACTAACGGCCATTTGAATGATTTGTTAGCGGTTCTTTGTGTTTTCATTGTCCAATATATACTTAATTACACGCATCTTGCGTTTCACATTCAAGTTAACATAGATTAGGTTGTCCTGTGGTTGAAAGCTCCCTGTCTCCACAGATCAGTACAAATTGGGTGGTTTCGATCCCCTACCTTTTAGAAAATGGTGGGATTCGCTTTTGGTTAGTGGAAATTTATTGCGAAAAGGAATCGGAAAAAAGATTTTAAGATTTTATCTCCGAGTCTGAAACTTCCTTAAATAAATATGTAGGTAACGCCCATTTCCTAAAGAGTACCAACCTACTTATATAATTTTAATTACACGCAACCATACTTAGGTTAACTACAAATTTTGTTTTCTAGTTATCTAACTATTTAGATAGTAGTAACGAAAAAAAGGAGAGGCGACTACGAATACTACAACGTCCACGATACGAATATTATTTAGTTTTTGATGGATAAGAACTTGATAATCGAAAAATTGTGGAAATTATCCCAGAAGACATTGTAAAAAGAAATGAATGAATGAATAAATAAGTTTGAAAACTACGCAAACCAAATATGTAACAAATAAAGTACGCATGTGCTAACAAACAATATTCGTTTGTTTGTTAGCATTAATGCGATTTAACTTTATCATGATTCCTCTTTTAACTGAATAACTCCAAGGTAACATTTATAATCAAACAGTATGTCTATAAACCGCAAATTGTAACTGAAATATTCAAGTCGTTATTTAGTTACAAAGAGGACAGTAATCTCCGTTGACAGGGGACAGTCCCCAACGGGTATAAGGACAGTAAATAAATAATAACGCAGTATTGTAGCTCTGAAGTTTCTAAGACGGCTTTAAACTTCTTTGATAGTTCCGTCTTATTATGGCATTAATTTCTAAGGAGTATCAGATATTCTTCAGTCTTATTATATCAGAATTTTTCAATAGCAAATTTTTTCAGACTTTTTTCCCATGTCTTCAAGTATTGCTTGGTATTCTGAAATATTAAGGCAATGCATCATTTAGGGAAATTGTAGATCATAAAATGTAGTATGAACTAGAGCTCTTCACGACGTGAAGCTTACTACTATGAACTTACTTCCATCCGAAGCTTCGATTACTTGGTTATAAGCATAATATATGCTATTCCTGTTCTGAAAACACAACAACACCAGCCTATTCAGTCCACTGTTTGACATAGGCGTCCCTTATAAGAAGGGGGATACGCCCATAATCTCCTTTTTTTATATTGGATCGGCTTGCGTTTGACTACAACTGGCCTGATATTAAACAAAGATGCAGTCTACGATGGAGCACGCTTGCCTAGAAGAAACATGTCACTCGTGCCTTGAAGATGCCCATGATAAAATTATCGGGGAACACATACTCGGGTAGAGCGTTCCACTCCTTGGCGGTGCGCATGTTAAAGGTGGAAGAGAACCGCTTTGTGCGCATACGAGGTATGTCTACCATATAGCGATGCAGAACGCCTGCTTGTCCGATGGTGGAATGGAGCTGGTGGAATCAAGTTGTACAGTTCCGCTGCACACTCTCCGAAATGTAACCGATAAAAAACAGAAAGACTTGCAACTTTACGACGATGTTCCAAGCTTTGGAGTCTTGCATCGACCAAATCATCATTGCAAATGAGCCTTTTGGCTGTTTTTTCAATTGATTCAAGTGCCTCAAGCTGGTATTTCGCTGAACTGTCCCAGAGGTGAGAACAGTATTCCATAAATGAATGGACTTGTGCTTGATACAGGTTGAGCAACTGTCCTGGTGTAAAATACTGCCTCACCTTAGCGAGAACGCCCAACATTTTGGCGGCCAATAATTGTGCTCTTGACCCGATATACGAGCTAAAATTGAGCGTCGGAGTTAAGGAAATGCCAAGAAGTTCGAGCTGGTCAGATATCGGTACGGATTCATTTCGGAAAGTAGGATTTTTTTGCAGTTGACTCCGTTTGGCGGAGAACAGACATGCCTGCGTCTTGCTCGCATTAAATTTAACCAGATTGGCATAACCCCAGTCGGAAGTCGGAGTCCATGGTGCATGCGGTTTAGGGATCGAGGGCACAGATTTTCTCACCGCCAACGATGTTACCCATCTGTGGCCAGTGTTAGGCTACGCTATGCCGCAATCAGCCGGCTGTTAGAGCCCCGTTTGTTATTCAGCAGGGCGTATCATAGGCAGGTGAGGTTGGTTTTTAACCCAAATACCTTCTAGGCATCCTTCTAAAATAAATAATGTGCAAAATATGCACTCAATTCGTTTATTTGTTTGTTTACTGCTACAACTTATGTATACTGTCGCTCAGGTTCTGTATGGATTTGCTCGTGCCGATACTGTTAGTAACCGCTCCTTTGGCTTTGAGGCTTAGGCGAAACTTAGGTCTGGGATCGGCTTCTTAAGACTCTGGGTCAGTTTCAGTGCTAGGTTTTATATCTTACATTTTTACGAGCAGATAAACAACTGAGTTTGTTTTTCAATATTGTCAAAAATATTTTTTTTTACCTCTCTTTCGTCTCCAGTAAGAAAAAGTATTTATTTATTATTTATGGCTTTCAATGAGTAATTAAACAATCCTTATAAAAATATTTACCATCCATCCTTAATGAGCGCCATTGCGTCGTGTCCTGAGCTCGACGCTAAATTTAAACCTCAGATAGCCAAAATGGCGTTAAATATCATGTTACCTCTTTTTATTGACAATTAAATGACAGGCACAACTTACTTTATGGAGCCGTTATAAATAACATTTGGTTTTGGATGAAGGGGTTAGTATTTAAGATGCCTTTCCTGTGCATGTTCTTTTAAGGTAGCCACAGCAAAAATTCACAACGCATACTGTTGCGTAACATCATGCGTGAGGCCCGCAGTCAACGTGTAAGCCAATGCTGGCATTCAAGCTTCCTGAAAACTCCGCACCACTACCTCATACGAAGAAGTATGAATGTGCTTGTTCCATATCCAAAATAAAATGAAGATAGACATTTGCTTAATGTAGAAGTAAATATAAGTAAGCCAGTGTCTAGCTCCATCAGTTGACATATCCCCAGGGTACCTAGCTCCGGCATTCCAGGGATTTGTGACGGCAATCCGTTACCTGTCAACATGGATTATGTTAAATCCTTACCTACGAAGGATTCATAGGCTATGATGAATTATATGTTGATAAGAACTGACAGGATAATATAATATTTGTATTGAAAAAATCGTTGTTTTTTTAATCTAATTGAATCCCAAAATAGATAACTTCAATAATGTGGTAGGTATGAAACAGATGGAACAATTTGCGCGCGAGTTTAGTCACGCGTAGCCAATCAGGATTGCAAAATATCACATGATGCGAAACGAACGTGATGTGGGTCCTTAAGATTGGCTACGCGCTACTGGACTCATGCGTATCACCCTGTGACGAGACTAGTTATATGCAATCGAAGTCCACTTTAGTCAGTTTTAGTAGGTACATAAATATCTAGAAATTTTTGTATTATTTTGTTACATTTTAAATCTTCGATCAGTTTGTGGATAATTAATTGACTCAGGCGTGACTTTGCGGAAATCTATTACAAGATATTCTACAAGACAAAATATTTAGTACAAATTCCGCTAACTTTCTCTGACAAGTTCCACAAAATGCATACGCATGCACCGCCCTCCCGCCCGCAGATTCACATGCAAATCAGAGAAAGAACAAGCAAACAAGCAATCATTAATAAATGCAACCGTCTACTTCTCTTCCACCAAATAAAAACAACACGTTAACCTGTAATGCTGCGTGACGTTTCAGGCGTTCAACGCAGTTTTTCCCTTTTATGAAACAACATAATTTAGAAAATGTACAACTCATTTATTTTTGTTATAGATCTCTGCAACGCAGCCACGAAGATCCAGGCTTCGTTCCGCGGCCACCAGTCCCGCAAGGAGGCTGACAAGGCCCAGGAGGTGCAGGCGCAAAAGGAGAAAGAACTGCAGGAGCAACAGGATAAGGTTGGTTTCAGCTTGCATTGTACAAACTACCATTTTGTTGACTAAAGGATTTTAAAGGACAATGGGCTAAAATGTATGGAACTTGGCCCAAGAGCCTTCACTGATGAGACTTGCGGGAAATGAAAGGGCATAGTTGTTGTATGATTCTGGTAAAAGGCTATTAAATTAATTCCCGGGGTTCTTTTGTTATGGTCATGCTTGTACTTACTATAAATACTATGAATCGGCACTATCAGTAAGCTGATAGAGGCAGATGTTGTTGTATACGATGACAGTAATATAATGTATCAACCCAGTAACTCAGTCCAACGCTGACTGATCATTGAGTTCGCGCGGATAGTTCCAACCCAATCCAGTCGTACAAGTCACTCCAGCTGACTAGCCACCTGTTCTATTTTCCGTACCCAGTCGCGCGGCAACAGCAAACTAACTTTCTGGCGATCCCGTCTACATGTACCGTGTGACTGGGTCCGAAATTACTAGACACAGGATCCAGTTACATCGTAAAAAGCTAATGCTGGGGCTGGCCACTATCATACCGCATCATGTAGCCCCAAACTAAGCAGAGCTCTTATTATGGGATCCATATAACTGGTATACTACATACATATATTTTTTTTGTAAATACATAACATGTACATACATATATAGAAAACACTCAGACTTGAGAATATCTTCAGGTAATGTATTTGTCCCGCGGCGGGAATAGAACTCGCAACTTTCTACGTCTCAGTCGAACCATTCCCACTGCACCACGGAAGACGTCAAACCTGACTTCACACTTTAAAAACAAAAAAGCATTAATAATAATAATGCGGGACGTAATCACACAGGATCATGTGGCCCCAAACTAAGCAGAGCTTGTATTATCGGAACCACATGATTACATTACTATTCTTTTGTTCACAGGAGGACATAGAGAAGATAGATCTGGCTGACCCTGACCTGAACAAGGCAGCTACCAAAATCCAAGCTTCATTCCGCGGCCACAAAGTGCGCAAGGACGTCCCCAACTAAGGTGACCATGGGTCGCTAGAATATGACATTATTATTTGGGGAATTGAATTTTGTTATTATTATAATAATTTCCATAAAACAAACATACAACAAAAACAAAATTACTATTGTCTGGCGCGGCCTTTACGCGGTCTTCACAAGATGCGCGAGAGAAAATTTGGAACGCGTGACAGAATACAATTTCCACCTTAATATTGCTCAGTCGCAGAAATTGTGGAGATAGGTTTTTGGTCAGAGGAAATTCAAAACTTTCTGTACATGCCCCTTTTTTGCATTGACAATAAAATAAAATAACCTTTTTCGGAAGAGCTGATTTCAATGACAGATAACGTGATTAATAAAACCTTATCTTTATTTATTTTTTACTCTAATAATCAGATCTGACGATTAAAACATATACGTTTAATGTAGTAAGTGATCTAGTCATGTTTTGTATAATTTTATTATTTAATCGTGTTGTAATAATTTTGATTTTAGCTTTTGCTCATTTTATATACTTGTAAAATTAATATTTTTAAATTAATTAAATTAATATCAAATCAACATATTATTATCATTTAAGATTTTTATCATTGAAATGTCAATTCTTTAATAATAATGTCAATTCTAATACGTAATAAATATTGTTAAATTAATGCTATGGATCAACTCATAAAACCAAAGAGTGAAGGATATTGTAATTAAATATCTTTATAGGTGTCTATCCCTATTTTCTATTTAAACTATGGTCACTTCACTTCGTGTATATGAAAGCATATTTTTCTTCATATTATTATTATTAACTATTATTAACATTCCATTTTATCTCCTTTCAGTGTTTGTAAGTAATTAAGCATTTGTTTTAGAGTCTAATGTAGTTTTTAAGATATTAAATACTTTAGAATTAGTGGCCATTGCAACAAGTTTAATTTGCATTGTTTTTTCAAAAATATTCGTAAAATATGTTACCTTAATTCCTGTTTATCATTATTAGCTCATATAAATAAACAAGACACTGGATTTATTTCTGTAATTCTGTTTATTTAATATTTAACATTAAATAAAAATATTCGCCTATACATGAATATTTTATTTCCTATTCTTATTATGCTCATCTTGATATTAGTACTAAGTAACTTAAGATTTTAAAATATCCTTAAAATATAAAAAAAAACTCGTTGAAAAGATTCAAAGATAAAAGAGTATAGAAAGATACCTACTCCTTGTAAAAAATATACATATACATCATTATAAATTTTAAAAGCATATTTTAAAATAAATATATTCCGAAATAAAGAAAAAGAAACACACTACTATTAGAAAAGCAAAAAGTGTTTTGTAAAAGATATTCCGAAATAAAGAAAAAGAAATACACTACTATCCCACAACACAATAAGTGTTTTGGATGTTGGTTGGTTTTTTACTACATGTTGAACGTATTGAACTGAAATTTTGCAGATACTAAGCACCTTGTAAGGCCTTGTAACATTAAAGGCTTATAATTGGATGCCATGCGTGTGGAGCCATGGGCGGCAGCTAGTAATAAAATTTGTTGAAAGCCTTGTGTTTCATAACCGTGGAAAAACAGAAACGTTGTGTATAGTTTTTTTTGTATTATCAGCATTATTCTGCATTTGTGCGCTATACAAAAGTTTTTCTATATCAACTCATTTCAAAATATTCTTTGCATATATATTGTATTCTCGATTCTTCCAAGATCTCCAGATTCTCTCATTTCCATTTTTTACTATGTTATCATAATCTTTATAGTACCGAAGATTATTATCCATTACTGGCTGTGGCACTTGGTAACCATAGTTTCTGTTATTATTGAGACCAAAATTTCTTTGATTACCCCAATAATCATAAGCGGAGTTTTTATAGTTGATAGCCACATTTTTTTCTATTTTGACACTGTTTTTACAATTGGGATTAATATAACTGTCAAACACTTGATTGTTATTATTAAACCCGTAGATAGGTTTAGAATTTTGGTAAAATACTTTATTATTTTCATTCAATATAGGCTCAACTCGAACTGTGTTATATTGAAGTCTTCCTGCCAGTTCGGGCGTATGGGATACTTCTGAATATTCTTCATAACAATGATCTATCACCCTAATACCTGCGTTTTCATCTGAAATTGTAAAAGGAAAAAATACAATTTAATTTACAAATAAACACAAAATCTACAAGCATATCAACTAATAATGAAAAAATAAGTTACAATGTTTGGATTCGAACGAATGAACACCAAAATAACATTGATATATATTGTTACTTAAAATTAACAGAGAAATATTACTGCAAAATTTAACTTTATTACTTATTTATTTGTCAAGTTCTGTTCTGAATAGAGAGGAGGATGTTGGGAGCCCTCGGGGGTGGTCTTTCTCGAACAAAAGCAAACAGACTCAGTGATCGATGACGTTTAATAAAAGTAGTTAAAAGTACAATTTTTTCATTATAATGTACTTTGAATCAAAGGAAGTAATATGTCGTCATGACAGCTAAAAGCTCTGTCTTGGGATATTAAGAAATCTTAGCAATTCTCATAATTAAGATGATGATGAACGTTTTATATGATGGCAGTAACGTGGCATAAGGCTGTTGGTAGAAGCTGAATGCGATGAGCTGAGGACAGACCCTATGGCGCTGATTACGGGAGGCCTATGTCTAGCAGTGGACTGATATTGGCTGATGACAAAATTTTAACATGAATAAAAGTGAATATAGGCTAATGATGATGATGATGATGATGAAAATGCTTTTATTATATATACCATTATTTTTTCTTAATCTTACTTACCATTATTATCTTTATTTTCTAGTAGCATATTTATTGAAGCAATCGTATTGTTAAGACTTTGATCACTTGTATTACCTTCATTTTTCAAATCTTTGCCTTCGATTGTTGTAACTGGGGCGTCAAGTGGACTACATTTTATGTAAGATTCATTTTGAATTGCATCTAGAAAGGGATGTTTTTTTCGTTGTGTTTTTTTGTTTTCGGTTTCATCAGGTTTCTCACTCATTCTCATGATCAATGATTGATCACTTTTCTTATCAGAATCTAATTTGTCTTTTACGTCTTTTTCACTTTTTATGTCATTATTAATATTATCTTTTTCTTTTATGGTTAATAAATTATCTATTTCTATAATTGACTTATTTTTTTTCAAATCATTATGAGACTGTAGATTATTTAAATAATTTTGTGGAATAATATTGTCATCATCCGTTTTTTCTAAATTCTGCATGATCTGTGTTTTATTTTCAGGCTTATTTAACTCTGTATTAACTTTTGCATCGTGCACCTCTTCATTTTCTGTCACTTTTTCTTTCAATGATGGTTGGTTACTATGATTTTCATCAATTTCATTGTGATCAATAACACTTTTATCATCCACATTATGGTTTTTCACAAGAATGACATTAGATATTGGGCTATCAATTCTTTTATTATATTTTATTTTTGAGGGCTTCTTTATTTTTGGGTAAACAAACGGATTTGGAGGATTTTTATTCTCTATGCTGAGATTCGGTGTTCTAATAGAGTCTTGTACGTCTTCTGTTTTGGAGGTCAAAGATGTTAAATTTTTTGTCTCTCTTCTGTTCTTCGTGCTATTTACTGATTCTTTTCGTTCATCATGATCGTGATCGTTTTTGAGTGCTCTTTTACCGCATTTTTCTACGTTACTTTCTTCAGAAATCTATCAATAGATCATGTTAAAATTAGTTGTTTTATAAATAAAAACACTATATGTTTTGAGGCACAGAGGCATTGGTTTTTGATGAATAGATTATAGATTATAGATGAATAGATTATATTAAAATAAAGTCAAAATAAAGAAAACCTTTGTATTAACAGAAAGGGTTTTTTTATTAGTTTTGCAAAGTGACTCGAAACTTTTGAGCACTAGTATACTAACTAACTAGTTGGCTACATTGTTGAAGCCGTGAATTTTATTTTTGTTTACCGTAAAATATAATTTACCTGCTGATTCAATATTTCCTGCCACGTCATCAGAAACACTAAAAACACTACAAATATATTTAAAATGTCCATATTTTATGTCCTCAAACAACTACATGCCACACAACCGACATTCACCAAGTGATTAAGATTGTCATGTTTTTAAAAACTTCGAATTGATTTTGCATGGTTTCCGTTGTATGAAAACATAACTGGTACGTTACAAAAACATAGATGAAGTCATTTTAAATAAAACTATCCTAATTTAGATTAAATATGTGAAATACATAATCATAATAGAATACTACATACATTTTTAAAGGTTTTTATTTGCTAACAATAGATTTTTGGTTAATAACATCTTTTTATAATTAAATAAATAAATAATCCTGGACACAATCACACAGCATCATGGGGTAGCCCCAAACTAAGCAGAGCTTGTATTAAGGGAACCACATGACTGATATACTATATACATTTTTTTTGTGACTTTATATTCATAAAAACCCATCAAACCTAAGACAAACATCTGCAAATAATGCAAACATTTGTCTCGCCTTCTTCGTCTTCTGCGTCTCAGGCGGACCTTCGCCCACTGTGCCACAGAGGCTGTCTAAAATAAATACAATCGATCATTTTTTTCTTCTTGATTATTTTCAATATTCAACCTAATATGACCAATAACTAAGTTTTCAACATACCTTATGAAAGTGTAAGGGAAGTGGATAAAAACTTACTAACAAAATCTATGTGCTATGATAATTATAATTTTTGTAACCCAGATTATTACAAGTGAGAAAATTAATATAATTATACAGCCAAAACCAATCACTGTTAGCAACAATAGTGAAGTAGATAAGATAAAGGCAAATTTTATCGTTTTCTTGGCTGTAGTAACGTAACAAGCTAACGTTATTTCGGCTATAGTAACGTTAGTCGTTCATGACGACTGTATTCATAGATAAATAAAGCTATAGATTGTATAGTATAGCCCCTTTAGTAACGGGAAGAATTCCACAATAGCTGAGATAACCAACACGGTCAGAGTGATGATTCTGCTGATACTCCGAGCTAGTTCTAACTTGTTGGGGAGTGGCCAGGACTTGCGGAGGGACTTGAGCTCGTAGAAGGAATCATCGGGAGCAGTTACCTGAAATGTATTGTAATAATAGTGATAACATTAAATAGCTTTTGGCTGCAAGCCTTTGGAGAGTTGTCCTACCTGTGTGTGTTCTACCGCTTGTATAAAAGGAAATAGAGAATGGTTTGAGACGGTATGCCTGCAAGTCATTTCTATCTTCACACCGCTCACTTTTGGCAGATCAGATATATCATCCACATACATTGCCACCTAGTTAACTTTACTATTATGTATCTTAGTTGTAGCTACCATAGCTATATCTTCTCGCACTGTGAGGCTTGAGAGGAGTTCTTCAATGAACAATCAATCTTTGGAATGGTCTCCTTGCTGAGGTTTTCCTCAGAGACTACGATATTATTCTTATTCTGATTTTAAGTTCAAGTTTTAGGCTAACGGGAAGTACGGTTATACCGAAGTATGTAAAATAGCTTCAAGGGACTTGAGACTTGAGTATTTGTTATTCATTTCAACTTGATACCTCCACGCGTTCCTGACAAAACAACGAAGTGATCCTTTTTTATTTTTAATGCGCGGGGTACTAAAAATGAGGGCAAGCCTATAATCCCCACGCTAGGTATGCTGGTTGGGCTTGGGAATCACAGGGCATAGCTTGCACCGCGCTTGCATCGCTGCTCGTCGGTGGCCATTTTATTCGTAGTATTGAAATTACTTTATAAGCTCTGAGTGAAAATTTCGTAAAATCTGAAAATTTACTTTTCGTATTCATTGAATTCAAATGTCATCATGTAATAATTTGACTCAAGCACAATTCAAATGATTATCTGGTAAAAATAATCTTAGCTCAAGATCAAGTTTAAATTTTGAATTCAAACTTACACGTGTGTAATAAGGAGTGTGAGAGAAAGGTCTTGTGGAATAATAATTGTACCTAAATTTAAACTAATAAAGCTAACAAAGTTTTTTGCACCCGGTTAGAGTAACCTATTATGTTGGCCTATATTTGTAATAGGCAGTACATCTGGCGAGGGGTGATGATGTCAGGTGGTGCAAAAGGTTAACAAAATGGTGGCCGAGGACTGTGAAGAGAATTGTCGGTCGTCGATGGGTTGTACACATAGTTAGACTCGAGGGCCGCCAGTGGATCTGGCTAGCGCAGGACCGTGGTAAGTGGCAAGAGCAAAGAGAGAGGGAAAGAGAGCCTGTACTCAGCAGTGGGTAATCAGGCTGCGTATGACGATGATGATAATAATTAAAATGACTACAAAATGTAACCGAAGGTTACTGTGGTTTTAGAACGTTTTTGATAACAGTTGTAATTCAGGCAATCAAAAGCTTGGGTTTCTTATTTATTAAAAAAAAATAATTACCTGAAAAACTACCCCATTTTCAATATGAGATGGTAAGTTTTTTGATTTTGGACATGGCTGGAAAAGTAAAACTAATCGGAATAAATAAAAACAAAGCCTCGATTCTATTATTCAAAAAGGTAAGTTAGCGCATGAGATATTAAGTTAGTTCTTCAGCATGGCTTTTAACATAGACCCACATAGAACCACATAGTACGCAAGTCTTTAGAATTGGTCAAAACTTCGAATTAGAATGCTTGTATTTTTTTTATTGCTCTACTGATATACTGGCTTACCTTCTCCGTAACCTCAGAAGCTCCATCAGGCTTCACGTCCGCGTGGATTGGCTGTGCGTTGTTCGTCATGATGTGGAGTGCACCAGCGGCGTCTCTCTTATTGCGCTGTGAATTTACCACCTGCAAACATAATGTTATTTTGTGCCCGTCAGGATGGCTGGACAAATACAGATTGGGTTCGAGAGAGAAATTGGGTTAAAAATGTGCCATTTCTTTTACTATTTGAAGAAGCTAACCTATAACCTGATGTTAAGTCATGTATGTAAGATGTAACATAAAGGTGAAAGTTTGTGAAGTGTGAAATGATTATTTGTAAAAATTGTAAGTACTATGTAGTTCTAAACCAACAATAACATATATGCAGTTTTTTATACGGATACAATGCCAGTTTAGCCGCAGGCGGAAGCTAGTCAGTAGATCACACACGCTTTGAACATGCCCTACCAGTGCAAGTTCTAGCAACTTGAGGCATAAGGGTGTGTGTGCCTTTAATTTCACCGGTACCCACACCGTTGCCAACTCTGGTAGGTAATCCAACTTTCGATCCGGAAGTTCGAATCTCAGCCTTGCACAAATGGACTTTTCATTTTGTAATAAAATAAATGCGTATCACAACGTACTCAAAACAGTGAAGGAAAAAATCGACGTATTGACCATGTCTTTCCTGTAGGTAACGCCAACTAGGCTAAAAGGATAGTCTAGGTGCTGCACAACTGGTACTCCTTCTAACCATATCCCAGATACCACAGCATCCCAGTCAGTAAGTAAAGGTACCACTTGACGCTGTATAAACATCTAGATTAGCTGCAAAGGCATAAGGCCTCATTTACGGAGACGCGTTGCGGGTAGCGTGGCGTCTCGCGGCGCGTTGAATGTTTTTTTCCGTTTATAGTGTGGCATTGCCTGCAGTAGCCACCGTCATTGCGCGCGTAAAGACAAACTTATCGCAATTAACGGTGATGTTTATAAAGAGGCGCAACACGTTTGAATTCGGTCCACGATGGGGCATCGTGGACCGAATTAAGCCTAAGTTGTTCACCTGTTCAAGCAAATTATTCTGTTTATTTTCAAACTGAGGTAGGAAGGTAGCTGGTTGGAAGAAGAGGCCTCGGTTCGTCTTCACCGAGGTTATACTGGCGAAACGACCATGACTGTCGTAGTTTGACTGCGCCGGTTTGAAGAGATTCTCTGTCTGAGGGTTCTGTAACTGTTTGTGGCATCTGTTATTGATGGGTCTTTGTTTTATCCAGCATTAGTTATGAATATTAATAATGTTATTAATAAAGTAAATCATGTTTGGATATAAGTGATTAGACAGGAACATATAGCCACAGTTGTGTCGGACGCCCTCCAGTTATGTGGAGTGATAATCTGCGAAAGGCTTGTAGAAGCTGGATGCATCGAGTTGAGGACAGGGCGCCATGGCGCTTATTAGGAGAGGCCTATGTCCAGCAGTGGACTGCTATAGGCTGATGATGATGATGAGGATGATATATTAGCCACATACTTAGACTACTTAAATATTTTTTTTTGTAAAGACATACATGAAAGACCGTAGGCGGCACCTGGTTCAGAATAGCGCAGGGGGTCTACTACAATTCACCGAAGTACGAAATTACGTGTTTCGTTTATTGCGATTGGTACCCATAATCAAACGAAAACCGGAGTGCGCTTCAACACCTAGCTCGGTGTACTTCGATATTTCGAGGATTACCTGTAGCTTACGCAATTTTAAAGATTCTCATGAAGATTCAAGCAGATTCTAAATTAGTTTATTTACAGTGGATACCATCCCATATTGGGCTAGATGGTAATGAGCAAGTTGATTTACTAGCGAAGCAAGCAATTTCAGATGGAATCGTGGTAAATATTACCCCTTCCTATCAAAATTATTTACCTACATTAAAATACGACTGTTTTAGTTTGTGGAAAGAATACTTTGATTTAAGATCACGGGAAAAAGGTATATGGTATCGCACAATCCAACCACATCCACTCAATTGTCCATGGATAGATAACAAAGTGCTGAGTAGACGACAGATTGTCACCGCCTTGAGACTCAGATCTGGACATATTCCATGTAATAAATTTGCTTATCTAATGCGTAAAACTACCACTCCTAACTGTTTGAGTTGTAGTGTCGTTGATGATGTGTATCATTTACTGATGGAATGTGTTCAGAATTCTAGCAAAAGAGTTATTATTGGCCTAGATAACTATCAAGTAGGTGAATGTAATAGCATTTTGTCAGACCCATTCTCGGAACAGGCTAAGCAATTGTATATGTTGGTAGACCGAGGTTAGAATTATGATTAGTTTATGTGCATTGTGTTGATTATTGATTTATTTTGTTACCAGGGCGTCTTAATCGCTTGTGCGACAAAGCCCTTTTCTTTCTTGAATAAAAAAAAAAAACGAAAACCGAAATTTCGTCACGAAGTTTGTAATGTTGCCGAACGTTGCGCATCCTACTCTATTTCGCAAACCATACGACCGCAGTAATCGAATTTACAGTATAAAATAGGACCAATCGCACGAAACGAAACACGAAATTTCGTACTTCGGTGAACTGTAGTAGACCCCCTGGATCGAGGCAAGTGGCATAATCAAAGGAAATCCTATGCCCGGCAGTGGGTCGATAAAGGTTGAAATGATGAAAGACATACATTATGCATAGAAAAATATACTAAGATCATAGAAACATTTCTCTCACAGCGGGAATCGTACCCGCAACCTTCTGCGTCTCAGGCAGGCATTCGCCCACTGCGCCACAGAGATTGTTATTATTTTGTGATAATTAATATGATAATATATCTATTATTTTATTGATGACTTGATAGTTTTTGAGGCTACTTACATGCTCATTGTATGCAAACGCTGTACCAGAAAATATCAACAAAATTATTACTTTCATATTTTCATGGCAGGAACTATAAAAAACACGAATATTTTACGTTGTAATAATCATTGTTCGTAATACAAACAGAGGCATTTTAACAAGTAAGTGCCCCGTGACTTTGTCTGTGTGAGAAGAGTCGACCGGGCTCAGTGGTGTACCTTGGGATAGGGAAGTAATCTATGTCTAGGAGTGGACTGATGATGATAATGATTTTAACATTATCTGCGAGTAGTTTTCCTGCTGCTCCTCTTTTGGACTGAATTTCAATTAGAATTTCTTAGTGCACCTACTACGAAAGGAACATGGCAACTACCTACTATGAAAAACTACAGATCTCATACTACGCGCAACTATCTAAAAGGCATTGAAAATTTAATTTAGAATGAATTAGTCAGCACAAGATTTATATATAATTATATTAATGGCACTGTTATCAATGCTGCATAGGATTAGTAATTCATTCTTTAAACGATTAAGTGAACGGAGCGCAGACTGACTGGATACCCTGGAAACGTGCTGACAATAAATTTAGACGGCAGTCTAAATTTTTTGTCAGCATGCCTCCTAAGATGGCTCAAACTGTAGCTTAATTAAATCCTGAGTTACAATATTTTCAGTTTCTTGAAAAGCGAGCTCATAAAAAGTTATTGGGAAATTCTCCATCCAAGTCAGCGAAAAATTTTGAAGTTTTGACAAATTTTGGAAAAAAAACAAATAAATTTTGGAAACTCAAATTGTACTTTGAAGCCTCTAACAGACCTCTAACAGACGCTCATTTTGACAAATAGCTTATCCGCGTACCTCTCATATCAGTCAAACTACAGGCAAATGTCACAATTTCATTAATCGGGGCAATATCAGGAAAACATAAAAATTTCCAATGTCCTTTCAAATGTTCTATGACAGTGATAGGTTTCAATTTATCATTCAATTTCTTCTTGGGTAACATTTACACAATTTCGCCAATATTACGTTATATTGTTTTAGTCTATTGTTCAAATTGTTCAAATATGAGGCCTCGTTATACAGTGTATTAATCCAGTCGTCCAGTCTCGAGTGATCCAGTCCTGTGCTATAGCAACGGCGGCTGTACCAAAAAACAATCAGCGAACAATTTTTTTCATCCAAAAAATCCAGTCCAAATTCACTTATAACACATTTCACTACACTTGTGTACTGTGCGTTGATTGTAAGTTAGTCAGTCAGCTTCATAAGAGTTTTATATATTTATACAAATATACGTTTTATAGATCAATAAAATAGTAGAAATACCTAGTGCATGATTGACACCTACACAATATACAGGATGTCAAAATAAAAAGGGCCAATTACCTACCATTATTTTCACGCTGATTTTCAATTTACTTTTCTACCGGCTGAATGACTGAAAATCCAGGACCAACATCTTAACGTTATTTTCAAAGCAATGAAGCGCTCATATCTAAATGTCACTAAACGGGCACCCATCCAAGTAGTGACCGGATCCATCCTGTTACTAAGCAGTGTTGCTTAAAAAATATGATCTGCTAAGAACACCGGAGTAAGCCACGCCACGAGCGATTTAACTTAAAAAAAGGAAACTAAAATATTCCAAGTAAAATTGTATAACTGGTTAGTAAAGGGTTATTGTTATAATCTAAATGAATTTTTTGGACACCGTTAAAATTTATTTGACATGTATTATTTAATTTATAAAAAATGGACAAATATTTAATTTTTGACTAAGAATGACTTTTTAATTAAACTCTAGAATAATGTACCTGCTGACTCAATTAAAAAAAATATTTTACTCTTATAATATGATTGCATGCTTAGTTTTAAGCAAAATGTGTTGGACCTACATCTAAGTATTATTGACATCTTGTTATTACCACATTTTATGCAATAAATTTCATTTCATTCATTCATTTCATTTCATAAAAGCAACATACGTCTGATTTACACCCTATATAAACGAGAGAAAACTGAATGTTAGTTACATATTTTATCTACACGTACATTCAGTTCTCGTTATCGCTCTATTTCGATACACTTTGCTGATTTACATTTATTTACGGTTAATACTTGTTTAGTTCCATGAGGAAAAATGTTAGGAGTTATATGTTTTTGTCTTGTTTTTTCGCTTGTTCAAGGACACACTGATGTAAGATGTATTTTTATTTTTCTGAGGGTGGATTTAGGGCTTCGTTTCTAAGGAAAAAGCTTTCTTGTTATAACTATAGAAATAGGCCAAAGATTACTATTATAAAGAGGAAAGATTTGATATTTTGTATTTTCCTTTGTAACTCAAAAACTACTCAACTAATTTCAAAAATTAATTCAAGTTCAGAAAGCTACATTATCAGCAGCGTAGAGCACAGGTTGCATTTATTTCTACCGTAAAGCAGCATTGCTGTGTTTCGTTTCGAAGGATGTAGGTGCGAGGAAATAACAAGCACATGAGGCTTAACACCTTCACGCCTCAAGTTGAAGCATGCGTAAACTACAAAGCAATACTTTGTTATAAGTAATGGTTACTACTTAACATCATGTGGGCAATGTGCTCCATCTTCAAGTATCATGAAAAAGCACATCGTTATATTGTAATGGAACATCCACTACATGCCTTCTATCAAACATTAAGGCGCTCCGCAGACTGAGCAACATATAGCCCCGAGTTGCGGCAACTAACCACTCGTTTTATTTTGATACTAATCAAACATAGCAACACTAGTTCTTAGCCCGCTGCCAGACATAGTTTCAAAAATTTGCACACTTCTTTAAAGACTTTGCATAGCTTTGAAAAAACCAATTGACGCAATCTGCCAGACATGCTTCGCAAATAATTTTCTGCACAGTAGACAACAAACATAATGGACGACAAATTACGCGCACGCAGTGTCTCACACAAGCGTTCCGCTCAACAACGCTCGCTCTGGACTTTGCGCGAGTGTGGCAGGCGACACAAACATTTGAACGCTTTTATGTGCACAAAAAAACCGATACCGCATGGCAAAGTTGAAATCTTTGTTTAAACTTTAAACAAATATTCAAAGTCGTGCCATACATAGCAATGAAACAAATTATGTCAAACAAGTGAAGCTATATCTGGCGCAGGCTTAATAAAGTTGTCAGTGGGGTCAGTGGGGTCAACTAAAGCTGCCCCGTCTGTAGAGTGCCTAAATATTCGATAACAAACTGTATCTGTTCTGTGAATATCACCAACTGAACGACAATGGCATGCCTACTCGATATTTGGCAATCGCATTACGTTCATTTGGTACATTTTAGTACATTTAGTACACAGGTTTATGAGAATGTAAGTACTAAAGCTATTTTGTACTAGTTTATGAACTCACGTATTTCGAATTTTGTTCCGTGCAAACCCTAATGCTACTGTATTATTATAAATCCTACTTCCTATCCTATCCTAGTATCCTATCCTTCCCTACTAATATTACAAATGCTAAAGTTTGTTAACATGGATGTATAGATGAATAGATATTAATTTTTGTTACTCTTTCACGCAAAAACTACTGAACGGATTGAGATGAATCTTGGAATATACACAGTTTGTGATCTGGATTAACACAAATAATGTGAAAGTTTGCGTCTGTGTGAGTGTGTTTGTTCCCACTCAACTCCATAACGGCTGAACGGATTTGGATGAAACTTGTACATAGATTGTGACATGGAATAACACATAAGCTACTTTTTATCCGGGTACCTCTCGAGCGACGCTACGGGCGTAAGCTAGTAGCAATATTATAAACTAGCTTCCGCCCGCGGCTTCGCTCGCGTGTTACCGGGATAAAAGCTAACCTATATGTTAATCCAGGTCACAAACTGTGTATATTCCAAGTTTCATTTAAATCCGTTCAGTAGTTGATGTATGGATGGATGAATGATTGTTACTCTTTCACGAAAAAACTACTGAACGGATTTGGATGAAACTTGGAATATACACAGTTTGTCACCTGTATTAACATATAGGCTACTACTTTTTAACTCGGTACCACGCCAGCGAAACCGCGTGTGGAAGCTAGTATTTAATAAAACACGTATGTATGTAACACTAGCTTCCGCCCGCGGCTTCGCTCGCGTGAAAGAGTAACAAACATTCATCCATTCATCCATACATCCATACATTCTCACAAACTTTCGCATTTATAATATTAGTAGGAAGTAGGATAGTAGGATAGGATAATAGGATGTGAATGAGAGGATGGTTGGGTGTATGTTTGATATTCTTTCACGCAAAAACTACTTTTTACGATTTGTATGAAAATTTTGAATATTTGTGACTATTTAAAGTTTGTGACCTGGAATAACATATAGGTTACTTTTTATCCGAGTATCAGGCGAGCTAAGATGGTACGATGGCACGGCTTAACTATTTAACCGATTGTCATGAAATTTCTCATTTCACATTACTCATGGTCCGGGTACAGAAAAGGACTTACAGAAATGTACCATCGTAAGGGAAAAAATACTGTACCTAAGGGATAGCGAAGCCACGTACCAAAGCTAGTATTAAAATTAGTGTGAAATTTTTTGAGATTATGAAAATGTTTGTTCCTCCTACACGCCAATAAGACTTAACGCATCGAGCTTAAATTTTACTCAGAGAAGTATTAAAATAGATAAGACACTTTATTGATCACCACAATCATAAAGAAGAAATAAATAAAAGTAACTTAGACTAAGCAATATCAAGTTATAAAACAATTGTAGTGTACCAATATTGAGTTGGAAGGCTTTAAATCGAAACCAAGGGTTGAGCCTAGTTGCTCGAACTAATTCTTCTATTATGAAATTAGTTCAAATTAAATACGCCGACAGCAGTGTCGACTGTGAAAAGCTGTGCCCTGCAATCCCTTTTTTTGTTTTGTCAATGTGAAAATGCTTTACGCATGGACATGCGTAAAGCATCAAACTCGGGGAGAGTTAGAGGAGTCTGTCGGGCTCTCCGTCGGCGACTAGCTACCGCTAGCTCAGCGGCCTACCAACTAAAAACACACAGTGTTTCTTCACTCACCGTAGTACTAGTGCTTCATCGAACCACTCATCGTCTGATCGAAAGGCTCGACGCTTGACGGGGTCATGAGGTCCCGGTAGGATTCCTGCGATCCCCAACCCAACCTGCATACCCAGCGTGGGGAACAGTCGAGTGCTAAAGTCTGTTGATGATAATGATGGTAATGATGATGACGATTTAAATACAAAGCTGTTATTTTTTATTTGATCTTATTGGCAAGTTCTAAAGAAACATTTAATCTACCTAACATTATTTATACACAACATACAAACCCCCTTTGATTCAAAGAAAGCTGCCGTTGCTACGTTTCCCACGCTCGGATCAATAAGAAGCATTAGCTACTATACTTACCTATTTGCTATTGGCTGTCACAATTTTAATAATTCTTAACACTTACTTTCTCTTGTGAAAGGAAACACGTGTTTGTCAGAAAATTGCAAGCAAAATATGAGGAGTTGTTTCCAACCGCGGCTTTGGCAGACGGATAAAAAGTAGCCTATGTGTTTATGCAAGTCACAAACTATGTAATCATAATTTCATCCAAATCCCTCGTTAGGAATTTAATGGGAACAAATTTACTCACGCACACACACAAACTTAATTATATTCCTCATCATCATCATCATCATCATTTTTTACTTTATTCATGATCATTCATCATTTTGCCATCCACCACGGTCTTGTGCTAGTCACATCCACGATCACCCGGCGACGCGTACTTGGGAATTATGGGCATATCCCCCTACTTATAGGGGAGGCCTATGTCCAGCTGTGGACTGAATATGCTGGTGTTTATGTTGTAACACTCTGGCTTCCGTCGGTTCTTCTAGTGTAGTACCTGGGTAAAATGTACGAGGTGGTATTTTGTATTAATCCAGGTCACACACTAGATGTGTGAATTCTAAATTCGTCCAGCGGTTACGGAGTTGAGTCAGAACAAATATAATCACACAAACTTTTGAATTTATAGTATTAACGTAATGTATGAATGCTAAGCTGCATTCAAGTCCATTAGCTGAACATAATTTATATATTTTAATATATTTTGTGCGTATTAATAAATATAGATAGATACTAGAAACAGAAATAAAATGAATTCAAATTGACCTAATTTTTTTTTTGATAACATAAAATGAAACTCAGGCATTGCCCATCTGATGTTAAGAGGAAACTGAATGCTCCTGGCTGGGATGTTAAAGATCTCAATCTTTATTGTTTTATTTAATAGGTACATTTAAATCTTAAAATTGGTAAGAATAAAACAGCTTCTTCCACTTAGCTTAATCCAACCAAAGAGATTGATTATTTGAAGATTTGAGTCATGAAGACATTTAGGAGACGAAATATTGAGTACAAATTCCGCTAACCTCTGACGAGTTTCATAAAAACCCAAAAATAAATCGACGAAGTTTATTTTGTTGATGCTATAAGGTATACGTTCGTAGTTGACTGCAGACAGTAGCAGCAGGTGACGTGTGGCAGCTTCATATCGCGACGACACGTCTCCGCGTCATGTCGCTGCAGTCATAAATTCGAACCCGACTGCAGACGGCAGTATATACGGCAGTAGTCACGACCGAGTCAATAAACTATTGAGGTGTTAAGTGCCTCATGTGACAAACCTTCACCCGGTAGCACAAATGTCATCGCCCATTCGCAGTACGGCTCGGTACGGTAGAAGCGCTCGTGGTGATGTTAACTTTGGTGTTCTTATCACCTTGGTTTAGCAACACTCCACCTGGTCATTACTTGGATGGGTGATCGTTTAGTGACATTTAAATTTGAGCGCTTCCGTGCTTCGGAAGGTACGTTAAGATGATGGTCCCGGCTTTTCAGTAGTTAAGTCATGCCGGAGGCCTTCGGGCGGCCTAAAAACTCCGACACCAGAGTTGGTCACTAGCTCATACGAAGAAGAAGAAGAAGAAGAGTACGTCCCGACCCCAGCACGGTGTAATATGAATAGAATAGAATGGAATACAATATGTTTATTGCCAATGTTGAGTAGGCACAATAACATAGTGGTTACAAACACAGATATAATTCCCTATGAGTTCCTACAAATTTATCAGCAAGGCCCGAACTAGGCATGTAAACCTGTGTCTTGGATCTTTGGAATTTGAGTAACTTAACACCATGTAGGTATTTAGTATACAATTGGGTGAGACAAATGCAAGTGCCATGGCAAGCAAAAAGAAATAATTAAAATATACTTTAATTATTTCTGTTGCAAATTTTTAATTTTCTTTGAATATTTTTCAACAGAAACTAAAAACAGATGCGGAAATGCAATCAGCTTTGATGCCACAAGAACTCAATCCAGCGTTCGTCTCAGAAAAGGTGAGTGAAGTTATTCTAAAGATCACAACCTTTGATTACTCCTGTGGATGATTGCGTTTGATCAAACAGACATAATCTATAAGAGCTTTTAAAATGCTGAAATAGCTACAAGTTAGAAAGTTTCTTGAGATGGAAGTTCAAAGATTTTCTAGAATAGAGAGATTAGTCGGAGGACTGTACCTACTAGCTAGTTATGTCTAGCAAATAGACTGCTCTAGGCTAATCTGATGATAATGATGATGATGATAATCAAGCTGTATGCTAAGAATATTAATATTCACGCCGAATTTTCACTGGATATCAAAAGTCTAAGTGATGTACAGACAGCGAAGTAGATACAGAAATTTTAAATTTCTGAAGAAATGAATAAAAATATAAATTATAAATTTAAAGCTTTTGGCTAAAATTATAAGCCAAATTTGAAGATTAGCCTTGAATCCTTGTCTTTTAATTAATAAATACCTTTATTTATAAGACATTTTCAATTCATAATGTATTTTTAAAACAAATTTCATATTTTCTTTTCAATACAGTTTATGTAGGTAGTAGAGTTCTTTGTGAAGGGCTCGTCTGGGGAAGTATTGCCACCATACCTATTTCTACCGTGAAGCAGATTTGCTATGTTTCGGTTTGAAGGGTGTGGGTGCCGGTGATATTACAGGCACAAGAGGCTTATCACCTTCATGCCTCAAGTTGATGGACGCAGGGCGTTGCATCGTAGAGAACGTTCCAAAAAAGCGTGATCTACGATTTAACGCATTGTAATAGGTGATGGTTACCACTTAACATCAGGTGGTCCATGTGCTTGTTCCATCTTCAGCTGCAATAAAAAAATGTTTTTGTTTTCAATAAAATATATTGAAGTTGTTTTTTTATAAGTATTTTGAATTATTGTTTATTTCATTGACCATTCGCTTTTGATAAGTTAAAACATAAAAGTTATGATAATTTATGTTAGATTTTGAGTGAGATAAAATGTCGTGATATTAGATCCATTCATTTCTTCCAATTTATACACTAGCACGTTGGCTGCTGGCCTCGCACATGACGCTCCGCGCCGCGCGAGGAGGACGACGTGCAGAATCACATTTGTGTTTTCAGCACTCAAAGCGTTAAACAATCCGTCCGGGCGCTATTTGAATGGATGATTATATTATAGTTTTTAAATTCGAGCTTCGGAACCCAAATTAAGATGTAGGCCCCGGCTTTTTGCCATTAAGCCTTGCCGAAGTCCTTCGGGAGGCCTTAAATCCTCTAGCATGCTGTTTTTATGTCTACTCTACGATAGAGAAGGCATCGTATTTTTCCGAATAACATGAATATTTTACCCCCAAACGTTATTTTTGTTAACGTTGTTCTGAGTCAATTTAAAATATGTAAAATGTTAAAAAATAATGTCATCACTTAACTAGCAACTTATCTAGTGTATTCAAGATTTTTATTAAAATACGTCAAGCTTACTAGCGTCTAGTTATGGAAAACTATTCCAAAAATATGCCTTCTGCAGAGGCTTTGTGTTATTAAAGACAACAGAATGGTTTATCTTATTCTTCTTTTCTTCAGGACTCTCCTCTTCAAGCTTTTCTGCCCCTAGATAGACTCCGACGTGACACCGAGTTAACCTTCGAAAATCCCACACCAGTCAGCAATGTCAAGAGATACAGCAGAATCATCGCGTGCGTCGTTCTAGCCTTATCGGCCGTTACTGAGATCGTATTGTACTTTATTGAAGTTTATTATGAAAGATGATTGGATTATTACGTCTATTTTATTTATCAGTTTCTTGCAAAAAATTTAGTTTTCATTCGTGTATAGAAGAAATGAAAAGATACCAAAAAAAACGCCTTGAGTTACACCTGTTACAGTTCATTACATGACCTTATTCCGCCCTCACCATATTTCAATAAGAATATCAGCTGTCAACTAAACTTACCATCCACATCTGTTTGATATTCCACTTATCAGGACTGAGCGCTTTCAAAAATCATATTCACACTAATATTATAAATTCGAAAGTTTGCGTATGTGAGTATGTTCGTTTCTACTCAACTCTGGAACGGCTAAATGGATTTGTGTGAAACTTGGAATACACATCTATATTACTATATAAAGAGGTAGAATTGTAAGTTTGTGTTTATGTTTGTCCGAGCATAACTCTCGAACCGGTGATCCAATCTGCATGAAATTTGGTAGTTCGTTAAGGTGAATTTGAAATTTTTGTTGAGTTGAATCTGACAGGGGGCCATTAACGTATGGGGTTCTAAAAGGGACCAGAAAATGTAAACGCATTTAAATATATTGAGTGGGGTGAGATATGAATTGGTTCTGTTTGTACATTCAAAAATGGTTTTTATTTTATTTCTTGAATGTATAGTTTTTGAAACATGGTTGTCATCAAGATATGGAGTCCCAAACGTGGCCAAAAAAAATTAAACTTATATATTGAGTGAGGTGTCATATGAATGGGTTTTGTTTGTACATTCTAATATAGTTTCTATTTATAGTTCTAGAATATATAGTTTTTGAAATAGGCCCATTATAGTAAAACTCAATAACCATTCCAACATGAACTCCCATTTCTTAGAGTTGCGTTGACATCGTAGTTCTATAAGTTGAAAACGCGGTCAACAACTTTTGTATTGAATCGAGACGGCCCAGGTTAGCCTTATGCGGGTGAAGAGGTTATTGGGTATTATAGATCGCAGTATCAATGCCAGCTGATCCGCCCGCAACGTTTTATGCTTTTATTATGCTCAATTTTTTTTTAGAATGAAACGTAGATACATCATAGACTACGTTATCCAAACCATCCTAATTAATGTTATAAATGCGAAAGTAAATATGTTTGTATGTCTGTCTGTTACATTTTCACGTCTAAACAGTTGAACCGATTTTAAAATTTTCGTATAGAGATAGATAGGAAAAATAAGGTGAAAATAAAACTTGATTAGGTGAAATATGCGATGAAAGTTTTTATGGTAAACCAATCATTTCTCAAGTTAGGGATATAAAAATGTATCATACCTTCCTCTGTCCATAGTTTTGGCATGATATAAAGAATTTTTACTCTGTTTTTGACCATCATCATCCGCAGCGCGACTTTACCCACTGCTGGGTTTAGGCCACACTTGCTCTAGGACATCGAGCTGCAGCTCGCACCCTAGAGAGCAGCTGTGTTTTCAGCACTCAAAGTGTTATACACTAGACACTAGCACGATGGCTATGAGCCTCACAGCAGCGGATAGAGTCGCAACTCACGCCTTAGATCAAGTGTGTTTTCAATACTCAGAGTGTTATACACTAGACACTAGCACGTTGGCTGTGGGGCCTCGCAGTAGCAGATGAGTAGCAACTCATGTCCTATAACAAGTGTGTTATCAGCCATTAAAGTGTTACTGAATTAGAATTAGATGGGAAGGGCAGGTAGGGGATCAAATTTTGTATGGGTAACCAATAATTTATCAAGTTAGGGTTACAAATACTCATAATACCTATACTTTTTAACTGGCTGTGAATTGGCGATGTGTCACTAAGAGTAAAGGGAGTGAGAACGGTCTCGCAAAAGGCAGGGGAAGTGGGGCGAGAGCGGGAACGGGAACGGACCCGGGTACCTACCCGGACCTAACCAGGCAATGTAGGTTGATACTTTTTACTCCGTACATATTTAGGGTTACGTGTAAAATAACCATGTTCGGCATTGATATAAATTGTTATCTCAATGATGTTCGGGAATTATTTTACCAATGCCCATGAGAAGGTATCTAAACTAGCCCACGAGATCTGGCTAGCTGCATCATAAAGCGAGCACCCACCTTTCCTGCTTCCAATAAACTCCTGCTGTGTTGTTTTAGTGCTGCACAATAAAGATGGAAATTTGAAGCATAATACTATTTATAACTCAAGAACGGCTGAACCGATTTGGCTGAATATTGGAGAGGAGGTAGCTCAGAACCAGGAGACGGAAATGGGATTATACATTAAAGTAGGGGTAGGGTAGGGGTAGGAGTAGGTGGACGGTAGGGGTAGGGTAGCTTAGGGCAGGGTAGGGGTAGGGTAGGGAAGGGTAGGGTAGTTGTTGTTGTTTCATCCTCATTGATTGCTTAATCCTCTGTAATATCCTTTCTTATTTGCTTTTTCCATTTCAATATATTTTTTTAATTTTTCTGTAACTTAGATACACTCCTTGAGACAGGACACCGTCTTTCGGGTCAGATAGAAGTTTGTAATCTAGATTATTACACAGGCTACGTTTTATTCCGGTACTATGCAAGCGGAGCCTAGAGCGAGGGGAAGCTGGATATTTATAATACGCACTACAAATATATCAGCGTCTGTTTTTTTTTTACATTGGATTGATTTACATGGACCTTCATTTGACCAAGAATTCAGCTGATGTTATTTAGTAATGCTGCAGCTAATGGCGGGTACACACTGTCGCAATGTATCATGCAATGTAACAGAATTCCCATAGTGAAATGCTCGTTTCATGTTACATTGCAGCAGTCTGTACGCGGCGTTAGATAACATGAAGTTCCAGAAGACACCTATTAGATAAAGTCTAGATAAATCTAGTCTATTAGTTGTAGGTACTTCTGGTTTTATAGTTTTATGGAAAAACCGAGGCTCGTCACAAATTAATTGTTTGTTGGCTTGTAGTGAAAAATTGGACTAAACATATATATATATATATATAATACTTTATTGCACTAAAAAAAAGGTGATGTACAAGAGGTTATAATTATTAGTTTATTAAATAATAACTAACCTCACAAGCTTCTTCAGTTGTAGGTACATCGTGATAAGCACCGGTCCTGTTTTTACAAACTTTGACATTTATACATATGACGTTCTTTGAATTTTGTCCAGATGAAACGTAAACATTTCGGTGTGCAACTGAGTGAGCTGATCAGGGGCCTGGTCAACCATCCTCACTATCTGAAAAATTATAAACTTCTAGCACCCCATTCCAATCCAAATCCTACTGTTATCTACAAAATATTGTTTTTTTAATCATGATAATGTTAATGTTTGATATTTAATAATTGATCATCACATCATAATTTTTGTCGTACAATCAAATAAAGGATGTAAGGCGTAGGACGCCCTCTGGCCAGATGGAGTGACGATGTGCGAAAGGCTGCTGGTAGATGCTGGATGCGTCGAGCTCAGGATAGGGCGCATTCGCTCTCATTAGTTGAGGCCTATTTCTAGCAGTCGACTGCTATAGCCTGATAATGATGATGAATCAAATGAATGAATTTGTTATAAATGGAGTATGACTTAATTAAATATTTATTCTGCACTGATTTGTTTCACACAATAAACACAAAATTGCTATAAATTAAAATTCACGCACATCAACCGCAGGCTATATAAATAAGGTGATACAGAATTATCGTCACTTTGTTGTTCTCGGACAAGATGAAGTGGTGGGCTCTTGTATTCTTCTTAGTGGCTGTTCTATACCCCGTTTGGGTAAGTTATTTTATTCATCTTTTTTGATAATAGGTGTATCTTTGCAACAAGGTTTCAGGGCTCGCAACACGTGGTTGCGCACCTGGATGCGGTATCGTCGATGTGGGTATTACGGCGGACAAGGTAATTGTGAGTAAGGGATTGTGCTTATGAGTCACGTCACCCGTATGCACCTGGAGAGGTGGGCCAACATGATGACTGGCTGGATCCTTACTGATGGCAAATGACACAGAGGCAAGCCAACGAAGCGCTGGCGTGACGTTTTTGACGCCTTTACCATTAATTGGCAAGAACTTGCACAAGACCAGCAAGAGTGGAGGGTGGTGAGAAGAGACTAGACACTTTCTAAAGAAATTTTGACAGTATTATATCAGAAGAAAAGTCATGATTACTCCATGACTTGTTGCCACAGCGAGCAAAAGCAGGCCGGGACAGAAAAAGTGCGGGTACGATCCAACATGCGGTTCATCACGAATATTTCAACCTGACGTATCATAAGCATGACGGAAAATTTTGGCGAATGAAAAAGCGTTACTTTGAATCTACGCTTTCTCATTGGCCAAACATTTATGTCTACGATACGAATACTCTTTCTCTTTCTCTAGTCATCGTGGTGGAGCCGCAGCAGACATTTGTTTGTCGTCTGGGTGTAGAAGTAGTCTACCATTGTGTTATGAATGTCATCATCATCATTATCGGCCTATAGCAGTCCACTGCTGGACATAGGCCTCCCCTAATAAGCGCCATTGCGCCCTGTCCTGAGCTCGACGCATCCAGCTTCTACCAGCAGCCTTTCGCAAAAAGTCACTGCATGGTTGTCATGTCGTTGGATACGTCGGCTCCAGCTCAGCATTCTCACTCTTTTTGATTTCAACAACAACTGAAGAGTAAGTAAAATCAATTGGTAATACTGGAGAAATATTTTTTAACTCTAATTGAAGCAAATAAATAAATTCATTGATTTATTGACACTGATATACCAAAAGGTATAAAGCCAAAGAATCTGAGGGCCAGACTGACAATAGCATGTCAAGTATAGCCCTATAGTAGTTCAACATCAAACGAGTCAGTCCCATCTTGTTTTGAATCAAGCAGCGAAAACTCCTCATTTATAAGGAAATCCTAAAGTGAGATTAATTCTATACATATCTGTTTGGGTATTATATATTATAAAGATATAGACACTAATTGTGGCATAGAGCAGCCTAACATCAGCACAGCTGTACCCTGCTCCCCAACCCGCATGCCCAGCTCTGGGAGTATGGGCATATCCCCCTTCTTATTAGAGAAGGCCAGCAGATAGGTACTTGATGAAGGAGAAAATGATAATTGCTATTGTTGTTTCTTTATAGACACTATTCTCTTCAACAGGGTTCTAAGGCTGAACATGGATCCCCAAAAGTTGGTGACAGTGATGAGGCTGATGATTTCATAAACCTTTACGCGAGACTCGCCTCTCCTATCCCTGAAGAGGTCAATGAATCAGAACTGGTAGAAGACCTAGCTTCAAGGCGCGCCTGCTGCGGCAAATAAGCAAATTATATAATGTAGAATCATATAGATAACGTAAAAAAATAAAAATATTTTCATTCATTTTCGAAGCTATAGTTTTTTTTGCACTAACAGCCTGTCGAGTTGCGTGTAGCCAATCATCTGGATGTACGTCACATACCACGTGACATTTCGCAAGCCTCATTGGCTACGCACGACTTGACTCGCGCGCATGTCGCTTCTATTAGCTGTTATGTGAAAAGATAATTATTTCGGATAAATTTAAAAATAATATTCTTAATCTTATCAATATTAAATTAATAAATACTTCATTTTTTCTCATTTTAAGATTGGCCCTCATTTAAAATACATAATATATTAATTAAAAATTGATTATTTGCTCATAATAACAGTTACAAAAATAACCATACTATCTTCTCATGCAAGCAATGTTCCACAAAATGTAATAAAAATACTGCTAAGCCTATAATCTATTAAATAATTCAGTAAAATCCGAAGTAACACCAATTTTATTTATAAAATGTATGTCTAAAAGGTCGTTCCTTCCATTAAAAGTTTGGAAACGGTTTCAAATGTTTTACCCAAAAAAGGTTCGAGCTAAATTATGGTTTATTTTGGGCTGAAGTGTAAAATGTAAGCATTTATTTTATATATTTTTTAATAAAGTGTGAGTGCTTATTATTATATCATTATTTTTATTATATTAACATGTACTTTCGTCGTTATTTCACCTATTTGCACTAAACGGTATTCTTATACTTTTACTGTCAGAACTGCCAAGGTTTAATCCTTGGAACTCTCTACCATCATCATCATCATCATCAGCCTATAGCAGTCCACTGCTGGACATAGGCCTCCCCTAATGAGCGCCATTGCGCCCTGTCTTGAGCTCGACGCATCCAACTTCTACCAGCAGCCTTTCGCAGATCGTCACTCCACCTCGCCGGAGGGCGTCCTACGCTACGTTTGCCGAGCCGCGGTCTTTACTCAAGAACTCGTTTACCCCAACGGTTATCGGTTCTTACCCACTGCCACTTTACCTTGCTAATTCTCTGAGCTATGTCGACAACTTTAGTTCTATGTCAGAGTCAACGAGACTATTCGTTGCGGATTCTATCCTTCAGAGAAATTCCTTCATGGCTCGTTCCATAGCTCGCTGAGCGACTTTAAACTGGTGGACTAGCCGTACTGTGAGTGTGCACGTTTCGGCTCCGTATGTCATGATCTCTCTACCGACCTCAGTTATTCCTTTCCTGACTATAATCTGGGACTCTTATAAGTCTAAAGTGATTAGGTGTATTCTAGACCTTCGTGCTCATCCTAGACCACAACGATACTAACATCAGGTGAGTTCGTAGTCAAACGAAGGTCAATCCAATGTATAAAAAAAACAGTCGTAACTGCCACTCTACGACGCAGTGGTCAAAGGCCCGCCTGAAACGCTGAAGTTTGCGGGTTCAATTCCCGCTACGAGACAAATGTTTGTATGCTCCTCCAAATATTTGCCTCTGGTCTGGGTCATATATGTTTTCTATGGCTTATAAATTATGTATTTTATTTATTTATTTTAGGAACAAAAATAGTAACACTTAAATATACCAGCTCCGTTGTCTACGAATTAACTGTATACAGTAAAAGGTATGAAAATGTTTAAATTAATTAAAGGCTAGGTTATATAAGTATTTTTCACAGAAAAGATAGGTACTTACTTAATTTAGTTTAGTTTGGTTACATAACATAATAATACTAATTATGAACCGAATATACAATACGTATGTATTTTACAAAAAAAATATCACTACAGTTTTCTTCTTCTTCTTCGTATGAGCTATAGGGCTTGCAAATATTCGAAAATATTCATATTCGAATATTCGATTTTTTTTCGGGTACTATTCGAATTATTCGAATATTATTCGAATAATAGAAAAACACTATGATTTAATTAAAATCACATCTTAATTTGTTATTTTGAGTGTTATTTTCATGAAGAAGTTTAAAATATCAACTTATTTTATTCTTAAACGTGTTTATTCCATGAACTAATTTTAAAAAAAATACAAAAAGGTATGTCACCGTAACGAGACATTGGTGATTTACACGCACAATCAACCACAAATTAAAATTTTCTTCTTCGTATGAGCTAGTAGCCAACTCTAGTGTCGGAGATTTTAGGCCACCCGAAGGCCTCAGACATGGCTTAATGACTGAAAAGCCGGGACCAACATCTTAACGTGCCTTCCGAAGCACGGAAGTGGTCAAATCTAAATGTCACTAAACAGTCATCCATCCAAGTAATGATCACGCGGAGAGTTGCTTAACCAAGGTGATCTCTTAAGTACACCGAAGTAAACCACGCCAAGGACGGACGGACGGACAAAGCAGCACCAAAGGGTTCGTTTGACTGGCTCGGTAATGTCACTCTTAATACAGTCTTATAAATCTAGATTGGTTGTTATTTTAACAAAATCATGAAAATAAACATTCACGTTAACGACAGAGATGAATGGACAGAACAGTCTCGTCAACTACGCGAATGCACTACGCGACACTTCCGAGTGTATCCGAACCCGATAAAAGTTATTGGGTTTGGATCGGATTGTTCGACATGTTGTTTACCCAAACGACGACGTAAACTTGTATAGTCTTGTATGGATATATCGCGCGAACTCTTAAGTGGAATTTCATGCACATCTGAGTTCCGATTTCGGTGTTATTAATTTAAATCGAATATTCGAATATTGAAATATCAGTATTCGAATATTCGAACAAAAATAATATTCGAATTATTCGAATATTCAAATATTCGAATGCAAGCCCTAATGAGCTAGTGACCAACTCTGTTGTCGGAGTTTTTAGGCCGCCCGAAGGCCTCCGACATGGCTTGACGACAGAAAAGCCGGGACCAACATCTTAACGTGCCTTCCGAAGCACGGAAGCGCTCAAATCACTAAACGGTCACCCATCCTAGTAATGACCGGGCGGAGTGTTGCTTAGCCAAGGTGATCTGCTAAGAACACCGAGGTTAACCACGCCACGAGCACTTACCGAGGTTAACCACGCCACGAGCACTTACCGAGGTTAACCACGCCACGAGCACTTACCGAGGTTAACCACGCCACGAGCGCTTACCGAGGTTAACCACGCCACAAGCGCTTACCGAGATTAACCACTCCACGAGCGCTTACCGAGGTTAACCACGTCACGAGCGCTTGTCGAGGTTAACCACGTCACGAGCGCTTGCCGAGGTTAACCACGCCACGAGCGCTTACCGAGGTTAACCACGCCACGAGCGCTTACCGAGGTTAACCACGCCACAAGCGCTTTTACAGTCATATTATAAAACAAAGTCTGTCCCAATATTTGCTTAGATCTTTAAAACAACGCAACGGATTTTGATGCGGTTTTTTTATAGATAGAGTGATTCAAGAGGAAGGTTTAGAGATAGATGTATAATTTGCACCCGTGCAAAGCCGGGGTGGGCTATGCACGGGTGCAAATTATACAACACTTGTTGTATAAATGTGAGATGGTTCCCATAATACAAGCTTTGATAATTTTGGGGCCACTTGATACTATGTGATAGAGTCCAGCATTATCATTATTATTTTTGTTCTAATGATTTTGCCCTTTGGAAGTACGTTGATTTTTAGGGCTCCGTACCCAAAGGGTATAAACAGAAACCTCTGAAGACATCACTGTCTGTCTGTCCGTCTGTCTGTCAGGCATGTATCTCATTTATTTATTTTATTTTCTTCGGAAAACAAACAGTGTTCTTAGTCTAAATAAACATCAGATGTAAACAACTAATCACCATTGACATGTTTTCACATATAGACGTCTATAGACAAGCTTAACTGTTTAGAAGTAAATATGACATATATAATTCACGGGGAGAGAGGAAAGGTACACTGACGGATCTTGGAGGGACACATAATTGCACCTTGGAGAGAAGGAACCGTGAACATCATCA
Source organism: Horisme vitalbata (assembly GCA_951804965.1). Lineage (NCBI taxonomy): Eukaryota > Metazoa > Arthropoda > Insecta > Lepidoptera > Geometridae > Horisme > Horisme vitalbata. Next base: position 4,971,410 of record OX638093.1, read on the forward strand.
TCTTGGATCATGAACCGTGTAGCTAGACAAATAATTTTTTTACAGATTATGGTTTTCTGTTACCGCTATAACAACAAATACTAAAAACAAATTAATATAAATATTTAAGGGGGGCGCCACACGTGATTTTTTTGCCGGCATATAACGGCAACAGGTAGACGCTTGAAATATTCACTTAATACTTAATTGTATATTCAATTTATAAATAAATAATTAAATTAAAATAAAATAAATTAAGTGGACTCCCATACATGGAGCGGAATGTATGGTACGGTACGCAATATACATATATAAAATGAATATAACACGTTACATAGGTACGGAACCCTTCGTGCGGGAGTCTGACTCGCTCTTGGCCGGTTTTTTATTATTAATTAGTACATGTAATTGTTTACGCCGATAAACTAATAGTTCATGTTAAATTTCATGGCAAATTTACATAAAGTATAAAAGCAAAAAATATTTTGTTTAATTCAGATTTCAATATGAAGTGGTTCATTTTGTTTTTTGTAGTAGCGGTTTTGAGCCCTGTTTTGGTAAGTTTCAATAATATTATTATTCTACTTTATTTGGTTGTTAACTTGTTAAAAATACATTTTTTCTTGACGGCCTCTATGGCGCAGTGGACGCAGACGGTTGCAGGTTTGATTCCCGCTGCGGGGTATGCATTATTTGTGAAATGAAATGTATTTATTATAGAAACTGTGTACAAAAAGATGGTGTTCTGTGTATGATACATAGAGTTTTATGCGCGGATACTAATTTATAAAATATTATAATATTATCTGCTAAGTGTGTAACAGGCTTATTCTTACATTCATGTAGCATTAGTATGTATTATTAGTATTTAATATGTATGTTAGTCCCTAAGGTATATATTTATATGGGCCGTAGGATAAGTAAAACACCATCTGTATTTATTCTATTGTAGCCTGAAATAAAGTTTACATTATTATATTATATTATATATTATTATATTATATTAGATACTTCATTATCACAGCAATATTACAATTTTGTAGGTTTGTTTGTACCTTTCGTGTGTGTGTGAGTATGTTTGTCTGTCTGTCTGTCACCAGGCAAACAAATGAACCGTGATAGCTAGACAGTTGAAATTTTTCAGAAGATGTATTTCTGTAGCCGCTATATCAAAAAATACTAAAAACAGACTAAAATTTAAATGGGGCTCCCTTACAACGGACTCGCACTTGGCCGGTATTTATATGGGTTACACAAAAGCTTAACTGAGGGCAAAAACTAGTTACTTATACAATGTGTCCCCAGCTTGTGGATATAGACGAACACTACACGTTTATTAGGGTATTTTTGACCAATATGCAAAGTATTAAAACAATCGGTCAAGTATTTACCGAGAAAACAATGGTTTTAAAATTGTTAAAATAATTGATTAATGTGACGCAGCCATAATATTTAAATGTTTTATTGATGAAAAGCATGCATTTCATACTCAAACAGGCATCTCTTGTCATCTTATTCGTGTCAATAATGCATGTATGCTATTTTTTTTTTATTATATGGAATTTAATTTGTTAGAATATTTTGATTTTTGTTTTTACTTCTAATTCAAACGAAAACTGTTTCACAGCATTTGTGAGAAGTAGTTTTACGAGGGTGTTCATTCTTTGTCCACAGGCTGGGGTCACGATGTTTAAGTTAAATAATTATTAGTAATTTTCTTAACAGGGTCGCAGGCAACCAGACCGCGATGACTTCGTCGAAGATACGATGGTTGGCAATGAAATTTTTGAGACAACAGCGCCATCTGGTGACTCTGACGATGCGCAAACACTGGCGATGGCGCAACTAGCTTTTCGTAGATGCCCTGATTGCTGGCGTTCATTTATTAAGTTTCTTGGACAAGGCTAAGCATGGCAAATTTTTTGTTAGTCTTCAAAATTACGACTCTGGTGGGATTTGGATGGGAAGGTCACGGATGTCGCGTTGGATGGGATTAAAATCTCGCCAGAATGTAATGTTTTGGAATAAAATAAAATCTAAGAATTAGTTGTAGCTTAGATTTATAAAAATGCCTGAAATGCTTATAACAGTTATACTAGCGGGAGCTAGAAAATTGACTATGTCTGAAAAATGGGAATTTTTAATAATTTTTTAGTTTATTAAAAAATCCCATTTTTCAGACATAGTCAATTTTGTGCCTGTCACCAAGCTGTATCTCATGAACTGTTACAGCAGTTAACTACCGTTAGAGAGTTAAAATTTTCACAGATAATATAATTTCTGTTGCCGCTATAAATAACATATCAGAATAAAATATATTCATTATATCAGAATAATATATAGTTAACTACTGTTAGAGAGTTGAAATTTTCACAGATAATATATTTCTGTTGCCGCTATAATAACACATCAGACTAAAATATATTTTTAAGATTGGCCCGTACTTTACAACACAAATAAAATATTCATTAAATTAAAGATTGTTTATTTGCGCATAATAAAAGTTACCTAAATAAGCTCATAATCTATTAAATAATTCAGTAAAATTCGAAGTAACATCAATTTTATTTAGAAAAAGATGTCTTTAAGGTCCTTCCATTAAAGTCTTTAAGGCGACGATACACGTTAAACCTTCCTCTCGCACGCACTATTCAACATTGTTGAAGATATAACATCACTGAATGTATGCAAAACAGCAAACCTTCACGGCCGAGAAAATTACTATAAAGGTTGAGACAAAATATCATGATGAACCCAACACGTTTTCCTAGCAAAATTGGCACCAAAATTGATCACATTGGTACAAGTTTTTTGCGAAGAAAAGGTGATAGAATCAAAATGACATTATTGCTGAACCTTTGTATTGTTATTTTCTAAGCCGTGAAGGTTTGCTATTTGCATAACTACATTCAGTGTTTATAAATCTTCAAAAATGTTCAATAGTGCGAGCGAGAGGGAGGTTTGACATGTATTCGCCTTAAACTAACTCATTAAATAACTTGCCGGAATTTACACATTGCCTAGGCAGGATGAGTTCAATCATTGAAGAAAATAAAGACACTAATGCTATTTATTTGTTAGGAGATTTTAATGCTCATCGTAATGAACTTTTCTATAACGAACTACAAGAATTTTGTGAGAAACAAAGCTGGTTATGTGCTGATAATATTATATTGGGGGTTGACTCTAATACTTTTACATTTATCAGTGAGGCTCATGGTTCAGTGGAGGCAGATGCTGCGAAGGATACCATTAATCGTGTATGGGTAGAGCACGGTGTGCAATGGTCTAACCATTTCTCATTGTTTATTGAAAGTGATGTAGGTGGCATCATATCACGAGTAGAACAGAACAGAACATCATATCACAAGTAGAAGTGAACCGGACACCATTGCCCAACAAAGTTATTTGGGGAGAGCGTAAACCTAGTCAATGTGAGAATTTTCAGCGGATGTGTCATGATAAACTCAGAGAAATCAATTTTCCTACAGAGTTCTCAAATTGCTGTGATGGATTTTGTGATAATGTAGGGCATACAATATATTTAGATGATATGTACTTGATTATTGTGCTTGTCCTTTCGGAGGCTGCAGCCTTTTTGATCGAGGTCATATACGAAAAAGACGTGGGTACATCTTGGGATGGAATAAATATGTAGCATCGTCCCAAGAAACAGCTAAAATGAAGCCAAGATAAATAAGATCAGATTATAATGGATATTCTTGCTTCTCATCATAACGCAAAAGACTTTAAGCTATTTTAGAAGAAAACAAACAAAATGAATGTTAAGTCTGGCCTTCCTATGAGTGTAAGTGGTTTCAGTGATCCTGAGATGATAGCGTTTTTTCAAATGCCCACCCACGTTAGATTCTACTTGTAGAAATGCCAGAGCTGAGCTCTCTACGGAAAGTACGATCCTGTGCCCTAAGTAAGCTGTCAGGTACTATGTATAGTATTATAGCTTCCTGTATCTGTCCAAAGCATTTGATACCGTTGTGTATAAAAAAAGGCTTTGAGGCAAGCTGGAGGCGGTAGGTGTACCGGCGGAAGTCATCTCTATTCTAGAGTACTGGTCCCAATGCCAGAAAAACCAGGTGAGATTGACAGTTACATTATCCGATGCGTATGGCTAGGAGTGTGGTGTGCAGCTGGGTAGTATAACATCCCCTGTGTTGTTAAATCTATATGTAAATGAGCTCGTCGTTGAACTTACCAGCACCCATACGGGTTGTTTTATAGATGGTGAATCCATCAATAATATTAGTTACGCAGATGACCTGGTGCTACTGGGGCCGACGGTGGGCTCTAAACGTAGCTTACGTCTTTCAATATGTGAGGCATACGCGATGGGACATGGACTAAAATTTAACACTAAAAAGAGCAAAGTTCTTATCTTCAAGAATGGGAGAGTGGCACCTCTGCACCTCTGCAGATAACAATGTAAAATATTTGGGACATATTGTAAACGAGGAGCTAAAAAAAGACGATGATATTGAAAGGGAACGCTGAGCAAATTCTTATACGTAGGTTCACTCGCTGCACGAAGGAAGTTAAAGTTTCACTTTTCAAGGCTTACCTACTGCCAGTCTTTTTACTGGAGCAGCCTATGGATAAACCACACCCGACGGACAGCCTGTAGCCTATACCCTGCGAGTTCAATAAAACAATATTTTAAGGATGATGATGCAGCTGCCTTGTTTTTTCAGTGCCTCTGGGATGTTTGCGGAGGCGCGTACGGATAGCTATCATGTAGTCATTCCAAAGAAATTCACTTCCCTACTTCAGCGTATGCGAGGATAGATAGATAAACTCTTTATTTGGCACACATTAACACAAATATTAAATTAACACAAGAGTAACAGCACAAGCAAGATAGGTATAGGAACAAAGTAACAAGATTTAAAACAGAAAACAACACAAATAGGAGGTTTGGGTAGACAAGCGGAAAGTGGTAAGTAGCCTCAACACTGATAGGTAAACAAACCCGTCCGCGTGCCTACCCATCCCTAAAATCCTGATACTGTGGAGCTGATTTTATCTGTGCTAAGCGTGGGCCAAATTAGGTCTCCTCTCAGCTTAATGCTGCTCCGCGAGCGAAGTAGCGCTGGTTTTCAGAGGAAACCAGAGGTAGCGAGGAGCGACAACAGCATCCAACAGAGGATTGTGTCCCGTAATGTCTTTCCCATTCAATATAAATGGATGAAAGTTATCATGGGCTCTATGAATGAACTTCATTTTATCATTTATGTGTTTTTATGTTAGATTTTATTGTTAGATGTGTACTTTTAATTATTTAGATTAATTTAAGCATCATATGCATTTTATGTGAAATAAATAAATTAATAATAATAACTAAAAATTTGAAAACGGATTCAAATGTTTTAACCAAAAAAAGTTTCGAGCTAAAATATGGTTTATTTTGGGCTGAAATTTAAAAATGTAAGCATTTAAATACTTAAGTGAAGCTTATCACAAAACATTAGTGAAACCACATCTAAATCGGATAAGCCGTTTCTGAGATTAGCGTGCACAAACGCACAGACAAACAGATAAACAGACAAAAATTCTAACAATCATTGTTTTGGGTCCTATTTGCGTTGGTGAAGGTCCCAATAATATTTTTCTCATATATTTTCCATGTACAGATAGCGATCCGTTACATTTTTTATTATATGTATAGATAAATAGATAGATATCTTTTAATAAAGTGTGAGTGCTTGTTATTATTGTATTATTATTTTTATAGTCGATATACCAGCTATTCGCACTAAACGTGTTTCTTATTATTTTACTATACGAACTGCCAAGGAAGGATAGGAACTCTGTTCCTCTGTTTTTCCTTTCCTGATAACTATAAGTCATATGTAATATATACATAAATAGGTGTATTCTAGACCTTTGTGCTCCATCTTAGACTACATTGTTACTTAACATCAAGTGAATTCGTGGTCAAACGAATCCATCAATGTAAAAAAAATCGGTTGTAACTGCTCTCTGCGGCGCAGTGGATGAAGGCCCAGCCTGAAACGCAGAAGGTTGCGGGTTTCCGCTAAGAGACAAATATTTGTATGCGCTGAAAATATTTGCCTCTGGTCTGGGTGTTTTTTATGGCTAATATAATATGATGTTTCCCATAATAGCTTTGCTTATTTACAACTTAATACTGTGAGATAGTCCAGCATTATTATTATTAATATTTTTATTCTGATAACTTTTCCCCTTGGAAGTACGTCGATTTTTAGGGTTCCATACGTAAAGGGTAAAAGCGGAAACCCTATTACTAAGACTTCGCTGTCCATATGTTTGTCTTCAGACTGTATTTCATGAACCGTGATAGCTAGACAGTTGAAATTTTCACAGATGATGTCTTTTGGTGCCGTTATAACAACAAATACAAAAAACAGAATAAAATTAATATTGCTGGCTCCCATAGCACAAATTTTTAGCGAGACAGTTGACATTTTCACAGGTTATGTAATTCTATATTATATATATATATATATATATATATGTTCTATAACAACAAATACTAAAAACAGAATAAATTAAATATTTAAGGGGGCTCCCTTACAACAAAAATTTTTTTTTTGCCGTTTTTTGCTTAGTATTAATAACGGCAACAGGTAGACGCTTGAATATTTCAAGCGTCATCACAGAATATTTAGTTGTATATTCACTTCAAAAATTAATAACTTATTAAAAAAACTACTTAAGGGGGGCTCCGATACATCTTTAGATAACTAGCTTCCGCCCGCGGCTTTGCTGACATAGTAACGAGATATAAAGTAACCTATGTGTTAATCCAGGTCACAAACTGCGTATTATTCAAGTTTCATCCAAATCCGTTCAGTAGTTTTTGCGTGAACGAGTAACAAACATACATCCATACTCACAAACTTTGGCATTTATAGGTAATGCTTTGGCTTGCGGCTTTGCTTGAGTAATACTCGGATAAATGTAGCTTATCTGTTAATACAGGTCACAAACTATGTGTATTCCAAGTTTCATCCAAATCCGGTCTGTAGTTTTTGCGTGAAAGAGTAACAAATTTCATCCATTCATCTATCCATACATCCATATTCACAAACTTTCACATTCATAATATTATTAGTAAAGTAATTAGTATACTAGTATGAGTATATTAGTATTAGTATTAGTTTATTAGTATGGTACATCCATACTCACAAACTTTCACACTTAGTAGAATAGGATGGTACGGAACCCTTTGTGCGCAAGTCCGACTCGCTCTTGGCCGGTTTTTTATTATTAATTAGTACATGTAATTGTTTACGCCGATAAACTAATAGTTCATGTTAAAGGAGAATGCCGTCTGATATATGGCGCTCGGTACCAAGACTAAAGTGATTGCGTCAAAACGAAACCTAATTTTTTTGAAAGATATTATACTGTTATTCATGGAATACTAAGTCTTTTTTTAAAATAAACGTAAACCAATTGTTTTTATTTGATATTAGTTTTAGAGTTTGTTTTTAAAAAATGCTTTCCCGACACCCTGTGTGTTCAGTTTTGTCTACATAATTATAAGTATTACACTATAAATATTTAAATATGATACTTTACATATAAGAAAAGGTTTATATACCTCACACAGATAGGTAAAAGGGCGTTTTAACTTCTACTTCGTAGGTAGGACATGACATACATTACTACTGTGTTCTACTTTATATTATTTTCAAAGAATGATAGTGACGAGAAAGTCGATAGGCATTTACATAATTATAATAGGTACTTACTGGTTAAGGTGAAATCCAAGCTAAGATCCAAGATCTCAACACATTCATCACAACCACGAAAAGGCCATGGATGCCTCTTCTAAACTATGCTGGTTTCGCGTCACCGGTTATTAGCAAACAGTTGATGCAACGATTGGTTATCGTACATTATTGTAATGATGCCTAATAAAATATCTATTTACAGAATAAACACTGCTACACAACGCCACAGAACACTCTAGCGAGAGCATATTAAATACATAATATCCTATCTTTATAGTTTAGTAGTACCACAAAAAGTTTCTGATCCAACCTCTTTGATTAAACAAAGTGAAATAATCTCCAATGTTTTCAGTAAATTCTAGTGTTTAAAATTAAAAGTGAGGGTGGTTGCAATGTCATGGCGCCGTGCGCCGGAAACCAAATAAACGAAATAATTTTTTAGGTGATTATTAATCGAGTCGGTGTGTAAGACTAAATAAAATGTTAATGTTATTTATAAAATAAAGGCAATTTTATGGGATACGTTTGGTTTTGACGCAATTGGTACGGGTTATCGGCATTCTCCTTTCATGGTAAATTTACATAAAGTATAAAAGCAAAAAATATTTTGTTTAATTCAGATTTCAATATGAAGTGGTTCATTTGGTTTTTTGTAGTAACGGTTTTGAGCCCTGTTTTGGTGAGTTTCAATAATATTATTATTCCACTTAATTTGATTTTTAACTTGTTATAAAAAAATGTTTCTTGACGGACTTCGCGTTGGGCGAGGTCCCCGCAGACGCAGTAGGTTGCGGGTTTGATTCCCGCCGTGGGACAAATGTATGCATTACTAACTTCCACCCGCGGCTTCGCTCACGTGGCATCCGGATAAAAAATAGCTTATATGTTAATCCAGGTCATTAACTATGTATATTCCAAGTTTCATTCAAATTCGTTCAGCAGTTTTTGCGTGAAAAAATTACAAACATACATCCATACTCACAAACTTTTGCATTTACATATTACTAGCTTCCGCGAGCGGCTTCGCTCGCGTGGTAGCGGGATAAAAAGTAGCCTATATGTTAATCCAGGTCACAAACTATGTAAATTCCAAGTTTCATCCAAATCCGTTCAGTAGTTTTTGCGTGAAAGAGTAACAAATTTTCATCCATTCATTCATACATCCATACATACTCACAAACTTTCGCATTAATCATATTATAAAACGAAGTAAGATAAACTAGGATAAATTTGCAGATATTTGTTTCAGGTTTGGGTGTTTTCCATGTTGGTATCATATTCATGTATTTACAAAAAAGTATATTAGTATACTTATATCCGTCATATGGTTCCCACAAGCGCTGCTTAGTTTGGGGCTAAATGATTCAGTGTGATAGTGTCCAGCATTTACTATTCGTTTATTTATATAAATGATACCGTATCGGATCATAGATGCTGTTGATCTTTCCACAGTGGCACCACTGAACGCTGTAGTTACTTCCATGCTTCTGCAGCACAAGCTGAGTGGCAACCTTTTTGTGTCATATTATATCTTGTGACTCAAATAAATGTTTATTTACTTTACTTTACGTTTATACAACTTACAGCTGATTCCTATTATTTAAAAGTTATCATATTATACGTGACTATGAAAGATCTTGGTGTCACATTTGACCCAAAATTAAACTTCCATGAACACATCGCTACTGTGGCGAAGCAATCATTCCAGCGGCTAGTTTTTGTGTTATGAAATTCACATGATTTTAGGAATGAGCACGTGATTCGACTTCTATACACTGCCCTAGTTCGCAGTAAGCTGGAAGCGGGTGCGTGTGTATGGAGTCCCCACGAGAGTACGTATAAGCTCATACTTGAGAAGGTACAAAAAGCATTCCTCAGGTACCTCTATAAACATAAGTTAGGCTATTATCCATTTATGTACCCAACCAAATTTTTGCAAGGCTGCCTTAACTTTAATTCACTGGAAACCAGACGAGCGAATGACCAGATTATCACAGTCTGCAAGATTTTCCGCGGGATGATTGATGCTCCTGACCTCCATAATGAGCTGGCTCGATTCTTTGCTCCCAACAACTATAGTCGGATAAGGAAGCATAGATTCTTTGCTGTGCCTTCGAGTCGCACCGTCGCACGCGTGAACTCGCCCCTGCCCCGCACCCTCGCTTCACTCAACGCCCTTCTGATGGCCAACCCGGACTGTGATTTGTTTGAGGATGCATGGAAGAAGATTTTAATTGTATGTCTGAAGTTCTGTGAGGATGTTTGAGTAAGTGTGTTTTGGCTTTATTAATAAATTTAATACTTTAATTTAAATATTTGTGATTGTTCTATCTAATTCTGTACTTATTTATAATTTTGTTTAAAAAAAAAAAAAAAAAACAAAAAGAAAAAAAAGTTGTGTAATTGGACATACTATTAGTTATAATTCTTTGTTGACTAACTTTGGAATATGTCTTTTCTAATGTGTATCTTTAATTACTGTAATTGGTTTGTCACCGTTGTAGTTAAAGTAAAAAATAAATAATAAATAAGTAATCATAAAATGAGATTAATTTATAATGGGTACTGGATCACTTAAAATAAGGAAATTAAAACCTTTCTACTAATCTCATACTAATGTATGGGAGTGTTTAATGTCATTGGGATACTCGTTTGATTTTCAAAAAGTTATTGTTGTCATTTTACTGATTAGGTAACGTACTTTCGATGTCAGTTTAATATTTTTTTATATCTGTAATAGTTACGGAATAATTGCCTGGTCAGACTTAACGCTTACACTCTGTAAAGTCTGTTTTCCTAGAATAATTAAAACAAACTCTTCATATGGGTAACACGTGAGTGGAGCCGCAGCCTAGTAAATTATATCAGTTTAATAGTTCTTTGCAATTTCCTTAACAGGGTTGGTTGCACCCAAGCGGTGATGGCTCCGTTGAAGATACGATGGTTGGCAGTGAAATTGATGAGAAAACAGCGCCCCCTAGTGACTCCGATGCGCTAACACTGGCGATGGCCCAGCCTTCTCTAAATAATAATAACAGAATAAAATAAATATTTAAGGGTAATGCTCCCATACAACAAACGTGATTTTTATTTTGTCGATTTTGGTAGACTCTTGAAATATTCTCAGAATATTTAGTTGTATAATCACTTCTTCTTCGTCTTCCTGCCCCTCTTCCCATATCATTTGGGGTCGGGCCTCCTAGTACTTCGGCGCCAGGATGCTCTGTCTATCAAGGAAAATGACGTAGTTTGCAGAACGTCGGCATATTAAAAAGTCTATGACCTGGGTTTGTTGGAGTTGTATAATCACTTCGAAAACAAATAATTAAATTAAAATTAAATTAGGAGGGGCTGCCATTATTACCCCGGGCGCGAGTCCTTATTGTCGGCCCAAAGTTTCAAAATTTTATGAAGTTACTAGCGGATTTTTTTTTTCTTATACTTGAAGATGGAACAAGCGTATGGTAACCATTACCTATCACGTTTTTCCGGAACGTGCTCTACGATGAAACGCCCTTCGTCCATCAACTTGTTGTTGTTGTTTATTTGTTAACTTATTATCTTAATGCTAGCTGATAACCAATATTTTGAGTTTTTCCGGTAGGTATATAAACAAAGATTTTTTTTGGCATTCCAACTCTGGAACATTCAAGGCCGTGTAAAAAACAGGATTTTTCTAAGATCAAACCAGCAACACTTAGCGATTGGCCCTGAGCTTGGTTGTTAGTCATGGCGAAAGCCAGACGTACTGGAAACTTTTTGAAGATTCTTGGAATACGGGAAAAAATTGTATGTCGAAAAATCGAGTTCATAAATCGACCGAATGTGTCTAACGCATTGTTTTAGTAGTCTAAAACAATTTTCGCATTAATTGCCTTTCTGCGATTGAATGGTTTAAAAGTATAACAGAAATAAGTAGGTAGAAACAATTTTGTATATATCTAATAGATTTATTTTTTTATTAAATAGTGTTGGTTGTGTAATTATCAGAGGTCGAAGTATATAGACTGATTTAGTGTCAATGGTCACTTTTTCGTGCAATAACGAATTCAATGACCGATTCCTTGGTTATTACTTTATTTTTGATAAAATTAATACAGGGTTTTTGGGTACGCTAATACTTATAATTTATCAATTAATTTCGCAATTAATGTTTTATGTTTAATTTCATGGCAAATTAACTATTTTATGTATAAAAGCAAAAACACCTATTTTTTGTTCGATATTTTGATATGAAGTGGATCATTTTGGTATTTGCAGTGGCACTTTCCAGCCCTGTTTTGGTAAGTTCCACTAAAAAAAAATTTCATACCACACCGGCCTACATCAGTCCACAGCTGGACAAAGGCCTTTCTTAATAAATGGGGATGTACCCATAATCCGCACGCTGGGCACAGGTTCTTGCACTGCCAACGCCGCCGCCCGTCGGTGGTTCAGGAATCTGGAAGCTTTGCTGGTGTTAGGCAGTGCTATGCCACAATCAGCCAGAGCTCCGTTTGTTAATTTGCATGTTTATTCCGAAGATGGAGTTTGGAATTCCATACACTCCATATCATTAAATCCAGCCAAGAACAATTTTATACCATTGTATAAAAATTTTCGTGAATGTTCATGTATGTGGCAGCAGTGGCTGAGCAAAAGCCTCCCCATTCCCATTCCCCCCAGATCACGATCCCGAGCTACTTCCCAATGATTAGAAATGTATCTAGTTCATCTTTGTTTCCGTCTTCACATCACATCACCTTCATATTGCCTTCTCGTTGGATCGGGGCACCATGAGGTGGTAGCGTTTGACCAGCCCAATCCCACTATAGTTTAGTAGCTTTTAGAACGAAGAGTATGATTTGGGTTTTTGAGCGTAATTCAATAGACTCTGTCCGGTCGCCAGTCTTCCAGGAAGCTACGCTCCATCGGACGTTAGTTAACTTTGAGTTTGGCCTTTTGAATGTTAGAGACCAGCGCTCGTGTAGTACTTGAACAAAAATGAGATAGTTATTTAGAGAAATAGAATATAGAAATAGATTTTAGACAACCCAAAAGTACCCATAGACCACGGTGAACAAATCCTGTGCTAAATATACTCAGAAAAGCCTATCAGTAAATTTCAGGACAACACGATAACTCATTTTGATAAAGAAACCTCTCAAATTTATCGCCGTACTTTAAAGATTCGTTTCAAAAAGAAGTACCCTAGATCAAGATTCTTTTGTCGATCCTGTACTCTGTTACCAATTACCCTGTTAGGTACTAGTTTTCCCTGCGGCTCCGTTCACATGGTCAGCAACAAAATTCGAATGAAAAGTGTGTTAAAAGACTCATTAAAAAATAGGGTCAATTTCAATATCTTCCCTACAGTTAAGCCGTTACGATAAGACTATGACTATTGGAAAAAAATACACACCTCACTTACCCAAAAACTCTCGAAAACATCACGATTTTGTCACGATCACTGTATATCTTTTGATATTATCGGTACGCAAATCTATACCTACCATTCAAGATGGGGAGTCCAAACATTACATTTAATATATGTAAATTTTTGCAACTAGGTTTTAAGAACCCCACGTGACTGGAAACAAGCCCATCGCCACTTATTTGAACACTAATCTATCACATGCCTCCAAATTTTAGTTCTAGAGCGTGCCGGTTTCCTCATGCTGTTTAGTCGTTTAGATAACGTGAAATAAATTGGAAAGCCTTTTGAATTAATAATATTATATAAGTTGGATTAATAGCTAAAGACCGTAGCATTGCACACGTTAAAAGTTACTTTGCTATCCCTCGGGAGCAGAATTTTCCTGGATGAAATATTACTTCCTTTATTCTATACTGTACCCTTGACAAAGTATGTGAAATTTGATGATGATCCTTAGGGCCTGACCTGAAATATTGTAAGCGTAAACGGAAAATTTTGGCCACTGGCAAAGCGTTATTTACAATCTATGATTTTTTATTGGATAAAATTTCACGATACCTTTAAGATACGATATAATCGTATTCCCTACGATTGAGTAATTATGGTGTGAAAGCGTTACGAACATAAAAACGAACAAATTGTCCTTCGCATTAATAATAAGTTAGGATTAAAATAAAAATGATTAATCGCAATTTTCATGACAGGGTCGCTACAGGCGTCCAGGCCGCGATAACTTCGAAGATCTCACGGTGCCTAAAAGTCGCCCTTATGAAAAGACATCACCCCCTGACACCAACACGCAGATGTTGGGACTGATAGCAAAACTGGCTAGATGCCCTGACTGCTGGATTGGCTTGTTTGGCTAAACATTAGCTGCAACTTAGACGCAAAAATTTACCAGTCATGCATTAAAAAAGTTGTTTTATTTCATACTAGCTGACCCGACAGATATTGCTTTCCTTTGATTTCAAACAAAAAAGGTTTGGAACCAAAAACATCTATTATCATCATCATCATCAGCCTATAGCAGTCAATTGCTGGACTTAGGCCTTCCTTAATGAATGGGAGCCATTGCGTCTGTCTTGGGGCCTGATTCTGACGATTTGATATATTTGATTCTATTAGATATATATCGCAAGAACAGTCAAATTTCATACAGTTTTGACAGTTTCCGCGATATATATCTAATATAATCAAATATATCGAATTGTTAGAATCAGGCACCAGAGCTGGACGCATCCTCAACCTCAACAAAATTACTCAGTTATTACCATATTTTCAAATTTTCTGGGCATTTTTTCACATAATAGGGATCACGGCTGAGTAATAAAATAGTAATCCTAATTAGTCCGTCAGATAGATCAACAAAAAATATTGGAGACTTATTTTTTATTAATCAAATAAATAAAAATTTACGTAGATAAAGAGCGTCAAAGTTGGGGAGTGGGGGCTCGTGACGTCACGGCTAGGTAAAACGTGCTACTACTACTACTGTACTAAGCCGTGACGTCACGCGGACCTTCAACGCACTATATCTTGGTATTTTTTTTTAATTGACTAATGAAAAAATACGTGTCCAAAATTTTTTGATAATTTAAATTACGGAACAATTAGAATTTTTCAGTCGTCATTCTTATTATTATTATATATTATTTATTATATATTAACAATTATCAACCTTATTCGGACTATAACAAATATTTTAAAATATTATAGGGCATAATTAGCCAAAACGATCCACCGTGCCGGATTCACGTTCACCTCATGATGCTTTCGTTCATCGATTTGAGCACGTAATTTGTTGAAAAAAATGTCTCATATATTACAACTTTCGTAACAGGGCCGGTACATGCGTCTAGGCCATGACAGCTTCTTCGAAGATCTGACGCTGGCTAACAGCCGCATTTATGAGAAAACACCACCCATTGGCGACTCCAATGCGCAGGTGCTGGCGTTGATAGCTGAACTAGCTAGATGCCCCAAATGTTGGATGGGGATTGGAATGGGCTAATAATAATAAATAAGATGCAAAATTGCCAGCTCTGCACAAAAAATAATATTTTATTTATTATATTATCCATCAAGGAAAAAATAGGGATAGGAGAATAAATTTAAGATAAAAAATAATAGGGATTTTAAAAACAGTATATTTTGAATAGGTACATTAAATTAGACTCGAATTCATTAATTCAGCGATACTAGATATCGAATCTTGACTAATAATAAGAAACTTTCGCTATAAAAGGTACTAAAAAGAAGATAATCTTCATAAATGCTACCTCAACTATGCAGTACATCGCTATTTTATTGAACAGGTACAAAACATCGTAGCATCGCTACGCTATATCGTAGCACCACCACTATACTGCTACTTTGTAACACCACCGTTGCGCTTCTTCGTAGCAGCACCACTATATAATTATGTATAGATACTTCATGGTATCGCTACGCTACTTCGGAACACCCACCACCGCTGTACTTTGTTGCACCGCTACGTTCATCCGTAGCATCGTTCCACCGCTACTAGTCCTCGTAGCGTTGCTACGCTACTTCTTGCCTTCGATACACTGCTCTGTAATTTTACGACATCCCTATATTACTCGGCCATATAGTAATGTAAAATGCTATTTTTTAGAATACAACCTTTCTACCGCTAACTTACTACGTAGATGAAGAACTTTTTTCAAAAGTAGATCATTGGATTCGCTACATTCGATACAAGCCGACTACTTAAATAAATAAATAAATCAATAAATAATGTTGGATATTATCACACAGCATCTGTAGCCCAAAACTAAAACTTATATTATGGGGACCCATGATTGATATCTTACATAGAAAAACACCCAGACCCGAGACAAATATCTGCAGAACATGCAAACATTATTTCCGTGAGGGGAATCGAACCCGTAACCTTCTGCGTCTCACGCGGACCTTTGCGCACTGCGCCATAGAGGTCATCAAGTTACCGCTATGCTTTTTTTTATTCTACTAAGTTATCAAACAGGCATACAGTCTTCCTGATGGTACGGTTCTCGTAGCCTAGGGACGCCAGTAACATCAAGGGTGTACATGCGCGTTGCTAACCCTTTTAAAAGTTTCACACATTCCACGTAACAGTAAGCCTATTCTAATACCAATCTAGCACATAACTTCGAATATTAGTTCTAGGCTTCTAGAGCATGCCGGTGTCCTCCTGACCCTACAACCTTCAACGTTTAAGAACGTAAAGTAGGTTAGAATAACTAACTAAAAAAAATTAAAAACCGATTGATCAATGATTGATTGGAGTATAAAGGATTTTAACCTTAATCCCTTGCCACCTACCGGGGGTGGTGCGAGGAGCTGTGCCCTGCAATCCCCAACCCGAATACCAAGTGGGGATTATGGTCTACCCCCCTATTTATAGGGGAGACCTATGTCCAGCAGTGGACTGAATTTGTTGATTGTAATCCTCTTAACAAGAATGAATGAATGAAGATTTAACGTCGGCTAGCAGTCGAACTGATGAGAAGACGCCATCCCCTAGTGACATCAACGCGCAGATGTTGCCATTGATAGCAAAACTAGCTAGATGTCCTGACTGCTGGATGGGGCATGGAATAAGTTAAACATTGGTTGTAACTGAGATATAAAAAAATATATAGAATTAAAAACATAGAAACATCAAAAACTTTATTTATTTTCCTACTTATTAGCTAACTTTAATATGTATTTCATGATCAAAGGCAGTTGAAAATACTTCGACCCCTGGTGATGTTATCATAAATTTACTTTTTGATATTTAGTATTTGGATTTAATCGAAAAACTTTTAGGCACTTCTTCAAGATATTGACCTTTTACAATTAAAGACTATTTATTTCTCATAAGATTACAAACGAATAACTTACTGAGAAACATAATTAATATATTCAGATGACTAATTTACAATAATAAAATAGTAGTAGTATAATTATTGCGAATAATAAGCGAATTGTAATGTGGTACAATCATACATATACCTTGGAACTCTAATTTAAAACAATGGCGGTTGCATAGATGAAATTAAACGCCGCATGGCTATGATTAAAACCGAAATGACAAGCTCAGGAAAATATGGAAGAATCGTAACAAAACCAAAGCTACTAAGATCCGGCTCGTGCGAACTCTTGTATTCCCCATATCTCTTTAAGCTGCAGAAACGTGGACAATGCGAGAAGTTGAAAATTAGAAAATAGATTATAGCTTTGGAAATATGGTGCTGGCGAAGATTACTTGCAGTATCATGGACCAAATTTCACACCAATGTCTCGATACTTCAGGAGCTCGGTATGAAGTAGCGTCTATCAGCTTTAGTATAAACTCGCATACATAAGTTCGAGACACTGACTCCATTGAACGCTTGATCGTGCAAGTATGCGTGAAGGGCATCAGACCGCGAGGAAGGTCACCGATGCGATGGACTGATCAGATCAAATGTGCAGTGGGCGACAATCTCCATACGTGTACCCGAACGTCCACCAAGGCAAAAGTGGCGAGAAATCGTCAGGCGGACGACATCAGCCCCTTTTTCTTTTCTAGTCTTTGCTAGTTTTTTCTAGTCTTGGCGTGTCAGTAATTCAACCATCTTTAATTTAGTTTTTTAAATTTGTTTGGATCAATAAGAAGCCACCTCCACGGCTAGGTCGGCTAGCCCCTAATAATACAACATGATGACTATGACCGCTCTGTCAAGAGTGAAACGAAGAAGAAGAACCTCTTTGCTTGCAGTATGGGGCTTCGGTGCTCCATTGGCAGCGTAGTAAAACCGGCGTACGGTACAGGGTGTAAAAAGACTACTACTGAAAACTGGGAGGTTGCAATCAGACCATGATTCTGAACATATTACGCGAAATAATAAAAGCAATTTTTTTTTTTACTTATTTACTTCATTTTAATTATTTTTCTAGTTACGTACACATAGTATAACATAATAACATCATATCTACCTATCTCATAAAATACGAGGAAAACAAATAAAATAAAATAAATCAGTATACATGCAGCAAGCAGTCCACCCGTACAGTACGAACAGCTAACAGAGGTCATCGACCGCGCGCACAAGCGCATTTAAAGCGTAGGTACATTGCTGGCTGCATAATAAAGAAAATTCTTGAAACATTGTATTCTCCTGGTATATGTATTTGTTTCTTTTCAGACAGTTATTTTTTTTGCTGGGCAGCGCACCAAAATGTGTTCTGTACTACATTCCGTTTTCGGTAGATGTCTTTATACACCCGATATATTTTTATTTCCTTATCGTTTTTGTTTGTTTATTCTTATTATATTTCGAACCTAAATGTCTTCCTTATCCTTATCTCCCATAAACCTCCTATTAAACCTGTTAGTCATATAGGGATCCTCGTCCTCATACTTGTACCTATCAAATGTACCTAAAAAGCCATTAACTGCTGTTTTGAAGGCCCGTCTGTAGCTTGCAACCGGCATTTTCTCTTTTAGCATTACGACTGGCTCAAAAGGGATTATAAGTCCGGCTGCTGATGCTATAAGTGGAATAAGAGGTGCAGGGAAATAGAATGATATGATCTCCATAGCCCCGTTTACAATACACGTGCCTATGTTAGTTAAAACAGAATTGACTTTAGGGGCATTCATAATTTTAACTAAAGGTCTTGTTATGATTTTGTAGATTCTTGTTATTATATTCGGTTCTGGGCTTGTTATGTTTGATATGTCATCTAAGGTTAGTTCTTTGGGTGCTTGGGTCGTTTTTTTATTGTGAATGTTGGGTTCTGGTTCGATTTCTGTATGTGTAAGTTCTGATCGCAGCTGTGTTTCTTTCTGTACTGGAGTCTGTAGTTCCGTGTGATTTGATTCTTCGAATTGGCCATTTATTTCGGGGTATTGAGGCTGAAAAAAGATTTCTTTTCAAATTTTATCAATATTAATACACTAGCAGTCTTCTCTCGAGTTGTACCCGGATGAGTTTAGCAAGTAAACATAATAATAATACATATGTACCTATTGATCTCTTAGTTACCATAAGTACCTACTACTTAGTTATTATTATTATGAATACTGTGTCCGCCTGTAATTGGTTTCTATATCAGAATGAAAACTTTGTCGGTGTAACTCTACAATAATAATAATAATCCTGGACGTTATCCTTATCACACAGCATCATGTAGCCCCAAACTAAGCAGAGCTTGTATTATGGGAACCACATGATTGATATACTACATAGATACTTTTTTTTTGTAAATACATACATATCATACATAGAAAACACCCAGACTCGAGACAAATATCTGCACAACATGCAAACATTTGTCCCGCAGCGGGAATCGAACCCGCAACCTTCTGCGTCACAGGCGGACCTTCGCCCACTGCGCCACAGAGGCTGTCACAATGTATTGATATTTAAGCTGTTGGCGTTCCTATTAAATAAATAAATAAACATATTTTGTTATCATCACACCAGCCATTAGTTTAACAATATTCTATTTTTTACCAAATATAGCAATACCTATAGCTTCCGCTCGCGGTTTCACTCGCGTGGTACCGGGATATCTAGAAGACTCCAGGAAACAAACCAAACTTGTAAGTTTCATACAAATTACACCCACATAAACACACATTTAGACGAGTTGCGAGTATTAGTAGTAATATTTGCTACTGAAGGTAGGTACTAAACTAAATTTTTGCTGGTCTGATATAATTTTTGCTTGATATCTCGACACTCGACAAAATAACTAGCGTAAACCAAAATTCTATTAACCTCTAGTAGATTATATGGCTCAGCTTTCCTTTATGTGTAGTGAGCTAGGCGGCTGAAACTTTTGTCACAGGTAGGGTTACACTTAGGAAGCCTAAATCTGAAATGGCGTAGTGCGGAAACGAATAGTTTTTGAGATATTAATTTTTGAAAATTCCAATTTTTCACGTAATTTCGTCAAACTTGATGTTGTTGTTTGCTATTGATTGCAAATTATTTGGTAATCTGACAATGACAATGACATTTCTCGTGGTTTTTGCGGCAATTTTTTGGTAATCTGACAATGAAAATGACATCTTTTTTGTTTTCCCGCCGGTTTTTGTTGATTGTTTGATTGATTGAATTGAATTGTAAAAAATGACTCAGATAAACAGTAGGTTATTAGGTTTTTTTTTTATAACCACCCGGAAATCCTTCTCACAAAAGTAGGTTCTAGAACACCCCGACTTGAGTAGATTAGGTTCGAAATCTAACACAGAACCGACACAGAGCACCCCGATGCTACCTAGTGTTGTGGTCCCTACACCTATAGTGTGTATAAAAAATGCGTGAGTGAGAGTTCTGGCGAGAGCCCATACCGGAGTCAAATATCCATTTTTATGATTCAAAACGGGTTTT
This sequence comes from Horisme vitalbata, assembly GCA_951804965.1. NCBI lineage: Eukaryota > Metazoa > Arthropoda > Insecta > Lepidoptera > Geometridae > Horisme > Horisme vitalbata. The sequence continues at coordinate 4,991,914 of OX638093.1, forward strand.
TAGAGTGCTCATAGATCCTAGGTTCCCCTTCCCTAACACTACCGCATCCCCCCCTCTCCCGATAGTGTGTTTTGGTGTATATTGTTTACGTTTTTTCCATACTTAACCTCAAAACTAAATTATTATTTTTCTCGGAAACTATGAGTTTCCGCACTTCACCCTTTTAGAGGGAGGGTCCTCCCCCCCTCCCCCACCCCTCCCACCCCCTTACCCCCCAAAAGCTCACAACACATAAAGGAAAGTCCTTCCGATTATATTTTTTAATTAACAAAAAAGTAATCCCCGAAAAAAACAATCTACTTCGACAGAATTATACTTGTTTCAAATTTGTAAACATAATCATACTAAAATGAGAACCATCGTTTTCGACCAAACAATTTTGAAGTATATTTTTAAGTCAAGTATACTTATTTTTCAAATTGAGTGAAATTGGATTTTAAATCAGACGCGACTATATGTCATGTGTTGGTCGCGACTTTGGGTCCATCACCACACCAGCCTATATCGGTCAACTGCTGGACATTGGCCTCCCTTTTTAAAGGGGGATATGCCCATAATCCCCACGCTGGGAATGCGGGTTGGGGATCGCAGGGCACAGCTTCTCGCACCACCGTTGCTGCTGCCTGTCGGTGGCCAGGGGATTTAGCTGTGCCAATGTAGGCTGTGCTATGCCGCCCACGCGCAGGTGAGGTTGGTATGGGTTCCGAAGATGGGGGCTAGAACCCGTACACCAACGTACGACTTTGGGTCATGAGTAATCTGTAGACTGATAGAACCTTCGTAACAGAATTACGAAATCATATAATTTTGTACATAATAAACAAAACAGTAGGATGAGAAATCTTTTATTCGTCGTGAAAGAAAAAAACAAAACGATCTTGGAAAAATACTAGAAGAGAAAATGAAACATATAATTCTCAAAATGTATTTTCTCTTTTTTATAGTAAGAACCTGAAGATGGAACAAGCACATGGCCCACCTCATGTTAAACGATTACCATTACCTATTACTAAGCATTGCATCGTAGGTCACGCAAGTTTGGAACGTGCATTGCCCTGTGTCCATTCACTTGAAGCATGCAGGTGATAAGCCTGGGTGCCTGTAATTTCACCGGCACCCACACCATATCCCCCTTATCGAAGCACAGCAATGCTGCTTCAGAGATAGGTATAGTGGTAATGCCTCACTGGATGTGCCCATCACAAAGAGCTTATTACTACGAAATATTATCTGGTAGTATAAATGTGACACCTTGCAGAATAGAGACGACAATCAAAGATCGATCGATACAATCTATGGAACTTATGTGCGTCGTGAGATAAGTCGCGTCCGAGACCTTCGAAAGGCGTAACTTGAAGAAGTTTTAGAAGGTAATCTAGCCTCAAAGGTTAAGCCGTTGGAACTTTAAGTTAGAACTATTTAACTCGCTTAAAACTTTGTAGCCGGTATACGGTTATCTTTTGACTGTCTTGAATACTTAAGTGATTCAGTTTAGTGAAATTAAAAGGTGTGAACTTTTAGTTGGCTCAAATCGAGGCGAGTGGCATAATTAAAAGGAGGCCTGTGCCCACCAGATTGCCTAAAATGGTTAATATGATGATGATGGTTAATAAACTAGATTCAGATCTTGACTACGCTTGAGTGGTACCTAAAAATGACTAATAGTTCAGCGAACAGTAGACCTCGAAAGCTTATATTTTTTTGCAACAATTAATATGCCATTGGAGTTATTTCCCCAACCCGCATGCCCAGCGTGGGGATTATCGGCATATCCCCCTTTTTATAGGGGAGGCCTATGTCCAGCAGTGAATGAATAGGCTGGTGTTGTTGTTGGAGTTATTTCAAACGGGATATAGGTGACCGTTTAGTAAACTTCCGTGCTTTGGAAGGCACGCTAACATATAAGTCCTACCGTTTTAAGTCGTTAAGCCATGTCGAAGGCGTTTGGGTGGGCTAAAATCTCCGATACCGGAGTTCAACACTAGCTCATAGGAAAACGGAAGGAAGTAGGTACCAAGCGACCAAAACCGGGGGTACCAACAAGTGACAATAAATATATGCTTACAGCGGTGGTGACTGCAGAAATAAGTATCACAAAATTCACATAAACTATTTTCATTTTGTGCTTTCGAAACAATTCGAGCGTAAAATTTTCATTTCAACAAAATATTGTTTGTAACCTTATCGCTTTGATATTACGTCCATTATGTTCGGTTATTTATCTTGAACAATAAACAGACTGTTTGTCTTATTGTACATTTCTGGAATAATCCATCTTTGAAAAGTTTGTTAGAGACGTTAATAAAATTTCACAAGTCCCATCTGACTTTTTTCTCCACAGCCTACCATGGTGGGTGGAGAAAAATAAAATCCGAATTATTGGAATTATCATCTTCATTTTGATCTATTTTCGACTCAGTGCTGGATAGCATAGGACTTCGTTTGATTGTGCCAGTCGCCTTAATCCTGCGCTAGTTTGAATCAAGTACCGCCCACGGTCTTCCGACCCATCTCGCTGGAAGACGTCTTCAATTGGAATCGGAATAATATGCTACATTAATCTAGAATCAGACCACCTGCCCGTCAGTCGGAGGATATTGTGAAGGCAGTAATAGGCCTAAAAACTCCGACACCAGAGTTGGTCACTAGCTCATACGAAGAAGAAGAAGTATGAGAGCAGTGGATCAGGCTGGTATGAAATCGCCAGGAGTGCTGGCGGAATAGAGAAGAGGCAGGCACTCAGCCGTGGGTGTTACCAGCTGAATAGATTGATAAATAGAGAGATATTCTACTTAAATAGGTACACTTACTACACAAATAAAACTGACCATTTTACTGATATCAATTACAGAGAGACACTTTAAGTAGAGTAGGTACCCCAAAATCCTGACATAGAAAATATAATTTCATACCTGTCCTGTCACGGGAATCGAAGCAGATTCTAAGCCGGATACTCGTCCATTGCCCAAGGGCCTGTAAGTAGGTCGGTACATCGCAAGTGGAGCCACCGACCTTTCTATGTAAATATATGGCATATACTAGAATACATCGAGATATTATACTCTAGCTAGAGCCATGAACGTGCAAAAAAAGGTCCGCAGCAAAACTCGGCGCCCGCTGCCTATTGCACCGACTTTAAACACTTATCAAGCAACATAAAGTCTAAATAATAAATAATGCAAACGTGGCATGTTTGTCAACCAGGTCAACCAGCGGGGTGATCGGCTAACTCTGTTGCAAACAGAAATGATTGAAATCGATCCTGTTTTTACAAACTTTGACATGAATTCAATGAACGACAATTGACAAACTGTCACAGTTTGTTAAAACAGGATCGATGTCAATCATTTCTGTTTGCAACAGAGTTAGCCACTCACCCCGCTGGTTAACATTGTTAACGTCGCACAAATACTGTCCCTATTATTTATAATCAAATGACATTTTATAAATCTCAATAAAATATGCTGGTCCCTGTCATTACATCACTGTGTAAATAAAAAGAGGTGACATGATATATTAACGCCATTTTATCTATAGCTTAGGTTTATAGAACTATTATGAATTGGACAGTGTGACTCTATGAATACCTAATATCTCGATGAATATGTAATAGTATTGCACAAGCATACCTAACTTCAAGTAGGTAGGTATATATAAACATTTTCATTCTGTTTTTCTCAGCGAGTTCGTGAGTTTTTGAAACAAAGTTTCTTGTTTTCAAAACGAATTCTGAATTTTAATTGTAATCTTTCGAATTGCCGAGTCGGGCTCCGCCAATCTAAAGTTTACGAACAATACCAGTCACGGTTCGAGCGTACTGTTTGAGATTCTGTAAACAAACACCGCAAACATTTTTACCCATTACGGGGCCGAGATTCAAACCCCCATGAATTGCAGTCGGGGTACATTCCACTAGGTCACCACGATTCTATTCTGTGAGAACATAATAGTGTATTATTCATTTAGGTCTTCCTGACAGTATTCACACAATTCTTTCCAAATGCTTATTATTATTATTATTATTATCCTTACATTATGAAATTGGCGTTTTGTATGGAGAATTTAGAGAAAATTGATTTCTTAATACATGCCTTCTCGTATTTTTTTCTGGAACTACAAATCTTATTCCCCTGAAATCTTGTGTGTATAATTTGACAACATCGTGAAATGTAGGCGAAGCACTTATTTAAAAAAGAAAACTATCAAATAAAAAATACAATGAATTTGAGCATTGAAGAAGATTGAAAGCGACAACTTAAAAAATGAACCGTTTTTAAGTTTTAGTTTTTGGGGATGAACTTCCACAAAAATAGTATTTGTTGATTTTCAAACTTTGCATTTTCTTTGATCTTTGTTACGTTCAGAATATAAACAATAATTTTGTACAAAATAAAATATAGAGAAAAAGCGCCAATTTTTTATGTAAGGACCTATTATTTACACAATTCATTTTGTAAGAATTGTGTAAAAAATAGGTACTTATTGCTTAAGATGCCTTTCCTGTGGTTAAGTACTATTTAAAGGTATTCGATGGAGTTACTAGAGTATGGGCAGACATCCACCTTTTCGTACTTATTACCGTGCGTTTCTACGCTAGGTCACTATTTGGGTGGCTGACCGTTTAGTGGTACTTGCTTCAATAGTTTTTAGGAAAACAAGAAAGTCATGTTATTATATACGAAATCCATACCTAACCTGGAGTTTTTTTATGTTTTAATAGTTTAGGTTATCATCAGCCTTTTTTTATACAGCTAAGTTAGCAAACAGGCATACGGTCCTCCTGATGGTAAACGGTTCCTGTAGCCTACGAGATTATGTATGCTGCAGAAATAGGCCTCAACTGATTTTCCCTGATGCCCTAGTCTTTGATTTCTGCTCTGTTTATCTGTATATTACATATTTTAACTAGTACCCACCCCGGCTTTGCAAGCGTGCAAGCTTTACATATATAAACCTTCCTCTAGAATATCTATCTATTAAACCACATCAAAATCCAAAAGGGATTGACAGACAGCTGGAAGCAACTTTGTTTTATACTATGTAGTGATTACAAACTAAATTTATATTATGTACCCAAACATTTTACTGTTTTCATCTTAAATTTTTCATATTTCGATTGCTCCCATAGTTTACTACTACTACAAATAAGTAGATTGTTTTATAAGGGACTAAACCATCCCATCATATACGAGGTTGTTATACTCCCGAGCGTAGCGAGGGAGGATGACAAAACCGAGTTATAATGGGTGGTTTTGGCCCGAGTAAAACATTCTACTTTTCACTTAGATTGCGAGAAAATAAAACAATTTCCACATCCCATATCAGCCTATATCAGTCCACTGCTGGACATAGGCCTCCCCTAATAAAGGGGGATATCCCATAATCCCCACGCTGGGCATGCGGGTTGGGGATCGCAGGGCACAGCTTCTCGCACCACCGACGCTGCTGCCCGTCAGTGGCCAGGGGATTTAGCTGTGCTGATGTAGGCTGTGCTATGCCGCAATCAGCCGGCAGCCAGAGCCCCGTTCGTTGTTTAGCAGGGTGCACCACGTGCAGGTGGGGTTGGCTTGGGTTCCGAAGATAGGGGTTGGAACCCTGTACACCCCAAAAAACACAAAACAATTCAAAATTACAAAACAAAACAAACAAAACAATTCAAAATTAGACAATTTTCAGAAATTTTATTAAAAATTAATCAACCTTCATAAAACATCACCAAGACGGTTTTATTTTCAAAAAAAAAGATTGACGGAGCACCAAGAAGTCGAGTTTTTATGTAAGAGAACGAATGCTTTGTACTTGCTGATGATTTTAGACAAAAATTAAAAAGAAAAAATACTTTTTAGCCCGAGGTATTAAACTCGAGTTTTAGGCCCGCTAAGCTACACTATTATGATACACTTTTTGAGCAAGAGAAGTGAAAACAAATTTTGTCAACAGGTTACAGCGTTCTTCTCGAATGTCAAATAACCAAAAACATAATTATTTTGATCATATTATAATAAGCATTTCTCTTTCAAGTCGCGATTACTCTCATAGTTTTGCAGCTACAACAAATAGATATTTTGTCAACATGTTAAACATAACAGCGTTTTTGAAAACATTTTTTACTTAGTTCCTACACTGTGTTGGTTCATAATAGAAGAGTGTATTCAACTGCGAGTTTATCGACATTTGAAATTTAAGTCTAAAGAATCTCATCGCAGTTATTTTCCTATTCCATTGTTGATGGCCGATTTTCTATCATGTTTATGTTTGTGTTTACGAACAAACCGTTTCAAATTGATTAACTTGTGTAAATCAATTATTTGAAATTTTGTATCTGAATTGGCTGAATATTCACTGGATTAGTAAGTAGAAAGGTGCCTTGAAAGGTTTGTGGGATAGGTAAGTAGTTTTTTTTTATATTTGAAACAAAAAGTTTGAGACCAGAAGATTTGTCTTCATTCTTAACAACTATTGTCTTGTTCGTGGTATCTTCATACAATCCAGGTCACAAACGATGTATAGTTCAGCCGTTACAGAGTTGAGTGGGAAACATTTTTATTTTGAGTTTGAGCAGTGGCCAAGATTGATGAAGAGAATTGTGTGATGACTAGAAAATACCTTATTTTTTAATTTTTAGTAAATAATTTCATGAACTAACTGTCTTTCTTTTCAATATCTTAAATTTTATTTTGCCTATTTTTTCCTACTCAGTTCTTCTAGAGTTAAAATCGCCAAAATCCTAAGAAAATCATCAACTTTAGTATTCCGCACCAAGCTCAGAAGAACGGAAGAATCTTTTTCTTTCAGCACTCAAAAGGAATATCTGAAAAGCAATCTTCATAAAACACATTTGAATTGAAAAGCGTTTCCGTAGCTAACAGTCAGTCGGAATGAATTTAATTTTACTGTGTGTTTTACTGTTCGCTAGCGTGAATGCACTGCCACAGGTAAAATAGCAATTTGTGATTTCGATTGGTTTTTAATTATTTATTCACTAGTGTCGCCTGCGGCTCCACGCGCTTGGTACCAAAATAAAAACCGGCCAAGTGCGAGTCCGACTCGCGTACGAAGGGTTCCGTACCGTTGTATGGGAGACCCACTTAAATATTTATTTGATTCTGTTTCTGTAGTTTTTTTTTGTTATAGCAGCAAAATATATACATATCATCTTTGAAAATTGCAACTTTCTAGCTATGACGGTTCGTGAGATAAAGCCAGTGGCCTGAGTGCGAAGAAAATACCTAACGTCAAAGTTTGCGTTACTAAAAAAAACTATATTTTTGTAAGTAGATGTCAAGGTTTTATGAACTTCCCGCTAGGGGCGCGTTTGGTATTTTCTTCGCACTTAAGCCACTGGTGACAGAAAACGGCAATAAAATCATCGTATGGGAGCCCCCTTTACATATTTATTTTATTCTGTTTTTAGTATTTGTTGTTATAGCGGCAACATGAACACGCGGCGCAAGCGGTACATTATCTGTGAAAATTTCAACTGTCTAGCTATCACGGTTCATGAGATACAGGCTGGAAACAGACATACAGACAGACAGACAGACGGACAGCGAAGTAGTAGTAGTAATAGTGTATCTTTTTTACCCTTTGAATACGGAACTCTAAAACTATCCAGACAAATATCTGTCATTGTTTAGGGGCTTAAAGCTGGATCTCCGGAACCCAAGCCTACCTCACCTGCCCGTGGTGCACCCTGCTAGCTAACTAACGGGGCTCTGGCCCTGGCCGATAGGCAGCAACATCGGTGATGTGAAAAGCAATGCCAAAAAGCATGCCCAGCGTGGGGATTATGAGCATTTCCTCTTCTTATTAGGGTAGGCCTTTGCCCAGCAGTGGACTGATATAGGCTGGTGCTGTAGTTTTTGTTGATGTCTGTTTTCTATAGGTGCCCTACGACTACATACCGATCGGCAGGAAGGCAGCACCGTCTCCGCATCCTCATGATGTGAACATGCATTATGAGCGACTATTCCCATCGCGCAGGAAGTGGGTTCAAAGCGCGGACTTGCCCGGGCGGAGTGGATTCTTTCAATAAATTTTGAAGTTGTTGTTCATTTTAGTTTTATGACCTCCTCCTCCGTCGTTCACATTAATTATTCCCACCAGCTATGCCGTAGTCTGCTACGACATTGGTTAGGTTCTTATAGAAGTATGTTCAAGGTATCATTCACTAGATGGCGATAATAAAATTGTACGAATTCTAGATCGCGCTATTATAGTGTTCTGTCAGATTGGATTAAGAATTTGGAGTGCAATTAAAAAACGATCTAGGTACATTAAAAGAACAAGGGTTAATTAATTCAGTATTTTAGACATTCTGCAATACGACAGTTAAATAAATAAAATAAATAAATAACGCTGGACGTAATCACACAGCATCATGTAGCCCCAAACTATGCAGAGCTTGTATTATGGGAACATGACTGAAATAATGCAAATATATTTTTTTTTGTAAATACATACATATCATACACAGAAAACACCCAGACCCGAGACAAATATCTACAGCATACTCAACATGCTAACATTTGTCCCGCAGCGGGAATCGAACCGGTAACCTTCTGCGTCTCAGGCGGACCTTCGCCCACTGCGCCACAGAGGCCGTCAGAGTTCATAGCCTGAAAATGAGGCTAGTGGTCGGAGAAGATAGTGGTAGGGATAAAAACAAAATCTAATTATCATAATTGGATTTTTCGTTTTTAACATAGAGAAATTAAACGCTACGCTGTTTTTAAAGGTGTGAAAGCGGAACAGTCAAACAAATCATTCACATTTTCAATATATGTTAGGATTTTATATAACTAGAAACCCAAATACGAAAGTTGAAGATTTCCCAAACTGTTTTATTACGATCGTATGCTCTGTCTGTCAACGCTCATAAGTCCTAGAAGCCGGAAACTTGGAGTCCCTCATTATTTTTATGGTATATAGGCAAGTATTTCCAAAAATTCAACTCCTAAAGGAAATAGCGGGGTTGGAAATTGGAAAACTTCTTTGCAGAAGAATCTATCAGAACTGTGGAAGTTGCTCATATCCCTTCAGCAACAAGAAAAGAGCTGAAAATCTTCAAACACTGAACGATTTTTTTGCATCATAGCTACACTTTAGATCAACAAAAAAACTAAATGAAAATGGGAGTTACGCCACAGACAGACACACAATAATCATAAATAGGTACTCATTTATTTATTTGCTTCAAATGTAGGTACAATAGGTTTTAGCATAATGTCAATTAAAAATATAGTTTCCTATACAATTTGCCTCATTATGGCGTACAAATATGGCGTCAAAAATAATATATATACTCAAATGTCATGTCAAAATGTATAATCCAAATAATCCATAATTTCATACAAACATTTTTCAATTATATATTTTATTTGTCTCAATTAAAAATATCAACAGGTAGTATTTATTAAAATAAGTTTAACGTGTCAAATCCCTCTTTTTGTGTCGTGGATAAAAAACGAAGTACAGCTAGCGGCGTTCTAAGTCAGCGCTGAACGAAACGTCTGCGCATGAGTCACTCGCTCTATCTTGCCTCTAGCCTCCATATGATGCCTTACTTTTGACTTCTGCGCAGTAACGGTCAGCACTAGACTTTCGTGCCGCTACTTGTACCTACCTACGTATTCTGTATAATAATTTTAATCAGCAAATGCATTCATATTTATAACTCCAAAGAATGGGCAGAAGAAAGAAACTTTGGCTACAGTTCTACCAACATTAGCGCTATCTGGCTTTTTTGTGGTTGCAGCGGCATCTGGTTTCTTTGTAGTAGCCGTATTAGAACCTGCTTTCCTCAAACCATTGAAACCACTCCAAAAATGTCGTAAGCCATTCTCATCTAGAAAAAGTTTCTCATTTGCGTTATTGCCACGTCGAAGCATAAAGTCTTGGAAGTGGTCGGTGATTTTGTGGACAGTTGGCTTAAGAATGCTGTATTTTTCATTGCTAAGGACAACTTCGCCAAGTTTTTGTAAATCAATATGTTTAGGCAGTAACTGAGCTGTCGATAGCTTTATCTGTAAAAGCAATTCGAGTAAATTAAACTTAGGCGTGCAAACGCCTACTCTAGTTCAGCATCAAGTGGTAACTTTTACCTACTCACTTATACTACAGTGGCTTGAGAGCGAAAAACCATCGAGATACATAAAACCAAAAACATACCTTACTACACAAAGGGTTCCGTACCATTGTATGGGAGACCCACTTAAATATTAATTTGATTGTTTTTAGTTTTTGGTGTTATAGTTGCAAAATAAATACATATCATCTTTGAAAATTTCAACTGTCTAGCTATCTCGGTTCGTGAGATAATGCCAGTGGCCTGTGTGCGAAGAAAATACCTAGCGTCTATGTTTGCGTTACCAAAAAAAAACTATATTTTTGTATGGAGATTCAAGGTTTCACAAATTTCCCGCTAGGGGCACTGCTCCATTTTCATACAATAAAATAGATAACGCAAACTTTGTAGTAAGGTATGTTTTTCGTTTTATGTATCTCGTTGGTTTTTCGCACTCAAGCCACTGTAGAGGTCAGTGAGCAGGTAAAAGTTTCCCCATAATGCTGTGTATACCTACGATTACGTTTTCGTTAGTCTCGATCACGAAGAGCGAGCCTCGGTACTTTGTTAGTGCCTAGGATATTGTCAGATGGGGTAGACATGTCCAGCACCTATACCTACCATCATATGTCTAATAGGCCTTACCCACAGGAAAGCCTATATCGTGGGCGTGTGAGTTTTGGATCGTAGAGCACATCTTGAGCTTTTCGCGACATCGACGCTGCTGCCCGGTCACCGACATTAGGCTGGCTATGTCAGTCTACCGCCAGAATCACGTTTGTTAGATACATAGCTGTGTGAACACGGGCCTGTGAGGTTGTCTTGGGTTCCGAAGATACAATCTGGGGGTGGTACGGTCCATGGCCCTATACGGGGCCCCTGTGTGGACCCCAACCTTAAAAGCTCAAACCATTGCTCTGCTGCGGAGATCACAGAGAGTAATGGCTGTCGAAGTAATACGCGGGTATCGCACTGTCTCCTATGAGACAGCATGTTAATTGGCGGGGTCCCTTCCTTGGGATTTGCAGGCGGAAGGCTACGCTGCCATGTATAATTGGCATGTAGACCTTCAAATGCGAGGGGAGTAATTTACTCCAGCAGGTGTTGAGCTGGCGTCCGACAGGCCCTAATTCAAAGATGGAACGAGCGGTTGGCCCAACCCAGGGCTGGCAGCTGGACAGTAGAGGCTGTTCAACTAGTTTTCGAAAAATGGTCGGATAGGGAACACGGGTCACTTTCCTTTCGATTGGTACAGGTACTGACAGGGCATGGATGCTTTGGCAAGTATTTGTGTCGTACAGTGGGAAGGGAACTGACAACTGCGTGCCATCATTGTAGCTGTAATGTGTATACGGCGCAACACACGCTTGAGGCATCTCCAGCCTGGGAAAGTGAGCGCCGTGATCTTGTTGCAGTAATGGGAAACGACCTCTTCCTTCCTTAAGCTAAAGTTGGAGACTGAAAGGTCATGGAACGAGATGTTAACCTTCTGTGATCAAGTAATGTCACAGAAGGAGTCTGCGGAACGGGAGAGAGAGATAACTTCAGACCTGCCGATCCGCAAGAGGAGACCTGGGCGTAGAAGAAGGCTCTTTAATGCCCTTCTTCAACCTCCATAACTGGGGCGTTGGCGGCGGGAACGGGGACATCCGTCGCTGAAAAATGAGGTCCTGAGGTGGTGTGCGCGGTGCTTGGTACAATGTGGGTGTAATAGTGTTATTTAACTATATTAACAAGGAGGAGAAGCTTATAATTATGTGGGCTGATGCTGCTAAATCGGAGGAAGAGTCTTCAAGAGCACCCATGGTTTTGGCATAAGGCACTAGGACGGAACATCGTCGTGGTTTTGGCCGGTAGGAGTCCGGCATAATAATTCTGTTACCCCGTAATGGAATGGTATCCATGAGGATTTCCCCACGTTAAAAAAAGGGTTCCGAAGATACAGAGGTTGGAATGCCTCACTAACTTTTCCGTTGAATATATAGGAAGGGTAAAGAAATAATGTAAATGGACTCCCTTTCCCGCGATTGGACTCAATTTTGGTCCAGTGTGCGTGTTGGAGGTCTGGTCTACTTAACCAGCCTTAGGGTGCCTTTCACCAGAAATGTGCTATGCAGCTATGCTGCGAGAATGTAAAAGTTAAGCTACGAAACTTTGTGACCGTTTCCACTGATGCTAAGCTAAGTAGCGGTGCGAGTAAGATGTGCTATGAAGATGCGCCGCTGCAAAGTAGCTGCGCGAGGAAGATGCGCAGCTCGAGCTATGCGATGTATCGATAGTAGGGCGCAGGCATCCATAGCATGCATCCATAGCCCGCAACCTTCCTTAAAAAAACATCTCAGTTGAATCCATTTCCACCAGTGCTAAGCTATGTGCACCAATAAATATGATTGGTGGATATCAAACGCATCCATAGCAACATAGCATAGCATATATCTGGTGGAAAAGCAGCCTTACTATACCCAGAAGCACAAAAGCAGACTGGGGTCTTCACAGGCTTCGCGGAGTGACCTCGGGGTTCCAAGTATTTGTTAGCGTTGTGAACTCCACGCATTCCAGGATTACGTAGACTGCCAATTTTCTTCGGTCAGAGACTCTCCGCAGAGTGGGTTGCTTTGCTACGATATCGAGGTGTTTTTCCAGAGGAGAGTAAGATATAGTTTTACTTACAAAGAAAGTTATCAAAAAACAATTATATAACATTTTTGTTTCCTATTCCATGATTTTGTTTTATAAAATTTTCTGATAAGAGCAATGTTGAATGATTTTATTATCTTTCTGGTTAATTAATTCAGTCGAATACCTTACCTATCAAATTATATTTATAGGATATAGGTAAGACTTTGTTATTGGTCAGTGTAGATTGCTTATGTAGTTGTATAATTCAAGTTTTGTCTTATTTTGTTTCATAGTAGCTAGTGGCCAACTCTGGTTTTAGAGATGGCATTTAGATCAGAGTGATTCCATGATTCAGAAGGCACGTTAAGATGTTGGTCCCGGCGTTTTCAGTCGGTAAGTTATGTTGGAGGCCTTCGGGCGGCCTAAAAACTCCGACAACAGAGTTGGCCACTGGCTCATACTAAGAAAGAAGGCAACCGATATGGCAACTGAATCATTACTATAGTCATGGGGTCTCATCCCTAAGAAACGAAAATTAGTTCACACTAAATCTCAATAGAGGGCGGTACAGGTACCGATTTCTTTCTTGATGACTGCGTAAATCTCAGAAAAAAAGTAAAATTAGGTCTATGAAAGATGAACGTTCTACTTAAAAAAAAAAATATATAAGTACGGGAAATGGAAAAAATCCAAAAAAAATACAGATTTAGTATTTTTACAAAACTCAATAATGTCGTCACTCTTCTGGTGGCAACAAGTGGTATTACGTTGTAAAAGGTATCTTAGTTCCTGTTTTTTATGTCAGAAAAAAAATCCACACGATAGCCCGAAGCGCTAGATGGCGCTCGCTATCCACCGCAGCGGTGCTATAGCGAGCGCCATCTAGAATTTACTGAAACAAAATAGCCCGAGTTAGAGCGGCCCGGTTTCTTTGTATGGGATGAGGTATCTGTACTAGTATTAGTATTATGTTATCTGTGCTATAGTGAAAATTCTATTTCATCGCAGCAATGAAACACCCGAATAATTTTTACTTAATAATATATTTGCAACATATTTTTACTAAAGCGTAAATCAAGACTTAGCCTCCCCGAATCAACCCCAAGATTAATAATGTTCATAAACTGGGTAAATATTAATAATTACGTGCATCAAAAAACAATAATCCGAAATACAAATCCAAATAACATTAAAATAAACAAAAATACAGCAAGTTTTGTACATATTTTTTACACAAATAACAAATAATTCAAAAATATTTTTGATTTTACAATTTTTTACACCAAAAATTTATTCAAATAGTAACAATGGTAAAAGTGCTAAAATCGAAACAATTCAAACACACAAAATATTGTCAATTGATATGAAATCTCATTTACAAAAAGTATGTTTTTTCTAAAACTCTAAAAAATGTAACTTTTTTTCAAACCTTTCATGGTCTGTTTTTTATCTTGCCAAATAATATATTATATTGTGAACTAGAAACGTGTTTTTCTCAAACTCTTCAACAAAATGTATTTTTATTTAAAACTTTATAACTCGCTCTGTTTTTTTTACCGAGCCAAAAAATATCAATAAGTATGTAACTAGTTACTGCAAAAATATCTAATTGCGTTTCTAGCAGGATCTGTGTAATATGTTTTTTTATTTATATTATAATCTTAATTTAGAATTTTGGTTTAATAAATGTGCTCTTACCATACGGCTAGTCTCCTATTAATATTGGAACAATATTCGTGAGATTATAACATTTCGCTAAATATAAATAATAACTACAATTTAAATATTATAACTAATAAGAAATATGCATGTAGCAAAAATAATATTAAAAATTATGTTCATGATTTGTCAAAGTATTTTTTGACATTAGTATTTTTACTATATTTCTGACATACGCGTCCGTACAACACAAAATAAAAAAAAATACTACAAGAAATTACAATTCTGTTTTTGTTAGTAAAATACAAAAACAAAATTATAATTTACTGACAGCATTATGTCAAAAGTGACTAGTAAACTGGTGGATATGTATCTAAACAGCGGGAAACTATAATATTTAACATAATTGTAGGCATTATAAATTACTTTTACATTATTTAATTTAATCTAGTCCATTGAATCTATGAAATATCAGCGAAACTGAGACTAGATAAATTACATCCTATTAATCAGTCAATCAAATACATAATTTATATTTAAATGTGAACTGTCAAGCGGCCATATTGTTTGTTTTCTCTCGAACAATCATGGAGAGTATTGTGTATCGATGCTAACAAAGGAAAAATTTAAATTGCGCCAATTTTACTCGCAAAAATGTTTTTTTTTTTATTATTAACATTTTCTTGGAAATCGCTATGATAAAAGTATTATAAAGTTAAATTAATTAATTTATTAAAATTACACTTGGAAAATAGATGCAAAAACCTTTTTCTAAAAAACTTACTAAAAGCTTTAAAAATTGTTCGATTTAATAATAATTTTGTTTTCAAAAGATATGTTTACAAAATTATAAAAAGCCTGTGTTTTAGACTCGTAGAAGAAACGTCAGGTTGTCTCCTGCAATAAGATTATTCCTGCTAGTACCATTTACGCTATATATTCAACTTGCTCGTTGCAGCGTACTTTATGTCATTTAGCGTTCTTTAGTATGACATGCTGCTAAAGCGAACACATCTTGTTTCTGCAAACGACTATACCAAAAGTGTCTGAAGAAGTCCATATAACTCAGGACAATCTTCTTTCGTGTGAGTGCTCATTCACACAGGATCCGTCATTGACGATTCGTCAAAAAACACGATTTTCACGAATCGTGTTTTTCAAAATAATTCTTCAAAATATCCGAATTGATGTTCACATTCGTTTCGTAGTCTACGATTAACTGAACACGATGGATGTGAATACCGAACTGTGTGGGCGATGTGGGCGAACAGATTCATCGTAAAACATTCAATCGCGTTTTTTGACGAATTTTACAAGACTATACGTGATTAAAAACGTGTCCGTATTTTTCACGATTCGTGTTGTGTGGGCATTTAGGGCATTTAGGGCTATATATATCTCACCGGGACTGACCATGGCAGCGCTACCAATCGCCGCTACAAACTAAATGTATGGTGGTACGAGACGAGTAACTCTCTATAGAGCTGTATACATTTTGTTGCCAGCGGCGAGTGGTTGAGCCGCCATAGTGTCCGGGAAATATATCCCTCAGTAACAAATACTAAAATAAAATAAAAAATACAACCGAATTGAGAACCTCCTCCTTTTTTGAAGTCGGTTAAAAAGCATTGCCGCCGTAAAAAAAAACGAGTCTTGAAAAAATACTACTCGTCACAAAACAAGTGAATAAGCACTAAGTTGTAGCAAGTCTCTCGCAAAGAGACGTTGAGTGTCAAATGTCAATATTTGAAGCTCAGGCAAGTTTCAAAGAATCAAAAAATGGAAAACATAGATACTGGTATTAAAACTACTTTATCTCGTCATAATAATAAGAAAAAATTAAAATATTTACATCATTAGTTCTAATTGATTGAGATTGAATAACGTGGCTCCTTAAATTGTAATAAAATATTAAATTGCGACTATTTATGAAAATATATTGTTAATATTTACAAAGCTTACGAATACTGATCTGAAATAAAAATAAATGTGACACTGGAATATGAAACGTGAAATATATTGAAATAAATACATTAACATGTAAAATAAGCCTAAAAATTTTATAATTATTACTACTTTAATACTATCACACTTTCATTTAGAACGTTTTACTAAACTCAAGTTAGTCACTTTGACATTTCATTGTCATAACGTCAGTTACATACATATACAAAAATAGAATTGGAAATCATTTCTGTGTTTAAAACAAGCAGTTTTTATTCGCGTTGAACAAATCTATGCCTGATTTTTTCTCAATAAAAGGGGGTTCTGTCTCGTTTCCTCTTATGTGTAACACTAAAGAGGAAATGAGAACAAGGGAGAATACATTAGGCACAGATTTTTTTTCAAAGAGCACACTCCCACAATAATAACTCCCTGGTTTAAAATGATTGAAAACTTGTGTAGATGCTATAAATCTATTTCTGAAATTCTTGAAATTTTCAAAATATATTTCAACTTCAATGCATGTCTACACATATTTTACGTAATAAACTATATTAATCCTATTATGTAGGCTAGTTTCTTTAAATTTAATCATAAGGAAATTCTATACTTCTAAAATTTTTAACAAGATAATTATTTACAAAATTGAATTTTCTTGTTTGTGTTTTTATTTTTTTGCAATAAACTTATGTGGAATAGGAACCATTATGTATTGCTATTTCGATTGTTATAGTCAACTGTTTTGATTTATTTTAGACTGTATTTCAAAACACCGTCAAAAATTTTTCATTTGATATAGAAAGTTCAATAATATTGTTTTTGAAG
This sequence comes from Horisme vitalbata, assembly GCA_951804965.1. Classification (NCBI taxonomy): domain Eukaryota; kingdom Metazoa; phylum Arthropoda; class Insecta; order Lepidoptera; family Geometridae; genus Horisme; species Horisme vitalbata. The sequence continues at coordinate 5,009,027 of OX638093.1, forward strand.
CTTTTATAGAGTTTTTTAAAACAATTTGCTCTGAATATTTACAAATAAGCTCTTTTTGATACAAATTCACATTGGATCAAACATTCAAATATAGGAAAAGAAATTTCGAAACTCTGATTTACCTTTTGACTGTTCTTAATTCTAATATTAAAAGCTTTTTCAAAATATACTGACGAAAATGAAAATGGGTTACAAATTGACCATAATTACATTGTAAAATTCATTTTGTCATGCTAAAGCACAAAATAATATAATTTTATACAACAAATTTGCTGTTGCGATATTGCATAATGCTTGCCATGTACGATAAAACGAAACGCCAGACCAATCACAGCCGACCTCTTTATCCAATCACAGCAGAGCTTTCGAGTTAAATGTTGAATGCGCGAGTGAACCGTCAGTAGATTTTGCAAAAACCCGTCTATTAATGCCCAAAGCGATCATAAAGGTGGGAACACATTATCGGACGCGTCAGTAAGCCAACGGACGCAACTGAGGTATGAAGTTGTTCGGCATTCAACCGGTTAGATACCTATTACAGTTTGTTAAATATAGGTTGATACGCGGGACATTGACTTTGACGTACACGTAGTTGATGACGACGACAAATGATGAACTATGACGAAAACCAGTTCGGTTTATCAAACCAATGAAAAGTTATTTTCCTGCGTATCAACCTATATTATATAGATACAAATAAGGCTGAAAGGCTTACGGACGAATCCGATAATTTAAAATGATAAGTTACCAGCTTTATGGTCTTTCAACACTTATTAGGGACCTTTGCACCAAATTCGTGTAGTATATCGCAAGCCATTTCTAGATCATTGCGGGTGATGCCTAATGCTCGTACTACTATATCCTTAGGATAACCCTCGCCTACTAATCGTGCGATGTAGTCCAAATTGATGTTTTCATACGACACATTGTCGTTGTATTTACGACCGTGCTTATCGTGGGTGAGCGGGTTGATTTTTTTAGCTGTAAAAAGAATAAAATTGTTTAAAAATATTGCTATATTTACCATAAAACAGATCATAATTATTATATTAATTAACAATTTATCCCTTTTGTAAACTTACAAAGGAGAATGCCGTCTGATGTATGGCGCTCGGTACCAAGACTAAAGTAAGTGCGTCAAAAAAATATGCAATAAGTTTTTAGTCGATTCTACTGTCAAAATCATTAAAAATGAGGGTAATTGCCATACACTTACACTTTACGTCAATGTTTATTGCCATAGCAACGTATATATCATTGGTTGTTTTAGTCTAATGGCGGCGTGCAACGGAAACCAAATCAACAAAATATTTTTTACTTAATTATTAATAGAGTCGGTGTGTAAAACTAAAGAAAATGTTAATGTCATTTATAAAATATAATACATTTTATGGGATACGTTCGGTTTTGACGCAATTGGTACGGGTTCTCGGCATTCTCCTTTATTGATATCGTTGTAATATTTTACTTAATAAATTATAAGGGTATAAAACTTGAGGTCAATAATTAAATTAAGTGTCATAGGAATTGACATCGGCGTCAAAATAATTGATATTGATCCTAATATAAAATTCTGGATATTTTTAGTTACCTATTGATTAACCAAAAAATTTCCAAACTTCCAATTTCTCAACGACCAGATTCTTTATTAGCTTTTTAGCTAATAAAGAAAAATTAGGTAATACTCACGTCCAACCGCTAGCTCATTCACCTCAACCGCAATATTTTCGTACGGCGAATCTTTTATATCTTCTGAAGGGAATTTCGGCATTGTAGTGGACTTGCTGGGTTGGTCTATACTTCCACCTGTATTCGTTGGTAAGGATCTCTGTCTAGGGGGCGCTCTGAAAATAGATAATAAATTGGTTTACTTAAAAACTTTCGTGGCATCCAAATTTGCATTTTTAAGTTTATTTGTCATTCATAAGACGAGCGACGATAAGTGTTGTTTTTAAATATAAAAACTAAAAACACGAAAATATGATATGAAAAGGTATTTTCGAAAAGCGCTTTCTTAATGTTGCTGTACCGTGTAGTTATGCCATTTAACCATCATTTAACGGAGTGTTTGTGTTCGCTCACTACCTGCTTACAACTGAAGGATAGCTAACTTGTAACCCAGCTAAGGCCGTCGGTGAAACAGACTACCATTTGTCCATGAATGGTACCGGAGTTGTCAAGTCGCTCACTGCCTGCTTACAACCGAAGGATAGCTAACTTGTAACCCAGCTAAGGCCGTCGGTCAAGCAGACTACCATTTGTGCATGAATGGTACGTCGCTCACTACTTGCTAACCGCTTAAGGATAGTTAACTTGTAATCCAGCTTAGGCCTGAAAAAAAGGTCAGTTAAAGAATAAAAGGACAATAGATGCTCACCTGGATTCAACTTTGCATTCAAAACTACATCGCTCCTGCACTTTGAGGTCCGGTTTCTCTGGTCGCTCCGGTGGCCGTTCTGTATGCCGATTTTCTTGTAAAACATGCCTCTCTGGCATATAATGTCTGTCCGTTGGTGGCCTTTCCGGAGGCCTATCGATGTTATTGGATACGTGTCGGACTTCTAAAGGCATTGAATGTCGATCTTGTCGGATTTCTAAAGGAGTTGAGTGTCTATCTTGCCGGACTTCTAAAGGAGTTGAGTGTCGATCTTGATGGATTTCTAAAGGCGTTGAGTGTCTATCCGTTCTGACTTCTTGTCGATCAGTTGGATTATGCCTTTCTAATCTTTCGGGTAATTGATTTTGTCTATCTTGTTTTACATCTAAAGGACCAGAGTGTCGATCTTGTCGGACTTCCAACGGAGTCGTGTGTCGATCTTGCCGCACTTCTAACGGCGTCGAATGTCTATCTTGTCTAAGCTCTAGATTTCTGTTATCTTGAGGTATTTGTCTATTATCATTGTGATTTTGCCTGTCTACATTTCTGTCGTTTTCTGAAATGTTTTTATGGCTTCGCTCAGGGATGGGTTTATCGGCTCTTTCTGGTAATGGCCAGTCATTTCTTTCTGGTACTGGTCTGTCGCTTCTATCATGTCTGTCAATGTCACTGTCATTACTTTCGAGAGGGGGTGCGGGGAGGGGCCGGCTATTGGATTGGGGGGTGCAGGCTCGACGGGGTTTCTCAAACGCTCGGGGGTCAGGTGGGATCTGAAACAATTTTTTTTTAACTAACAATATATTTAGTACATATTCCGCTATCCTAAAATATCTGTAATTATTTTCCGCAAAGTTAACCCTCTGTCGATGAACTAAATGTTAAATAATTACGAAATTTAAAAAGGAGTGCTAACACATACATACACATAGTGGCAATCAGATCAGAGGTTTTTCGTGCTTCGGAAAACTCGTGGATATTGAATTAGTTGCTTAGCCATTAGCCGTGTATTGAATACCGTGGCTTTTCCAGTCGTTAAGCTATGTCGGAGGCTTTTTGTCAGCCTAAAACTCCGGCACCAAAGTTGGCCAAAGATCATTGGTTGAAGATCAGAAACTTAGATGATAAAACTAACCTCATGCCTAGTATCAATAACTCCAGTGATTGTCTCAGTTGATCCGGTTATGATTGAGGTTAACCGGTGGCGGGCATCCGGTTCCGGTTCTAAGGACGACCTTCTTCTAGGCTCCGCTGGGAATAACAGATCTATGGGAGAGATAATATAGATTAACGAAGAGCTCTGTGGCGTTGTGAGCGAAGCCCCGCTAGAAACGTAGAACGTTACGGGTTCGATTTATTTAACACTTTATTGCACAAAAACAAAGAATTGTACAAAAGGAGGACTTAATGCTAAAGCATTTTCTGCCAGTCAACCTTTCCTGGTAGAAAAGCATGGTTGGCGTGCTAACTAAACTAGGTACATACTTAACGTTAAAAATATTAAAGAATTAACAGAAGGGAACAAAAAAAAGACAAAAATTTAATACTACCTAAAATAAATTTGAATGTAAACAGTTTTTTGAAACTCATAAAATATGTATCTGTAAATGCAGTACAACATACATGTATTTATAATTAGTATATTAATGAATAAATATAATAATACACATATATATATAAATACATAAAAATAAATAAATAAATAAAAATACGTAGATGTAGGTAATTATGGAGATGTTAATAAAAACTGGTAAGTAAAAATTCACGAACAAGGCGTTTAAAAATAGACTTTGAGGGTGTTGTCCTAATGTGAACTGGTAGTGAATTCCATAAGCCCACGGCCACAACTTCGAAAGATTTACCAAGAAAGGCGGTCGAGTGAGCCGGTGTTGCAAGGCGAAGTGTATCGGTAGACCTAAGCTGGCGATCATGAGTGTCCGAAAGGAGAGTAAATTTAGATTTGAGATACTGTGGAGAGTTAGGGTCATTTAAAATTGAGAAAAGGAGGCAGAGAATTCTCAGATTTTTCCTTTCTCTAATAGGAAGCCACTTAAGCTTCCGGCGATACTCGGACACATGATCGTACTTACGAAGGCCAAAAATAAGTTATTTTTTGACCTAACGTGCGCCGTAATGTGACTGGCCAGACAAATTTGGTTTTAAATACTCTTTCCATCGAGATACATTCTCTAGCTGGAGCCACAAACGTAGAGACTGTGACACTACAAGGTGAGAGACTTTGTAGAAAGGGGTAAACTCCAGAAGGTCAACAACATTTTGTTCAAAGACTTTTTTAATTTTATTGTTTTTCGTTGAAGAACTGGCTTGAAAAGTTACGCGATACTTAACTTCTTTTTTTATTGGTATTTGAAGATGGAACAAGCACATGGCCCACCTGATGTTAAGTGGTAACCATAACCTATCACAAAGTATTGCATCGTAGAACTCGTTTTTTTGGAACGTGCACTACGATGCAACGCCCTGCGTCCATCAACTTGAGGTATGAAGATGATAAGCCTCTTGTGCCTGTAATTTCACCGGCATCCACACCCTTCAAACCGAAACACTGCACAGCTGCTTCACGGCAGAAATAGGCATGGTGGCAACTTCCCCGGACGAGCCCTCCACAAAGAGCTTTACTACAGACTGAATTCAGTTACGAATTCAAACTCACCTTGTATAAAGTATTTTCTCGATGACCTAAGGCTGCTCGCCCAATTCAGACTTTTTATAGGACCGATAATCGGGCCGATTTTTTCAGCGTATTTCTGAAAGACTTTTTGTAGGACGTGTGCGTAGCTGCGTAGCACTATTACAATCAGTACGTTTCATTATTCTCCTACAAAAATCAGTCAACGATTATCGGTCGTGGGCGGGCAGCCTATCACATGAATAAAATAGTTTAGATGCAAAATGTATATGTAGAAGGGCTAAGGTCTTTCTTTACATTTGACCTGATAAGGTGACATTGATAAGGTAACGAAAACTCACCTTGAGAACTAGCACTCGCTATATCTTGCACACTCGACGCAGATGCTATGGTCGGCTCAGCAGGAGAAAGACTCTTGCGGGGCGGCAGAGGGGGCGCCCTAAGCTCCCCGTAAGCGTTCTCATTAAGGGCGGGGGTACGACGAGCCGCCCTGGGTGAATGGCGGGGCGAGGCGATGGGCGAATGTACAGATGGGCGTAGGGCGTCGATAGTTGAAGTAGCTGCATTGAATTCCGCGCAGTCCTGAAAGTTATTATTATTTGCATAGCTTGTTGCGTAATACCTACTTTTTGCTGTTAGTGCTTTTGTGATTTTAGTGGAGTGTAAGGGGTGCCACTTTCGGCACTGAAGCCAACCTCACCTGCCCGTGGTGCATCCTAACTAACAAACGGGGCTCTGACAGTCGGATAATAGGCTAGACGACTGAAAAATTCTAATGAGTCCGTTTTTTACATAACCAAAAAATATTGGACACGTAAAGTTCCGCGAGACGTCACGATATAGTAAATTTTTTACCTAGCCGTGACGTCACGAGCCCGCCACTCCCGAACTTTCACGTTCTTTATCTCCGTTAATTTCTATTGATACGATGAATAAAAAAATACGTGTCCAGTATTTTTAGTTGATCTATCTGACGGACTAATTAGAATTATTATTTTTTTACCCAGTCGTCATCCCTATTGCGACATAGCGCAGTCTTACACCGGCACAGCTTAATTCGCTGTCCGCCTACGGGCAGCAGCATCGGCAGTGCGAGAAGCTGTTACGTGCGATCTCCAATCCGCATGGTCAGCGTGGGGATTACGGACATAAATCCCTATTTATTATGGGAGGATTATGTCGAGTGAGCGACAAATCTGCAAAGCTTATGGCAAAACTTCGACGTTTTTAATAGTTATGTTATAGCAAACTAATTCTAGTACCGAAAAGGTGATGACTAATATGCTTCAAAATATAATTAATGATTAATTAACGAATAAATACTTACATAAAGCATTCCGGCTTTACATGCTATTAAATTATGAAAAACTATAATGGTATTCTGGAACTACGCTTACTGATTGATATTTCGAGTTCAAACTAATTCATGAAAACAAAATCATAATTATTAATATCAACGGGATGTTTACCATGATTTGTGAAATGTGAGCGCCATGATTACGGAAGTACCAGCCATATTTCGATTGTAATCATAATACCATAGAACTCACATCATCAACAACAACCTAAGTGTTAGGTCTCCCCTAATAAGCGTCATTACGCCCTGTCCTCAGGTTTTTATGAGGTCTTAAATATAGAACTCACAAAGAGTCATGAACTTTGATTTAATTCTTTATTGCACTTTAAATAATTTCATAAATGTCCACCTTTTATTCACGTGTATCGTGTAATTAGTAATGGAAACTTTGTTGGATTGTGATCGACCCAATAATACTTTAAGTATAAAAGTATTGTTCTGTTTGTTCCCCAAATAAATAATTTAAAAAAAATGTAGACTTGGTGTAAGGCAAATAAAATGGACTTAATGCTAGACAGCATTTTCTGCTAGTCCCCGTAATATAAGTATCCCGTTGCTATTAATAATTAAATTCATGAAATTTCAAAACACTATACGGCTCGCGTACACCCAATCCCGTTAACGGCCGAACTATGCTCGGGCGTCGACGCCCGAACTCGGACGATCTAATCAAACATATATAAAAGAATGAGAGCGCGTACACTAATAACGGACGCAGTCGGTCGATATCGGTAAAGTATTAGTGTACGCGCTCACATTTTTACATACGTGTGATTCATTCGTCCGAGTTCGGGCTTAGTTCGGCCGTTAACGGGTTTGGTTGGTGTAATCGAGCCGTTACGCGAGTATTACTAATATGAATTCACGTTTGTATTTAGTTTCGAAATATTCAAAACAGGCAAAGAAAAAACAAAAGCACAATGTCACCAAGCGTATAATGTCAACATTCACAACTTAAAAATAAATAATTAATCGTAACTATAATAAAAAATAATAACTAATAAATATTACGTACTGAAGCATGCCCCGTTTTGGAATGTCCATGATAAATATTATGTAAGGCACGTTTTTTTTTAAATTCCATATCTTGATAAAACTGATTAACTTAAAAATAATAATAATTGCATTGACGTCAACAACAAATTAAAATAATCCATAATTTAATTATAATTTAATACTACTTTCATTTATTTAAGTAAAACACACTTATACAAAAAAGTGGCAAAGAAGGATAATTGTAATAAATAAATTAAAAGGCATAACACACCAGAAAATTTTTGTATTACGGCTTTTTGTTGCTTTGTTGTACGCAACTTTTCAACGGTAAAAAATGTTGAATAGAACAAAATCAATAGTTTTTCATTTGTTCCTATCACAAGCATCAATATGCATCGGCAATAATATGCACACGTTTAACTAGCTTCTTTTCGCGGCTTTGCTTGTTATTTTTGTGTTAGCGTAGTTTCCTATTTCAGATGAGAGAGTAGAGTACGTAGCTGTAAACTCAGTTTTTCTCATACAGGATTATCATAGTAGTACCAAAGGCATCTCAAAAATAAAATCAATTTTGGATCGACGTAATATGTTCGCAAACAAAAAAACAAAATTATGAATAAATTTATTTCATAATTTTGTTATTTTTTTCTCCAGGTGAAATAATCCTACTAAATACTTAAGAGAAACAATGCAAAAAACATTTTTAATTCGAAAGCTTTTTTATAGGTATTTCAATATTTTTTAACTGAAACCTAGCTCTATTGATATAAGTCGCGTTTCAAAAAATCTATCAAAACGAAAAAATGTATTGACGAGTTTACTAGTTTTTTTTTTTGTTCAAAGCAAAGGTTTTTGAAAAACATAAGTTTATTTTTTAACAATCCTTTTAAAGGTTGATAATCATTCAATTTCACAAGAGACTTTTATTTCGTGGTTTATTTGCTTTAAAAGAAATGGATAGAAAACCTAAGATATTAACACACGAACAACTTTTCAATGACAGAATCCACAGAAAAAAAAAGTTTTATGCAAGTTATCAAATTAGTCTTAAATCGCATATTTTAATTCTTTTTCAATCTTGATTGTGTATTTATAAGAATTTGTATTCATAATGCAAGTCATGAAAATAGTCAAATAGGAATGATTAAATAAAGAGATACAAAAGACAAGCATACACCGAGAAACCAACACACAAACAAACAAGCTTATTGAAATGATGATGAAACAAAACAAAATGGGCAGTGTACATTCTCATTATTGCGAGCAACTAGCATACCCCGCGTTCGGTACAAATATCCCAGGACATATCGCAAGATATAGCCTACGATAGTCATGTGCAACTTTGACAAAATATCAGACGTGGTATTTTAAGTCCATATTATTTTAAGTATAGGTTAAGCTTAAGGTCCTCAGAAGATTTCGACAAAAATCGTTAATAAAAGCCGTGCGGCATTGAACAATGTCATACGAAGTCGAACGATGTCTTACAAAGTCAAACGATGTCGTACGAAGTTGAACAATATATTTTTTATTTGATAGAACCAGCTTCTGACCTCCTGAATGTACTTATATCGTACGAAGTCGATTGATAGTGCACGAAGTCGAGCACAATCTAACGAAATCGGTGTCGTGAGTCGGTTAAAGTCAGACGACAAACCTGGCGATAGATACGTCATATCCTGGGATCTTTGTCATCCGAATACAATTCTTTGTCCGTCTCCACTAAAAGTTTGTCCCAGTAAAAAATATTTGAAAATATTAAAACTGTTTGGGATTGAAAAATCGAAGGATTCATAACTGGAATTCATCCACTCCCTCCGTAGGAACCAATTAGCCACCGGCATAAATACCCGAAAAAATAGTTATCAGCTTGAGATACCTATGATATTGTTTTTTAACCATTTTTTCAGGTTCTTATTTAGGGTGGCCATTTGTGTCCGATCCAACGGAGGGAGCGAGTTAATGTATAAAAACTTATACTGTTTATGTATAAAAAAATAGCTTAATTATAACCCGAAGGGACTGGCTGATACCACGAACCATTCGCATTTACTTATAAGTTTTACACTATAAATTAGTCAGTAACGTTAACTTTTAGTGTAGATGGACGAATTCACAATGAAAAATGTCTCGCCCGAATGCTGAAATGCTGTTCAAGTATTTGAGATCGTCTCAACCATTTCACTCATCCTTCAGAATCATTACTGAAATAAATTTGATCACCACATAACAGAGTGCTGAAAACACGCTTGCTCTAAGACTGCTGCTCCTCGCATGGCGTGGAGCGTCAACGTGTTAAAATATCAAAAACATGAGTACCGTTTCAGTATTCGGGTATAAACCAATCTCAACTTTCACGATTTCAAGGATTCTATAGAAATACAGTCACACTTAAGATCGCAATCAAAGCTGAGCTCAGTTAAACCCAAGGAGTTTTTATTATGGGAGTGCGCGCTTTGAACAAAAATCTGTGCCTAATGTATTCTCCCAAAGGGAGGTTGTATCTCGTTTCCTCTTTAGTGTTACACAAAAGAGTAAATATAAAGCGTCGAGCTCAGGACAGAGCGCAATGGCGCTCATCAGGGAAGGCCTGGAGCGTTCATGCCACTCGACACCACTAGAACGACACCACCGGTGTTGTCGTTTGGAATCACTATCCCGTTCGACACTAACAACAGCTGTTGTCCTGCAAATTATCAAAGGTAGGAATATTCTATACACCTACTACCTAATAGCTATCACCCTCGATTTTATATGTTTACAATTAACTGTACTTGATTGTTGATAAGTTTGATAACTCGAGTTCGATTCAAGGAGTTCTAATACAGTAATAGGCTAGATGCCTGAAAAATTCTAATTAGTCCGTCATTGACATTATCAAAAAATATTGGACACGTATTTTTTCTTTTGTCAACTAAACTAAAAATGACAAAGATATAGTGCGTTGAAGTTCCGCGTGACGTCACGGGTAAGTACACTTTTTACATACAAGTGACGTCACGAGCTTCCGAACTTTGACGCTTTATAACGTTGTCGATTTCCGTTGATTTTAAAAATAAAAAAATAACGTATCCAATATTTTTTGATGATCTAATTGACGGACTAATTACAATTATAATTTTTCTACCGAGGCATCATCCCTATTATAATTAGTGGTAACTACGTAAGTAGCTTGCTAGTGCTAGTGATTCCAAACGACACCACCGGTGGTTTCGTTCCGGTGGTGATAAACGGCCTGGAGCAGTGGACCGCTAAAAGATGATGATGAAAGGAGAAAACGAGACAAAAACATGACCCCAACACCTTTTGGCATTTTTATTGAGAAAAACCAGACAGATTTTTGCACGCCCTCCCTAGTTATACCAATTTAAATAATAAATTCCGTGCACAGTCATGGCGCCGCTACGCGTGCAAACTAAGCATGCGGTGATTTCCGTCGGCGCCTCTGCAAACAGAACAATGAATTGTCATTCATTTGTCATTACATGCTTTTACATGCGGGAGTGATATTTAGCTGTGTAAATAGAGCCTTATGTTTTTTATAGTGCGCCTACACCCCACACCCCGCGTCTCCTTCCACTTAGAAGTTTTTCTTCGCTGCAGCCTTCAGCGGCAACCATTTCATGTTTTTTTTTTGCTGATTTAAGTCAGAACAGAGAAATTTTTTCGAAGGTATTTAATTTATTTAGACGGCCTCTGTGGCGCAGTGGGCGAAAGTCCGCCTGAGACGCAGAAGGTTGCGGGTTCGATTCCCGCTGCAGGACAAATGTTTGCATGTTCTGTAGATATTTGTCTCGGGTCTGGGTGTTTTCTATGTATGATATGTATGTATTTACAAAAAAAAATTATATGTGTAGTATATCAATCATGTGGTTCCCATAATACAAGCTCTGCTTTGTTTGGGGCTACATGATGCTGTGTGATTACGTCCCGCATTATTTATTATTATTATTATTTAAATTTTATTAATTGAGTAAATAAAAAAAATAATTTTAATTTATCAAACTTCAATATTTTTCATTGAATAACATAAATCTCATTCAATTAGAATACTTAAACAAAAAGCCCGATCAAACAGAGAAAATTGACAAGAAACTTTTTTTTTTTATAAAAACACTAATAATAACTACCCCTAAAACTGTTTAGATTTGTACTTCAAAAGTCACCAGATAAGTCGCTAGATTTTTAGATGATTAAATAAGTATTTTTATCTGAATTCCGAATTTTTAAGCAACCCATTTCAAAATTCTATGAAAATGTCAATAAAGCAAGTAAGAGATGAAATTGCAAAGACACCGACGAAATCACATACACAATAAAAACACAGCTAAATACCAAGCCACTGATAAATATATATGAATGATAAACAAAACAATACAAGCTTAATGAAAAACAACACTTCACAGATACCGAATGCCAACGGTACGTTCGAAAAGTTTTTGAGTCGAATCCGTCAGTTTTTATTCGATCTGTAGGGCGATCATATTTCAACCTGACGTATCATAAAGAAATATTTTGGCCAATGACAAAGCGTTATTTTGAATTTATGCTTTCTCATTGGCTAAAATTTTATACGATCATATTTCAACCTGACGTATCATAAGCGTAACGAAAAATATTAGCCAGTAAGTAAGCGATATTTTGATTGAACCTACGCTTTCTTATAGGCCAAATTATTTTATTTCTAGGAAAAAGGCTTTCCTAGAAATTATGATAATTCTGATGAACGCTACGACACGACGGCGCGTCACAACACGACACAGTAATATAATTCTGGCTCAATCTCTATCGTCACTGTCGGATTCGACTCGGAATCGTTTCGAAGGTTTCAAAATAGGTACCGGATAAAGGACACAGCAGATCAAAACTTTGGCACTTTAGGATTCGAAACTCATGCTGGGAAGAGAAAGATTCGTTTTGTAAAAGGCTGGTGGAAACTTGATGCGTCGAGCTGAGGGCAGGACGTAATGGCACTTATTGAGGTAGACACGTCCAGCAGTGGACTGCTTATGCTGATGATGGTTTAATTTGTATAGCAATATTTTTTCTAGAATTCTGTGTGTTTTACTTTTAACTTTTTTGTCTCTGTTTTAACAAATTAGCATGTTGTGTTTTGATGTTGTAGATTTTATATTTATAGATTTAGATCATGGGCCTTACAGAAGACCAGCGCGGGCTGTAGGTAAATTTTTACTATATTTACAAACGAATCTTCCTCAATGCAACGATGCTATGCAACCATGATTGTGAACCTTATGCAACTGTGGTTATGGTTGTAGTTACCTCAGCATCGTCGATGTCGTCAGTCAGTCCGTTGAATGTTGCATTTCTCGACCAGCCGTTGGAGTTGCCCGATATTGTTACGTCTATACCTGGAATTACAAAAAAAAAAAAATCACAATATTCTATACTATTAAAGTTTTTCCTTTTTTATCTCTCGTTTATCGAGGGGGCTTTCGGTTAATCGCGAACTTTTGGCCAAACGAAAAAGCATTGAAATTATTGGTTGAGAGATAGAAATTGCCCTTTGGAGTTGTATGTAAGTCAGCTTAAGGTAACTATACATGTCAAACCTCCCTCTCGCTCGCACTATTCAACATTTTAGAAGATAGTTAGGCAACATAGCAAAACTTCACGACCTAGAAAATAACAATATAAAGGTTCAGCAAGAATATCATGTTGAACCCAACACGTTTTCCTACCAAAAAAATTGCACCAAAATTGATCACATTGGTGCTAGTTTTTTGGTAAGAAAACATGATAGAATCAAAATTATATTATTGCTGAACCTTTGTATTGTTATTATCTAGGCCGTAAAGGTTTGCTATTTTGCATATCTACATTCAGTGATTTTATATCTTCTAAAATGTTGAATTATGCGAGCGAGAGGGAGGTTTGACATGTATAGTCGCCATAAGGATGTCGAGGGCTTGTAAGCTGGTGAGTAAGGTGTACGGAATGACACCTGTAGATGATGAGATGAAGATTGGAATGGTTTTAACTGTGTCTACTCTCCGCTAGGTTATCAGTTCTATTGCTAGGTTATGTGCTGTATATTTGGCAAGTTTTTGGGGTGTTTTTTTTTGCGATATTCTAGGTGTTGGGTATAGCTATATTTATTAGGTAAACTGATTTGTTTATTTAGTCGAGAAGAGTGATGTCGAGCCTGTTGTAATGTATTATTATAATAATATTAGTGTAGATATCATAAAAGTGAATGTTTATGACGATGTATGGATGGATGGAGGTTTATTATTCTTTCACGTAAAAACTACCGAATGGATTTGGATGAAGCTTGGAATTTACATAGTTTGTGATCTGGGTTAACATATAAGATAATTTTTATTAGATACCACGCGAGCGAAATCGCGTACGGAAGCTAGTATTTTAAATGAGAAAGTTTGTGTATGTGACTGTGTGTCTGTGTGTGAGAGAGAGTATGTTTGTTCGCGCATCAACGTAACGGCTGGACGGATTTGGATGATACTTTGAATATACAATAGTTTATGACCTGGATTAACACCTAAGGCTACATTTTATCCATGTAGCAGGCGAGTGAAGTCGCGAGTGGAAGCTAGTCTTACTTAATATTATAAATGCGAAAGTTTGCGAGTATAGATGCAAGGATGGATGAATGAATGTTTGTTACTCTTTCACGCAAAAAATACTGAACGGATTTGGATGAAACTTGGAATATACACAGTTTGTGACCGGTACCACGCGAGCGAAGCCGCGGGCGGAAGCTAGTCTACTATAAAGCTTACTGGATCCATTGCACCCAGACGACCCCGAAGACCCTGATGAGTTAGATGATACCGGCTTCACTGCAGTCTTTGTTACCCTGGAAACAAAAATAAAAACTAAGCGTCCTAAGCATCTTTCGACAGTTTTCGAACAGTAACAGAGATACTATTGCGGTTTCACTCTCACATAATAGGGTATTTTACACTATGCAAGAAAAAAATAAAAAATAAGTATTAATGATAGATTTTGTAAAAAAATAAACGAGAAATATTGATTTCTATTCATAAAAATTCAAAATTAATTTTTGATTTAATTTTTTTTATTCTGTGCCCCAAATGTCCAAAACGCTATTCGCATAACGTCACTTCAAAAGTATAATTCATTACAATCTCACTTCATAGTCCTCTGAAAAACGTGACGCAGTGACGTCACAAGCTGGGTAGCATGGCGGCTGGCGTTTTCGAGGGAAAATTTAAAGTGATTTTTAAGGCACTATTCGGTTTGAATTTTTTTTTGATTATAGAGATTCAATAACACTAAGGATTCAGGAATAGGATTCATAGAAAACACTTTTTGAAAATGGTTGCAATACCCTATTATGAGAGCGGGACGGGAACCGGATGCTTGCAACAACCAAAGCTACGTTTCGAATAGGCATGACGACTGGGTCAAAAAATAATAATCAACAAAAAATACTAGACACGACTAGATTTATCTAGACTAGATTTATCGAATCAATAGAAATTGACAGAGATAAAGAACGTAAAAGTTCGGAAGTGGGGGCTCGTGACGTCACGGTTAGGTAAAAAATGTACTATATCGTGACGTCGCGCGGAACTTTAACGCACTATATCTTTGTTATTTTTTGTTTAATTGACAAAAGAAAAAATACGAGTCCAATATTTTTTGATTATGTAAATAGCAGACTAATTAGAATTTTTCAGTCGTCTAGCATATTACGTATAAATTATAATCAGCGCAATCATCATATCATTTACAGGCTTATTAGAAGACGCGGTATTCCTAAGGTTGTCTGGTAGAGATCGCTCTAAGCGATAAGACCGCCCTCTGTACTTTCATTATAATTATTGTCCGTTTTGTTCTTTATTTTTAAGTTGTGAAAACAATAAAGAGTTTTCTATCTATCTATCTATTCAGGTTGTCTTAGTACGACTGTCTTGACTGTTTGTAGCGTAGTATAATTGGAGTAAGTCATAAGCTTGATAATTAGTCAGTAATGTACGATTCACATTGACCTGCGCGCGTCGAAGCGCATTTTAAAACATGCTAGAGGAAATTGAAAAATCCACTAAGCAGTTAAGTTCCTTATTTGCAAGCAATTTACGCAGCTAGCTGACAAAGCTCAAAGCTGCGTAAATTAGCATTAATAATGAGGGTCGAGCGGTCGGAGTCCCGCCACAGAATCAGCTTCAACTCCTTTGTGGTGCGGGTTCCGACCGAACATCTGTCGACCTACATGAAGGAGGAGCTCTGGCCGAAGGGTGTCGTGTTCTGACGATTCCGTGGACAAATAATGGACACCACGCGACCCACGTCGTGTATATTACGTGGCAAATAATAATCATTTGTGTTTTAATTATAGTTTTATTAATATGTATGTTATTATCTAAGGTATATATTTATATGGGCCGTAGGATAAGTAAAACACCATATTTATCTATTCTAATGTAGCCTGAAATAAAGTTTAAATTATTAATAGCATTCCTCTAGCATGCTTTATATGCTATATGTTTTAAAATGCGCTTCGATGCTCTCCTACGCGCGCCGTTAGGTGTGAACCGTATATAAGTGACATTTATATTTATTTATTTAATTAACACAGTTGACACCAATAACATTAATTAAATTAAATTATACAAGTCAGAGTGGTAATATCTAATGTCCAGCAAAAAAAAAATCTAATAAAACTTATATATAAACAAAGATATAAGTTGTTTCACAAAACAAAGATAATATTGTGCCACAAACAATCATGCATCTCGCTCACAAAATTTCAGACAATCCGATAATATTTTCATCCATACATCCGCAAATAAGTCACACTCAGGATTGTGGTAAGAAAGTCTACCGCGTGGTCTAATAGGTCTTTCGAGTACTATTTTACATACTTCTCAGAGTTGGTGTTAGGCGGCCGCGGCGGTACAAATGCGTCAACCACAACTTGCTCCGTGCCCTTTATCTCCGCTCTACAGAACGGACAGCCCTGACCTTCCGAATCCTGGAAAAGAAAGAAATAATATAATCTGTAAGAACTATACAATTTAGTACTGTCAAACTAGAAAGCGCTTGCTAAGAGAGGCTTGAAGCTAGTAGTTTCGGCTGGCTTCATAGCTCAGTTGGTAGAAACTCTACCTTCTGAGCTGCAGGTCGCGGGTTCGATTCCTGCATTTCGAAGCATTTGTGTGGTGAACATGAATGTTTGTTCTGTGTCTGGCTAGGCGTTGTATAAGTATCTATGTATGCTTATCAGTCTCCGGTACATAGTACAAGCTCTGCCTAGTTTGGGATCAGTTGACCCTGTGAGATGTCCTGTATATTTGGATATTATTTCGTCTTGGCTACGAAGACTAGTCAAAAAGTATTATAGACAAACAAATTTTAGCCAATAAGAAAGCGTTGATTCAAAATAACGCTTTATCATTGGCCAAAAATTTCATTACGCTTACAATAATACTATACGTTAAGGTAACTATAAGGGTCAAACCTTCCCTCTCGCTCGCACTATTCAACATTTTAGAAGATATAAAATCACTGAATGAAGTTAGGAAAAATAGCAAACCTTCACGGTCTACAAAATAAAAAACACACACACTCAGAAAGAGTGTCCCACGTCAGTTACACTTTATATTTGACGAAGCCTTTTGGGTAAATAAATAAATAGATAATAGATAAAAAAAAACTAAACAAAGCAGTGGGTGACTCAGAGCTGAGATGATGAAATAAATAATGCTAAACATTTTTACACATCATCAGTAGCCCCAAAGTAAGCAGAGCTTGTGTTATGAGAACCACATGACAATATACAATATACTACTTATATACTTTTTTTGTTGTAAATATTATTAGGGTACTTGCAATAACTTACAATCTGCCAAGCTGTAAGGCATGGCGTACAGAGTAGATGTCCACATGGCTCTATCCTTATATCCTTGTCGTTTTCAGCACAAATCTTGCAAAGCTGGAAGGTGCTTCCTATAACAAACAAGTAGGACTTTCAAAAAATATAAACAGCCTTCAAATAAATCACTTATTACTTCTTGCCGTAAAGAATTTTGAAAATCGGTTCACAATTGACGGAGATATTGGTGATCATAGGGCGAAAATTACAAGTGAGGATGAGGTTTTTTGAGTTTTCCGGGAAAAGTACCAATCCCTCAGGAATAAAATTTATATGGGACCACCTGAGAAGTTACTCTTTTAAAAAAAACGGTCCACAATTGACGGAGTTATCGGTGAACATACATACATAAAAAAAGTTGTAAAAAAAAAGGTTCCGACGAATAGAGAACTTCCTCCTTTTTGAAGTCAGTTAAAAAGAACTGGTTATGAGTCAAATCAAATCGCGGAAAAAAATTCTTATTAATTTTAAAATATCGGAATCCTGGAGGCATGTTAGTATGCATGTTTGAGACCATTGCCCCCAAATCACTCTACCTATTCCGATCTCTGGTTATGACTGACTTTCCATAAATAAGGGTATCAATTCGGGGCATTCTTATTTGGGTTTTCATGCCCGTGACGCAGTCCTACGTCACACACACGTAGTAGGATGTGGCGTGGTTTACTTCGGCGTTCTTAATCGATCACCTGAGTTAATCAATACTCCACCCAGTCACTACTTCGATGGGTGACCGTTTAGCGGAATTTAGATTAACTCTTCCGTACTTCGGAAGGCGCGTTAAGATGTTCAGTCGTTAAACCATGTCGGAGGCCTTCAGGCGGCCTAAAAGCTCCGACACCAGAGTTTGCCACTAGCTCAGATGAAGCTAAGAAAGAAGTGGAATGTTCCCCGGCTTCCGGCTTCCGATCCGAAGATCATGGATTCGAATCTCGGCTGTGCAATCAATGTATTTTTCGTCTGGAAAAATATATTCGATAACTTTGGTTCTCTGTCGGGTAGTCTCGTTGCGGATTTTATCTTTCATAGAAACTTAGAGCATAGCACATTGAGGCGATTAACATAACACCTTCATACTTCAAGTTGTGAAGCGCTCGTAGCGTGAAGATCAGCTTGGTTAAGCAACACTCCGCCCGGTCATTACTTTGAGATTTGAGCGCTTCCGTGCTTCGGAAGGCACGTTAAGATGTTGGTCCCTGCTTTTCAGTAGTTAAGCCATGTCGGAGGCCTAAAAACTCTGACACCAGAGTTGGTCACTAGCTCATACGAAAGAAGAAGAAGACTTCAAGTTGATGGTGGAATTGCATTGCATCGTAAGCCACGTTCTAAACATGCTGGACCTACAAAGAAATACTTTGTTACAAGTGATGGTTACCACTTAACATCATGGGGGTCATGTGCTTTATCTATCTGCAGAAAAAAACTTACACATTCAATGGCTTCAAAAAGAGAGCTAATAATAGCATTTTCTAGGTAAGCTCGCCCCATCGTCGACCTTATCCTTGCCCACGCAAGTCACGAGGTCAAGAGCTGGCCCAAAATAAATTAAAAAAAAATATATGTTAAATAAGCTTGGACGATTTTTGTCAGTTTTCACTTGAAGACTTTCTATGGGGTGGTGGGCTGTTCTTTATAATTATCTCGATGTCTGGAACTTAATATGAATAGAAGCATACCCATCTCACAGTACAATTCGTACTGCTCCTGAGTGACTGTGATATGGTCCTCTGCAGGTAAAATGATTGCACTGCTCAGGTCCGGGTTGATATCTCTGCCATCTGGGTACAAATAGCTGAAACATAGACAAAGACATTTATTAATCTATCAAAAGATAATAAATAATAATGATAAATAATGCTGGACTATCACACAGCATCATGTAGCCCCAAACTAAGCAGAGCTTGTATTATGGGAACCACATACCATATATGCAATTTTTTTTTTGTAAATAGATATCATATATAGAAAAAAAACACCCAGACCCGAGACCAATATCTGCAGAACATGCAAACATTTGTCCCGCGGCGGGAATCGAACCCGCATCCTTCTGCGTCCCAGGCAGACTTTCGCTCACTGCGCCACAGAGGTCGTCAGATAAACAATGCTTAAAGTATAGTCGTTTTACAGTTTGTCAATGTCAAATAAATAATGTGACTGATTGAACGGGAATTCTCTGATGAAGAAAATTGTGCGCCGATCCTTTTTTGTTATAGTCGCCATGGCTATAGCAGAAAACAGGACCTGACCGAAGACTGGACGACTGGACTTATAAAGCGTACTACGTTGCCTCATATTATTATGAACAATTATTATACTTGATACTGGCGAAATTGTGGAAACTATCCCAGAAGCCATTTAATAAAGAAGTGAAGTGAACTTTAAACAATGTTTAAATTTAAGTAGCGTTTATAAGTATGAGGGTAAAAGTTAAAAAAAAGGAGTAAATAAAATTGGTGGGATATGTCCTACAGCAAGCAAAATGGCATCGACCCAGCATAATTACTGTTAGCAGCTGGTATTCTGCCGAAGCCATTAATTTATGTGTAGAGATTAACTGCTAGCAAAAAGTGGGCAGTTACATGTTTGGACTTGCCTCTGACTATCCTCAACTTTGCGTACTGAGCAATATCTGTTAATATCGATAATTGTGGAAAAGTCTTGAAGATGTTTTTTTTTGTAATCTCGGGTCTCATTCAACATGCTGGAAAAGCGAGTCGGTTTCTTTTGGTACTTCTCTCCAGGTCAAACTGGTTTGGACCACCAAGTATAATATTGATTATGAAACAGACGGTGAATGTTTAGGCAGTGATACTCACAATCCCTCTCTGTAACCATCAAGCAGGGCCTGTACTAGACTCTTGTTCTGCGGTATTGTCTGAAGGATCTCTCCGTCCACCGTCACGTAACCTATCGCCCACTGACCTAGCCTCGTGCAAGATAACCTGAAATCAATATAGATCATTTCAATAATGTTATAATGAGAATTTTGTTTAATTTTGAACTTTATTTTAGCTAAATTGGCCATATGGAAATTGCCTTCCACCCCGGTAGTGAACTAAATATTTTTATCGATTATAAGCATTTTCTCCTAAAGTAATTTTATTCGGTACACATTTATGGCCGATTCTTTTCCTTTTTCCTTTCTTTTTGACGCCTCGTTGTTAATTTTTGACAGTTTTTCAAGGGAAAACGAAGCTTCATTGGTTACGGTATAATATATGATTTCATGGTCAGTGTATCGATAAAAATTACCTTACTCCACCATGCATTATAAAGAAGTTACTTAATTTGATCTGTGTCTGCATATAAAATAAATTCTAACAGATTAAAAATCGTAACACCTATGGCCTGTCTTGGCAATTCGTCAAAGCACAAAATACTCGCCTAATCAGAAATTCTAGAGCACGGATCACCAAGTAGTTTCTTCAGGGGTTTTTTTTTTAAAATAAAATTACCATTGCGGTCCGTTTCTACTTAAGTTTAATAATGCAAAGAGTAAAAAGTAAATGCAAATGTAATGTGTAAGTAATAAGTTTTTTTTACATATCATTTAATGCCTTGAACTATTTGTCTGAAGTACTCAGCGAACTGCGTCTCTCTCTCACGTTACTTCGCTCGTCCGTTGTCGACTTGCTGGCAGCAAAGTTACGTACTCAGTAATACAAGTAACTGTTTATTTAAAATCCGCACAAAATAGGTTTTCGGTGCGAATCCGGACCGCGGTCCGCCATTTGGTGACCCCTTTTCTAGAGCAATGTTGCCACCAACCCAGAGTCTTCCTCCGTTTAAGGAGTTGGGCTGAGTGGGGTCAGGTTAGCAGAGGGGCAATACACAATACACCCGAATAAGGAACCTCAGCGCAGAGCTTTTTCCCTCCACTTCGAATTAGAATTAGACTCACCTAAACACATAACTGCCAGCCTTGTGTATGTACTTCTGGAGCCGCGCCTTCACCTCATCATACGTAAGGAATGCCACGTAACCAGGATGTGTCACCGCCAACAGTTGCCAGTTCCTTAGCAGTGTGCTCCAGGGCTGGAATAACCTGAAAGCAAGGTCAACATCCCTTAGCCCGGTTTGCAAAATGAAGTACAAACTGAATCTTGACTTGAGGATAGATTTTTTAACGATTTTCATTTGAATACTTTAAAAAATCCGTGCTTCTAACGTGTTTGGAATCAGCTCTCGAATACGGCTCTTTATGTCACCCCATCATCATCATGAACCTGTAGTAGTTAATTACTGAACGTAAGTTTCTCCCAAGGTTCGCCACCAGGACGGATCCACGGCTCTTCTTATCATCTGTCTACCTGCTACATTACGCAGTCACGTCATTTACATAACTGAACTGCCATAACTGAAGTTTGACAGTTAGCGCTTGACATAAACTTAGGTGGGAACAGTAATAAGGAACTTTGGTGCAAACGGATAGATTTGTAGTAAATCCTAGCGGCAGGGGTGTGACTGATTAGAGTAATGAAACACCAACAAAACGGCCTTACCTCGTGAAAACGTCAAACTCGAAGTTCGATATGAAGTCGTTGCAGGTCAGATCTATAGTGGTCTTCAGTGCCATTGTCTCCAAGCCCGAGGATATAGGGTGCACGTTGTTCAGCTCTTCGCGGAATATCTTCCAAGGTACCAGCGTGCTGTGAACAAAAACAAGATTTAGATACACGTATTGACCATGTCTTTGATTTGGGTTAGCCCGTTTAGGTTTCGGAGGATGGTTTGTGCTGGGCAAGCCTACTTTATGTACCAAAACTTATGTAGGTTGTACCATGTTTCAGGCACAACAGCGTCCCATTCAGTGAGTAAGTGAGATTTTCAGTGAGTACTCGACGCTGTTCAAATCATCTGCGATCGCTGGAATACCAGCGTCTGCTGTCAACACTGTGGATATTATGTCGAGTCGATGCCATTGGGCTGCTGGAGCACACAACCTATTTTGCATATCATCTCTTGTTTCCCCCCTGATAATGTTGAACTATAATTGTGTTGTGTTACAATCATCAAAACGGATCTTTGTCCCTCTGATGTTAGGGTCAGCAAACGATTCAACCAATCCTAGTACAATCCGACTCAAAAATAGGAACTACGTCCATAATTGCAGTGAACTGCATATGCACATAGAGATAAGTTATAAGTAGTGTAGTTGAAAAATCTCAAATAAATGTCTAGGTATAGTCAAAATAGCTGCAAAAGGATAAAACTCCGAAACCAGAACTGGCCACTACCACTACGCTCATCATACCAAAAAGAATAATTAAATTATTATAAGTAAAATTAGTTTAGCACTAAAACTGTTCATCTTTTTGTACTTAGACTATTATCAGACATTTTGTGTTAATAAAAATAATCTTGAGTCAATCGGAATGAAAACCTATCCAAAATTGAGTGGAATGGTAATATGTTGCATGATGCTATAAATAATAGTAGAGACACTGAATACTGAATCAAACTACGCATGGCTACACCATCACTATTGCTAACGGTTGAAACGTAGAATGGTTATCAATCTGCTGGTAGCCAGCTATTATAACGGTTCTGGTTATCTGTACAATGAAGATGTTCATCCAACTACGATCTTTGTTGAATAACTAATTTCAATATTTTGAATTGATTTCATCAGGCATAACAAAAAATAACAAAATATTATGAGTGAAGACCTTTAAATTGGCTTCCAGTCTTCTATTTAGCTGCTATGATCAGTGTGTATAGCTGTTGGTTTTCCATCACAAAATAAATAAATAACACCCGAATACTGAAACACTACTCAAATTTATGTGGTTTTTTATGATACATGAACATCGAACTAGCACATTGCCCACCTAATGTTAAGTGGTAATAATTTCTTATAAGCAATTTTTTTGCTTCGTAGATCACGCATGTTTGGAACGCTCTACGATGCAAGGCCCTGCGTCAATCAACTTGAGACATGGTGTAATTTCATCGGCACCCACACCCTTCAAAACGAAACATAGCAATGCTGCTTTACGGCAGAAATAAGTGCGATGGTTGTATTTCCCCGGATGAGGAATGATTATCCCCTTTTCAATGAACTCTACTACTTCTAAAGTGGTTGAGTAGCATTTTATTTTTTGGGCGTTAGTCAATCAACTGGTGTTCTCATCAGCGAGTTTTCATTAAAAAGTACATCAGCAGATCAATTACACTTGACGAGGAACAATTCCCAGATTATTAGTATCTCCATGTTCTGGTAGTAACGCAAATTTATGAAGAGAGCTTCGTATCCTTGTGGGTTGTTGTTGGAAGTCAGAACTAAACCTGTAGTTATTCGGTGTACCGGTTTTCGTGTGCGCGAAAAGATAGAATGCAGCTGTAGCGAAGCTGAAAAGCTTTTCAGAATTTGGTTTATATAACAAAGTTAGGATAGGAAAGGATTATTTTCACCCAGGTACGAGGGTCGCGGCGACGTGGTCAGATCAGGGTCTAAGAAAACAAAAGTTTGATAAGTATGTTATGTTCTGACCTTTCGACCTTATTTTATTTAATCCCTACACATCGTACGACGTACAATACAACCTTCAGGCACGGTAGCCACTAAAGCGGAGATGGGCGGATGACCGAGCAGCTAGGGTATCTTGAGAGAGACGTGTAAAGTGTGAGTGTTTGTAGAGAGATGTCTGGCTAGAGAAGTGGCGCTGGCCATATCTGTTTTGTCTTTGTTAGTCAGCCAACCTTCTCTTCATTTAGCCCCAAAATAAGCAGAGCTTGCTAATTAGTGTATTGTAATTTGTATTATGGGATCCAAATGACTGATACAGACCAGAAAAAAACACAAAACTAAATGACTTATATACAGTTGTTTTTGTAAAAACATACATATAAACATAGAAAATACCCAAACCCGAGACACATATTTGCAGATCATACAAATATTTTTCTCGAAACATGTCGGAATCAAACCCGTAGCTTCTGCGTCTCAGGCGGGATTTCCACTGCGCCATAGAGACCATCAAGAAATATAATATTAAATACATGAGTTTTCTTTCTTTCTGTTGGATTGGATGCACATCTCTCCTCTTCGCCTATCTAGCTGGTGGATACCGGACGTTAACATTCACATGCGTATATTTGAATAAGTCCAAATAATAAATATTTAAAGGCCATCTCGCTCCAGGTGATTCAGAATGTAAATGTCGGTCCGGGGGCGACCCTCGCCGTTTCCG
Organism: Horisme vitalbata; assembly: GCA_951804965.1. Classification (NCBI taxonomy): domain Eukaryota; kingdom Metazoa; phylum Arthropoda; class Insecta; order Lepidoptera; family Geometridae; genus Horisme; species Horisme vitalbata. The sequence continues at coordinate 5,033,480 of OX638093.1, forward strand.
CCTTCCCGGCCGTATAGAGTTCCGTTCTGTAGAGATAGGAGCGTATGTGTATGTGTGGCTATGCCCATGAGTTTGTTATAGATGGGATAAACTTTCTAAATAACAAGTAAACTTTATTAGAAGAGGTACAACAATCTACAGTACCTACAGATAGATGTCTATCGATGTTTCGTTTTAAGTATTCCCGCCGCGAGACCAATGTATGATCTGCAAATATTTGTCTCGGATCTGGATATTTTCTATTTAAAATGTGTTTATAAATCACAGAAAAGTATGTCGTCTTCTTCTTCTTCCAACGTGCTCATAGCTTACTCTGGTGTCAGAGGTTTTAGTATATAATTAGTATGATAATATACTAATTATACACTAAACTTATACAATATACTAAGTATATAATTAGTATGATAATATACTAATTATATACTAAACACTCATGTGGTTCCATAATACCAGCTCTGCTTAGTTTGTGGCTTGATAACATTGTGTGATATTGTCTAGCGTTATTTATTTATTTTCTTGTTCAGTTTGTACTCTACAAAGGATGGCTGTATCTGAATCATTCATAAGTGGAAAAGAGAGACAATTTTTGTCGCTTTTTGTATTATAAAATTTTGAGTCTTGGCTAAAATTTTGACAGTCTTGGCGTACTGTAGGTATAAGTGTAACTCAACATCCACTTGTTGTTACATTGGTTGTCAATCGAAGAGTGGTTTTATTATTTAAAATAGTTTGGTCTTCTGGAATGATCCTATTTCTATGGTTCAAACACTCCAAGCTCGTAAAATCCAAACATATGGCCAATCTCTACCAATACGTGGCGTAGTACGCTCGGCTTTACTGTCACTTCCATCTGAATCAATACGAACGGATTGCACACCACCGAAAGGTTTTATAACACGTGCACTTTATTGAATTACTCCATAACGGCCACTGAAGTTGGAAAAATAATATAAGTATAGAAAGATGGCGGACAGACAGACAGAGGAAATGAATTACTTCCTAAGATTTTATAACGACCCAAAAATTTCGAATCAGGTGGGATTTGAAGCTACGACCCTTTTATAAATCCGGGACACGCTTCCAACTTGCGCTACCGATAAAAACTTAGTTTTTTCCTTAAATGTGTAAAGAATTAATTCGTTCCTTTTTCGTAAGACGCGAAAAAGGGGGCACTGTGGTATGGTCAACAGCATTCTGTCAATATTGCTATCCCAACCAGCCTGCTAAACGTAGTTAAAGGCAAAATTAAGAAATATCTTGCAGTGACAATTAAAGGATGGATCAGATAAACAACATTAGCTTAACAGTCCACTGCTGGACATAGGCCTCTTCTAATAAAGGGCATAATTATGCAAGTAATCCCCATACATGGGCATTCGGTATGGGGTTCACAGGGCATAGCTTCGCGCTGATGTTCGACGATGGCCAGGGGCATTCAGATGTCCGGGTGTTAGGCTGCACCATGCCGCAATTGACCTGCCACCAGAACCCCGTTTTTATTCAGGTGCACCAGGGCTGGTGAGGTTGACTTGGGTTTCAAAGATAGAGGTTGGAACCTCTTACATACATATCAATAAATTTCCGGTAATTTTTGGTATGATATTTGGCCTAAACATGATAAAATATAGAACCTTACTCAAGGTTTATCGTCAAGTAATTTTCTAAGCTGATTTATTAAATCAACCTTCTGGTCTACTGGTATGTCTATGTCCTATTGAAAATCAAGGTAACAAATTATATAAGCACAATCCTTGCTTTACGTAGGTACTATAGTTGAATTCATTTCCATTTTCAATCAGTTTATCGTATCATTGTTTAAACTGTTTTCCATCTCTTCATCATTCACAACCTATAAAACTCCACTGAACATAGTTTCCACAAAGACAGGTCTTGTGAGATCTTTCCATCCAACGACTTTCTTCATTCTTGACGATATCGTCGGAATGAAGAAAGTCGTTCTGAAGGACTTCTCGATATTCTCGAACTACAACATTTAAATAATTTCTACGAAGCCTGAATCAAGACATTACGCCATGGGTGACAAAAACAAAGTACGCCTCTTTAGTGGATCGATATTCTCGAATTTATAACAATTATACGATTTCTATAAAGCCTGAATCGAGACCTTATCGGTGACAAAAACAAAGTAAACCTCTTACTTAGTAGTGGGTCGACGCAGGCTGAAATCAAATCGAAAATATCCTTTTAGTAGATTTCATGAGTTAAGTCATCAGTTCTTGAGTGGAGACCGCGGCTCAATAAACGTAGTATAGGACGCCCTTCGGTCAGGTGGAGTGACGATCTGCGAAAGGCAGCTGGTAGAAGCTGGATGCGTCGAGCTAAGGACAGGGCGCAATAGCGCTAATTGAGGGAGGCCTATGTCAAGCAGTCAACTTCAATAGGCTGATGATGATGTTATTTCACGAATACATAACCAGTGAAAGTCAGGCAGTAACTACTCAATCACGTACGAGACAGGCAATATGTTTATATATCCGACACTCCATCGAGCCGCTCCCAAAGGGCGAATATTGAAAATTAATTCGATTAATTGGGAAACACGCACGTCGCCCCTCTTTTATTTATGTATGGAGGTCACCGCTGAAATCCTACATAACCAAACTCTGAAATAACTTATGGCTTGGAAACGAAAATGTTTGGTAAATGACTTTCTACTATAAAATACCTAATAACGATACAAAAGAAGTTCAGCATCTCGTAAAAAAAGTCCCCTCTAACCTTACCCTGCAAGAGCTGAACTAGCTGATAAAATATTTTTTTTTTGCTATAGACTTCTACCAACTAAAAGAAGAACAAGAAAAAAACAACATCAATAAGATCCTGTTTAACGCTTTGAGTGCTGAAAACACATTTGCTCTCTAAGCCTGGCTGTTGCTCCTCGCTGTCAACGTGCTAGTTTTACAAGGTAACAAAGATCTGAAGCATTCCTACTTGTCACCTGCTTGTAACAAGAATGATTTGGTTTTTATGTCTCGCTCTTTGAATTTCACTATGTGGCTCCCACACTACACACCCAATTATCATTTTGCGACATCGTCTGAACCGCCATTTAGTCACGTCCTCTATATCGATTAAAAGATTTGCATTTTCAAATTTGGCATGTTTAAATGCGAGCTTTCGCTTCACTTCTTTGTTTAAAAGCTTCTGGGATATTCGGGCTTAACACGGGTGATTAAAAGTGCACGATTTCGGCCGCACGGAAAAAATCGACTGTGTAAATGGCAACTCGGCTAGGTGACAGGCACAGGTGACCAAAAAATGGCAAGTTTCAACGTCCAACTTTAGCCATAGCGCGGCAACTGGTGACTAAAATCTACAGAGTAAATGCTCAGTTGCAGGCGATTGCTTGTCGATCTATTATTTTTTCTTCGTCAAAATAGTCACCTGCAATTTTCGTGTGTTTTCGTGAGCTTCGCGATGCAATTTTTACAAGCGACTGATGACTTCCCGTTAAGCTTACATCAAACGTGTAAATCCGACATACGGTCTGATGGCTCATATCAATAGACCGATCAGACCTCATTCTATAAAGTCAATACTTAGATAGGTGCTGGAAACGGGCAGGAACTTCGTACCCGTTTCCGGTTTGTTTGGCAATTTGGCACCCAAAACACCTGAAATAGTTTTAATAACAGGTGAAATCATCGTAGGTACCACACCCTCCAACCACATTGCGATGTTGTTGGCGGTCCCACAATCGAAGTGTTAAAACATATTATCTCTCTCTCTACCAATTACCTAGCCAAGATGCTATCAAAGCCCCTTAGCAATTACAAAAATCGCTCGTGGCGTGGTTACTTCGGTGTTTTTAGCAGATTATCTTGGTTATGCAACAACCTGGTCACTACTTGGATGGGTGAATATTTAGTGGAATTTTAATCTGAGCGCTTCCGAGCTTCAGATGGCACGATTAGGTGTGTGTCCCAGCTCTTCCAGTCGTTAAGCCATGTCAGAGAACATCGGCCCGCCTAAAAACTCCTACACCAGAGTTGCTTGCTAGCTTACACGGAGAAAGAAGGAATTCCAAATACATCTACAACAACTTTTCACTACAACTAAATTCCTAAGGTATGTCTGTAACTTCATCATGCCAAAGTGGCTAAGCCGATAATTTGCACCTACATGTTGATCTGGAAATAGGTCCTCTATTACCCAGACAACAAATTACCCAGTAAAATTCACACAAAACCGTGGGCGTAAGCTAGTGGCTAAAAGCTCTCCACTGCCCGCCCACGCGCTCAATCACAATATCCCTTAGATACACAGACGAGATTGGTTTCTAAGGAAATCAAAATCTTAACGTTGAATATCTTGGATCTTACTCAGGTAATCAGGGAAATGTTTTTTTTGTGTTGACTACACAAACTAAACCACGATTTATCTTACTGTGGTCGCTATCACTAGCATGTGCATAAATAACATCGATACCAGCTCCCTTGCCATGCCACTTTTATGCTACTCTACCGATGTATTTTTATGATTGACTGGCAAAAAATGCTTTCTAGCATTAAGTCCACCATAAAGAATTAAATAAATTAATAATGTATTTTTTTGGTCTCCTATGCATCCCAATGTGACTATTTTTAAATGCAAAACATTCATAATGTTGGTACATCTATCTACATACAAAAGTACGTTTTCTCTATTCTTCCGCCGAAAAATCCCTTGACTAAAGCAGTTGTGATAAGCCGGCATGTTGCCTAAAATCTCCAGTGCTAAATAGATAGATACTGATCGATAGGCCTTATATAAAACTCCGGCTAGAAATTGCAACTAGCACACGCTCACTACTCAATGAGCTACGATTACAAAGTCCAACTAAACAACACCAAATTAAATGCAAAAGCTGAATCAAGTGATCCTCGATCCCTCAACTTTAGTGGCCACTAGCTCGTACGCTGAAGGAAGGAAGGTCAATCGCAATGGCCGAAGTTACCATCAATCGCTGCAAAATATAGGTGTTTACATACTCGTGAATTGCACCACAAACAATACAACCCTGAACAATATAATGACGCACCTCACCATACAATTTCGCCGCACAGTACGGAATGTAAATCAGCTTGGTGTCGACTTACACAATACAAATCTCGACCCACTGAACACTTATATGGTAACCTACACTCAATAATAGGGTTACCATGTGTCTGTGTTTATCCGGGCATGTCCGGCCTTTTGGCCGACGATGACCGTCCGTTTCAAAGCTTTTTTTTAAATAACCCATCAGTGAGGTCATAGGTGTGTGCGGCAAAAGAAGGACTTCCTCAGGCCATGTTGAATGACAATCTGTAATAGGTTGCGGTCAGAACCTGCATGCTTCCAAGTTGTTGACGGAGCGCAATGGGTGCGTTAATAAAGAGAAGCCTATATCTAGTAGTGTCTATCTAGTAGTGGACAGCTATAGGTCAACGCAACCCTCACTGTGCTTGCTACCTTCGTGTATCGAGGCTGACGTAGACCATACACGAAATGGGACCATTGAGAGAGCTAGCCAAGTTAGAGATTATATTTCCTAAAATATCCGGATTTTGTCAAATGCCCGGCTTTTCAGGACCTTTGGTGGCCCTACACCCAACGGATCTATTGTCTGAATACCAAATGCAAACATTGCCTTTTATCGAACAATATGACATATTTTCAAGTGTTGAATCATGGTCGAGATTGGCTAGACGGTGACCGATAAGGGTCAACGAAAGCCTTATAAAGAGTGCAAACTCAATTTGGATTGGAAGCAAAAACAAAGATAATGCCAGCTGCAGAAACAAAGATAATGTAGCTGTCTGTGTGACACGCAATTTTGGTCAGACCCCATAGAATTCCTGCGTCGGCCAAATATTATCATATTTATTTGAGTGTTATTAATGTTTGAGCTAGTAGAACAGATTCGGAACAACCACTAGAAGACCATGCAAGAACCATGCCAAAAAGAGTTCTTAATAAAGGGGGATATGCCCACAATCCCCACGCAAAGCACGCGGTTTGGGTGGCTTCGATCACAGGGCACAGCTTCACGCACCGCCGATGCTGCGTCGGCGACCAGCCGATGTTGTTGTAGCGGTATTAGGCTGCGCTATACCGCGATCAGCCGGCCTCCAGAGCCACGTTTGCTAGTTAGCAGAGTGCACCTCGGACACGTGACGGTGGCTTGAAGATGGAAGGTGGAACCCCTACACCCCCCCAGAAAAGAGTTTTCAGCTATTGCAATTCGAAAGTACCAAAAGCAAAACAAGACAAAACAAAAAATAACAACAATGGCTATTAACAATTGCGTAACGGAAGACTTGTAAAAACCAAACATTAATCTCAAAAGCGAATATCCGATGGCCTACTTTCTACAAAAACAAAAACAATGCTGACCTACAAAGACTAAACATTAAAACCACCAATTTCCTAATTGAAGTGAAAACGATCATACAATAAATTTTTCGGCATTGACATGGTTTTCGCGATGCACATCACTTATTATCATCTTAATCTGCCTAAGTGCCTATGAATGCACGTACACACAAACATACTTGAAGTATATGAGTCTGATAGTCTGATCTACCGAGGGATAAGCACAGACCACTGCTTTTCATTACAACTATCCGACTTTCTTTCTTCTTGAGAAATAACAAAATAGCAGTTAGCTAGTGAAAAAACAGCGGTGTGATAAGAATGGATTGTGAGGCAGGTCACCGTCCCGACATAACGACCACGAGTGGACCGCTCTATCAAGAGAGTTACGACTGAGAAGAGGAGTGAAGGCCTATACCTAACAGTAATTGCAGTTAGGCCGCGGATGATGTTGAAAAAAAAGTTGAATGCGCACGATTTGGCCTACGTAGAGATTTTTTAACTTAAAATTCCCGCACCTGCTTCATTGCGTGTTCACGTATCATATGAACGATAGTCGTCAGTCGTGAAGTCCATAGACGACACAACGACAGCTCAAGAAGGTGCAAATTAATTAAAAATACGCTCTCTGTTCACATTACCGACGATGTATCAGCACTACACACGAGAGAATCGCTCCGACAGACCATGTTGTCGTGCATAATATATTTACTTTGTACTTTGTTATATAACAAAATCTTATCGTAAAGAATACGGGAAGGTTTATGTGTAACTTGGGGCTTCCGTCCGCGGCTTGGCTCACACAGTACCCGGATAATAAGCCTATTAGTGTTATTCCAGGTCACAATTTATGTGTATATTACATGTTTCATCCAAATCCGTTAAGCCGTTGTTAAAGATTTGAGTGGGAACAAACAATCTTTCGCATTTATAATATTAGAACAGATTTAAATAAATATTTTTAGTGCAGCCCAACACCACTTCTCCAGCTTATAAAAATGCAAATCAGATTGAAAGGGTTACATTAAAATTACTACCGCATGACTGATCAGTTAATGAGCGTTTTGTAGACCTTTACATCGCACTATCAACGCTACATTATAAATAAATCATGCTGGACATTATCACTCACCGTCATCTAGCCCCAAACTAAGCAGAGCTTGTATTATGGGAGCCATTTGACCAATATCTAGTTTTTTTATGAAAATGCACAGAAAAACGACCCGAGACTACATCAAACATACAAACATTTGTCTCGCGGCCGGAATCGAACACGCTACCTTCTGCACCTCAGGCTGCCTTCGCCCACTGCGCCACAGAGGACGTTCGTAAATACAATACAAATCGTGTCGTGCAGTGGAAAAACTCTTTGACGCCGTAGAAGAGTATCGAACGAACAACACGGCTAATCCATTGACTCAATTCAATTAACAAGACGATAATGGTGAATGTAGAATATAATGAAACGAATCCTTTCGCCCGACAGCTTTAAAAGATACATTGTATTAAAGGTATTTCGGCATCAACAGCATCAGTATGTAGAAGTCCATTGCGAAACATAGGCGCCCCCAAGATTTTAACTATGACTTGAACTCTTTCAACTACCAACTTCCCACACTTTGATATCGTCTTCCTGTTAGTGCTCTACATTTAAAAAGTTTCTTTCTCCAACTGTTTTCGAATAATCATCATCCACAGCCCGACTTTATCCACTGCTGGATATAGGCCTCCCGAAGTTTGTGCCATCCACCACGGTCTTGTGCTAGACGCATCCACGAACGCCCGGCGACGCGTACTATGTCGTCGACCCCTCACGCAACTGTTCTTCCGACCCTTCTTCTGCTTACTCTTAGGCACCAGTCGATCAATGTCCTGCTCCACTTGCCAACACCATGCTTCGCAAATCGCATTATGTCCCACCATTCGCAGTTTTTCAATTAGAAAGGTATAACTTAGTGTCGAAAATTGCGGTTTGGTCTTAGTACCTAATACGTATTTGATTGTGTTACGATGTTACGCATTGGCTTTATGGCAAATAAAATTATTTGATAACTCCAGACGGGATTGAATGAAATTACGCAAGGGCGCGTGGGCGTGTTATTAAAATGTTTTATGGCTTATACTAAATTAAGAATAATGTATTTGTGACACAGTAATGAAGTTGCGTGGTTCGCACCGAGAAAATCCATATTAACTACAAAATTTTATGCGAAAATAACTTTAGATTTTTATTAAAACTTGTCAGAGAAGGTAAGCGAAACTTTGACTAAATATTTTTGTTACTTAAATATCTTGTGATAGAAATCCAATCTTCGATCAGCAGGTACACCTGATCAGGCTAAGCTCTCTACATCAACCTCACTAAGTTACATCGTATTGCGGCGTGTATGGCGTAATGTATGGCGAAAAAAAGTTAACCTGTTTTTACTACCTAATATAACATGACACACACATCCTTGGCCCTCGTCCCTACTTTAACACTTTGACTGCGAGCCTTGGACATGACGCTCCGCGCCATGTGTCATTGCAATTAAACTAGATTCACCCATATAATCCCCAAAAGAAAACATTTTTTATCTAACCCATTTCGTACCACTGCTGGGACAAATGTCTCCCGATAGACTTCCAAACATCTCTATCCCGAGCCACTTCCCAGCACCCCTTTTGAAGGCATTGAGTTCGTCCCGCCAACGCAACGCAACCTCGGCCGACCCCGACGCCATTGTCCCTTAAGTGTGCAGGCTGTGGTGATAATCGTAATAAATATGCGATAATAAATAAATACGAAATTAACTAATATTAATATGTCACTCCTTCCTTCTTCGTGTCAGTGGTCACTACTGTTGTTCTAGTTTTTAGGCCTTCGACATGGCTTAACGACTGAAAAAGCCGGCAGGGAAGCGCTCACATCTGAATGCCACTAACCAGTCAACCCAAGTGGTGACCGGGCGGAGTTTTGCTTTACCAAGATGATCTGCTCAGAACACCGGAGTAAGCCACGCCACGAGCGCTAATATGCTTCTTTTCATGGCTATTGTAATGAACTAATTTTGTTGAAATACGATATGAATAGGTACATAAGTTACTATCCTTTGGGAAGTGATTATAAGCAAAATTGTATTAAAATAGGTACAGAGGCCGGTTTATAATCAAGCGCGTTTACAATGCTTAGATGTATGTATATTTATCATACAGTCACGCGAGATCTCAAATAATAAACACTAAAAGCTATATTATATCAAGGCTGACCCACTTCGGAAGTATCGAAGAACTTCCTTGGGGACTTTCCGGATTTTACTGGCAATTTTAAAGTTAAGGGATCAAGGATCACTTGATCCAACTTTTATATTTAATTTGGTGTTGTTTAGTTGGACTTTGTGATCGTAGCTTAGTGAGTAGTGAGCGAGACCTAGTTGCCAACTCGGGCCGGAGTTTTCAATAAGGCCTGCCGTTCTTATTGGTCTATATCTAGCACTGGAGGTTTAAGGCCACCTGAAAGCCACAAGTAAGTACTTATAATGTTTATTTTGACTATAAAAACCTGTTGTACAAAAAAAATGTCTACTTTTTACACAGTGGAAGCTGATATGCAAGAGATATACGGCTTAGTAAAATAAATAATACTTCATCTAATACTTTTCCTTATATACAATATGACGGCGATCTGATCTTTTATCTGGCTCATGTAGCTTATTGGTCTTCCTCTTCCACGCCTTCCTTCAACCTTTCTCTCATGTCGATTAACGAAGTGAAAAAGACCGCATTGGATGATAACGAATAATGTAAATTATCTAATTATAATTAATAAGAACGACAAACTTTGTAAAATATTAAATTAAGTCCGATCAACGTCAAACTGTCAAGTGTCAACCCTAATTCAACAAGCAACGACAAATTATTTGCTTAGTTGACAAAAGAAATAGGGCTGGCGCAGCTGACACTCGAGGTGTCGTTTAGTTCCCCCTCTCATGACACAGTGAAGATAAAAGTATAAACCAAGTTCAGAAGTCTCACTCGAACAGATACAGATAAGTATTTGCGACATTGAAATATGAAACTTATTGCTAGAGTAAAGAATTCTAATTTATTTAAGAAATGATGTTTTGCACTTTTACATTTCATATTGAAGGTGGGCATACAGAGAACTACAGGACAGCAGTGGGTGATTCCGGACTGAGACGATAAGATGATGATGATGATTGAAGGTGGAATCAACACCACAGACATTAGTAAGCCGATATGAAGCAGCGTTGCATGCTCTCCAGCAGTTACCATTTAACTGGCAAATACGAGGGGTGATCCAAAAGTAATGATAATCAGGTATTTCTAGACCGTATTAAAATCTAAAAAAAAGTTTATTTTTGGTTGCTCATACATCCACTAGGTGCGCGTGAAAAAATCGTATAAATAGACCATGATTCCAGAGAGATACATTCATTTGAATACTGACAACTGGAGTGATAACATCAAAATGTAGAAAAACTAAATCAGAGCTGTCATCAAATATCTCTGTCTGAAAAAATGTCTACCAAAGACATACACAACGACTTGAAGCAAACATTGGGGGACTCTGCCCCTCCATATTCTACGGTTGCACGCTGGGCCAAGGAGTTTAAGCTGGGTAGAACATCCACGGAAGATGAACATCGCGAAGGACGCCCATCCACGTCCACCACTGAAGACAATGTCAAAAAGATAGAGGATATCGTGATGGCAGATCGAAAAGTGACCATCAGGCACGTAGTTGAGATAACAGGGATCTCTTATGGCAGCGTTCAAAGAATTTTGACCAACGAATTGCACATGAAGAAGGTCTCTGCGCGTTGGGTACCGAGAATGTTAACAGACGAGCAAAAGAAAAAACGAGTTGACATTTCAAGGGTTAATCTCGAGAAGTTCCAAGCCGATAAAGAAATTTTTTTGTCACGTTTCGTGACCATGGACGAGACCTGAGTCCACCATTTTGACCCGGAAACCAAAGCAGTCGATGTCTTGGAAACGAGCCTCCTCACCGACGCCGAAAAAAGTCAAAGTCAAGTTCGGCGGGAATGGTTATGGCGTCCGTTTTTTGGGACGCTGAAGTAATTATTATGGTCGAATACTTGGAAAAGGGAGCTACTATTACGGGCTCTTACTACGCAGACCAAATAAGAAGATTACGGGAGGCCATTGAAGAAAAAAGGCGCGGCAAACTGCGAGCTGGGGTGCCGTTTCACCAAGACAACGCACCGGCTCACAAAGCCGCAGTTACGATGGCTGCCATTCAAGAAACAGGGTTCGAACTGCTCGAACACCCACCCTATTCGCCAGATCTAGCCCCCAGTGACTTCTATCTCTTTCCTCGGCTCAAAGAACATCTCCGAGGCCAGAAATTTTAAGATGATAGCAAAGTGATGGCATGATGAGTCAAGATAAAGATTTTTTTTCTAAGGGAATCCTTGGTTTAGAAAAACGTGAACTAAATGTATTGACTTGTTAGGAGACTATGTAGAAAAATAAATTATTTTTGTAACTTTAACCACCGTGTATTATTTTGATTATCATTACTTTTGGATAACCCCTCGTATGCCAGTCAAACAAGTTGAAAATATCATCCTGTTTAAAATATTTATTTTATTCAAGTGTTTCTAGTTTTGCTGGTCCATAATGAGTTTATTATGGTAAAACAAGTCTTATTACCGTTAGATACGACTACTCTCCATAAGGGCCACAAGACAAGAGATATAAATTTGCAGTAGACCCTAATGAATGGAACAAGATATTGGGCAAAATAAATGGTATGTATTATTCACTCCGGCTACACCCCATGAGTAAGGTGTAATGTCTTGGCTGTTTTAAAAATAACTGAAAATAGGTAAGTAAAATGTTGTTTCCTGTTTTTACTGTATTGACTCCTCGACGTTACTTTTCTTATTGAGACTTAAATTCGTCACCGGCATTTGACAGAGATAAGAGTAATATGTAATCATCATCATTACATATTAATGAAACCTAGTCCCCCGTTGCGTTTGTCTGTCTGTTCGCGATAAACTCAACAACTACGGAACGAATTTTCATACGGTTTTCACCAATAGATGCGACTTTTTTTAGATGAATGAAACCCTTTGTCACTAACAACGTATGTGCAAAATTTCATGATGATCTGTAGAGAAGTTAACGCTTTGAATGCTGAATAATACACCGCCGTACCTACTGCAGGACGAACTCCTAGGTAATAAAGCTTATTATAAAATTTCTGATTATTATATGACAAAAAAGCTTGGGATGAAACTGTCTCCAACTCCCTCAAAAACAATGTAATAGTTATTAATAAACTTTGTTAAAAACAAGACTTTAAAGAAATATAAGCCAAGCAGAGTTTCTTGCCTTCTCTGTTTGGTAGCGTTACGTATTAATGTAAATTTAAATTTAAAAAAAAAAAATGGCGTTTCAGAGTGTACTGTGTGTTCTTATTGAATAAACTTATTTTTCACTTCTCTTGCTCAAAAAGTGTATCATAATAGTGTAGCTTAGCGGACCTAAAACTCGAGTTTAATACCTCGGGCTAAAAAGTATTTTTTCTTTTTAATTTTTGTCTAAAATCATCAGCCCGTACAAAGCATTCGTTCTCTTACATAAAAATTCGACTTCTTGGTGCTCCGTCTTCTTTTTTTTTGAAAATAGAACCGTCTTGGTGATGTTTTATGAAGGTTGATCAATCTATATATATATATATATATAAATGAAACCCGTTTTCCTTGGTCACGGCATCACGCGTGAATGGCTGGACCGATTTCACTAATTCTTTTTTTGTTGTATTTGTTATTATTAGGAGAAGGTTCTTACGGAAAAAAATATTAAGAAAATCATCATTGCTACGCTAAGGCGGTACGAAGTTCGCCGGGTCAGCTAGTTTTTAATAAAATTTCTGAAAATTGTCTAATTTTGAATTGTTTTATTTTCTCGCAATCGAAGTGAAAAGTAGAGTGTTTTACTCGGGCCAAAACCACCCATTATAACTCGGTCCTTGTCATCCAGTATAACACCTCGTATATAATGGGATGGTTTAGTCCCTTGTAAAACAATCTACTATTGATTTTGATGGCGCGTAGCGTCATGTCCGTAGTCAACGTGTGGCGTGAAAATGTAACAAACAAATATATTAGTATACACTTCCGCAAGTAAAGATAGTGATAACAAATTTGTATCGTCACTAATAGCGTTCAAAAAGGTACTAGGTATGTACTCAAAGATCAAGGCGCTAGATCAGGTTGTCTTGACCCAGTTGCGCGGAGAGCTGCAGCTTCGCATGTTAATGTTCAAAATGGCTGAACTTACGGAATTATACGGATCTACTCATAAAATATGGATGAGATAAGTGATGGCGCACCTGCTAAAGCTTCCTTCAGCTCAATAAAATTTCAATGCGCTAAGGTAAATGGAATTTTATATCATGCCTAAGATGTCTATAACAATATTTGAAACAAGCCCTTTTTCGTTTGATGATACTTTATCCTATATCTACACTCAATATCCAAATTGAAGATGCACAGTAAGGAAGTCAGGAGAAAGTTCTAGATTTACTTAGTTTCTTTCTTTTCTTTACATGCCTTTTTTAATCTTTTGAAACCATCACTTTTACTATATACTTGTCTGTTGTACACTTGTTTTTACCAGTTTTGAGTTATCGCCTCTTCTATACCCAAAATTTTCTGGATTAAAAAGTTTTTTGCCTGCTTATTGTTTCTATTATTTCTGTGTACAATATAGAATCACAGAATTTGTGTTCCGTTATTCAATCGCAGTTGCACGCACCATAATCACGGAAGAAACCGTTTTCCTCTTGAGATTACTCATTAACATCTCATTTTAACCCGACTTCGGCAGGATAGGAAGGGTTCAAAACTGGTGCAAAGTTCCAATTTATTAAAGCTATCGTTAATACAAAATATGATAGAGAGTTCAAGGTACTAAATTAAACATGGATACCATGCTACATTTTATATGTAGCAGGAAGATAGGTCGGTAATTCTAAGTATCTGTTTGTACAGGCGGTACTGCGTTCGCGAAAGCACGTTAATATTGCGAAGCCCGCAAACAAATTAAACGAAATGAGTTTTGAACCCTAACAAAAAACGTTTGAGTCGTAAGAAAGTCTTTTTTCAAGGATCTCTTTTTGCTAACTACAATCAGCATCAAGTTGATATTTCATTTACCTAAGCTTCTTCACCTAAGCGCTTTCATCCAACATTTATAATGCGCATTGCTAAAATTTTCAATCAGCTCATCAGCGTCTGTTTTTCATTTGAATTACGACCCTAAGTGCCGAAACATACTATGCTGAAGTTACGCGACCGAAGTTCGGCATGATTACGCCTGCAATGCTATTCGAATTACAGATAACACATCATGCTGAAATTACCTTGCGTTATGGCGTACAGCCGAACTTCGGCCGGGCGTAAGTTCAGCGGCAATTCGGTCGCGTAGAGCATACGCGACCGAAGTTCGGTTCAACTGCCAAATAAGATCCGGGGCGGGGAAAAACAAAAGTGACGCAACTTAATTTCTGTAGTTTTTTTTTCATAAGCGTTAGAAAAAAGAAGTTTTAAAGTAGCTCCAATAAATACAATGTTCGGAAGCAGGGCTCAAATGGTACTGGCATGGCGAAGACCAGAAGACCACGTCGTCAAAAAGTGCCTTTCCATTGCGACAAATAAAAGGGGAAAAGGAATACCTCAGACCACATGGATGACGAATGTCCTTAAGGACATGAAAATCCTTGGCCCTACCAAAGATGACAAAAAAACAGCGGAATACTTGGCGCTGCATGATTAGGAAAGCCGACCCCGAGTAACGGGAAAGATCGAGGACAAAGGCGATTTTTTTTCAGAAACTTGATATTCTAAAAATCCGAAGGAATCGAAATCGGATCGAAAATACCCCCGCTGGTCAAGAACAGTGCTCTTATCAGCTGACTCAATAGTTTTAGTATGAAGGAGTAACAAACATGCCGCCACGATTTTTGGTATTTATGGGATGGTCGCTGAAACAAATCCCGCCTGAGTTTAAACATTTGGGATAATCAAATCTTAGATTGTGTCTTGTGTGGAGTAAAACTTAGAATACAAAATAATGCCTTTCCATATTTTCTTATCCAAACTTTCTATTATAAGTATGATAAGACGCCGGTGTCGATGTTATTTCGCAATATCAATACACTATACCGTTTGAAGTTTAAAATGCCTTTTAAAGTAAAGCATTATCGATAACGTCACACTGGTATCGCCTTTCACGTTATGCACTGGCGCCTGCTAGTGGTTCCACGTGAATACTGTCTGAGAGATAAGAAAACGCATGTCACAATCATGGGTCTAATTTGTATAAATAGAAAACAGGTGTTGAGTTGACGAGAAATAGAATGGTTAAAGTTAAAGTTCAGTACTCCCATTCCCACTCATTGATTTGATTGAACAGATTTTTTTATTGTATAGCTATCAAAATTATATTAAAATCAATTGCCGTGCGTGCTCAAAGCTCGAAAACGGCTCGGCCGATTTGAATATTTATTTTATGCTTTTGGACGCCTTAGGGTTTCATTATGAATATTATACTTGTTCATAAAACGTATTCTAACAGGAACTTAATCCTACTAATATTATAAAGGCGAAAGTTTGAGTAACGTTTGTCCATCCTTCACGTCAAAACTACTGAACGGAGCTGAGATTGCATATACGAGTAATCCTACTAATATTATAAAGGCGAAAGTTTGAGTAATGTTTGTCCATCCTTCACGTCAAAACTACTGAACGGAGCTGAGATTGCATATACGAGTATGTAGTTAATAAAATATATATTACATAAATAATGTTGAACTGTATCACACAGCATCATCTAGCCCTAAACTAAGCAGAGCTTGTATTATGGGAACCACATGACTGATTTACTACGTATATGCTTTTTTTGTAAATACACAAGTATAATTAGGTAAACATAGAAAACTCCCAGACCCAAGACAAATATTTGCAAATCACACAAACAAATCTCGCGGCGGGAATCGCACCCGCAACCTTCTGCGCCTCAGGCGGGCCTTCGCCCAATGCGCCACAGGGCTCTAGACCTGGAATAACATACAGACTACTCTTTATCCGGGTACAAAGTGAACGAAGACGGACGCGGAAGCTAGTATTCTATAAAAAATAAAAAGCTTTAGTTGAAAAGTCAACGTCAGCAACAAGCGGACGCTGGGCAAAGCGGTTTTTCGCTTACAAAAGGTCAATTATAAATTGAGGGTTTGCAAATTGTTAAGCAGAAAATCTTTATTTAATTTTTACGGAGGGTTTTCATGATTTTCTACAATTTACCCAGTCAAGTTATTTAGGCTTAGAGCTTTTATTTCATCGAAAAGCTGCTGGTTATTTCGGATACACAACAACTCAACTGTACACAATACCTACATTGTGTAAAGCAAATTTGAATGAATGGCAAAGAATATTTGATCCGTATTTCTGATTTGTATTACCTACACGCATCTTAAAAACACACGATTTAATTTTAACGTTTTGAGTGCTGAAAACACAACTCTTCGGCTAAGCGTATGTATACGGAGACGAAAAACACGCAGCTTTTACAAAAAACTGCTCTGTGCTGAACTGTGTCGTCTGCGCAGCTCGCGTCTCCGTATACGCTTGATTAATTAACACGCTAATTCTAATTTGAAGCTGCTAACCCGACCTCAGCCAGCCCACCACCTTAAAATAACGGAGAAAGTCTGGGTTGGTGGCAACATAGGTAGCTTATAATTCCCGACGCTGCCGCCGCGCGCCGTGTCTATGAGTTTTGATCAGGCTGCTTTTGTAATTCGGATTTTGTTCTGGCTTCGTTTGTAGCAATGCAGTGTAAGATGACATGCTGGAGAGTATCAAGAACTGTTTATATATTTCTTTATCCTGAAAGCAACAACGACAGATAGGGTGGTGGCTGGTGGCTCAGGTCACAGTAGCCTGTGCATCAACCAGTACGCGTAGGTCTTCACGCTTTATTTTTAACAGCGTGTAAGTTACTTTGGTGTTTTTTCTTGGTGGCGTGTAAAGCAATAATTCCAACCCATGATGTTTATATCTGTGGCGCAGTGAGCGAAGGTCCACCTGAGACGCAGAAGGTTGCGGGTTCGATTCCCGCTGCGGGACAAATGTTTGCATGTTCTGTAGATATTTGTCTCGGGTCTGGGTTTTGTCTATGTAAGAAATGTAAGTCTTTAAAAAAAAATGTGTAGTATATCAATTATGTGGTTCCCATAATACAAGCTTTGCTTTGGGGTTAAAAGTGCTTAAGCTACAGTAACAAAAACTAAGAAGAACTTTCTGAAACAGCACAAATAGACGGCTTATAAATTTTGCTTATATTAACGCATAGACAGCAAAAGATAATTATAATAAATATAAATATATAAAATTATAATGAAGCTTGAATTGACTAAGGGAAAATTCTATATTGCACAAAAAATTCATAGTACAAGGCGAACTTAATGCTAAGAAGCATTCTTTGTACTTTTAAAACTTAACATGTTGTGGTGGCAATAAATACATGGTGATTTTGAAGATACGGCAAAAGGTGTCAAATTGACTAACTGACTGACAATGAAAGCACAGTCTAAACTACAAACCCTAGAGTTTAAAGGGTAAAGAGCTGAAGGGTATGTTCTTTACATCGCGGAGAGGTGCACTAACAAATGATTTCCTGTTATTCATCCCCTGAAGGGATCTAGCTGGAAAACCTCTACGCGGAGAAACTCGCGGGGCACCGACTAGTAACATTATCTTCATCATCATCATCATCCACAGCCCGACTTTATCCACGGCTAGATATAAGCCTCCCGATTTTTTTGAAATCTACCACGTTTTTGTGCTAGTCTCATCCAACCCGTAACAATATGTAACACCTAGTAGACAAATATGACCTTGTAAAACTGATAATAAAGCATAGAAGAGGAAAACGCGTGTCTTAATACAATTAAAACAGAATCAATTTCTTTAAAACAATATCTTAGCAATAAATTGTAGCAATAACAATGAACATAAACTAATTGAGTCAGATGTTTTTCTCGAAATAGGGCTAGCTGTGAGTCAATTTAAAGAGTGGGCCTAGAATTTACGTGTCACCATTGTAATTGTAACATGCGTGACTAAACTATACTTTGAAACCTACGCAGAAACCTACGCAAAGGTAATTTTATTTTAGTGGGCAAGTAAAAAGTCATCGTTTCACTTAAGAATTAGAGTGTATTATCGGAGAATAAAAAGTTGTTGACATAGCTAGCAGAGAATTAGCACGCTGAAGTGGCAGTGGGCTGGCCATATCTGCCGAAGAATCGACAAACGTTGGGGTAAACGAGTTCTTGAGTAAAGTCAGTGTCCATGGATACGACGTATGACAAATCATGGGAAAATGTTTTTCTCTGAAGTTTCCTAAATCTACTTCTCAATAAAATAAATAAATAAACATAACACAAATACAGCATCATGTAGCTCCAAAATAAGCAGAGCTTATACTATGGGAACCACATGACTGATATACTACATAGATTTTTTTATACTATAAAATATATAATACATACACATTATACATAGAAAACACTCAGACCCGAAACAAATGTTGGCAGAACGTACAAACATTTGTCTGGCGGCGGGAATCGAACCCGCAGCCTTCTCAGTCGCGTCTCAGGCGGGCCTTCGCCCCCATCGCCACAGAGTTCGTCAATAGGTTTTTCTCTAAAGTTTCCTAATTCTACTTCTCAATACACATGCTATGAACTTATTTTAACGTGATATCACCAACTTTATTGGAATATAAGACCTACAAGCAGAATATATCTTACGAATCATCTGCCACCCATTTTGCTTTGTTTCTATTTTTAGCTTATAATCAAACAAATTAATATTCGCAAAAGTTGAATACTTCAAAGGAGACTTTCGAATCACTTTTCGGAAACTCCAACAGCACATTTCACGGTATAATTAATCATTCAATTCAAAATTAAAGCAGTCTGAAACACTCTATATTAAGATTGCAAAGTTGCGAATTCTCAATGAATGAAAGTTCATGAATATTGAAATTTATTAAAAAGCAAAAATGTTTTCAACGAGATCTTTGAGTGTATGGTGAAAACATTTCTCTTTATTTTTAGCACAATTATTTCTTAGGCGTGTTAAGCACGCGGGCGGGTGGTAAAATGGATTTTATGGGTAGATAGTTCGGGAAAAAGGCTAACGGTACGCGTACACCTAATCTGTCATCGGCCGAAGTATGATTGAAACAAACTTATGTACAAGAATGAGAGCGTGTACACAATTACAGTACGTTACCGACATCGTCATCATCTCAAGGATAAGTGCTCGAGTCATCTGCCATCGGCCGATCGGACGTAGCTTCGAACGTGCCGACAGCCTTAGTGTAATAGCACGCCTTATTAGCATTTTGGTCTCTAAGTATACCCATCCATGTAGCTGAAAAGGCTGTGCCACTTTTGGAAGTATAATCAAATATATATTTTCAAAAAAGAAATTATACATATTTAACATATTCCACAAGGCAAAATATTTAGTACAAATTCCCAAAAAATATTCAAAATATTAAGGAAAAGTTTTTGTATCTTCCAAAGACAGCATAACTAATTACCTACATAGATTACAGAGAGACCAACTACCCGAGTAAATATCCGAACCGCAGACCACCATGCTATAACTTTTATTCCCTACTCCTCTTGTGCAGTTTATCATGCTAATGGCTAGCATATATATATCCTAGTACTTTTTAGTATTTATGTACATTTATTAATAAACAGAGTTCAGGCTTGCCTCTTACAAGCTTTTGTTTAGAAATATCATCCAATTAGACTATAGCCACCCATTAGCCTACATTCTGCAGCATCTTCTTTAACTAGGTCGGGTTTTCTATTAATCTGGTGTCATAATAATTTATCTTCTCTTATACTTACTAGATAAGAGATTTTTGTTCTAAATAAGAACCATACCAACCTACTGAAGAGGATAAGTAAAAACAATTGCCAGAAAAAATATTTACAAGAATCTCAACATTTTCGAAACGCTCGCGCTCGTGGCGTAGCTCACTTCGGTGGTCTTACCAGATCATCTTGGTTAAGCAACACTCCGTCCCGTCACTACTTGGATAGGCTCTACTATACTAGCTCAATACGAAAAAGAATAGCATTCTCGTATTTTAATGTGAAACGGTAGCCACAACTCTTGAAATAAGAGATACTGACAAATCCCATAAGACTCGTAACACTAAATTCTCATCAAAGAATCCACAAAGAACTCGATGAAACGTAAAGGACAATGAGTAGATAAGAATATATTTCCACGTGAAGTTGTCTCGACGGCCCACGGGAATAGTCAAATGCGAAGGATTTCATAAATTTACGGTGCGGCATCAATATTTTGTATGCTCGACGTAAAATATGGGATTTCTGAGTAGGGTTTCATTGTCTGTTACCTATTTTGTGGGCAAACTTTTATGGATGTAATGTTTGTTTGGACTGTAGTGAATGAAGATTTAGAAAGGTGGTACGGGCATGTAGATTAGAATAATAACCTAGATAGCATTTATATGCTTGAGAAACATAATTATCGAGCAAAATTTTCGAAGCAAAAGTCCTCAGACAAAACAGCAAGATCTGTTATATTGAACTGTGTATTGAATTATGTAATTGATTTGAAAGTGAATTGAATTATGTAATTTTCTAATCGTCATTCAGCAACCGAAATACAATAACTGGCATGGAATCAACAAATTGCATGGGAAAACGTGTAATTCCACCTTTTCGTTCCCCTCACTGCAGCTAATTGGCAATTAGGTGAGACAAGCGATGTTGCTTTATTAATATCGTATATTTACTATGCTAGTGATAAATGAGTTGCTTGCTTTATCGACATTATCATCAGCCTTCCGTTTTCGTATAAGTAACCGACTCTAGTGTTAAGAGTTTTTAGGGCGCTTGAAGGCCTCAGGGTTTGAAAACTGATCCCGACAAGCCATACAAGAGATCTTTTTAGGGTTGTGCAACTTTAATAGGACGTTTATACCAAATTATTGCGTTCATATCCAAACTCTGTACAATTTTTAAAGAAAGGGGTAGTCCCTTTAGGATAGAAAAGTGGAAATGGTAAAAAAGAAAACAGCAAAGTTATGAGTAATTTTTGTTTATCAGAACAATATTATTGATTCATCGTACCTTAATTTTACAAACAGATTGCTCAGATATAGTAATGGCCGGAGTACTTTATAAATTGACTGAAAGGGGAATCTAAAATCTTATAAAAGATTTCATAGTAAAGCCAGAGCGGCAGACAGTAACGGAGCAGAAGTTCTATTCAGTAATCTTTTGCTTGCAAAAGTTCGAGACTTATTTGAGAGGAGCAAAAGTCATAACATTTTGAACAATTCAAACAAACATGAAAAGGATCACAAAGCAATAACTTTTTGTCAAAAACTGTATGTTGTATTGTTATGCAAGATTAGATGGCTTAATTAATTACCTAGAGAACTTATTACAAAACGAAATTCGACATATAAAAGGAAAGGAAAATACAGCGGCAGACATATTGTCTAGATATCCACCAGAGAGTGAGCTATTACAAAAAGATAAAACTAAAATATCGGGAATATTATATATGAATGTAGGAACGAATACAGATTTAATAATAAAAATGAAGGATTTACCCAAATTTCAGAGGGAAGATGTAAACAAAAAATGGAAACTCCACAGAGAAATCAGATTAACTATAACTACAAAATAGAAGATGGTTAATTGGTTTTTGAACCAAAATAAACACAGAAGAAAATTATTTATTTACCAAAATTTTAAAAGCAGATATAATTAATCAAGTACATCTGGAGTTGGGACATCGAGGGGCTTACAAAGTTATAAAATATATAAAGGATAGATTTTACTGGACGGGTATTTCGCGTCAGGTCAAACGAATTTTGAGATCAAGTCATAATTGTCAAATAACAAAGAGTCGTTCAAATATTAGGACCCTGCCGACCAATAATAACTAAGGCAATCGGAGATATAGTGATGGTAGATATAAATGGCCCCCTACCAACAGGAACCTTTGATTAGAATGAATTATATACTTATTTTGCAAGAATCTTTATCTAAAGTAATTATTTAAAATTAAGAAAAACAAAAGTCAATCACGTAAGGTGAAAAAGTTTTTCCAATATATAATGAAACCTAAAGCAATAATGTCAGACAATGTCAGAACGCAGTTTACAAGCAAGAATGGAAAGAAATGGCAAGAAAGCATGGAACTTATGGATTTTAGGTTAATTTATACTACTGTCAGAAATCCGCGACCAAATTCAGTTTAAAGTGTAAACGGAGGTGAACGGTTATGTAAATATAATTTAGGACCTACTGCAGAGGAAATCATAAAAAATGGATGTCAGTGTTACCAAAACTTGAAGAGTTATATAATAAAACATACCATGATGGCATAAAATGTACACCCGGTGAGGAAAAAAAAACAGAAAAAATACGAAAATTCTACATTGAAATATAGTTCAGACATGACGCTGTGCGCCATACCTGAGGCACAGTAGCTCTATATAACAAGAGTTGTGTTTTCAGCGTTAAAAACGTTATGTGCTATCATCTAATTTTGGGTGCGACAATAGAATCAAAGGGTTCAAACGAAACTTTTACGGAATTTGTCAATTTGAATGTTTTGTCACTTTGCCCTGCTAATATGAGTCTTTGCAGAATCAACTGGACTTACCCCGTACAACAATGCCTCATCCTATCCTATCCTAACTATTAATTATAAATGCGAAAGTGAATCTGTTTGTTTGTTACGCTTTTATGTCTTACTACTTATAAGATCATCATGATATTTAGATACACTTTGTCAGGGAATACAAAAAGACAAAGTACCTTAAATCAACATTTTTAACGCAAGCAAAACCGGGGGCAAACGTATTTTAATACAAGTCACTAACTATGTACTCACACACACACTAACACACACTTTCGCATTTATGATATTGGTGTGATCTTCTTCTTCTTCGTTCATACGAAGAAGAAGAAGATATTGATATGTTGGCCACTAACTCATATTAGTGGCCAACACTGATTAAAACGTTACATTGACGAAATTGTGCAAATGTTATCCCAGGCGCTATTGAATAAAAAATTGAATCAAATTGACACGGCAAGAAGAGTCGAGACAGAATAGCCCTCGAACTTGCTAAACCTACTCTCAACCACACTCACACAAACGGTAAAGAACAGAAAAAGCCAGAGCACGACCCGTTACATTGACACCGTTTACGCGTATCAATTAATAGATGTACCGTTATTAGTCGTCGACATCTCGAATGTGGCCACAATAAAAATAATCAAGCAGTAAGAAAACTGTAACGAATTCCGGAACGACGAAATTAGCAAAGCCATAGGTCGCTAAACTTCGTGCCTAGAAGAGCGTTTTAGATCAATTAATGGCTTCCAAGTTGCAATGCAATGATACCCCTAGATGACTCGCGCGCAACTCTGCGTCAGAACTTTTTGATGGAATTATTTTGATTTGAGGGTTGTATAGAATAGCCTCTCTTACCCTTGGTACGTCATTAGGGCTATTTGAGGTGTAAAATGTCGGTATTTTTTTATGGTATTTAAAGATGGAACAAGATGGAATACATGGCCCACCTGATGTTAAGTGGTAACCATTACCTATCACAATGCATTGTATCGTTTTTTGAAACGTGCTCTACGATACAACACCCTGCGTCTATCAACTCGAGGCATGAAGATGATAAGCCTCTTGTGCCTGTAATTTCATCAGCACCCACACCCTTCAAACCGAAACATAGCAATTAATTAATTAATTATTTGAAAACAAAGTCATAGACCTCTGCAAAGTAGTTACAGGTACTTCGTAGAGCTAAAGCTGTATCTCGGTTTCTACATGCCCTTATGAAAAATAGCCTAGTAAGTTAGAAAACATGCTATTCGATTAGAAAAGTCCCATCAAAATTGATTTTGTAATTATTGCGTGATCAATGTGATCATCATCACCATCCACAGCCTCCCTCAACTTGTGCCATCCAACACGATCCTGCGCTAGTCTAACCCACGAACGGCAACTCGGGGGCCGTATCTATTGCGTATTCGAACAGAAATTTGATTTGTCATTTTACAGTTTTAAAATAGTAGATATAAAATACTACAACTTTCTATTGTCCTATCCCTTTTTGTTGTATTGTGTTTATGTACAAAACAAGGTTTACGAGACCACTTGCGCGGGGTATAAAGTTCTTGATTGCATCTTTTACGGACGCTGTCCAAGCTCGTCCGATGTTATAAGACCTAGTTAGTGACACTTGCTGAGGTAATTGAGGGGTGTTTGGGAAACATGTGTTGTTTTTATTTGAACACTAAACAGTCCATAAAACAGCTGATACCGCTTGAAGTGACACGTCTTGTAATTCAATTACTTAAAAAAAAAAAAACTGGACATTTATCTCACAGTATCATGTAGGCCCAAACTAAGCAGAGCTTGTATTATGGGAATCACATGTCTAATACTTTTTTTTTGTAAATTCATACACGTTATTCACTAGCGGCCCGTCCCGGCTTCGCACGGGTGGACATAAGATTATTTTTACCTTTTATTTATATTTTGAAACTGTTAAAAGTGGTTATTGTGACAGCGATAAAAGTTGGACATATGGTATCGCGAAGTTTTTTGTAGATATTGATATGTTCATTAATATTGTAGAACATACTTTTGTTTTATCATCAATATTTTCCGCATCGTATGCGATGAAAGACTTTTTAGGTCACTTTTTTACACCTTTGGTTACGTTACTTGTTTTAGTAAGAATCCCTAATCTTTTCTAGCAATAAATATGAAAATAGCCTCTATGTTACTCAGGGTGAATGTAGCTTTCCAATGGTTAAAGAATTTTTGAAATGGGAACAGTAGTTTTTGAGTTATGATAAGATACACACACACAAAAATACAAATTTTTCCTCTTTATACGCAATACTCGTATAAACGTAACTCTTTATACGTAAGTGTATAGTGTATGTATGTATGTATGTATGTAAGTTTAAGTGTATGTATAGTGTAGAAGTGTAGATTTGTGTAGATAGAAAAGAAATCAGCTAGACCCCAGAAAAATATTAGCAAATCATGCAAACATTTGGTTCGCGGCGAGAATCGATCCCGCAACCTTCTGCGTCTCAGACGGGCCTTCGCTCGCTCGCAACGAAGGTCGCCTCGTAATTTATGGACATTATTTTTTTCCTTCCTTCCGGTCAGGTGGATTGACGATCTGCAAAAGGCTGCGCTGGTAGAAGATGCGTCAAGCTGGGAACAGTGCAATGGCATTATTAGGAGGTCTATATCAAGCAGTGGACTGGTATTTTTAAATTATATTTCTACTTGGACCAAGGGCATAGGCGATTCAGCTGAGGAAGACAATAATTTATGAAGATAGAAGCCATTTTCCATAAAAATAACATGAATTGATTCAATTAATAATAAAAAACGCCGGGAATTTTCACGTACATCACCGGTGAAGGCACCGACGGCGTTTTGACTTATTAAGAGAGCCTTCATGAGGGTGAGTGAACGTGACGCTCTGACTCCGCGTCTAGCACTGACACACTCGCGCTTCCAATGAGTCGGAAACGCGCTTGCCGCTCTTACCGATGTAACGGAATTACGTTACGTGAAAATGCCAGACACACGAAAGGCTTTAGTACATATAGCCTTTTCTCTAACATCTAACTTAAGAACCCACCGCCATATTTGTTATTTGTATTAACTATACCATTATTATTTCGTCATGTTGAACTAAGCTGAACCCGCATACCCATTCGAATGCAAACAGGCGTGTCTGTTAGTAAACATTATCAGAGATCTGCATCCTAGAAGGCTATCTTTATTGCAATGGCATTCAAGTAAAACGATTTAGTTTATGGTCTGGAAACCAATAAAATATGTTGCAGACTTACGTGTATCATACAATGTAAATTATAGTCATTGCATATAATTTATAGTGAGTTACACAACCTTAATGCGTTGCTATCATCAATCTACCCGTACCTACTTACGCATAAAAGCGAACGTTTGTAAAAATCATCATCATAATCATTACCATAAGCCTATAGCAGTCCACTGCTAGACATAGGCCTACCTTAATGAATGCCATTGCGCCCTGTCTTCCGCTCGACGGATCCAGCTCCTACCAGCAGCCTTTAGCAGATCGTCACTCGAAATTTAAACATGTGAAATGCTAGTCCCTCCTTCACGCATGGTCACGCAAACGGCTTGACCAGTTGTACTTTGCTTTTTGTTTTGTTCTGCTTGATTAAGGGGTGGTTTAAAAAAAAAGAAAAGGGACATTTCGCACACGGTCAACTGATCCCAAACTAGGCAGAGCTTGTACTTTGGGTATCAGAGTCTGATTAGGAAACCAGAAGCCCAAAGCAACAGCCGAAAAATCAAAATAACCGAAATTGGTAATTTTGTATGAGAATTGCCAGTTCGGATTACAAATCAATTTTAGGATAACGAGTTAACCGGGTCATCTAATAAATAAATCAATAAATAAGGACGGTAATTTGCAACAACACCAAGTAATGAATTATTTTCACCTATCTCTAATTGTATCGAACCTAAAAACGGTACTCATATAACTGCAAACTTGCTTTTTGATAGAGCACCGCATCGCAAACATTGCCGTTGCAAGTGTATCAAATCAGATTTCATCAGTATCGTATGAATCATAGTTCCGTTGTTACAATGTGATCGTTCTCGTGTTCAAGCCAATCCACACTCTTTGGCGATAACCCGCGAGAACACTCGAGAAGTGTAAATTTTGATTTCTTGCCTACTCATTGTAGCATTCGCCTGTTCTCAGCAAAGAGATTGAACCAGAAAAAAAAATCATTTTCAGATAGAAGTACAAAAAAGATCAGCTATAATCTGAATCATTCGTGAGTGGAGAATATTTTGTATCGCTTTTTGGATCATACACTTTTGACAGTCTTGGCTAACTGTAGATTTAGTAATTCAACATCCACTTTCTTGTGCCGCGGCACTGTCCATACCGGATTCTGACGAGAACAGAATTGTTTATGAAGTCTCAGCTGACTTCTCGGTTGAGAGGTTTCTGGCAGAAAGTGGATGTTGCAATGTTCTCGCGAGACTTCTCGCAGTGAGTGTAGATGGACCATTACAGTTGCTCACTAACAGTATACCGAACGGAGTACAGATTATAGGGATTTAACGGCCTGTTGTGCCTGTAAACAGGAGATGCGAGCTCAATTACGCACAGTAAACTCTTAAGCGCGTTAGGCAGAAACGATTATAGGGTAGTTGGATAACCGTGATGCGGTAAGTGTATGGTTCTTGCGCGTTTAACGAAGTTATTTCGATTTAAGCCTTAGGCCCTAAGGGTTTGGATAATTTTGGACTAAGCCATTAATCTACATAGGGATTTCAAACACGAATATTTGAGCTCTGATGTACGATATAGATATTTATCAAATGACTAGCTTTCGCCTGGGGCTCTACTTGCTTTATTAATCTGACAAAAAGTAGCATATGTATTAATCTACGATATATCTACATTACACCAACAACCAGAGCAAAAGTTAAGTGGGAACAAATAAATAAATTATAGGTATATTTATTATTCAAGTAGGATTTACCAAAGAAATACAAAATTTTAGATTAATGGCCTCAAAAAAACGACATCGCTATTTGATATAAAGTGATCATTCAATAAAAGCCTAAACAAAAAATTCTTCTTTTACGTATAGGCAGTGTCGGAGTTATCATTTTCAGCAAACACATTAAACACCGAAATTCTATACAAAAATATATACATTTACAATTTTACTTTTTTCTTGCAACAACGAGGCAATGACATCGAGCAGAGTCGCGGAAACCGTCATATTTTTTGAGAAAAGGGTTCGAGCATAAAGGAAATCTTATTTTCCTGAAATTACACAATCGCTTTCAAACAGGATTATCGTATACCGTGTACAGAAGATACATTATTGCATGGCAAGGCCGATCCATCATCCCCTGATGGGCAAAAGTAATCCGGATATAGACATAAATTTGAAGCGTCCTGTTGACGATAAAATATTACTAGTTTCTAACGAACTAGGAAAATAATAAAATTTACTAAATGACTATACCCATTCATCTTAAAACTTAAACTAAAAACACATTTTTACTACAGTTAATTTACTACGTACAAAAATAATATATCAAAAAACTGTTGTTATTTTTATTATTATCAGCCTTCAATGTCCAACTGCAGGGGAAACGCCTCCACCCCACTCTCTCCATACATCCCTGTGCTAAGATTCCAGTCGGCACAGAATTTTGCGAGCTCGTCCCTCCATCTCGTTCGCTGCCTGTCGCAACGTAGTCGCCCAGTTCCTGGGCACCACTATGAGATTTACGTGGCCCACCTGTCTCCCATGGTCTCATTGACCACTAAAATTATATTTTTGGATAGGTAATATTATTTGGTCCAATCTTTGCAAATTTTAGATTTTATTTTAGACTTATTTATTCATATTCATATTCATATTCATTTATTCATGCTTCAATGTCCTACATTACAGTGGTATAGCTTAGGTCTAATATAGCTTATGAGTAGGTTGTTAGGTACATTGACCCTGTCAGGGCACTGCAGGAAAATAATTAATTTATAGTAGTATCAAATGTATGTAGGAACAAGTTGTGTCAAATTATTCAAAGCTTATTCATTAATTATTATTAAATTACATATTTATTATTAGTATAATTTAAACAAAAAGGTCAAATTATAAAGATGAGCCGGGATTAGCACTGACTCCATTGAGCGCTTGGTCGTGCAAGGACGCGTGGAGGGCACCAGGCGCCAGTGGCGCTAGGTCGCCAGTGCGATGGACTGATCAGATCAAATCTGCAGTGGGCGACAATCTCAATACGTCTATGCGGATGTCCACCAATAGACAAAGTCGCGAGATATTAGCATACTACGCGATGACCACGACCGCTCTGTCAAGAGTGAAACGACTAAAAAAAAGAGCTACAAGACGTGATGACCACGACCACTCTGTCTAGAGTTAAACGACCAAGAAGAAGAGCCACAGCACGTGATTACCACGACCGCTCTGTCTAGTAGAGTGAAATGACTAAGAAAGAGAGCCGCAATACGTGATGACCACGACCGCTCTGTCTAGAGTGAAACGACTAAGAAAAAGAACCACAACATAATATTTCATTTCAAAACCCAACATTTTATTTAGTGAAAAGTGTGATTGAACGCAGACAAAGCCGCAGGTTGACTGAATAAATTTTATCTATTTGAAATGGTTTTTCAATTCTAATAGATAACCCTAGAGATGTAAATCATATCAACCAACGAGTTTATTGTTCGTAAAGTGATTAACAATTTGGAGCGGCTTGTCCAGACATCCTATTCAGAAAATGCAAATGCAACGACCCACTTTCACAAATTGGTAAAATTGGACTGACCTCATCAAAGTTGGTAAACTGGTGCTTAGCTACTGAAATGCTGCTTTTGGTACAAAGTACCTGGACGACCGAGCTTTGCTCGGTTTTTTTTAAACCGTGTTTTTGTAAATTATAATACGAGTTACTTATAGACAAATTTCGAATATATGTTTTTCCATCTTACCGACACATTAATAAGAAAATATGAACTGGTTACTCAATCAAAAATCACAAGTGCATTTAGTTTAACATTTTAATAGTTAACAGTAAGATTTAACAGTTAATCAATCAATTTAGTAAGTATATTTTTATCATGTTATTTATGAAATCCTAGTACTTCCTACCATACTATATTGTGGGTTTGTCGAGGATTTTCATTTGGAAAGTAGACTTTTGCCATGACTACTTATGACTTTTTTGCCATGCATAAAGGCCGGACTGGAGTTTAAGTCAACCTCAACAAATTCGAATGTTTGCCCTTGGGATATGTTAGAAAATGCTACGTTTATCATGCCATGCATGCAGACTGGACCACTACACTTTACGTCAACCCCAACAAATTCCAATGTTTGCCCTTGGGATTTGTGGACAGTCATGGCAAATGCAGATGTAACGGGAAATTGTTGATGCTGAATGGTGCATCTCAATTGTCCTTTTGATGAGTCAAGGGTTACCCTTGGTATATATACTTCTTTGCCAGATTGTTTACCAGTAACAATTTTTGCCTATATTATGTGATTGCACAGACTTGTTACAATAAGTTTTACACCATTTCATAGTCCTTCTGATACGTCTAAATTATGCGACAACATTATCAACGCATTTTTTTCAATTTTAGTTCGTGTGATGGCAAGTCTAAAATGTTGACACTATTGAGAAATTTTGTTGTTAATTTGACTGCTTCTTCAGGTGGATCTTTCATTGAGTCATGGCTTTAGTAGATTTTGTACTTACTATACTTACTATAGTAGAAGTTTGGCAACTATATAATAATTAATTTTTTTCAACATCTTTTTTATGAGGAGCGAGTATTGCTCTGTCTTTCATTCCTTCATAATTTCCATTGACTAAGCAGTTACCTAAAGCCCGCTATACTTACATGTTGATCGAGTTTAGGCCAATGCGAGCGTAGGCAAATTGATACATGAAAAGAGCTACCGTCTAGACGTTCGGCAAGTCTATGAAAACTATTGCAAACGGTCAATGTAGACGAGTTTTGTGGACTTGCCCAAAGATGCCCCATGCGAGCGCCTTTGATTTGTGCAGAAAACCCGTCACTGCTGCAAAGTGAGACGACTGGTCGCGAGCGAATGCGAGTTGTGACAATACCTACACGCCAAATGAACTCTATACACGTTGGCGGTTGCCTTTACTTGGCCAGCTAGGCGAGCGACACCGAACAATGGCAAGGCAAGGTAAATATGCTATCTATACGTTGGTGTATTGGCCTTCGCTCGGCAAGGCTCCACCAACATGTATTGCGGGCTTAATACTTCATAAGATCCGGGCTGCATGTTGGCCAATTCACGGTGCGTTTTAATCTCTTCGCAATATGGTCGAACTTGTGCAGTGGCGTGATTTCGGCCATTATCTTGCTTTAGAGTTAAATTTTCCCCTATTAATCCCATGTAAAGTATCACGTGAGTTTCTAAAACCTCTGTTATACAGCGTCTTGCCGTCAAACCTCCTTTTCATGTACCTATAAAACCTTCTAAACCAAACACTCTTTGGTTTAGTGCTGCTTAAAAACGCCATCTATTGTCAAGTAGCGTTTAGTGTTGCGGTGTTGGCAAAATAGTTTAGTTTTTGTTTACAGATGCTCGTAAACGGGCAATTTTGTCAATTTCTTGCTGCAATGGTATAGCCACCAAACTGCCGATTAAATCTCTCACAAAGTGCAATAATGGCAATATTGTAGCCTGGCAATTTTGCATCAATCGCACTACTTAAATATATTTCAAAATAGTCGCAAGTATTTAATGTCTAGCCGGCTACATTGAAAATGATTTATCCAGCTTTGACTTGACTGCAATATTGCCGTATATCGTCTTTGCTCTGATGTTTAGGTGCATCTCATTTCCCTCGCTCACCTCCCCCCGCCTCGTCCTGTAGCTGCCACTGCTGTCTCCTCAATCTAACCGTAATATGCTCCGCGTGTACGAATAAAACTCCTCAGCAGAATTTGCTGAATGTTGCTGAATCTTCAAGGGTTACACTCGGCAATGTCGGCTTGTATTGCAAAATGAAGTTGCATATAATTATACTGAGCAATATTGGTCGATAAAAATTGCCCAAAAGTGCAAATTTTGTTGCCCGTTTGCAGGCCTCTTAATAAAAAAATAATAAAATAGTATTACTACT
Organism: Horisme vitalbata; assembly: GCA_951804965.1. Taxonomy (NCBI): domain Eukaryota; kingdom Metazoa; phylum Arthropoda; class Insecta; order Lepidoptera; family Geometridae; genus Horisme; species Horisme vitalbata. The sequence continues at coordinate 5,065,726 of OX638093.1, forward strand.
CGCCCATAGATGACAGAAAGAGTCATAATCGTATTCTAATTATTAAATAATTTTTTTTTAAAGAGCTTTTAGGCAATTTAAGTAAACACGTGAGTTGTAAAGACACATATATTTTATCAATAATTTAAATAAACAATTAATTTTCTTGGTCTAACTTCAAACCAAACATTCATTGGCTTAGTGTTGCTTAACAACGTCATCTTTTGTCAAGTAGCTTTAGTGTTGCTATGTCGGTAAAACAGTTTAGTTGTTGTTAAGCTGACAGCATCGAGTTATTATAAACAGAGGCAGAAACGTGGAAAAAGAGTGTCGGCACGAAAACTTACTTATAGACTTAGGCTTAAGGTCTAAATTTGTGCAAATTTGTCATTTTGAAGTTGATTTATGTCAAATACGCTTGGACGATTTTTGTTAGATTTCACTTGAAGACTGTGACTCTATAGTAGTAGTATATACTAACTCGATGTCTGATGGCCCTAGTTGCCAAAACAATAGTAATACTACTCGCCAATAGAGGTCAGGAAGAGTCATTTTCGTATGCTGATGATATTGTAGCAGCTTTTTTTGGATAAAACAACATTTTCTATTAATAAAACCCGGCTAGATCGACTTATCGCCCCTAAAACCACCTACATACAAAATTTTATGAAAATCGTTGGAGCCGTTTCCGAGATCCAGATTATATATATATATATATATATACAAGAATAGCTCGTTTAAAGGTATTAGATAACTGGTAATATTGGAAACATAAAATTGTATTTTTAAAAAGGGTTTCCTCAAGTTTACGAAGTATGTTGCCGTTCTATTCATTAGTTCTATAAACCTCAGATAGCTAAAATGGCGTTACAAAATCATGCCATCTCTTTTTATTTACATTTAAATGACAGGGACAAGCTTACTTAGTGCCCACCAGGGTCCATAAGAACTTACCTACATACCTTACCACCTGTATACCTACTTACTTATGGAAACAATAAAAATATTGAGTATTGAGTACTTTATCGAGCTTTATAAAAAGTCATTTGATTACGAATAATTGGGTAAATATTTTCCGTAACCTATATTAGAATTTACTGGGTAAAAAGCTGCATACATAAGACATTGGCAAGGTTATCTGGTGAATAGGCAGCAAAGTGAAGATGGATAGACGAACTCGATTCCTTTATGATAAGTTGGCAGACCATAGAGAAGAGTGGACGGAAAGAAGTGGGATATTCCAAGTCCATGCTCAAGCTCATAATAATTATTATTAAGAGTATACTCATAATAATAATGTTTTATTATTCGTCGTTAATATTAAGTCATTTATTATGATGAAAAGTAGCCTATATCTTATTCCTGGAACTACATATTATGTAAAAAAAAATCAGCTCATTCTGTTCTGTTGTTTTGGCGTGACAGACGAACAAACATTTCAAATCTTTTTAACAAACATTCGCCTTTATAATATTATAAGTAGGATAATCTTTCACACTATCCATCCAGGTACTTAATATTTTAACTTCTCATCGCCAGTTAAATATCCCACTGGTATTAAAGCTATGTAACTGCATACTCAATAAAAAAAAAGAGTATAAACGTAAACGAAGTTGCGAGCGGGTCAGCTAGTAATAAATAAAATACGCATAAATTTAAATAATTTGACACCAAAAATTGACTAAGTGCCGAAACATAAAGCAAAGGAAGTGATGGTGAGATTGAAGTTAATGATTTCATTACCTTTGAGCCAAGCTCTAATGGCTCTCCAATGGAACTTCGCGATGAAATCAACTTTTGTGAAAATATAGAGTCGGTAACAAGGAGCAATAGGAAGGAAAAGTATGTTATGGATGATTTATAAAATAAAAATTCTGTAGATACAAATTGGCAATTTATTTTTTATATAGCAGTCCGGAATAGAGAATTTATAGACGGAGCGCAATTTTAATATGCCATAGAAATCAGAGTATTTCCAAACCGTCAAAGCCATGCTATAGAAAACTCGCACTGCAGGATGAAGTCTCCCAATTAAGGAGCTGAAAACATCACGCTTGGCGAATCGGAGATTGCAGCATTAGTGTCGAAAACACAGAAAATCTGCCTAAACCAAGGTGAGTGACTTTCACGAAATCAAAGAAGAAATGGAGGATAGATAGATTCGAGTTAATTCAATAAATTAAATGAAAATGAAAAATGTTTATTTTCCAAAAGGAAATCGAGAACAATTTAACCAGAGACCAATAGGATGGCATAACAGAACAGAATTCAGAATTTGAGTTAAACTTTGACATTAGATCGAGGTTTTAGAATGGCAATTCTAGAAATACGATTGCTTGATCATGAAAATCTTTATTCAATTCAAAAAACACTTCGATTATGATATCAATTCTAAGCATTTTCAAAATAATAATAATAATCTAAGTGAAAAGGTCAACACACTAAAATGACAAAATTCTTTCAACGACATTGCCAATTTTATAGTCCATAACAAGCGAATAGCGATCGTAAAGTAATATAATAAAACTCATATTGGTTTGTATAAATGCGTGGACAGTTAGGTTGGTAAACTGGTATTGCAGGTTTGATGCCTGATGGAATGGCAGTAGATGCATCGGAATAGATCGAAGGACAGATGATTATCGGTAATGCGGTTCTAGAACTTTCCGATTTGCGTTTTGATCGAAGGCGGCTCCGTATAGAAATAGAATATAACAAAATTAAATCAAAGTAATCTGTTTCAATCTTGTGAATTACAATTCTGATCAGGTAAAAATAATATACAAACGTGCAAAACTGATGGTATATTTTAAGGTGAAACTGCATTATCATGAGACATTTTAAAATTGAAACTTATTTCTTCCTGTATATGAAAATTATCTTGAATTACTTCGTATTATCCTTATTCCTTATACAAGATCCGGGGGCAGAAACGTCGGTCGTCCAGAAATGATATCGCATCCATCGTGGGCCGATACTGGATGAGACGAGCTTTGGACCGTGGAGATTGGCACACACAACGGCCTTTACCGAGCAGTGGCTGAATTCGGGCTGCGGATGAGCATATGATCCTTATTCCTCAACTTGGCCTCATAAGGCCTGGACTGGCCGACTCGACAACCGAACTAAGTGCACCGGCAACTCAAGGGGACACACAGAGTGCTAATGCATTATCTATCAATTTAACTGTTTTTGTCACTAATATTATACCAGAAAAAGTGAATGTGCTTGTTCCCACTCAACTCTGTAGCTGAACGGATTAAACTTGTAGTATACAGTTTATGACTTATAAATCGTTTTTATACAGTACCACGCGAGCGAAGCCACGGGCGGAAGCTAGTATGTCAATATTTCAATATAAATTAGACTACCTATCACAAAACAACATTTAAGTCATAGTCATAGCTGTGCCCTGCGATCCCCAACCCGCACACCCAGAGGGGGGATTATGTGCATATCCCCCTCTATTTAGATGTCCAGCAGTGGACTAACATAGGTTAGTGTGCCGTGGTGTGGCTAAAAAAAGCTCGATATTTCTGTGACGTCATCTGTTCTGTACACTTTAGAAGAATCAAAGACAGAGATTGGGTAAAATGTAATAAAACTGTAGGTACGCCTTCGTTTGATTGCTTGATTGAATTAATGTTCTTAGCGGGAGACGGTAATAAAGCTGTCTTCCGTTATTTTATTATTCGCTGTCATAGTACCTTTCTTATTTACCAAATGAGGGGGCTTTCGCTACACAATCTAAAACGAAAAATTGGAATTTCTGTTAGTCTACCTGACAGAGTAGGTAAATATGATGTGAGGTGCGAGCTTTGAACAAAAATTCGTGCCAATTTTTCCCGCTAATAGCTGTTGACTCTCGTACAGAGGAACCGACAGACAATACCTATTATAATGTATATTACAATATCTGGAAAAAATAAAGAGATTTTTATTGATAAATAAAATAAAATAATATTTGTTATATTGAACAGAATGCATTGAAAAAGATACCTGAAAACGTTGGCAACCAGGTACTGGAACTGTCCGTCTCCGGTAGAAGATCTAGAAGGAGACCTAAGACAACTTGGACAGAGGTGTTGCTTAAGACAGGGTGGCATGCGATGTGTCCGATGCAGACATCGAAGATAGAGCTATGTGGAAGAAAAGTTGTAGGAAGGCTGGCCCCATGACCATTTGGGATATATAGCCAGGAAAAGAGAGAAAGAGAGAGAGATAGAGAGAGGTTCTATTGAAAAGAAAGATATTATCTACATTATGTAGATAATATACTAAAAGCTAATATATAAAGAGAACCGATTTCATAATCAATTTAGAATTTAGGGCATTGATGAAGAGTCCGCTTCTTGTAAATCTTTAACTCAGTAAATAATACTCATGGAAGCCTAAATTCCTTGCCAAAACCACCATGCTCTGCGGTTCCTAAAATGAATGATGTTTTTTTCAAAGCTAAATTACTTATCCAGGATTAACAACAAAGCCCCGTGCTGAAACTTCCCACGTAAATTAAAAACTGTATTTGCTAGTGTTATAAAAGCCAAGTATAGTAAAAATCAATATTACGTTAACACTGCTACCCACAAGCAACAGTAATTAATCGCGCGAGGCATGTAGGTTTCCACGTGTCAGTCAACCCATGAAAGGCATTATGAAACCATTTAATGAAGCACTTCTGTTTATTACTTTAATTAGAAAACCGATCTTTAAACAGTCATTATGGTGCTCATATTTGATGAGGATATTAATTGACCGAGCGAGCGAAGCGAGCGTAGCAAGGCGGCAAGGCGTCAAGGCAAATTATTTTTTCTTCTGTCAGTGTGCTTGACTTCCCTACAGGTTGTATTTTACAACCAATCAAGACGAAACTGAAGGCTAAAGGACTATATAGAATTTTTTGTCATCAGAGATTTTTGATTGGAGGTACTTCCAAAAAGGGGTAAAACGGGACTTTTACTGTTCGAAGAACTACTAGTTTATACTTGTTTGATACTGCATAGTAAAGTCTCCGAGCATATTGGGTGCTCTTAGTCTAGGTATATGCTACCAGACAACTACGTGCGTACTGGGCGTTGATGGCACTAGCTGTTCGGATATCCTACTTTGCGAATCTGTCACGCAAAAAACAAACCAACGTACAAACTCTTATTAATTTTTCTCCAAGAGAGCAAAAACGTAGATATTCAGCTGTTTTGTAACAATAATCAGACTCAGAAAGGTTTCGAACGTTAGAAAATACACCTGTCAAATGCTGTGGACTCTATGGACTGCAGAAGAGAAAAGCAACAAGACTTAGAAGAAGCAACCATCTTGAAATCGTGTGCGATATCATGATTGTAAATATTTGCCCTCTCGCTCGAGTGATAAAGGCACCTCTTTGAATTCCGATCGCAAATATCAATAGTCAAGCAATCGACGCAACGAGGCATAATGAATAATTGTTGATATGAAAAATTGCGTTCTTTCTGAAGAAATATCAAAGATTTCATTGATCTTACCAGTAATATTACATCACTGAAGTCAGATTCAGGGGGAATTCTGTAGCTTTTCATTTTGTAAAGGTCAGGCATTCTTTTTCTGGGACATTTTGGACTTTTGGTTATTCAGCGCTATGTTTTGCAGTGTTGTTCATTCTCTTTCGCTGGATATTAACGTATTTTCCCAAGTTCCCCGACTAAAGTAACTATTTCAATTAGGTGCCAACTTGCTGCTGAAGTCCAATAAATTTCAAACAATAGGTGCCTTCTGACTAAAGATAAGCTACGGAAGTAATGAGGAACAATAGTTTAGAATGATATGGGCATTAAAAGTCATGTAACGAGAAGAGTGTTAATATTTGCATGTGGAAGAATGTGCTGGTAGGGGTAGGCCAAAGATGAGATAATAAATAATGCTGGACGTAATCACGTAGCATTATGTAGCCCCAAACTAAGTAGAGCTTGTATTATGGGAACCACATGATTGATATACATATGTTTTTTTTTGTAAATACATACATATCATACATAGAAAACACACAGACCTGAGACAAATATCTGCAGAACATGTAATAATTTGTCCCGCAGCGGGAATCCGCTACCTTCTGCGTCTCGAGCGGACCTTCGCTCACTGCGCCACAGAGGCTGTCAGAGGGATGGATTGTTAGATTAAGATTATTATATAGGTTTGGATTTAAGCATTTTGATGATATCTAGTTGATTGAGCTCAAAATGTTTATATATAGGTTTGGATTGAAACATTTTCTTGATAGATGCTGCAATTTTCCATAGACAGGTCACAGCCATATTAACAGAACACACGTTTCATTGAACAGAGAACGAAAATTATTAGTCCAACAATTATCTAGAGTTCAATTTAGGAATTGAGCTCCTAAAACTTAGCAACAGTCAGTTAATTCACAAAGTCATAAATAAATCATAAATAATGCTGGACACCATCACACATCATCATCCTCATGGGCCCAAACTAAGCAGGTACTTAAATACTTGTTATTATGTAAATACATACATATGATACACCCAGACCTGAGACAAATATTTGCAGAACACAAAAAATTGTCTTACTGCGAGAATCGAACCCGCTACCGTTTGCCTTCTGACTTCCGCCCACTGCGCCACAGAGGTCATCAGCTAAAGTTACTGTCATTGCTGACATATTGTGTCAGTTTTAGCTACCCTTTGCACCGGAACCTTAACGCGGTCCAACTTACTTCAAAATGGATTATGTGACTCGGATTAACTTAATTAAATCCAACCACAATCTAAATTTCATCCCATCGCATATCTTAATTTCCTCGGATATTATATTTATAGAAGCTATTCCAAACTTGAGGATGTCAGCTTGGAAAGTTTCGGATTCTGTACATAGTTTTGAAGTCAGAAGTTCACGCAATAAGCTTTGAGAAACGCAATAAAAGTTAGTTGTTATAAGACTTCAGCTTTGAGAAAATGTATTAAATATCATACGAAAGAGTGACGACTAATTGCTTTGTTTATAAAAATCTGTCAAAAGATAAAGGATACTTAGGATACTGTCATTTTTTACCTTTAGATAATGACAAACAGTGACAGGCCTAACTTTAAGCAAAAGTTAAAATAAAGTAGCGTTTATAAGTAAGGGGGTTAGTGCTTTGAAATCGTGGAACATCGACACTTTTTATTAAGTTAAGGAGGCGTATTTGTCAATAAAGGCCTTTTTGACACATACGATGTAGGTACTGTAGCTATGAAGCATTCGATATTATAGACTTGTTTTAAAAGAATACCTCTTCGCGGTATATATTTAGGAATGCATACAAATCTGATCTGTTTTTTTATACTACTTAGTTAGCAAACAGGCATACGGTCCTCCTGATGTAAAGCGGTTCCCGTAGCCTATGATATGATATAAATAATTATGACTTTTTCATAACCTCCCTTTTCCATTACTTGTACGATGTATGTACGGACCAGCCAAACCATAACTTATTTGCTGTCATAGACTAAAATGGTCTGTGCTTGTTTAGATAAGCTCCAATACACCCATGTTACACACATGTCACAATGGTATACGGTTTTCTGTAGAAGTCCCATGCAATGTCTTACCAACTACTGGCATGCGTATGCATTGCATACCAATTATTGGAATTTGTGACTCAAATGAAAAAATACTTTCTTTATGAAAAAAGCTCAAAAGAAGCAAAGAAAAGAATCATCTTACCAGCTGAGACAACAAATCCAATATAGGTTCAGATAATTTTGAATAACGGTTTCTTTAACCCCACAACGGCTTTCGGATTTTAATTAAAATTAGACGCTAAAAGATTTTTTTGCCAAGTAGATTATTTTTAATTCCTTCGTTAACGAGGAGCGTAAAATAAATAGCAGTTACAAAAGATGAAATAATTACATTATCTTTGAAAATAAAGTCCATAGAGCTTTTTATTTTTAATAGCCAGAGGGATTAGGCAGTTTTCATACTTTTATCATAATCTTAAGCCCGAAAACCCTCTCTGTTCCACATAGTTTGTAAGCAAAAGTGTGTGATAGTGATTGATCATTCCAAGATTTACCAGATTTTTCGAATTTCCAGCGAACCAAATTGTACCAAAACACTTCCAATTACTTGCCCAATTTGTTCGTGTTGGCCTTAATGTGTTCTTCGCGACCAATCGTCGCAATTAGTTCCAATGTGACAATAGATGGTTTTCCTTTTCCGTAATTGCTTTCAACTACCACCGGTTTGCAAGACCGATACGGAAAGTGATTTGGGTTAAATGGCGTAATCTCGGGACATTCTTGACGTGAGTGAACATAAAGTCATACAAAGCTTGTGTAGTGTTTTTGTAAACTTTTTCTTTTCTTATTATCTATTAACCGATTTTGGTGTCGAAGTTCCTCCAACTTGAAGTCTCGCTAAAAAGCTGACACCAACATTGAGGATCTATTGGGAAGAATTGTCTAAAATATAAGAAAATAAAGAGAGTATAGGGATCATATTCTGGCTGGCCATAAACCATTATATATTGGTTATATCGGATGAATATCTCTTTTTTCTTTAGATACCGAGCAAAGTAAACGTTCTTATAAACAGTGACAGTAGCAATCCTTGGAATACCTATTTTGGCCAAGAAACAAAAAAGAAAAAAAAACGTTATTTTAATAGTTTTTCATTATATTAACTTGCGTTTGATTGAAAAAAGACGTTCAATGTAACGGCGGCACAAACAACTCAAAACTTCCAAGGAGAGTTTTAACGAAACTTTCTCGTTCTTTTTATAGGTATCCCTGGAGCCAGTTCGGAAAAGTTAATAAATAACATGCCAGGAGCTGTTCCGAGAGGATGTTTACATGTTAGCAGACACTACAACGAACAGACACCGAATTTTCGTACAACCTTGTATTATTTTGATCATGAAACTTATGTATGATAAACAGTACAGTTTTATTGAATAATCATCACGATAATCTTACTTGAGGGCAGAATTGATCAGATGAATTGATTAGTGAGGTCGGGCGTGGATACGTTGGCGCGACGACCTCGATTCCTAATGAAATTGAATGATAGAGATGTTTAGAAGTCTATAAAGACGACCCTAGATTGGATGCCCAGGAAGGTCTGAAGTCTGGGAGACCATTGCCCGGTACTGGGGAATGGGTGAAAATACCCAACAGATCTACTTCAGATCGCACACTAGGATTCAAGTGTTTAGAAACGACTAGTATTGTGGTACAACCACAACATACTTGCATAATCATGCAAATATTAGACATTGCAGGGGAAATCGAAGCTCTCATAACATGGTTTGTTAGAAATTTCAAACATAGTTATCTGTACCCAAGCCAACATCCAAATTAATCATGAAAACCGCTCGCAGTCTTTATATTATCATTGAAACTTGTATGGATGCAAAAACATCTTGATGATTAATTAACAAAAGGATAAAGCTCTCGTCCAAATAGTTTCTCTTCTTGAGTCTTAGACATCGGTGTTTTGATTCATTTTCGTTTTATGATACAACTTTCGAAGCGAACAGGGTCCATATTGCGTCATTAATAAATTGAAAGTTTTCATTCGAGGAAGTCAAAGCTGAAAGCCTTTGTCAGAGAGTTTCTGACACACAAATTGGCTTTATCGGTAAGATCTTCAAGTTTATTAAGGATGGTAAATCATTTAGCATCGTCTTATTTATATGGCTATTGTATATACGGGTGTGTACGGGGTTCCAACCCCTATCTTCGGAAACCAAGCCAACCCCACCGGCACGTGGTGCACCCAGATAAACAATGAACGGGGCTCTGGTGGCCGGCTGATTGCGACATAGCACAGCCTTCATCGGCACAGCTAAATCCCCCGGCCACCGACGGGCAGCAGCGTCGGTGGTGCGAGAAGCTGTGCCCTGCGATCCCCAACCCGCATGCCCAGCGTGGGGATTATGGGCATATATCCCCCTTTATTAGGGGAGGCCTATGTCCAGCAGTGGACTGATATAGGCTGGTGTGTCGTGTGTGTGTGTGTGTTGTATATACATATAACCGCTTACCGTTTTCTGTGTGATCTTTCGAATAATTTTTTTTAACTATTCCGATCACTGTTAATAAGATTACAAATACCCTACAGATGAATTGAGATCTTATTCCATAAGTCCATTATGTTCTAGGTTTTCGTATATAGACTTTAAGTAAAGCCTACCACCGGCATAGCTAAATCCTCTGACCACGCCGACGACGACGGCAAGCAGCGTTGGCGGTGTAAGAAACTGTGCCACCAAATCCCCAACCCGCATGCCCAGCGTGGCCATATCCCCCTTCCTAAAGAGGAGTCTATGCCTAGCAATGGACTTAACAGGCTGGTGTTGTTGTTGTTGATGGCGTCAATGAAAACGGTGACATATATCAAAGTAATGATTATGTTATGGACGTTAAAATAACATTGTAAAGCATTTCCTATTTTATATTAAACTACATTTTCAATATTCATTCACACATTCAAAAGTACATTTCCAATTTACAATGATAATAATAATACCCGACGCTGAGAATGTCTTTGTGTTTGTAGTGAAAAACCGTATAGTGGTATAATACCGTAAAATAACAATTTGTTACGACAACCGAGTTAAAATTTAATAAGCAATTTACTCAAGCCATTCAGAAACCTCCGGAGAAATCAATCAGACAAAATACGGTGGAACTGAAACATGAAATGTTAGACTCTGTGTAGCTAGAGCGGTTTGTCGCTTTGCCGAATCAAATAGGCAACCTACATCAATGCAGTTGATAACGTAGAGTACGTCAAGCTTTAAATTCAAAATTGCAACCAGAAGTCTAATAATTCTAGTTTTAAGGAAAATAAAATAAACAAAACCGAATTTAAACAATTTCTTTAAGTGGCAAAATAGGTGAGGTAACATGGTTTTCTTTACATAATACAATTAACCCTAAAATTACGTACTGTAGAAAGTAGAAACTGCGGGTTCTAAGGGTCTTCATCCAGACTAAAAGGAATAAATGTATACTAACAAGACCAAAAACCGCTACTACGTTTGTTTGATGTGAACATAAAGATAACTTTACAAGAAGGAATATTTAACACGACATTCAGAATATTTTTTCGGCTCCGAATGAAATATTTCTTTCCTTTAAGAAAATTGAATTTGTGCGATTTGGTACGGAATCAGTGCTCGAGGAAATATTTTTGATTCTATTCCTTTAACAGTCGTTTTGGGGACATGTTTATTCCTTTTATTGATAAAATTCTCAGACATGGGAAACTATTGATGTCATTAAGGATGTTTTCTTCTTCTTTTTTGGGACGTTTTTTCTCAACTAGGACTCAATTCCAGAGTTTGTTAATGACAGTATTTTACTCACGGAATTACTACTAATCCTAAGCTAACGTACAAAAGAATCCGTAATAACGTAGAAATGGCTAGACTGGTTTATTTCAGGCAAGCAGAATTTCTTGCCAATTCTTCTCTGTTTCAGTTCGTTTTCTTTTCTTTCAGATTCTTTAGTATCTTTTGCTGATTTTGGGACAAACAGCACCCAAAACCATTTGCCATTATAGTATTATTCCCATGAGGCTCATTTAATGAGCAATATCTTGCGAAACTATGAAGCATTACATTCACGCATTGCGAAACAATCCATTGTTTATGCAACTTGTGCTAAGTGGAAATTGGTTTTGAGTTGTTTCTAGACAACTTAAGTTTAGAGAATAGTAAAAAGTGAATTAGTGACGTCACCAGATGAGTAGGTATTACTTTAAACAGACAGTTGCATTCTATATTGCGCCAAATTCAATGTACATAGGCGAACTTAAAGCTAAGTAGCCTTCTCTAACAGCTAACCTAATAGACGAGAGGCAAAGTAAAGCTATTAATATAACACTTCCTCCTGCTATTGGTCGGATAAAAAACATACCACGTAACCTTTAACACTCGTTGGGTTAGCTAGAAGATTGTGCTTTTACCTGAAACAAAAAAGGTATTTTTATTATTGGATATTATATAACCTAAATAAAGAGAATTGCATCACTACACCGACAAGAGCTAAGCTCTCAAATGAATAATTATAAACTAGGTGACCGATGAAGTAGTATTTAGTAGTGTTAATTACAAACCAATTTACTTTGCTCGATTTTTGGGCTGTTTCTTAGGGTTTTCCTAATTTTCTTTTTTCCTAACCCTAGTATTGAGAAGAACAAAACAACATTTGATTTTTGCTAAACCACCTCAGATCGATATAAGCAAAACAAAAAAACAAATCGGTCCAACCATTTTCGAGCCGCGTTTGCTAATAAGCAGAGTACACCACCAGCCGGTAAAGTAAGGCTTATGTTCCGAAGATGGAGGATAAAAACACCTTAAAATCCCCCTTAATTCCTATCCATATTATATGGACGAAAGTTTGAAAAATGTGAACATATGAAATGTGAAATCTTTGTTCCTCCTACACGTCAAAACTACTGGACAGAATGATCTGAAATTGTATATTGGCTACTTTTTATCCGATGTAGCCGCGGCCGGTATCAAATATCGTGAATAAATCATAAGCTCTAGGTACTTTTGTCAATAACAAATAAGTAACATACCATTAATTAATTTCCTTGTCTACTTTATTCTACACCATACATTCAAGAATAACATGCAATTATATCATCTCATCCTCGCTCATTAATGTTTTGTCCGTCCGGCCATTTTGCAACAGAAGAAATTTATTTTCGTATTCAATACATCTTCGGTATCACAATCGATTCTAATTATATACCTATCGTATATTTCGTTAACTATGGGAACGGAATCGCGTGCTCCTAATGGAAGGATCTCAAAACGTGTTTTGTTCTCGTCTCGGCATTAAATATTATTGTTCCACGTTTTGCCGACGTTGCATGACTTTTGAGCGTTTGAATTTTCATGTTAATAGTAGTTTACGATGAGAGAATTAAAATTAATACAATTCCAGAATTAATGTACGGAACCACACATGAAACCTAGGAAGAAATCGATGGAACTGCTAAGCAGGGTTGGTCAAACTATTATAGTCACATACACAAGAAAGCAAAGGAAAAGATATGCAATGAACTGAATTTCGTGCGATAAAATTTGAGGATCATTAGATAATTATTAATCCTCATTAATATTAGAAATGCGAAAGTGAGTTCGTTTGTTTGTTACGTGTTTACGCCTTAACTACTCAACCGGTCATAATGAAATTTCGCTTGTATCAAGTCAGGGCTCAAGAAAAGCATAAAAGAATATTATATATGAATAAAAGATTCAGAAAGAAAAAACCCGAGCCTTCGCTTGCGATAATATGAATATCTTGTATTTAAACATACCTCGATAATTACATAGTTTTGTTCACACTATCGCGTATCAGAAGTTCGTGTGAAAAACCTTTGAGGATATTTCGTCCATTCGATGATACGTTGATGTATGTCATGTATAAAAGTATTAACAGTTGAATCAATATTCAATAATGCCGACACTTTTTAGATTGAATCCTGTGAATAAATATCAAATGTGACTTCTGACAACAAGGATTACAAAACGAAAGGTAATTCGCAGTATTCCATTGAGTTGATGCTTTCAACGATAAGATGACTCTTCAAGCTTCACATATGATATTTTCATAATGGAATTGCATTATGCACACTTAACAGTGCAGTTTTTGAAGTGCCACAATAAAACAAGATGGCCGAAACGGATACAGTGACGGATGTTCAGTTCAGGGAGAGCACATGATGTGACCACAGGCCTATGAGAATGGCTACTTAACTCATTCAAGCTCTAACTCACAATATAATGGAGCTGCCTGAGGCTACTGATATAAACAGACACGTCAACTAAGCTTTTTTCTAACCACTATATTTAGACAAACTCTGAAATCATATTCTTTCATCTTCGAAGACATTGCTATTTCTGACATTTTACCAAAAGTACTCATAAGACTCAAACATGTTCTTATAGGCTAAAATTATAACTAAGGTGATAAATTAAGAAGACTTGGAAAGGTTTAGTTTTGCATATTATAATTACGCGAGACAGCGTTTAGAAAAAATAATAAACAACAGGCTCTCTGCTATATATGTAATTGGTATCATAATAGGCCTTTTCGGTTATAAGTTGGGATAGGAGGTCCGTTGTATTATTCAACGCCTACCCACTTGCAGTTCTACTTTGCAAGTTGCTTATCAAACATTTATCCAGCAGTGGTAATTTCCGAAAATACAAAATGTTTTCGTGTCGAATCCGTCAATGAGAATTGAGCAGGAAATAAATATGTATTATTGAGCTCTGGTTGTGTCGTGTTGTGATTGGTATACGCCATCATGTCGAGTTCCAAAAGCGTTAAGAATCTCCATTAATAAATCTTAGAAATCCGTCGGAATTGAAATAGAATCGGAAAACCACTGAAGGATTTGACTCGAAACTTTTCGTTTGAAAATACTCCTACAGATTTCATAGACTGGCTGTCATTTTGCTGTGGCATGCATGACGTAGCGTAACGTCGGGATAGCGATCATCGCGGGCATGCCTTTTTGCTTTGACTGATGTGTAATGAAATGGCGAGTACGAGAGTTATTTAGGGCTAGTTTACAATGTTGCAGTCACCGATTTGTGAACGTGACGAATGACAAAGTAGCATTGGTAGAGTTCTTTGTCGGTCGTTTGATAGAATAGAATAGACTAATAGTTTATTCGCCACAGACAGAGAGTATGCCTACTTATAAAGGTATGATTTAACTTTAATTGAGGTAGTTTTGTGTGGTAGGGTGTGTAGTATTACTTTCACCTTTCCAAAGATTTTTGACTTGTAAAGGTAATTATATCGTTTGAAGATGAACAATCAGATTGCATTTAAATCTTATTATTAGTATTTCCGAAATTGCCTACTTAATATGTCTAAAAAGATGTAATAATCTAAATTTCAACTCCATCATCATCAATCATTTTCTTCCAATTAGGCTTCCCTGAAACTTCGGAGAATTTGACGTTTCCTGTCTTCATTTCCTTATCTTTTGATCTGTTCTGACAACCGCAATTTAATTTATGACAACGGCAACAGTATCATTTGTAGATATTTGTTTGTATTTAAATAATCTTATTTTAAATATTATTAATTTAATGTTTTTATAACGCTAACAAGTTGGGTCATGTCATGGATATTTAAGTCGTCAACTCGAAAATTTCTTGCCTTGATATTATGGTGTTCTCGCAGTTTGTATATTATATATTTTTTCGAAGTCCTGTCATATCTACAATTTCAACTCAAGGTACGTATCTTGAGTCAATAAAAAAATCGAGGTAATATCCAAGAATATGGATAAAGTAGCTATGCTAATTATTATAAAAGTTTGATTTAATAATAAGCAAAAAATATATTTAAATTGATTTCAACAGATATTTTGCATGTAAAATTTAACCTCTTATTCATACCCATATGTCATTTTATAACGGCTCGATAAAGTAAGCTTGTCCCTGTCATTTAATTGTAAATAAAAGAGGTGACATGATATTTTAACGCCATTTCATTCCTTAATGGTATTCGTAATAGAGGGCTGTTCGTGCAATTTATAATACGGGCCCCAGAGAATCACTTAGAACTAAGTTTAAATAAATAAATGTTATGACAGTGCCGTGCTAATATATATATGAAAACTTAATTTATTTCCGAAAACATAATAACCTTGCTGTTCCTACTGTAAGGCTCCATAAAGTTAGTCAATCATTTAAAGGGCAAAATATACGTTTCTTTAACAAAATCCCAAATGACGTGATTAATTTTTCTTTAAATAAATTCAAAAATGTTGACGTAACTTCCTGTAATGAAGGTTATTATAAAATATCTGATTATTTAGATGATAAAAAAGTTTGGGATGAAACTGTTTCCAACTCCCTCAAAAACAATGTGATAGTTACGAATAGAAAAATTGTAATAACACGAACTTTAAAAAAATATAAGCCTAACAGAGTTTCTTGTAAATTTTTCTGTTTGGTCGCGTTACGAATTGGTGTAAATTAAAAAAAAATACGTTTCAAAGTGTAAAAAATATAAGCCTAACAGAGTTTCTTGTAATTTTTTCTGTTTGGTCGCGTTACGAATTGGTGTAAATTCCTAAGGAAAAAAAAGTTTCATTTTGATTCAAATTCAATATGGAGCTAAATATAGCTAATTTACCGGTAAAATAAAACAAAACGCCGACACGAGAGAGTACTAACAACTTCTTACGGAAACAGAAAAGAAGTAATCCTTTTTCTTTACACTGCAAATGACAGGAAGCTTAACCCAACAAAACATAAATACACAGTTATATTCACAGATTATCCGGACCCATGGTGGGAAATCGAAATGCGTAAAACGAAAACAACTGAGCTGAACGAAGCGTGAGACGGGAGATACGAATGTGACAGTTTTATTTGTGTTAATCATAATAATCCTTTATTTATTTTATAAGGATAAAATACACGGTATGTAGTGCAGTGCACACAAACTATGTAGTGACAAACCGAGAAGAGTAAGAGTACCGATCTTAATCGGTACTCTTAAATCCTAATGATGAACAGAGTGGTGGCCAAGAGATGGTCCTAGAAATAGAAGACGTCCACCGTCGAGATGGGTCGACGATGTCAGAAAAACGGTGGACCGCACCTGGCTCAGACTAGCGCAGGATTGAGGCGAGTGGCATAATCAATCAGCAGTGGGCCGAAAATGGTTGTAATGCTGATGATGATGATGAACAGGCATTCTTTCATCATTTACATTTTACAGTAGTTAAAGTTTTACCTATTCTTACCTTTCATACCCTCATTGTTCATCGAAAGATATTAAATAGTTCCTCACATGTTTTTATGACTTAGGTTCGTTTTACGATAGGTATTCGCAACTCACCCACCAGATTCAAACCTACGCATTTGCACTGACACCCACTCATCAGAATTCATCAACATTACTACGGTAACAAAATAAAAGGGGGCGGGTGGTGTTTCCAAAGGTATAATTAGGTTGACCCCATAAGATCAAATTCTAAATTCTTTTAGTATTTTTTTTTATTATATGTTTTAAGCCGACAGCAAATTTTTAGGTTCACTTCAAGACACCTAACTACTATGTTTGTAATCCATGCTTCCTCATACTAGCATAGCATACAGGTATGCTTTATCAATTTTCAAACGTTCAATATTATGCATTTGTATTAGATATAGTCGAGCTGAAGACGGGACGCTGGGGTGTACGGGGTTCCAACCTCCATCTTTAGAACCCAAGCCAACCACACCTGCTCGTGGTGCACCCTGCTAAACAACGAACGGGGCTCTGGCGGCCGGCTGATTGCGGCATAGCACAGCCTTAATCGGCACAGCTAAATCCCCTGGCCACCGACGGGCAGCAGCGTCGGTGGTGCGAGAAGCTGTGCCCTGCGTGCGTTCCCTGTACCCGCATGCCCAGCGTGGGGATTATGGGCATATCCCCCTTTATTAGGGGAGGCCTATGTCCAGCAGTGGACTGATATAGGCTGGTGTGGTGTGGTGTGGGAGCTGAAGACAGTGCGGAATGGCGCTTATTAGGGGGAGATCTATGTCCAGCAGTGGACTGCAGGATGATAATGATGATACATAGCACAAAACCCCTATTTATATTTTTTCCTCATGACGAATGTTCCTATACTGCTTACTACGATCATAGAATTAAAAACATGGAATCATAAACGTTTAATCAAGTGAGCAGCTCAGATTCTGCCGTCTGCACGTCCGTTTAATGACCCACTAAACTAAAATAGTAACATCCGATTGAGTCCCGTGCAAGGTTGTGCGCGTTCAAAACAACGAATGTCGGCTGGCGGCTATTCAGGCCTTATCGCCAGTTTGTAGTTTCAGACAGCCCATTCAGTATTCTGAAAGTGGATTGAAAGTGGGCAGCACCATTAGCTTTAGGATGGTTTAGCGAAGTTAAGCTCTATGTCGGTGTGAGAACTGATACATTGAGATAAATTGTGGGCCATATAGTGAAGTAAGAATAAATTTTTCTTTGCCCTTGGGGTTTTCAGTGTCAATGTCAAGGTGACTTTAGGTAAATCATAATAACTACTCATCTGCGTTTTCACCAATCTACGTTAGTAATAATAATAAGACACAAAGAAAAGTGAAATGAAATGAAAGTGAATTTGGACTGGTGAAGAAAATTGTTCGCTGGAAGTTTTTTGGTATACATAGTCGTCAATGTACATACTTGATTATATGTAGGTGAAATAATGGAAATTATCCCTGAAGCCATTGAATAAATAATGAATGAATGACTTAGTTGAATGAAGAGTAGGTAAGTATAACCCAGTGGGCAATCCCCGTAGTAACTAGACAAGATATTGATTTCAGTGCACTCAACTTGTTCATGTAAACTTATTTCAAGGTTATATTGTGCTAAAATTAGTACAATAGATTTCTTACCCCTTGAAAATTTGAAATTAGTTCGATGGTTTAGTCTTTAGTTTAGTCGGCCTGCGTGGGTCATAAGCGAGCCATGTTAAAATGATAAATGACGAACTGTGGGGTACACCCCAGGGATTTCAAGTGTTTCGACCTCCATCTTCGGAACCCAAGCCAATCTCATCTGCCTGTGGTGCAACCTACTAACAGACGGGGCTCTAGCGGTCAGTTGATTGCGGCATAGCGCAGCCAAACACCGGCACAGCTACATCCACAACAATACAAGGATGTAGCTGTGCGCGGCGCGGCGGGAAGCAGCTCGCTGGCGGTGCCCTGCAATCACCAACCCGTATGCCCATCGTGGGGATGGGCATATCCCCATTCTTATCGGGGGAGGCAGTCCACAGTCCATCAGACTGACAGCACTGATATAGGCTGGTGTTGTTGTCTTGTAGTTGTACTGTCCTGTAAATGCTTTTCTACAGTCTCAGTTATAAATAAAATCATAATTGAAATTACCTATTTAAAAGAAAAAAATCCAGTCAAGTCTCAATAGAGTGATAAACATCCAATTATCGCCGAAGCGTATTCATTCATTGGTGGAAACAAAAATGGCGTCGAAAAAGGACGTAAACAATCAGGCGGCTCCCACGCCGCCTGCTTCATCAATGACGATATCCTGGGCACTTTCATAAATGCGTGGGTTGATTCATGATATCCCACACTATCTACACTGAATCGGATATCAGTTCCGTTAGCCGTTGTATCTACAATATCCATTGATGATAGAATATAAATCTTAACTATCAAACATTTGAGCATTTGAATATCAGGTGATGAACATCTTGGATCATTTTACCTTATAAAAGTAGACTCTTTACGAATACCCAATGTATTCAAACAAATGTATAAATGCGAAAGTGAGTTCTTTTGTCTGAACCGATCATCATGAAATATCGCATACACGTTGTCAGGTTACAGAAAACCTACGTTTCCTCCAAAACAAGTATTGTTCCCGAGGAATATAAAAATAACTTTAAGCTCGTGCGAAGCCCCGGCCAAAAGCTATTTAGGTAATACTTATAAGTAATACTAAGGTATATATTTATTTATTTATTCTGTTTGCAAATTCCAGCGGCTATAGTTGCTTGATGTAGAAACAATTGTAGGTAATGGAACGACAAAACATCGCTAATTCACGTATCAACCTTAAGATAAATAAAATCTTCAATACTGCTTGCCGGTTTGTATCGAAGTTTGTAAGATATCTTGGCTAAAGAGCATTTGCTAAAGGCACTACAACTGCAGATTTGATAATAACGAATAAAATACATTTGATAATAGAATTTATGAAGATGATAAAACAGGTTACATACACGAGGTAAAAGGTGAATCATGTCACATTTGAATATATTAAGATACCTGATATTGAAACGGATATAGGCTGAGTAGTTCACGAAATAATATTACAATAGTTTAGCATAAAACCGAAACCAATACTTATCTGACGTCATAATATCGCTCAATACACAGATAAGATTTAAAAAGTCAGTCAGCGACAATAGATATTTGTTACAAACCCGATTCGCTCATCAGGGAAGGCCTAAGTCCAGTAATGGACTGCTAAAGACCGATGATTATCATGATGAACACGTGTAAATAGAATTCAAGGTTCAAGAGTACCATAACATTTATCACCCAAAACAAGTGCTGAAAATATGAATAAACTTGAGTAGAATAATATCGGTTACCCACTTATCGATAAGACATTGTGATTGAACGAGTATGATGTTATGACAGAAAACGGAAATGTATTATCAGCTACGATAAAAGTCATGAATGAAACAACACTTGAAAAAACTTACATGAATTTAAATGTCGTAGAAAAACCCACTAAGATTAAATATAAGGCGAGTAAAATAACGAAATAAAAGAAAGATAGGTATTATACAATAGGTTAAGTATACAGTTAAAAATCCAAATATCATAAACACGATAGGTTACTAACTTTAAAAGTATTTAGATTTCGTGGGTAAAGTGTATATACAAACTATAAAGATAAAATTGGGGAATTTCAGAACGTCATAACATAAAGAAGATAAATAATTAATTTATGAATAACAAATTCCCGGCATAAATCGGGAATCCCATTCATGAAGATTATCTCTTCGTAAAATTTATACATATCGATTCTAGAGTCGAGGAACCTTTTCGGTAGAAATTTTCTTGAAACAAATAAATGCATGAACAAAGCGGAAAAATACAGAAAATTTCAAGGGTCCATCCATCACCCTTTCTAATAACAGTACTTTGACATGCAATAATAATAACTACAACCTAAGTACCTAGACTTTTACAATCGTCAATACAATAGACTAGGTACGTTCAGAGAAAAACAACATTTTTTTTGACGTATATATAATATTGGGAAAGATGGAAAAGTAGAGGGAAATAATATGTTGCATAAGCCATATCAAAGAGAAAGTCGCCGTCATGTCGCATACGAAAGTAAAGGAGGTTCTGCTGGAGAGATGAAAGATGTTGCATCAATTGCGCCGACAAGCACACTGTTCTTAAAACAATCGATGAGACAACTTAAAAGAAATATCCTACATTTCATAGAACCCATAGTAAGGCTAAGCCAAAGTACAAATCAAAACACTTTAACGATTTCACTAACCTTGATACGATAGGCAGTGTTTACATCGACTGGGCCAAAACAAAACAGTATTCAGTAAATTGATTCTTCCTGTGGGAGAATAAAACAATTGACATTGGAATTTTGTCGTGGTAAACAAGTCGAAAACCAATCTAGAATTTCCATTTTGTGCAAAACAAAAAACACTTGGATGTATTGAAAAATAGCCTGAATAATATTGAACTTGCTTAGCTTGTGTTTAGTATCACAGAACGGTATTGAGTGGTTGGAAAAATTAAAAATTCAGTACGAACCACAGAAAACAACTTATAGCTAAAAACATCTAGGATCTTTCTTAATTAATAAATGAATTGTGATCCTATACAAATCCAAGTAAGTACTTCCACAATCGAACATGTACTTACATAGGTGTAGTTTTAGATAAGGAATACCCAGTTATACCTAAATGATGAGAGAGACACACAATACCTTTAGAAGTGACCAATTTTTTACTTCTTGATCTTGCTTTTAAAATATTCTTTCTCCTGAATTTATTCTACAAAGAACCTTAAATTTAATGTAATTTAATTAGAAACTCTTACTTTATTCTAAGCTGCTATTCGAGAATGACCTTAATAGGCAAATTTAAATTAATGAACTTAAAATACATTTGACTTTCGATTGATTTCAGGCTTCAATTACTTTTGACGCTATTAGCGATATCAGCGGGGTGATCGGCTAACTCTGTTGTGCTAGTTTGTCAATTGACGTTCATTGAATTTCAAGGGAAGAAATGTCAAAGCTTGTAAAAACAGGATCGGTGTCAATCATTTCTGTTTGCAACAGAGTTAGCCTATCACCCCGCAGGATGAACTTAGATGAAGTTGATCAAGAATTGTTACACATTATTGACTTAGACACGCCCATTCGCAACGTATCAATGAAGTAGATTCCATTCATGCACGTCGCGCGCTCAAAACAGCGAATGTTTCAAGGGCACGAAGATACGATAGACGTTTGTCGCTTCCTGTAAATTTATTTATATCTGTTTTTAGAGTTGGTAGGTGGGAAGTTTCATATTTTCTTCGACGTTTTCAAGCGGTAATACGATTTATAGCAGCACTTTTCATTTTCCAAAGCGTATTAAAGATATTTTTGTAGCTACCTGCGATCTTGTTCTCTTCTATCTAGGTATAAAAGCAAGGACGTGGGATGAACTCGTACCTACAGTTCAACTAACTTATTTTATTTTAATTAAATTCCATTTAGGTGTATTACCTACTCTACCACGCCTACAACCCACTGAACATTTTTGTACACATTGTTTTGTTTTAACAAACAGGAATAGAAGAAAGAAAAAGATATTTAGCAAGACCAAAAAAAATCCTACCTAATAACAGAAATAATCAACAAACTCGTATAACTTGATATTAAATAGTTGACCCTGACTGCAGCGCAAGACTTGTGCGAAATACTTTTTTTTTATATATAAGCGGGGGTGAAAGGGGTCTTGTATTATTGACCTACTGGCTTCTAAATGAAGCTTCGCTCTCGTGGCACCAGGATAAAAAATAGCTTACATGTTATGTTGGTCTAAACTATGTGCAATTTTAGGTCCATCGGTTCAGTAGTTTTGGTGTGAAGAAACCAACATTTCACATCTTTTTGACACATTTTCGCCGTTTATTGTGAGGAGGTCTAAATTAATTCATAATAAATTCACAATTAAATACACGGGGAACCTATAATTAGAACAAATTGCGGGTATACTTGTCTCGTCCTACAACTTTAAATAACAAAATTTATTGAAGGGTATTTGAATAATTAATGTAGCTCACAAAATCCCCGATCCTCCCACGAGATAGACACTCAGACGGCTGTTTACTTGATTAACTACAAACAAAGCTCCCTAATAAAACGATTAATAGACGTAAAGCTTTAAGAGATACTTCACCAGAATTACAAGTTTAATGACTAATAGACGTTTTACATTTCAATCCATCAAACATAAAACCAGAATTAAGCTAAACGTGTAATCTACGGAAGTAACGACTGAAGACAAAATATTTTACCCATAAGAAGGTACTCTATACCTGCTATTATAACAATGCGAGTGCAAAACCAGCCTGAAGTTCGCGCATATATCATAGAAAAATATCCCAGAAAATTTTGACAGCAATGGAAGACCATACTAATGGATAAGTTGCAAAACTTGCAAGTGAACCGATTAGATCTCCAAATAAAAGAGTAAAAACTATTTAAATTGAATGAAAAATAAAGAGAGAATAATAGATACTCAAGCAACAATAGTTAACCAATAAAATACACGCAAAAAGTGAAGATAACGACACAACCAAATCAAAAACAGTAACATTAAAAGAAGTTTGTAGAAAGAAGAAAGTTCGATATTCGAAAATCGCTCACAGGAATTCTGGCACATCTCCAGAACGATATTTGAAATTTGCCACAATGAGAGCAAAAATAAATCCATTCAAGAGCGAAGAGTATGAATCGACGTCGAAGTTGGCAATACGACAGCATTCGACCACAACCGCGACCAAGAACTACACAGTTCGAAAATAGCTTAAGTTCCCGTAGGAAAACCCGCCCTAACCTGCTCAGAAATAGGGCTGCTTTCAGAGAATACCATGCTCAACAGCGTGAACAAATACATTTGCTCCGCAACAATATGGTTAGTTTTTCTATGGAGCACCGAAAATTGGATATATAAATATTTTATGACTTAACAAAACGAAATAAGGTTCTATTTCGTAGACGAAAATGTGCGAATGAAGCGTATATAGTTTTTACGAGGGGTCAAGTTCGAGAGACGGGATCAATTGGTTTATTGCTTTGCAGTACTAGTATAAGATGGTTGTTATTTTCGGTTGAAAATGCGAATCCTATGCGAGGCCGATAGGTGCGATAATCTTTCAACGGACTTCAAAGATATTTTTCAAAACAATCGTTTTGTTTTTGGAATATAACGTTTGCTACGAGTAAGAGGGTAGGAACTAAAACTTGCTAAAGTAGCACAATAATCCTACTGAAGTAGATTAAAAGGACAAAAACCCAACAGAACACATCGTTTCACATAATTTTGAAGGCTCGCTCGATCCTATAATTCGAATCAAGAAATAAGCAGTATTTTCTTGAAATCAACTTAGTAATAATCTACATTACAGAGCAGGCAGAGTCATTACTTTCCTGCTTTACTAAGAAACTACGTATTTCGGGTAAAAACAAAAACTAATACCACGAAGCCGCGGGAAGCTTATTTTATTAATGAAAATACTAAAAGCAACATCGTATGCGTAGGTATGTTTCTGAACCCCAAGAATTTACTATTGTAGCTTTTGGAAGCGGCTTCGCTCGCCTTAATGTTGATTTTGTCAAATGTTGTAGGCGATGTTTAAGATACAAGCCATCTGCAGACAGCAGCAGCAGACGTCAGATCGTTGCGACACTATTTGTGCAGGTATATGTATTTCTATAAAATGTTCTGATTTGTGACTGCAGCGACGTGACGTCGCGACATCTCGCCTGCTGCTGCTGCTTGCAGTCCGCTACGAACTTATACCTTTGAACATCATTGAGTGAAAGAGATGTAAAAGAGGCGAGCAAAACAAGAAAAGAGCGCAGCATGATGTTGACGCTGCACAAAATTCAATAAAAATTTGCATATTAAATAAAAAGATCTTTAATTTAACAACCTAGTATGATTTCCCAACAAGCTGTATACAAATTAGCTGTTATTAAATA
Source organism: Horisme vitalbata (assembly GCA_951804965.1). Lineage (NCBI taxonomy): Eukaryota > Metazoa > Arthropoda > Insecta > Lepidoptera > Geometridae > Horisme > Horisme vitalbata. The sequence continues at coordinate 5,090,508 of OX638093.1, forward strand.
CTTTCTAATAAATTTTTTTAGGAAGAGCCAACTTTGGACAAAGATCAACCAATCGTGTTTCTGTCTTTAATTTGACTCTATTAAATCCTAAAGTTATATTAGTCATTAAATCAAAGCAAGGAGGGAAGGGAGGCCTTTGCCCTGCAGTGGGACAACTCAGGCTTATAATAAAAAATAAATAAATAAATCAAAGCAACGTTTTGTGACCATCCACCGAGAGAAATGGTTTTAAAATTAAGAAATAATTATTCATCTTTAACGATGGTTACATTCCAAATCTGTTTTTTGGCGTCTCTTTGTTATTTATTTATTTGTGAAGCAGATAATCTAAATCGAGGTTAGATTAGTCGATGGATTCCATAACTCCATTACTGGACTCCAAATGTCAAAACTATTTGGCATTAAGCTGATCACGATCCATGACTTAGTATTAGCACAGAATACAGAAGGGACAGAAGCTTCACTCCGCGCAATCATTTAAATAAATAGCGACTTTAGGTGCTACGCAATAAAGTGCTATTCAGCTCGTACCGAACTCAGTGCCTAACATTTATATTAACCTACACCTTGCATCCCTTTCTATCGTATAGCTCTATCTCTACTGACGTGGCACTTGTAACGTTAGGGTTGTCTTGAGAATTATTCTGTGACGAATAATAAGAACCTGGCCGCCGACGGGCAGCAGCGTCGGCGGTGCGAGAAGCTGTACCCTGCGATCCCCAACCCGCATGCCCAGCGTGGCCAAAATTTTAGTAGGTAGGTACCTACCTAGATATTTGCAAGAGAAAAAAACAAAATTTTTTTGTAGGTAACCTAGTTATCTAGTTTTAGTTGTTAGTACGCCTACCTTTAGGTAACTTACCACATCGATTTGTCTACCTACACCTACCTACCCGACTGTTTTTAAGTAGGTAACCTACACTGCCTACTTAAAGTTAAATCAAATAAAAATGTACCTAGGTTGGGTTTCTAATCTTGCTCTCAGTCTACATAAATCAAAATCATAATACCTACTTACTACAGCACTATGTAGGTAGATACCTACCAATGGCACAAAAATTGTCTATGAAAAAATACCTACATTATAATATTACGTTTATTTATGTAGGTAGGTAACGCATTCAAATAGAACTTGTACCTAAGTACCTATCTACTTAAGTAAATACGGGAGACTTTGATATCTAAACAACGCATTATTTGGTAGAAAAACTTTCAGTTCTGTACCTACTATTGGTATTATTTACATTTTCTTATTATTATTCAGGCAACCAAATGCTATGCAGTATTTTTTTGCCTTCATTTGGCGTAAAATATAGGTACATTAACAAAGACAAAGTAAAATGCCGCGGCTGCTCAAAGACACTTTCGTTCCGGGCAGAACTCGGCAACCGACGTAACGAACCATGCTAGGAGGGCCGGCGATGCGTAGGTATATTTTTATACCTATTCTGCGGAGTGAAAGAGGCCTGGTATTAGTGCGTCGTAAACTGGTTTAATATACTACTTAGAAAGGAATACTTGATGAACTTTTGAGATTCCATGAGACCTTTCCTTCGGGCTGTTTCAAAATTATCTGTATTTCAACAGTTATTGATGCCAAGAATTGAACATAGCTAAGGATTATCATGGTGAAGCCAGACCGTTTGTAACGGTGTTTTTTATATTATAATAATCATTTTATTATATTGTACAGAGACAAGGCGCAATAGAAATCATTGGGGGAGGCATATGTCTAGCAGTGGACTGTTATAGGCTGATGATGATGATGATTTATAAAATCATACAACATTACGGGTCCATATTTTTGTGACTACCTTTAATTAATAATTATTATTAGCCTAGCCTAGGATTATAGCCTAGGATATCCTTCTGAGCAAAGGCCTTTTGTGTTAATTTGATTAAATACATATTACTAAATCTTAATCTAAATCAATCGGCGATAGGTAGGTTCACACTGTGATTAAATAAACTTGCTCTCGCAACCCAATATGACAAGAGACTATTTGGTCAGGACCCGAATGAAAGACTTCATAATTGGCAGATTGTATCGAACAGGAATAATCGATACTGTTAGCGCTGGCTCGCACTTTGCTGAGCAATGAGACAGTTTTCTTACGGACGATGGCAAGAAAACCAGCGACCCGCGCCCAACCTTAAGGAAGTGGACTTCTTCTACTTCTTCAGCCTCAAATCAACAGCCGAACATAATCATCAACCTGTTCTGGAGAAGGGCAACAGAAATATAGGATTAGGTCCAATCCACGGGAAGAATTGGAGTCCTAAATCCTTACCACAACTGCAACGTCCAAGTATGGTCACCACGATTCGGTGGTCGACTATTTTGTTAGAGATGGATACAGTCACCATTTTACATTTCCTTACGTTTAGTTTACTTGAAAAATCGATATTATTGGCTACACAAGGTTACTATTTTAGATATATGAATCACATTTCCGCGTATATTCATGGATCACTATCACTAAAACTAGCTTCCTGAACGATTGAGGAATCCAATGACCACAGCCGTATTCAATTTGTATACTAAGCCTAGTAATATGAAGGACGCCTTTGAACTCTAAACATAAGACATTTATTCAGCATGAATAAAAAACAGCAAATAAAATCATAAAAAATAAAGCATTTAAGTTATCAGATGTGTTTTATTAGCACGTGTATTTGTTGGCCTCATAGCCCAGTTGGTAATAACTCTGCCTTCTGAGCTGCAGGTCGCGGGTTCGATTCCCGCCCAGAACAAACATTTATGTGATGAACATTTGTTCTGTGTCCAAGTGTTTTATAAGTATCTATGAAGTTTATCAGTCCCTGGTACTCATAGGACTCTGCATAGTTTGGGATCAGTTGACCTTGTGTGAGATGTCCCGTATATTTATAAATAAATAATGCTAGACGCTATCACACAGCATCATGTAGCCCTAAACTAAGCAGAGCTTGTATTATGGGAACCACATTATTTATATAAACTACATATTTTTTTTTGTAAATACTTACATATCATACAGAGAAAACACCCAAACCCGAGAAAAATATCTGCTGAACATGCAAACATTTGTCCCGCAGTGGGAATCGAACCCGCAACCTTCTGCGTCTCAGGCGGGCCTTCACCCACTGCGCCACAGAGGTCGTCAATTTATTTAATTATTATTTAGTACGTATGCTCAGTAAGGAGTAATATAAACTTTTCAGTTCTGTCCCGAGCAAGAAGATTATGTAACGTGGGAAAATTCGCCTATCCGATGCTTTCTGATTTGGAAAAGGTGGTTCCCTGTTTCCGCTCTGAACAATTCATAATACATAAACAATTCAGCATTCCGAGTTTACGTGAAACACGAATAATCATTGCAATATTTAACCTGTTTAACACAAATTCAGCACGTTCACTGAACAAAGCCCGTCTAAACTTAAGCAAGTGTCGAAAGTTTGATAACTACGTTGGAGAACTTTGCGGAGCTACAGGGGTTACAAAGCATGTTTATAAATAGGATAATTAGATACGTCACATCTAGGTAACAAACGGTGTATATACCGAAATATGTTAATAGGAAATGGAAATTTAATCGTAACGTAGCCATAGTTTCAAGGACAAGTTCGGTCAAATCAAATTCATGGTTTGTTCGATCAGCCACTGTTGCGGGCGAAGCAAAAGTGTGAGCGGTTAAGCTGAACCCATTGTCGTGACGTGCGATCTTCAACTCTTGATCAAACAACCTTATCGCGACCCTTGTAATGTAGGGTCGACTTATAAGATTTAATTTAGACGTTTAACTATAAGTGACTTTTTTGAAAACAACAAAATATATATTAAATTATAAAGTTATAAAGCCATGTCGTAGGGTTATAGACGGCCTAAAAACTTTTAGGGTAATTTCCAAAGACTAGAGCTCATACGTAAAGAAAATAGCTCTTACGTAGGTAAGGTATTGAAACTACTTCACAACATATGTGTATCGTCACTCGTGTACCTAACTGTCCATGATAAAAAACAAAACACGAAACAGAACAAGGAAAAACATCTTCCTCGCACAAGACAAACTTCAGACCGTTTTGTATTACAATAGACAACCTAGATTTAGCATCATATTTTCCGTGCTAAGAGTAAATTATTCAGAACACCAAAAACAAACATAAAACCATTCGTTACGCCCGGGATAAATTGGTCCATTTGTTATATTCGTTACATAGTTAAAGGCAGTGGAAGTGAAGGGGCGGCCTACGCGATAATATAGAGGCACTGAAAATCCAAGATGGGGGAAAACAGTGAGCTCGTCTATCACCAACTAGTCTAGCTATAGAAATAGGGAAAAAGGAATCTCAGAAGTAAAACCACTTTTGGAATGACAACCATTGTTTTCATATGCGCGTCGATAAAACGGATGCGTTTAACCGATAAGAGTACGTTCAGATGACAAGCGCTACTACAACTACATACATTTTATTCAGGCCGTACACATGCTGACGCATGCAAAACGCGCGTTGAGCGCTTGTCATCTGAACGTACTCTAATGGTTGAGATTTTGCTGACTGCTCAATATTTTATCATGCAAAAATAGACACAAATTCTTTCTCTTTTCAAATATAGCCCTAGCCGTAGTCCTTTTTTGTACCTATATCTGAAAAATATATATTTTTTCTGATCCAACCTCTTTGGTCTAAGCTGTGGTAAAAGGGTATTTTCGTTGGCAAGGGCCGAGATTAGCAATTTCTTTGTAAATGTATTTCTTAAATTACACCCGTTATTTCGGTTTTGCGATTGAATTACTTCCGTTGGAGTAGGGGACATCGGTAAATTAAATTATGGCCTCTTTGCTTTGTTGTAGTATATAACAATCTGCCGCACGATATTTCAGCTGTCAGAGCTCACTACTAAAGGCCGGTAGAAGTATGCTGCTGTCCTGTCCTCCATAACTTTCATTTCCCTAACCGGTGGCTTGCTTTTAGTTGCTTGCTTATCGTTCCTAAAAAAAGGACACAGGCTTGGTTTTAATGTTTGTTGACAACAACCCGAAACCACCTAACTGAGAACTTAGAAAACCAATCGCCGTGTTCAGCATAAATAAGTACACAACATGCTCAAAACAACAATTTTTCTTTCTCTTGCATATATGACATGAAAATTTGAGTTAGACAAAAAATAAAATTCAGAGATTTTAAAATGATTCTTTTTCTTCTTCGTATGAGCTATTGGCCAACTCTAGTGTCGAAGTTCTTAGGTCGCGCGAAGACCTCCGACATGGCTTAAGGCTACGATACATGTCAAACCTCCCTATCGCTCGCACTATTCAAGATTTTTGAACCCAACATGTTTTCCTACCAAAAATTTGTACCAAAATTGATCAGATTGGTACAAGTTTGGTGAGAAAACGTGATAGAATCAAAATGATATTATTGCTGAACCTTTGTATTGTTATTTTCTAGGCCGTGATGGTTTGCTATTTTTCATAAATACATTCATTGATTTTATATATTCAAAAATGTTGAATAGTGCGGGCGAGAGGAAGGTTCGCAGGTATAGTCGCCTTAACGACAGAAAAAGTAACGACGCTAAGTAAATAAGCCAAAATAAAGCACAATTACAGATAAACCTGCAATAACTTAATCACATCTACAACACTTTCATAGCATCTACTAATCACAGAAACTACTCTATTTCCGGCGGTAGCGAGCATCGTTAGCCGCACAGTTCACATGATAGTTGCCACTGCAGTCCGACTGATATAATCATTAATCTGAAGGAAGTTTGCGTTGATTAAGTTCTCAAAATAACTGTAATTTCTGCTCTCTTCATTTCTAAAACATAATTTTGTACATTGAAGCAGTACAACAATAACCACCTTTTTTAGGGTTCCGCACCTCAAAAGGACAGATTGTTGCTGATGCAGTTCGACTGATATTCATTAATCTGCAGGAATTTTGCGTTGATTAAGTTCTCAAAATAACTGTAATTTCTACTCTTAATTTCTATCGAAGTATACATAGTTTTATCAATTTTCAATATCTACTTCTTTTATTTTTTTACCTAACTAAGGCAAAGCCAAAAGGAAGCGTAATGTTATTAACAGTCTATGTATGTATGAAGAAGCTTCCGATAGCGGCTTCACTCGCGTGGTACCCGGATAAAAAGAAGCCTTATGTGGTTAATCCAAGTCATATACTATGTATATTCCAAGTTTCACCTAAATCCGTTCAGTAGATGTTGAGTGCAAGAGTAACGAACATCCATCCATCATTAATTAATTGACTCAGGCGTGACTTTGCGGAAATCCATTATAAGATATTCTACAAGGCAAAATATTTAGTACAAATTCCGCTAACTTTCTGTGACGAGTTTCACAAAATGCATACGCGTGCACCGCCCTCCCGCCCGCAGATTCACATGCAAATCAGAGAAAGAACAAGCAAACAAGCAATTATTAATAAATGCAACCGTACCAAACAAGCAATTATTAATAAATGCAACTTACTCTTCCACCAAATAAATCTGCGGACGGGAGGGCGGTGCACGCGTATGCATTTTGTGAAACTAGTCAGAGAAAGTTAGCGTAATTTGTACTAAATATTTTGCCTTGTAGAATATCCATCCATCCTCAAATAATCGTACCGGATCAGATATCAGAGATACTTCATGCAGTCTAAGCCAGCATAACTCGGTATTTCATCAGATCAATATCAGATAGCTTCCACACGCGTTTTCGCTTGCGTGGATAAAAAGTAGTCTGTGTTAATAAAGGTTACAAACTATGTATATTCCAAATATCATTCAAATCCGTTAAGTCATTACGGAGTTAATAACAAACATTCATACAAACATACTAAGTTATAATATAATAGCTTCCACCCGCGGCTTCGCTCGCGTGGTGCCGGAATAAAAAGTAGCCTATGTGTTAATCCAGGTCACAAACTATGTGTATTCCAAGTTCCATCAAAATCCGTTAATTAGTTTTTGCGCGAAAGAGTAACAAACATTCATCTATTCATCCATATATCCACACATCCATACTCACAAACATTCGCATATTATTTATAATATTATAAGTAGGATAAGTAGGATATAATAGGACTAGCTTCCCCGTCAGCAGCCGCGGGATATTAGCTGTGCCGGTGGCTGCACTATGCCGCATTCTGCCGGCCGCCAGAGCCCCGTTTGTTTGTTAGCAGGTTGCACCACGGGCAGGTGAGGTTGGCTTGGATTCACGCTTAGGTTGGTTGGATTGGGAGTGAAGGGATTCCAACCTCCATCTTCGGTACCATATCGTTAAATATTAATTGTAAAGTTTGCTTTGATGTTGCAAATCAGATGGGATTAGACAGATTAAGAGTTATAATCTTCCCGAATTACTCTTATTCGTGATTATAATTATTTAACAAAGAACCTCTTAGGTGTAAGCTTCTCTTCAAACTGTGCCACAATTCATCCTTGGTGCTTTTGGATATCCGATTACATTTACAATAACGATCACACTAATATTACAAACTAGCTTCCGGCCGCGGCTTCGCTCGCCTCATATCCGAATCGCACACTTTCTGTACTTCAAGTTTCACACAAATCCGATCAGCCGTTACGGAGTTGAGTGGAGTACTCACACACACAAACACAATTTTTCGCATGTAATTGTTTATAAATAATGTTAGTGAGTGTAGTATGTTTGTTCCTACTCAACTCCGTAACGGTTGAACGGATTTAGATAAATCTTGGAAAATACAGTTTTTGTAACATGGATTAACACCATAGATTACTTTTTATCCTGGTACCACGCGAGCGCAGCCGCGGACGGAAGCTAATGTGAACATATAAAACTTCAAATGAATACTGATTTCGGAGTAAGTATGAGTCTGTCTAACCTCATATAAAATAAAGTACCATTTACATAGTTCGTACAAAACATTTTAAATACAATGCAGAGTCTGGAAGAAATTTTTATTTTATTCTGTGAATACAATTCTGTTTCATTGTTTTTTGAAATTAAGGTGTATAATAAAGCCTTTTCATTCGTATGATTTTTTGTATTTTAAGTGTTAGCCCACACTTCAGGGAAAATCAAAAAATCAAATCCCGCCTGAAACGAAATTTTTGGGATATTATAAAAATCTTTTCATTCATTCAGAGCTAGGTTAAGATTAAGATGTTTTAGTATCGGACTGTAAAGCTGGAACCAAAATCTTAAAGTGCACAGAAACGCTCAGATCTAAATGCAAATAAACGGTCACCCATCCAAGTAGTGACCGGACGGAGTTAACCAAAGTGCTAAGAACACCGATGTAAGCCACGCCACGAGCGCTTCAGTCATCGCAGTCAGTATGAGTAAGAAGTTACAAGGTTCACAAGGCTCCATACAACACTATGGTTAGTCATATCGAAACAATTTCAGAGCATATTGAAAGAGTCAGTTTTTTCGAATCGCTAAGAAGATTGTTATTGTCTCATCACATCACAGATGAATAGAAAAAGGCGAGTGTAGCAAATTGAGATCTGACGCGGCACGAACATAACAACCTACGCACACATTTTATTCGCATCATCAATGAAAGATAGTGAATACATAACATCCTTAGATTAGATAGTGGGAATTCATGAGTCGAGAAGATTCTCCTAGAGCAAAAACTCCACACAAAATACCTCCCCACAATCGCTCCATTCAATCACTGAACGAGTTTGACATCCTGTGACAAGTAGCACCAGTTAGACTGGATTCAAAGTGACCTTACGTTGCACCGAGCTGGTAAAACTAAATCCGTGTTTGTTGTATAAATTTGCTTTTGACGAAAATAGCGTTGTCAAATATCAACCAGAAGCTGTGTCTCTGTGTGGGTAAATTTGGTATAGGCTGAATGAAATGATAATTAAACCAGTTTGAATTGTTAAGTGACTTGTCTTACGCATAGAAGGGATACCTGCAAAGCAGAACCTCTCGATATCATTGTTATGTAGTAAAGAGCATTTATTCATTTATTACATCATCATCTATATCAGCCTATAGCAGTCCACACCTGGACATAGGCCTAACCGTATTTCATTGCGCCCTGCCCTGAGCTTGATGCATCCATTTATATATTACATCTGGCACCCAAAACAGAACACAATCAGTATACAAATTGGTAAAACTACACAAAAACAGGTAATGAGCTATATAGGATTTCAAAGCATGAGTACACATTAAATTTAAAATTTATGCATAAGCAGAAAATATCGTATGTGGTAGTAAAAGCAACATAGGTATAAACCAATATAAATAATGTAAAAAAAAAAAACTTCTCATTTAAATCAATTTTTTTTACAGGTTATAGGCTTACATTTGACCGCCATCTCACCTGTTGGTGAGTGATGATGCGGTGGAAGATGAAGCACGCTTGCCTAGAATGTACATATTTACTCTTCGCTTAAATTATTCTTGAAAACTATTAAATAATTTAGTTACTATAATTAACTATCAAACGGATAAAGGATGACGAAGGAAGGATTTGGATTCTATGTTTAAGTTATTATAGATACACTGTTTAACTTTATCTACCTGCCGATTCCTACCGGGCACGTAACCAACCTAATCACACCGGCAAAACTGAGTCAGCCGTAAAAAGGTTCTCTAAATTTAACTTTACATCGCCACGTCAAAGGTATAGCCTTTTACGTAATGTTATGTAAAAGCCATTACTCATATATGCGTGCGGTACGACGATTTGCAACGCGAAAAAACGCACGGACATCCAGCGATTTGCGACGCGTAGATAGGTACTAAAACTTATGCGATTTTGCAGCGGTAGCAAGCACAAATTGTTGCTCCCGATGGCTGAGGAGACTGACGATTTTGAATGCCAATTGTATTGATTGAACAGGGGAAAACGGATTTAAATTGCGGGAGATAGTTCATTAAACTTTTGATTATCATAGTGGCAAGAATTATTAATTTTATTATAATGAAATTAATATTTTCAATTATAAAGTAATTTTAACTAGTTGTTAGTTGCATAAAAAAACAGGGGAAAACGGATTTAAATTGCGGGAGATAGTTCATTAAACTTTTGATGATCATAGTGGCACGAATTATTAATATTAAAATGAAATTAATATTATTAATGATTATAAAGTAATTTTAACTAGTTGTTAGTTGCATAATAGCTAGAAGTTAAAAGAAAGATATTATTTATTTACTTATTGTTTTATTATTATTAATGAATATCCTGTCTTATACATATAAATAAATAAATAAAATAAGAATAGTTTTTTACGTACAACTAAAGTAAAAGGGTCCAAATATAAAACGATCAACACATTTTGCGGACTCAATCAGCACATTTTGCGAAGGATGATTGATGAAGGTGACAACAGCCTTTATTATTTATGAGCCTTCATTTTGTGTCTGAACATAAATTTACCTACAGTCGCAACGCATATATAGCGCGTTTTCGTTTCGAATCCGCGGGTATGTGCTTCTGGGCAAAGGCTTTGTACAACTTAAATATAGCCTGCTACAGAAGAGGGAAGAATTCCGTGGCGTGTGACATGACATCATATGGGCAATGACACAGAGCATGAATTTTTTCGTTTAAGTTTTATATTTAGTTCAGTTTACGTCCCGATTTTGCTCGATTGAACGCAAAAACATCGAGCATGTGTGGACGTGGGGTCTTCTCGATCACGTATACTGGCGAAAAAGTATTGTAGATGTAAAATATTAGATAATGAAAAAGCGTAGATTCAAAAAAAAAGGTTTGTCATTGATAAAATTTTCGTTACACTGTGGTTACACTTACCAAACGTCTGGTTGAAATATTCGTGATCGTCCTAGTGGATTGAAATTACAAAGCTCAGAGACCGACAACTAAGCATGAAAGAGGAAAGCTAGAGACCAACCACTTTACGAGCTATCGAATATATTGTTACCATTAAATACATAAGAATAATACGTTGATAAATTTTTAGTCATCTGCTTTACTGCCATCCGTGTATTTGCGCTACCCATTTACTATGCACATGAATAAACCAAACCAAGCTCAGGGATGGTCTCCCCACCACATGTAGAATCTAAGCGGATGAAAAGCTTACTAGCAAGTTTCCGGAAGCCATCTCCAATTTTACCAATCGCGTATTACCCAGCTATTGATGACGAGCTTGGTTTTACGATCTTATTTATTTTATGACTTCTTTTATGACCAGATAAGTAAAATAAAGCTTATACAGCTTTATTCTTCAAATATCTATTTGATGAAGGCTATCATGGTCTAGCCAGCTGACTGACCCTTCCGTCACGGTAACAATAAATAGTTACTTTTTGATTCCCTGTTATTAAAACATCGTCTCTATGCAAGCAAAGAATTCCATATTCTCTGCCTTAACTGTATTTCAGCATTTTAGCGGCCTTTGACATTGGAGCGGTACTTTTTCGACCATTAACATAAAGTTTAATTATGCCATGCGCATGTTGACATCGGTCGACGTTTCTCAAAAAGTTTTGTTTTACCGAGACAAGTATTATTTAGGTGAATGACAAGGGATGGTATTTATTAAAGGTTGTGTTATATCTCAACTTTTAATAAAGTATAAATACAGCATAATTTTAAACGAATCTCAAGTGTTGTTAGTTCTCCGTGAGATATATTTTTGTCATCGGTAGCGTAGCCGTCTTATGTTCCATAAAGGTCTTGTAAATATTATAGTAATGTTCTTTTACTTCCTATGAGTTAGTGGCCAACATCTTAACGTACCTTCGGTACCTAGGGCTCAAGTCTAAGTGCCACTAAACGGTCACCCATCCAAATAGTGTTGCTTAACCAACATGATCTGCACCAAAACCGAAATAAGCCACACCATGACCGCTTTTAAGTTCCGTCACAGAATACAGAAAGGACAGAAGCTTCACTCCGCGCAATCATTTAAATAAATAGCGGCTTTAGCTGCTACGCAATAAAGTGCTATTCAGCTCGCACCGAACTCAGTGCCTAACATTTATATTAACCTACACCTTGCATCCCTTTCTATCGTATAGCTCTATCTCTACTGACGTGGCACGTGTAACGTTAGGGTTGTCTTGAGAATTATTCTGTGACGAATAATAATAACCTGGCCGCCGACGGGCAGCAGCGTCGGCGGTGCGAGAAGCTGTATCCTGCGATCCCCAACCCGCATGCCCAGCGTGGGGATTATGGGCATATCCCCCTTCTTATAGGGGAGGCCTATGTCCAGCAGTGAATAGGCTGTTGTTGTTGAACATTTTACTATCCAGTTACCTAGCCACCTATTTCTTTTTAGGAACAATGATAATTCAAATAATATCTACCTACCTAGTATTAGATCAGACAACTATTTTACACTGGCTAGCTGCATTAAGAACTCAGAAAATAGGCATACTTACCTACTAGGTAGGTACTTGGGTCCTTAACACTTACTTAAGTGTTTAGGTGTCTTGTGTACGAAAACTGAATAATCACTGTTTAAGGTAGGTAGGTACATCATGCTAAATCTTAAGAGAAATTTTAGTAGGTAGGTACTTACCTAGATATTTGCAAGAGTAAAAAACAACATTTGGTTTGTAGGTAACCTAGGTATCTAGTTTTAGTTGTTAGTACACCTACCTTTAGGTAACTTACCACATCGATTTGTCTACCTACACCTACCTACCCGACTGTTTTTAAGTAGATAACCTACACTGCCTACTTAAAGTTAAACCAAATAAAAATTTACCTAGCTTGGGTTTCTAATCTTGCTCTCAGTCTACATAATCAAAATCATAATACCTACTTACTACAGCACTATGTAGGTAGATACCTACCAATGGCACAAAAATTGTCTATGAAAAAATACCTACATAATAATATTACGTTTATTTATGTAGGTAGGTACCGCATTCAAATAGAACTTGTACCTAAGTACCTACCTACTTAAGTAAATACGGGAGACTTTGATATCTAAACAACGCATTATTTGGTAGAAAAACTTTCGTTTTTGTACCTACTATTGGTATTATTTACATTTTCTTATTATTATTCAGGCAACCAAATGCTGTGCAGTATTTTTTTGCCTTCATTTGGCGAAAAATAGAGGTACATTAACAAAAACAAACTAAAATGCCGCGGCTGCTCAAGGACACTTTCGTTCCGGGCAGAACGCGGCAACCGACGTAACGAACCACGCTGGCAAGGCCGGCGATGCGTAGGTATATTTTTATACCTATTCTGCGGAGTGAAAGAGGCCTGGTTCCGTGGTCCCATGAAAATGACAAATCTTGGCTTGGCCATTAACCTACACTTTTGAAAGACAGGTGTGTGTGACAAGTATACCAAAGAATTGCAATTAGGGCGACCCATGTTGAAATGCAAGTGCATTTTACCGTCAAGCCATTCGAAAGTGCAATTTTTAATGGGTATTTTTTGCCACGCGCATTTCGTTGAACCCTTCACAAAGGTGTTTCGGCACACCTGTCATCCTGTTTCCTACAAGGCAAATTGCAACGAATTAGTAACGGTGGTTGAATGTTTTGCTCGTCAAGCCACTTTCATATTTCCAAATGACTTGAATAACTAAGCAGCTTTGTAGGTTCAGCAACGGGACACGAAGACTTCCTTTGTTCAACATTATAATTAATAGGTACTTCTCTTTAAACGGCCACTAACTCATACAAAAAGGATAATTTTTCGTATGAGTTGGTAGCCAACTCTGATCAGTTAGGCTTTCAGCATGCTAGTTTTATAGTGAGACATGAGTGCATTATTTAGACCAAGACCACCTTTATACAATGTTTAACGCAATACATATATTTGAATCTTTGAATCTAAGGAATAAGGAACATCTTGTGCCTGAAGCACGGAAGCGCTCGAATCTATTTGCCGTTAAGGATCATCCATCTTACTTAAGTACCTATCCCGCTGGAATTGGCAAATTAATTAATGCGTTTTACTTTTCAGGTCCAATAACAGTTTAGACGAAAAACGAGAAAAATAATAATAGGCTGGGCAACGAAGCCTAATCTTATTATGCCTTTGATCATGCCACGATCAAGGCATGAATATAGGATACCCAATTTTAGTCTGCAACTAGTAGTAGTCAGTCAAACCTAAAATTAGCTACAAGCGTAGATCCTGGAGAACCATCATCATTGCATTTTCGAATCCATGACTGTACTGTTCTAGTACAAAACCTTTTAAGAGGTCCCAATTGTTTTGGCAGTGCTGTGTGGGCAGTCCATAAAATATTCATAGCGGGAGGTGGGAAATTAGCGCCACAGGGCTTCTGTTTCGGCCTTCAGAGGTCGGTAATGCATTTTGTGGTTCTAATTACTGAGTAAATTATTGTACCATGAAAGTCAGCCAAAATTGCTAGCACCTTTGTTTTTTTTTTCAAAATTACATAATACTGCTACTCAGTAGAACCCGGATACAGCGAGGCGGGTGGCGTCGCGGCAGACCACGATGGCATGACTAGACCTTATCAAAAAAGACTAAAAAACTATAGCGCAGGATCGAAGTGGCTGGGAAATGGAGCCTTTGCCCAATAATGGTATTGTTCAGACTGACAACAACAACAACATTAAACTCCGACCTAGACACTGGAAGTAAAGTCATCTGTGACATGACCAGAAAACTACAATAAAAATAATTTTTTCTACAATGAACTCGTTAACATTTGGCGAAATCGACCACATTCATACCCAATTCTCGTAACTCGCAAAAGGTTTTGATTACATCGAAGGGGATTTATTATTCAGCTCCTCTCACTAACTTCGTCTGCAAGTAGTCTGGCGTTCCCAGAATAAATCCAAGGGCTTCCGTGACATCACCGCGGTACGAAGTGTCAAAGGACAGATATATCCGCTACAAACTTCCTTTAACAACACTTAGATTAGGTACTCTCATACGTAGTTATAGCTCTTGGATCGCGTCCAAGAGATTTCCAAGGCAAAGTGTACCATGTTGAATACGTTGCTAGCATGAATGAAAGTGGCGTTTCCGCCAGGCCCACTGCATTTTGTCTATTGACTTCGCGCAATCGACAATTGGATCGAAATGCTTTGTCATGGGATGCACCGACGCGTGGAAATGCTGACCAGAGTTATCACACCTTTCTCAAATGTACGCATGCAGAAACTAGACTAATTTATTCTTGTCTTGAGCACCCTGGAGACCTCCCATCAGATTAGGGACCTTACGATTGTAATGGACTGAGCTCTAGTATTTATGGATATCATAACGTCAGTATGGGCGATCACAAATATTTCATCCTGGCTTATCTTAAGCGAAAAGAAACATTTTGGCAATTTTACGTCTACTATAAGAGCCACAGTTGTCACCTTGTCACTTTGCAAAATAAAAGAGTAATCAGACATAAAAAGTTGTTTTAAAAAAATCATCTAGTGCCGTTTCAGTTTGCCCTTGATCAGCTATTCCATGGATAGACAAGCTACTTAGATTACCTTGGAACAAATATGTCAACCTTGACCGTAACTGGAGTAGTTTTCCAATAAACTCATCATCATAATGAGATGGGTAGGACGTTATATCAGTACTCGTAACAGACTCGCTTGGTTGGTGTACAAAACCGCTTTGTTTCCGCTGGCTGGATAAGGATTACCGCTGTTTTGCTTCACAGTCGGGTAAATACACCTGTTCAGAATTTCAGATCAGATGTTGGTATTATTATAGTGCATGCGCACATGAAGGTAATTTTGAATGTAATGAGACTTAATCGGTGGAATTTAGATATTAAGTCTGATCGGAGCACAACTATCTTAACGATAAGGTATGAACAAAGGAAAACATTAAAAGAAAGCCGGAGCAAATATTTACAATGTTCGTCATGACATTCACCACAGGTAATTGTGATAAAATCCATCAATCATCATAAAAGGAACCTAGCTGCTTATCTCGCATAGCTTTATACTTAGGAAAGTCATAATCTGATAAAAAACAGTCCAATAAAACACAAATATCATTTTCTTACATGGCTCCAGGAATTGTAGATACTTGATTTTTAGAAAAAGGGCCAAAAAATTATCTAATTCTCGCTATGATGCGTGATGATGATAATAGTTGATAATAATAATGTTATAATTCTGGACACTATTACACAGCATCATGTAGCCCCAGACTATGATACCTAGGCAGAACTAGGATACACTGTTAAAGGTAAAAATAACAATTTAACCTAAACATCTTCATCATCATCCTATAACAAACAACTACTCGACATGAGAGCCTCCCGTAGTGAGCGCGATTGCGCCATGTCCAACTATAATCACAATCAACGACTGTGGTTTATTAATGTAGAGCATGTTTTTATTTTGAAATTCCAAAAATAAATCCAAACTAAACACAAAGGGGTGTAAGTGGTTCCATCTTCCATTTAAGCGGAACCCAAGCCAACCTCACCTGCACGTGGTGCACCCTGCTAACT
The DNA here is from genome assembly GCA_951804965.1 of Horisme vitalbata. Classification (NCBI taxonomy): domain Eukaryota; kingdom Metazoa; phylum Arthropoda; class Insecta; order Lepidoptera; family Geometridae; genus Horisme; species Horisme vitalbata. Next base: position 5,106,904 of record OX638093.1, read on the forward strand.
AACAAACGAGGCTCTGGCGGCCGGCTGATTGCGGTATAGCGCAGCCTAAAACACCGGCACAGCTACATTCCCTGGCTGCCGATGGGCAGCAGCGTCGGTGGTGCTAGAAGCTGTGCCCTGCGATCCCCAACCCGCATGCCCAGCGTGGGGATTATGGGCATATCCCCCTTCTTATTAGGGGAGGCCTATGTCCAGCAGTGGACTGATATAGGCTGTTGATGATGATGTTTATGAAACACAAAGCACATAATATCTAGTTGACTGTGAATAGCTATCCGGCATTCAGAAATCACATTAATCTTACCCTATATAAGATTGTAATCAGATCGCGAAATGATAAAATATGACGAAAGCGAAGGGATTATCGGAATCAATCTGCGATAAGATTAAATGAACAACATTAGGGAAATGACGAAACGTTACGAAATTTCAGGAATTATTCATAAACACGTATTGAAAAGTATAATTGATACGTTCACCATATTCATTCCGTGCTTCGGAAGGCACGTGTTGTTTTTCATTCTTTAACCCATGTTGGAGACTTTCGGGCGGTCTAAAAACTCTCGACATTAGCTCATACGAGGAAAAAAGACTACATTGACTCTTTGAATAATAATCAAAAATAATCAAATGAAAACCTAACAGTCACATACCTACATAATCCTGCCTAACCCACACAATAGGAATGTTCTTAAGCATTCAAAGCCAAGATAGGATATATCAGTCACTTAAGGGCAAAGCATCCAAGCACGTAGGACAAAACGTAAAAGCCAGTCACCGAAGCCGAAAACGGCTAGGTTGATTATTATTATTATTACACAATAGGATTTCTTCTTATCACTGATATATCTAAGAAACAGTCAGTACCAACACATCCAGCCCAATTGCAGGTCATGCAAACATTTGCCACGGAATATGTATATGAATATGAATATGTGAAACATCAACAATCAAATTAAAGAAGATGAATCGGTATCACGAGGAACTAACAGTACTAAGGGCCTTTTTATCGCAATGCGTGTTTGTTTGCGCCCGCCGCGTGCGGACGGTCGCGGACGGGACGCGGGCGGGTCGCGGGTGGCTCGCACGGATGCGTGCCTGGTCCGCACGCGGGGGCAAACACGCATGACAATAAAAATGTCCTAAATGACAACTTTCTCAAGATGTAGCTACATTCATCAGTGAGTCAAAAGCCCTTCTTACATTGCACTCATAGACGACTTGTATCTTACACGAGTCTCATCGAGGAGTATCTCACATACATTTGGCGTCGGATCCCGATAGCGATAGCAAGTGTGCGAATCACCTACAAATGTGTAAGTCTCATCTTCGAAACTCGCGTAGGATACCTACTTGTCGTCAGTTGGTATCGTAGTTTTCTTTGTAGTACCAATTTTGTATCACCAAGACGCCCAAAACCACACTGCAGAATGACGTTAGGACAAGGTATCCTAAAACTGGTCACCAATTTGATAAAAAAAAAATATCGTAATATAAGAATAGAAATAGTAATAGAATAAACAATTCAAATATCAAGCGATATGCGCTGACGATGACGCCCCCCGCGCGGTCAGAGTCAAACGCCATTTTCATTCATAGTCTGATATATGAATGAAATGGCTCGATCACGAAGACACGAAGGCTCGATAGCGAAAAAGTATTGGTACCGTAGAAGTCAAAATTTTGGCCAATGAGAAAGCGTAGATCCTACTAATATTATAAATGCGAAAGTTTGTGAGTATGGATGCATGGATGTATGGATGAATGTTTGTTGAACTTTCACGCAAACTACTGAACGGATTTGGATGAAACTTGGAATATACATAGTCTGTGACCTGGATTAACACATAGGCTTCTTATCTCGGTACTACGCGAGCGAAGCCGAGGGCGGAAGGTACTTCAAAATATATCTGTCGTTAGCCAACATTTTTCGTTACACTTACGATACTGAAATATTCGTGATAGCGGTACTTCCAGCTTTGTCCAAAACTTCGCTACCAGTGGCAATAGACAGATAGATACAAAACTCTTTATTGTACTCACACTGACACAAAAACATATCAGTTTTTCAAACTATTTCATTCATAGATACTTCTACACACTTGTCCAAAACTTCGCTACTGGTTGCAAAAGATAGATAGAAAATTATTTATTGTATTCACTCAAACCATCATACAGAACGGCCAATAACAATAATAGAATTACAGGGCGGTCTTTAGCTTACAGCGATCTCTTAAAGACAACTTTAAATAGGCAATATCAATGGTAATTTCACCCTAATATTAATTATCGATTTTCTCTCTAGCTCTAGGCTTTAATTGATGTTAGGTCCTTTCTATTAAGTGCCTACACTAAAGAGAACCTTTCACCTTTAGGTACCCTAGGTTTTCTAGTCAGGCCTAGGTTAGTCTACCGGGAGGTGAAAGCTTGTATGGGGTAAATGACCTAAACCAGGCGAACATCTGCTAGGTCGCCAGACAGCTTGAATTTAAAGTTGACTGCGTCTTGGATCATGTAGGATCTGAGATAGGATCGAGTTGCAATTAGTATTTCCACTCCAACACGTTGCAAGCCCATAGAATCTGCCGGCGCCGGCGCCGCTTTTATTTGCAGGCATTTTTTTATGATACTTATTGAAGATAGAACAAGCAAATGACACAAGACATGTTATGGTAACCATTACCTTTTACAGAGATGATGGGTACCACTTAAGTAGGTTACGCATATTTGGACCGTGTCGTACGCACATCGCGTCCATCAACTGAATGAAGGAAGGCCTCGTTGGCGTAATTTCACCGGCATCCACATTCTTTCAAATGCCTTTGAATTATATCCAACTATTTATATATCATGAAAATACCATGCTTATTTCTGTAGTGAAGCAGCATTGCTGTGTTTCGGTTTGATGGGTATGGGTACCGACAAAATTACAGGCACATGAGAATTTTTTTAGCATTTCATGGCTCGAGTTGTACCGTAGGGCACTTTTAAAGTCGATCGTGGCCTAAGAAGCAATACCTACTTTGATATAAGTATTGCATACTACTTTAAACATCACATGCCATGTGCTAGCTAGCTACATCTTTAGGTATCATAGAAAAATATTAAGCGTAAGTGTGAACGTATGTAAAACGTCATGCCTCCTGCCAAAACTAATGAACGGATTGAGCTGACAAATTGTTGCACAAATTAAGTTCTAGACCGGGAAAAACATGTAGGCTACTTTATGCGGGTACCACACGGCCTAAGCCGCGGGCGGAAGCAAGTAACTAAATACAAATAATTCGTTACCCGACTGCGGAGGGTAATACTCTACAGAGGAGGGTAATGTTTTTTCATTGACGACCTTTCATTCAAAGTTAATGAATGAACTGATACCGTATCACGTTTGTCTATCGACGAGGTGATTGGTTATCTTGTTATTGCTTGCACCATCCGGATTATAGGGTTTCAGAGCGGAAATTGGATTCGATAAGGGTAAAACTAAAAAGAGTCATATCGATTTAATTATCAGTGCATCGAAATCTGGGTATGTACCGAATCTTACCAAATAAAAAAAATCCGACTAATTGAGAACCTTCTCCTTTTTTGAAGTCGGTTAAAAATAAGCTGATACTTATAGGGCGATCACAAATATTTTAACCTGATATTGTATCTTAAGCGCAACGAAAATTGGAAAATGACAAAGCGTTATTTTGAATCTACGCTTTCTTATAAAATTATGATAAAATTAAGTAAACTCTTTCGCTAGTCTTAATGTTCGAGTTTCAGAAGAAGACCAAAAGGAATCTCAAAAATAAAATCAAGTTTGGATTGACAATAATCGCAGATGTACATCAATAAGTTTTGGTTGACTGTAAAATTTTATAATCCAAAAAGCGACACATTCTTTGTCATCACTATCAGAGAAAGAAACATATCTCATCAAAACTCTTAAAAACCTAATCTATTTTAAATTCGAATGATTGTTTCTCCATCATGCTGAAACATTTTTATGATATCTGAAGGAAGATGGAACTAGCACATGGCCCACCTGGTGTTAAGTGGTAACTATTACTTATAACAAAGTATTGCTTCGTAGGTCACGCATGTTTGCCCTGCGTCCATCGACTTGAGGCATGACGGTGTGAAGCCTCATGTGGTTTCGAGTTACGTAAAAGTATTTACTCATGTTATGATCGGAGTATGGGGTCAAGGCTTATGTAGGTAATTATGAACTTTGGAATTTTTTCTAGGCCTCTAAATTCACAGCCAACAAAGATAATGGATAGCCTTAGAAAGGTTGAAGACTTTATCCATTTTCCTCCACTCAATATTCTTTGCTAATGGCACCTTGGCTACCTGACACCGATTGCTTAAGCTGGTATGGAACGATTACTTAGCTAAGTATGGACTTGTAAATGGGTAAGATAAATGCAATTAAGGATAATTATAGTTATTTTGCCATGTAGAATGTTTATGGTTACACTAATAAAGAGACTAACCCACTGGCCTTCGCTTAAAGTCTTGATGATTGAATACAGGGTTAAGTGGGAACTTTTGCCCACTGAGTAAAGGCCGCATTTACACTCAGTTAACCACTGAAATGATAAGCACCGGCTTTTTTATACTTTTAAGAGTTTTCAATTGATATTCTTTGAATTTCAACAGATGAAATGTTAAAATTTGCAAATAAAGATCCGGTGCCGACATCAAGGGTTTCTCTATGGGTGCCGACCATTCCAGTGTGCAACTGAGTTAGTCAATAAGGCCTCAGGATGCTGTAGTGCCTGAAACCTGGTTAGATGGAGCAGGCTTGACCGGGACCTATGCCTTTCAGCCTAGTCGACCGACCAACAGGAAGGCCTTGGTCAATATGTGTGCTGATGCCAGCAGTGAGCTACCTAATCAAAACTTAAAATAAAATTCAAATTCTCTTTATTTAGTTAAAATATTAAGGAACACATTAAATCGTCGAGTTTTTAATTTACATGAATTTGTGAAGCCTCCAAGCAGAGAAGAATTGGTCGAAACACTACTTGGCTTATCTGTTTTAATGTCTTAGTCACGATTTTATTGTTATTCTTAACTATTACATTGTTTTTCAGGGAAAGTGAAGACAGTTTCATCCCAATCTTTTATGTAAACCAAATAATCAGATGTTTTATAATCGCTATGACGATTATGTCTAACATTTTATAATTTATTGACTGATAGACTTAGCAGGTCACTTGGGAGAATTCTGCAAAAAGAACAGAAAAAGTTCTGCACTGACATCCCACACTGGGGTGTATTGTGCAATCCCACCCTACTAACCCGACCCCAGCCAGCCAACTCCATATAATAATGGAGGTATCTGGATTGGTGGCAACATTGCTCTAGAGCAAAAACAATCCAGATCCAGATACCCAATGCTGAATGTCTCTGTGTTTTGATCAAGCAGCTTTTATAAGCCCTGTTCCATCACAAATGACACTAATTAATGATACTGAGACAATGCAAAAACTATGGGAGTGAGCTGTACTGTGAAGTAGGAAGTGAAACATTGGTGGGAATGCCTTTGTTCATTTTCAATCATGGGATAGGTTGGAAACAGTTTAAAACGAAACACTTAAAGCCTAGAATAAATTTAAATTCTGAACTCATTGTCTTCAGCCTGTAGCAGTCCACTGTTGAACATAGGCCTCCTCTAATGAGTGCCATTGCCATCATTTAGGGGAGTTTGTGGCCATAACCCCCATGCAGCAGGTAGGGGATTGTAGGACCCAGCTTATTGCACCACCAACGCTGCTGCCCATCAGCGGCCACTAAATTTAGTTGATTGCATCAATGTAGGCTGTGCTATGCTGCAATCAGCCGGCCATCGCAGCACTATCCGTTAGTTGGCAGGGTGTACCGCTGTGGTACTTCGGGAGGTGAGGTTGGCTTAGGTCCCGAAGATGGAGGTTGGAACCCCTTACACCCAATGTGCACATCAGGTCTTATTGATTTAAAAGTTAAACATACCTGTTACCGAAGTTAGTCCTCCAAAATTCAGCAGCATCACTCTTGGTGATCCGGAACTGATCACCAGCAAAGGTTCCATTCGGAAACATAGCTTTTAACTCGCTCAGCATATGGCTGAACACTAAGCTGAGCTTCGTCAGGTTCCTTCTATAGTGTGAAGACTCATCAAACATCTTCTCTTTGCCTTCTTTAAAAAGTTTTATAGCCTGTTTGCACTTTTTAATCAAGTTTATAATAAATATATTGAAATGTTCGTTACTATTCAACGCCTGCATATTATCCTCGTATTTCTGGTATATAATACGCAACCTCTGGTACGTATCCGGAAGGATATCCAAGATAAACGGTGGACTGTTCTTTAGGTTCATCCGGTGGTGTTGACATAATTTTACGACTTTATCCATAAGCTTCCAGGTCTTGTCCAGCGTCCGCTTGTCAGTTGCCAGCTTCGTGGGACACACGGCATCGGAAAAAGCGCCGTGGAGCTTCGATAGTATGGACGAAATGTTTTTTTGTTGTGACTTTTGCCGTGGAGTTGCCGCCATGTTGTTATACAGTTGACATACAAACGAAAACAAGGTTTTGTAACACGGCACTACACTCCAAATGCACTCATCACTTTATAATTATGCAGCCGATAGTGTGTTTTCTCATTATTTCACTATTCCACAACATTTGAGACACAAATTACCGCACGGTGCAACGAACGTTCACTGACACATCGACGGACGCGTATGACAATTTGACAAATGGTAATGAATGAAAAAGTGTTGCCAGGATGTTCTAGATCGTATGGCTAGTTTTATCCTAAAAAGGCGGCTATTATCATTATCACAAACGAAAACCTGAAGATTTTAATAATATACAAAACTTTAACAACGTTTATCTATCTTGAAAAAATCCTTAGAATTGATTTTGTATTCATAAGAACTTGATGTGGGTCTGGTTGTTTATGTGAAAGTGAGCCAAAAAAATCTGGCAAAGCATGCTATGTTATAGTTATTCTATTTCACGAAGGCGGTTTGGCCTTGATTAGGCCTTGATTAGGAGAATCGATAGGTGTATTTGTGTGAGTAACGTCAATATGCAAGACGCATAGGTGCCGTCCGCAAAAAAAATATAATAATTTTTAACCGACTTCAAACAAGAGGACATCATATAGCATTAAAAATAGTATTCATCTTTCCTTTAGGTGTAGTGAGCTAGGTGGCTGAAACTTATTTCTCAGATACATCTATTCCTAGGAAGCCTTTAACTGAAATGACGTACTGCAGAAACTAATATTTTTCGAGGTATTAATTTTGTGAAAATTCAGATTTTTCACTTATTTTTGTCTATTATGATAGCACATTTCTGACGTTGTTTTGACATAGCCAAACGCCAAAATTGCCAAAATCTGACATTGACAATAACATTTAGTTGTTTTCTCAGAAATTTTAGTTGTGGACGCTAAACCACTAAGGCTATAAATAAAAAAAGAAGAAATAAGAAGAAATTTATTTATTCGATTGCGGGTAACGGGAAAAAAGAAAATTTTGAGTTACATTTTTTTCAAATAAATCCTTACCTAAATCCTTTGCGCAGCAAAACCTACACACATAGATGGTAGGTTAGTGGGTATTTTTGAGAAGTCTAAACTCGTATTATAGTTTCCAAGAAAAAAATTAAGGTTGAGGTTAAAAAAATAGACACCAAAACACAATATCGACTAATAAATACCTATAAGTATTCCTCACTTCCCCTTCTAGGAGGAGAGACCTCCAAAGCGACGCCATTTGCATCATAATTTCAGTAATACCTTACGAAGTATTTCGAGACAACCTTCAAAGGCAATATTTTCATTCAAATGCAATTTTAATCTTGCAAACGTTGTAATTTCTTTATTTACTATTTAAAAATTTTGCATTGCATGTCGGACGACATCGATTGAGAAGCTATCGATTTTTGTCTTATTTTATCTCTTCCTCTTTTTTCATAGGATACGTTAACTTTGAGGAAGAGGATGGTATGTACAGCTGTACACTGAGTAATGTTTCTGAGGTGAGAAAAATCACAGTTAGGCTCTGCGTGTCATAGGGTATATTAAAAATTCCTTTTTCAAGAAATGGTAAACAATAGCCCTCCTATAAATACATAAATAAATAAAATTCTTTTATTTCGGACAACGTAATCCATAGCCACACAGAACATAAGAGCTAATAATACTAAATAATTAATAACCTATAACCCAAAGTACATAATTAAAATAAATACTTGACCTCGAACAACTTTACGTGGAGTTGCCATGGTGACGGTACTGGCCGTAAATTTTTGGCGCGGTTACAATAATCACTAGTGACTCGGACCGTGTCCCGGCAGAGACTGAGATGAGAGCTTCTGACAGCTTCTGAGCTTACGCACACTAAAACAATGTGCACGTGCATGCACTACAACAAACATAGAAAAACGACGTCGTGATATAGAACAACTATACCTACATATGTGTAAGGTATAAGGAACTTCAAATTGATAGGTATATAATTGTAATCTTGTAAATTCTCAATAATAAAAGGTTTTTAATCAATTCAATAAATTTATTATAACATGGTCAAAAATTGGAACACTACAATATAACATAGGGCAGCGATTAACCGCTTTACAGCATGCAAAGAACCAACTCCTAATTAACTAGCTAACATTTATAAAAACAACAATAACTTAAATTTAGTTAAATAGAACTATAAATTAATTAAAAAATATATCCATTAGAATTGAAATTATACCAGAAAGATTATATATTCGTTTTAAAAGTATAATCTTTTTTATCTGTGGTAAAGAATAAATGAATTAATTTGTCTAATGTCGGTAAATGAATAAAAATGCAAACCATTACAAAAAATGCATAAAATGACTGTTCGTGTGCAATATTTTTCTATAAAATTTCAAATATCAATTTAATATTAATAAAACTTGTTTTAAACAGAATCATTTTAGGTACAGGATATGCACCCCTTTTATTTTATCTATGGCTAGTTTTAGATGAGAAAGTTACTAAGCTGGCAACTCAAAAGCGATGAATTAGGGAGTTGCCAGAAGGGTTATTTAATATTTTGCCAAGTCCCTAGGTAATAAATGAATAAATTAATTATGAATTATGTAACAATAAATGCAATTAAATACCCAAAGCATATCTTTCAATCTGGTTTGGAGATGAAAATAATGTAAGAAAGTTAGTGCAACCCGAACTTTACAACACATTTAATACGCTAGTACATACAATCCCCATATTATGTCTAGTGTAGTAGTACCTTCTTACCTTAGTTAACTAATAATGTAAGTATTTCCAGCTGTCCTTGTATCTATATTTCGGGAAATTGCTGTTAATTCATTTAATTGCTTGATAGTTTTTATTTTAAACGAAAATGAAGGCAGAAATTCAATGTTTTATTTATTATTTACCTATAAAAGAGCAATTAGAGTTTTTATGGCAACATTTTATATGCGTTTGGTTCTGAGGCGTTTTACATGATATCCGCGGCGTTTTGTTTGTCGCTGTTCTGAATGATTTATTTACTAAACTAGTTTTGCCTTCTTTTTCTATGTGGTACATAATGCCACAATAAGCCACAAATATAAAATGATTTTTGTTTACCTAAGTTCCATGATGTTTCTGCGGAATTGACACAGTTGCCATTGATTTTTGATTGCACTACATGTTTTGATGCTGACATCTATTAATTTCATTTTGTAACTAATGACATTTTGCAGGTCTAGTTTTAAGTATACGTTTGTTCGTATAGCTAATAGATGGCGCTGGTTCTGATGACTTCATTCATGATTGTAACTACAAGATGGCCTAAAACTTATAACTTATTTCACCATTCTATTATTTTGTCGTCTATTTCCTTCCATATTATTTATTTAATTGGATAGAAATCAAAAAAGGTCTTGTTTGCCAACAGATGACACCTATGGATGACACTTTATGCTTACTGGTTCACTGTCTAACTAGTAGATGGCGCTAAATCTGCTGAACTGAAAACTCATTCATTCGTATAGATGGCGTAAGTAAAAAATACCATGAATTATTTTTAATTTTCTATTCTTCATCATCTTCATCTTCATCAGTGGCCTCCGTCGTTGTGGTGGTGGGGCGTGCTCTCCTATTTTTTCGTTTTTTATTGTGCCTCTTGCCTTTCTTACTTTCCGCACTGAAAAATAAAGGTAGGCACTTATCGGTAAGAATTCACCTACCTAGAATCCTAGCAGTTAATGCTGCTTGCTTTGACCATCGCAATGGGCAATTTTTAATAGGCGTAAATATAAATATCTTGCAGCTATACATGGTGGGGCATAATTTTACCTCATTGAGGATCTATTTTTTATTCTGTAGTTAGAAGGTTTTGTTTTAGGAAACTAGAGGTTTATTTTGAAGAATAGAACAACACATTTTCGGATTTTAGAAAATTTTACAGCCAGTCTAGAACATTACATTTGTCTATAAAAGGTAAAATTTTGCCCCACCCTGTATGTTTGTGTATACCATGCAAGGTTACAGGTTCGATTCTAAGGGGTCTAAGGCTAGATTTTCAATAGTCAATACCTATGTATCGGTTATATAGGTACCTACTTATGTACCTACTTAATTTAAGGTCATCAAAAATAATAGGTTAGGTAGGTACCTACAAGTAAGAAAATATATAATGCATATCAACATCATATAATATCACATTTACTTGAAATGAAGTAGGTACCCATCAGGTAGACACTAGACTTTTATTACAAATTTTTCAATAAATAAAACAAAATGAAGATTAATAATATGAGAGAACTTTAGTACATAGTCAGGTACTTAGTCGATATCGAACGTTCATCATTGGGTATACTTCTTTCATATATAAATATGTCAAAAGATAAACGATACTTACCTAAACTGATGGCCTCTGTGGCGCAGTGATCGAAGGTCCACCTGAGACGCAGAAGGTTGCGGGTTCGAGTCCCGCCGCGAGACAAATGTTTGTATGTTCTGCAAATATTTGTCTCGGGTCTTGGTGTTTTCTATGTATAATAAGTATGTATTCACAAAATAAGACTAGTTATATCAGTCATGTGGTTCCCTTACAAGCTCTGCTTAGTTTGGGCTACTTGATGCTGTGTGATAGCAGATATTATTTATTCGTTTAAACTATTGAAATCTCTTACTGTTGGGTAAGGACAAACAGTGACACGTCTAACTTTAAGCATTGGTTAAAATTCCTTAGCATTTATAAGTAAGGGTATAGTATACTAACAGTATTAGAAACATGATGGGAAAGAAACAAAATGTTAGTCATAGATAATCACAAACTTTATTAATCACAAATAGTTAATCGCAAACTTTACATAGTTATCTTACTTGTGATAATCGGGACACGGATTCTTCTCGTACGCGTTGAACTTTACAATAGCTCCTTTTATTCCAATCAGAACATTATCAGCTGAATCCATTGCAAACGAGTTAACTCCTGACACCCCGAACGAGCCCACATGCCTCGCACTAGCGTTGTCAGGATCCAAAACATATAAGTTACTAGTTTCATCCATCGCAAAGACTACATCTGATCTACTCACAAATACTCCTGTCATCTTATCTTCAGGTAGACCTTTGATTTTCATGGGTATACTGTTCCCATTCTTCAGTATGTAGGATGTTTTCGACGCTATAAAATAAATGTTATTTCTTGTATCCAAAGTTAATCCATGACCATTTGGTATAGCTGAATACATTTCGATTTTTTGCCCATCGTTTGTGATTTTATGCACGCGGTTTTGCGGCCACGTTGCTATAAACATTGACGATCCATCAGCTGTTACAGCTATATACATAACGTCTTCTCCTAAAGCCGTATAGAGTTCTATAGAGCCGTCTTCTTTATATTTGTACACTCCGTTATCGGTAGCTAGGTAAACGATATCATTGAGGTTATCGACAGACGTTGATTGACCTAAACCTGCTACTTTGATAGTCTCGAATTCTCCGCTAGGACGTAACAATTGAAGACTCATTTTCATTTCTTCGCTTATAAGCGTGAAAAATACATTCCCTGTCTTCCAGTGTATGTTCATGTCTGCTGGTATACCACTAACGTTTCTCTGTATATCCACGTTATAGTAGTAATTATTGAAGTTTAGTAAGTTTGAGCAGACTTGCTCTCTGTTCATTTGGTACATCAAACTCTGTCTTGTCATCACCGGATTACATTTTGCCATTGATAATATCGATAGCGTTATTAACAGAAGTTTTTCCATCTGAAATTAAAAGCGTGGTAAGTAATAATATCTTTAAGTATTCTTTAGAGGTCTTTAGATTTATAATCACTAGATCTGATCTATGAGGAGGCCTAAACCCTAGTGGGTGTTAACGGGCTGAATGATGATGATGAAGCTGATGTACCTTTCATTCTTATAATTATACGATGCAACCAAACCAAATTTTTAATTTTTAAAGGATTTTTTAAAGTATTCCTAGGATCTTTTTATTTTATTTGAGAACAGTAAAGGGCAAAAAATAATCAACAAACAAATAACAAGAAAAAAACAGGTTTGTAACATCATAATGATGATGAGGTTTTGATTAGAATTAGATAATCATCATTATCATCAGCCTATAGCAGTCCACAGTCCACTGCTGGACACAGGCCTCCCCTGATGAACGCCATTGCGCCCTTTTCTGAGCTTAAATTTGATTTTATTTTCTTTAATTAAAATTAGATAGGTCTATCTAATTCTTATCTAAACCAAAATCTGCCAACATTACGACCATTTTGCATTCATCTGTTGTTAGATTAGATATAATTGATTTATAGAGAATATACGGCTGAATATACCTATTGATTCTGATTCTGAAAAGTGCCTATATACGCTATTTTGTTTTTATAAATTAGTTTTTAATAGGCACTTTTCAATAGAAATTAATGTAAACGTTGATGCACTTACGTTGTACCTATTTCGTTCCAAAATATCTTCAATAAATATTATCTTATTCACTTTGATTTTTCTCTATGACTTCGAGGAACAACAACTTTACTTCACTATCAAAGTACTACTAACTTCCTTATAATCAACTATCCAATATAAATGTATTATTATGTTATTGTTTACATTATTGTGTTTATAATTGAACAGATATTGATCGTAAACTGAATTCCTTGAATCATTTTATCTTGTTTGCATGTTGAGTCAGTTTAAGTCATCGTGCTAACTCGTGTTTTTATAAATCACTACGAGTTGTATTCACCCGCGGCTCAGGTGCATGGTAACCGTATAATAGTACCTCTTCTACTACCCCAAGGACGGAAAAAAACCCTTATGGCGTGGCTCACTTCCGTGTTATTAGCAGATGCATAGCAGGTGCTTCGGAAGGCACGTTAAGAAGACCCAGCTGTTTCAGTCGTCAATCCAGGTCGGAGGACTTCGGGTGGCCTAAAAACGACATTGGCGATTGAGCTCATACGAAGAAGGAAGGTGGGAAGGAAAGGACGGAAAACGCAATAGAGGACAACAATAAATGAGATGGGAAGATGACCTGAAACCTTCGAGTAATAAGCCTGAAACTCACGACTGGATATCATTGGAGAAGGGTAGCGAGAGATGGAACTCAGTGAAAAGTGCTAGAGAAGGGAATTTCTATGTCAAGACGCACGGTCAACTGCAGGACATTCTATAGAAGAACTATAAATTTTATGCAGGTATGTAAAACTGTCATCACCACGCCTCGCAATGTGTCCCGCCCATCCCCACTTGAGCTCCATAAGTCGATTTTCAATGTCCTGGACTTTTGTCTGTTTTCGGATCTCGATGTGATGATAGGTGGAGCAGGACATTGACCGAATGGTGGCCGAGGGTAGGCAAAAGAAGTGTCGGAAGACCAGTAGCGAGATGGGTCGACGACATAGTACGCGTCGCCGCGCGAGCGTGGATACGACTAGGACAAGACCGTGGTGGATGGCACAAACTCCGGGAGGCCTATATCTAGCAGTGGATAATGATCGTCGGGCTGTGGACGATGATGATGATGATGTAAAACTGAGCAGTTTTTTTTTTTATGATACTTGAAGACGAAACTAGCACATGACCTACTTGATGGTAAGTAGTAACCATTACTTATAATAAAGCATTGCTTCGTAGGTAAGTTCCGAACGATGCAACACCTATGTAAGGGCTTTATCTTTATCCTTTATCGTATCCTACCCACAGGATGATTATGAATTCGTATGTAATCCCGACAGGATGATAAGAGCCACTACCAAGAACAGAGATTCTGTTCTGTGCTTCATACTAACTTTGTGTTTCGTGGCAATACTTACAGTAACAGTACTAGAAATCATCAACAGCCTATAGCAGTCCACTGCTGATCGTAGGCCTTTCCTAATGAGCGCCGTTGCAACCTGTCTTGAGTTCGAGGCTCAGTTCCAGCGTCTACCAACAGCCTTTCGCAGATCGTCACTCCACCTGTCCGAAAGGCGTCCTACACTACAATTGCTGAGGTTTTTCGGCAGATATGACTAGCCACTGCCACTTCAGCTTGCTTCTGAGCTGTCAACTAGTTAACTAACTAACTAACTGTAACTGTTTAGTTCTATAACGGATAGTCTCATTGCGAATTTTATCCTTCAGAGAAACTCTCTGCTTATTCCATAGCTCGCTGAGCGACTTTGAACTAGTGGAGTAGCCGTTCGTGTGCACGCTTTGGCTCCACATCATAATATGTAGAAAATGGATTAAAATATTTTTATTGCTCTAAATAGGTACTTAATCACCATCATCTATCATGATGGTGATAAGTCTCGTGCATGTAATTACCGGTACCCACAATCTTAACACCAAAATGCTTCTTCACTGCAGAAATAGGCGTGATAATTACTCTTTTTTGATGATAATATCATTAAACTAAAACACAATTTAAGTTTCAATGGATCTTTCTGGCATAAAGCCATCCCTTCCAACACCTGCACGCTCTGGAAGAGATCATTTTTCTGCGCCCTTTATGCCATGACAGGGTAATGAATCTCGAATTTTGACAAACATTCATTAGTTATTTGTCAAACCGTCAGAGCTAGTAGCTCTAACCTACCAGGGTGCGCTTCCATTGAAGTGGAGTGGGGCGAAGATGTGCTAAATCAACCAATGAAATCGCTTTGAAAGGATATCACGTCGCATAAGCGCAATTCGATCCGTCAATTTCGCAAATCTTAGCTCCGCTCCGCTTTAATGGAAACGCACACTAGGGTTAGGTTGCGTTTCAATTGACGCGGAGCGGGCTGCGAGTTGGCCAATCACAATGCTCGAAATCTCCACTGCGTCACGTGGGCAATCACGTGAGCAAAGATTTCGAGCATTGTAATTGGCCACTCGCAGTCCGTTTCACTCCGCTCCGCGTCAATCGAAACGCACCCTTAGATTATGTTAGGTTCTTTCGTTTTTTGTGATATAAGATTAAAATTATAAGATTAGTGACAGATTTAGTGATTTTTTAAAAATAACTTTTATTACTCTATCAAACAATCTGTGACGCAGTGGGCGAAGGCCCGTCTGAGACGCAGAAGGTTTCGGGTTCGATTCTTGCCGCGAGACAAATTATCTTCAAATATTTGTCTAGGGCCTCTGTGTTTTTGTTGTACCAGTCTTATAGTTCCTAAAATACAAGCCCTGCTTAGTTAAGGCCTGATAATGATGGTGTGTAATAATTATTAACAAAAAAAATAAAATTGTGGTTCATTGACAAAACTTTTCATAGCGTAGATTTCTAAACACAAAAAATACAATTTTCTGACACAAAATAGTTCTAACCTCATTAATTTTAATCCTATTATAATATAAGTATATTAATTTACTAGCTTCCGCCCGCGGCTTTGCTCGTATGGTACCGGGATAAAAAGTAGCCTAAGTCTTAATCCAAGTCACGAACTATGTATATTCCAAGTTTCATCTAAATCCATTCAGTAGTTTTTGCGTGAAAGAGTAACAAACATTCATCCATCCATACATCTATACCCACAAACTTTCACATTTATAAATATTAGTAGGATAATAGGATTGTAGTGACATTATGTTTGTATTAATTTGAATTAAATTAAATTCCTTGACAGTTAAATAATAAAATTTTGTATACCAAATGTCTTTGGTGAAATATGAGAATCCTGTACCTTATTGTTACCATATTTATAGCAAATAAACCATTTCTATTTCTATTTATATTTCTAATGTCCAGAATTATTTATTTATTTAGTTCGTCGTTTCTACGCACCCCTAAATAAATCCATTGCTGCCAATCCCCACAAAAACCGATCCCAAGGTATACCTAATCCAAGATCAAAGATTCACTCCATCCCTGGATCATACCTTCGTGGTTATTAATCTGGATGTAAAGTAACGTTTGACAGATTTAGTTTGGTAGTTGTGGGCATCTTTGAACTGTTCAGTTTAGATTAGGCCGATGTTCTTGTTTCTGTTTGTCAGTTTCATCCTCATCATCATCATCATCAACAACCTATAGAAGTCCACTGCTGAACATAGGTCTCCCCCAAGGAATTCCACGAAGAACGGTCTTGAGCCCTCACCAATTCACCATCCACCGATTGGCCAGTTTAGCAGCATTCAATTCAATATAAGAAGTAGAGTTCTTTTTGAAGGGCTCATCCGGGGAAGTAGAAGCTTAAAGATAAAGATAAAGATAAAGATATTTATTTGCCAAAAAACATGTGTATAAAAGGTAATAAATTATATATAAGAAACAACATGCTTGACCGGTTGCGGTATGCAAAATTAGTAGAGAGATGGCATGCAACATTAAAACTAACTACAATTTTTTATCATTGAGAAATTCGTCTAGACTATAATAACATTTTGAAATTAATAACATTTTAATTTTCTGTTTAAAATTTTTTTCGTCCAGGTTCTTGTACAACTTAGGTAATTTGTTATATATTTTAGGAGCGACACTAACAACACTTTTTTGCATTAGTGCTGTTTTAACAGGATGTGATTGTAACCTAGTATTATCTAGTTTTGAGTTACAACGTCAGATAGCCTAGGAAATAAATGAGGATTATTTTTTACAAAAAAAGCAACTTCTAATATGTATAGGGACGGAAGTGTCAGAATTTTGTTCTTTAAAAATAGTGGCTTACAGCTATCAGTAATTTTTGTTTTAAACATAGCTCTCAGACATCGTTTTTGTAGCTTAAAAATTATCTCTTTATTGGTAGAGTTGCCCCAAAAGATTAGCCCATATCTCAGTACAGACTCTACCATGCCGTGATATGCCGTCAATAGAGCAGCAGTGTTCACTGTCGACGATAGTCTATGAAGAGCATATGCTAGGCTACTGACACGTTTACTTAGTTCTTCTATATGTGGTTTCCAGTTTAGTTTTTTATCTATAATAAGTCCTAAAAATCGCGTAGCATCAACTTGATTAATTAGGTTGTTTTTAAATATAATATTTATGTCAGATGGAACGTTGGATCTTTGGTCAAAATGCATAATCGAAGTCTTATTTATATTAATTTTTAAATTATTATTGTCGAGCCATTGTATTATAGATTCAATTGATTTGTTAATGTCAGATTCGTAAGATTTCATGTCATTGCAAGTTATTGTTATCGTACTATCATCAGCGAAAAGAGTCATTGGATCAGTCGATGCTTTTGGCAGGTCATTAATATAAATTATAAATATATTAAATATAATTTATATTAATGACCTGCCAAATATATTTAGATTTTATCTGCCAAGTGCCAGCTACTAAGTATGTAGGCAGTACCTTACTATGAAGAACATTCACGCTACAAAAAATTATGTTTAAGGAAACAATTGATAGACAAAAGTTATTATAACCCTCGTCCAGGGTGTTGCTGATAAGGAAATGTTTGTTTTATATGATGAAGATTCTATTGTAGATATTAGTGTTAATATCCAATATGTATGTATCGAGTTACAAACGAGAAGGTACTCAATATCGCACAGCTGCCTAGTGTAGTTGTCTTATTAGAGAAGCGGCGGCTCCGATGGCTCGGACATGTTCATCGAATGGAGGTTTCTCGTTTGCCTAGATCAGTTTAATACTGATGGTTTACCGATAGTGCAAAACGCGATATGTTATCTTTTAACATCAATCCGAAGAACTGGGAAAAAACCTCAGACGACCGTGATGGTTGGAGGAAGTTTATATATGACGGAGCTGTAGATCACGATAGTGTTTGGTTTGCACTACTCTCCCACAAGCGCGAACGCCGTCACAAACGCGCTGCCTTTCCTCCAACCTCTCCAGGAACACCATTTATATGTGACTTATGCGTTCGAAGCTGTCGCTCCCGTATCGGCCTTACAAGTCACATTCGTAAGTGCCGAACCTTGTTGTACGCTGCTTAAATCATCTTTTATAGATGTTAAAATCCAATATGTTAGACTAAGGTAACTACTGATATCTGATTTGAAACAAGCAATCAAAGGAAATTGAAGAGGGAGAATCAATCAAACAGAATATCGAAGTTAAAGAAGCAATCTAAGAAAATATGGAAGCTAAAAAAGCAACCAAAGAAGTTATCTGATGTGAAACAATTAATGAGGATATCGAAGAGGAAGAAGCAATGAAAGAGAATATCGTTATGGACGAAGCAATGAGCGAGGATAGCGATGTGACAGAAGTAATCAATGAGGATATCGAAGTTGAAGAAGCAATCTATGAGGTTTTCAAAGTGGATTAAGCAATGAATTATATTTTTATTAAATTTTCATTGTTTGAGATGACTTATCTACAGTGCAATAATAATTGTCTATATGTCAATAAATTATTGATTTTGATTTTGAGTAACATACAAATACGGTGCGTGCGAAGTCTGAGGTAAAAGCTAGTCTTAAATAGATAAAGGTCTAAATACTCTTCGCTAACAACTCAAAATCAAGATTTATAAACGTTAATGAGGTTATGTTACATGTTACTCTTGACTGGTTTGCAATGGGCCAGCCGTCGCAGTGGCGCCTATACGCGCTTGCCGGAACGACTGTCTTAATGTGGACATGCACAATAGATAGATAGAAAGATAGTAGGTAACTATTACAGGTAAGGTATAATTAAACTGTACATAATTACATAAACTTATAATGAGGTACCTAATGTACTAGAACATTGGGTAAAATAGGACTCTTACACAGCATTGGCAGCATCAGAGTAAAACCTAACTTCCTTCTACACCAAGGAGATCTGTTGAATAAAAATGCTTGAGAGGTTTTTTTTACAAGACCTTTGCGTGGAGTTCCTTCCTTACCTGAAACCATGGTCTCAGTATACGAGTATCCTGGTACTCGTATACTACCTACATCATTGATTATTTTAACAATAGTATTTGTTTATAAATAACTTGGTTAGTTAGGTAGGTAATAAATGATGCTAATATAGCTGAACAGTTTTTTAAATTAATCCTCCTCGTCCCACTGCTGGGCAAACCCCCTTAGACGTCCAAATATTTTTGTCCTCCCACCACCCTTGATTGATCTAGCCACAAAAAACGGGTTTGTTACTCCTTCACGCCAAAACTACCGAATCAACGATCAATTAATGATCTCATAGTATGCCTAGATTGGATTATTATACCTATTTAGGCTATGTTTTGAAGCAGCTATATAATAACTGGAACTATATAACAATCTGGAATAACGGCTCAACTGGCTCAACTTGACATGCGTCATCGACGGGGGCGTACCCATCAGCGCCGGCGTTCCCGTTCTTCTGGAAGGTCCGCGAATAGAGGTCAGAGTCAAAGCAGAACTCCAGGTATGTGCTGGTATCATGATATTTATAGAGAAAAAGCTCGTAAGTGCAAATCTCCTTGCAACTACAATGCAAGTAGGCAGGAAAACTGTCGCGGCAATCAATAGAGGCGACAAATGATTGCTACTCTGTGAACAGTCGCCTATTTTTAACGGATAAGAAGAGTAAAATTCAATATCTCATAGATACAGGTTCAGACCTCTGCGTGCTTCCTCGACGTTTCCTTCGCCAGTTTCGTGAACCTACAGGTTATGACCTTACGGCTGCGAATGGAACTGTTATACACACCTACGGCACTCAATGCATGCAGTTGGATTTTGGATTGCGGAGAGATTTTACGTGGAAGTTTGTGGTGGCTTCGGTGGATAAACCAATCATTGGCGCAGATTTTTTGTCTCACTATGGTCTTCTTGTTGATTGCAGAAACCAGCAGATTTTAGATAGCGTTACCAACCTCACCACCCAGGGATCACTGAGAAATTGCCAGCTGCTCAGCATAAAAGCTGTATACGGTAACAGTGAGTACCACAAACTATTATCTCAATATCCAAATCTGGTTAAACCGTCGGGCGTGTTTCGCGAAGCTAAGCACTCAACAGTCCACTACATAAGAACCACGCCAGGGCAACCAGTGCACAATAAGCCAAGACGTTTGGCCCCGGATCGTCTTAAAATTGCGAAAGAAGAGTTTGAGCACATGCTGCGAGATGGAACAGCTCGCCCATCAGATTCTCCTTGGGCATCTGCGCTGCACTTAGTACCAAAAAAGGATAACGGCTGGAGGCCCTGTGGGGACTATCGTGCGCTCAACGCACGCACGATTCCTGATAGGTACCCTATTCGGCATTTGGAGGATTATAGCCACAAGCTTGCGGGATCTAAAATTTATAGCAAACTGGACCTCGTTAAAGCTTATAATCAGATTCCCGTTTTTAAGGATGATATCCCTAAAACGGCTATAACCACGCCTTTCGGGATGTACGAGTTCCCGTACATGAGTTATGGTCTTAGAAATGCTGCGCAGACATTCCAGCGCTTCGTGGATGAAGTTCTCCGTGGATTAGACTTCACTTATGCCTATATCGACGATATTTTAGTGTTTTCCAGAAGCAGAGATGAGCATTTGGACCACTTGCGTCAAGTTTTCCAGAGGTTGGAGGAGTACGGTCTGCTCATAAACGAATCCAAATGCACTTTTGGTGTTCCTGAGGTAAATTTCCTAGGATACACTTTGACAGAGCAAGGAACACGTCCTCTAGACGCCAAGGTAAAGGTGATACAGGATTTTCCACCTCCAACTACGGTGAATGGCCTGAGACGATTTCTGGGTATGTTAAATTTTTACAGACGATTCATACCCAAGGCAGCCGCTGACCAAGCTCCCCTCCATACCATGATATCTGGACCCAAAGTTAAAGGAACTCAACCCCTTACTTGGACTTCAGAACTTCAAGACGTTTTCGAAAAATGTAAAGACAGTATTGCTCGCTCCACGCTACTCGTACATCCCAAACTTGAGGCACCACTCGCCCTTGTTACTGATGCGTCTAACTCAGCTGTGGGCGCGGTTTTACAGCAACTGGTTGACAATGAATGGCAACCACTGGCATTCTTTTCAAAGAAATTGAATAAAGCACAGGTCAAATACAGTGCTTACGATAGGGAGTTACTAGCGATTTATGAAAGCATCAAACATTTCCGATTCATGGTAGAAGGAAGACATTTTGTAGTATTTACAGATCACAAACCTTTGACATTTGCCTTTCAAAAAGAGAAACAATGCTCTCCACGTCAATTCAATTACTTCGATTTTATTTCACAATTTACAACCGACATAAAATATATAGAAGGCAAAAATAATGTTTCAGCTGATTTCATGTCGCGCCTGGAAAGCATAGCAAAGCCGCCTGACTTCGAGGACCTCGTCAGAGCCCAGCAGACGGACCAAGAACTGCAGGAAGTACTTCAGTCTTCTTCTTCGTCTTTGAAACTAAAAAGCGTTCCTGTCCCAGGTACAAGTTTATCTTTATTCTGCGACACCTCGCTTTCATCGCCTCGTCCTTTTGTTCCACGGGAGTTGCGTCGGCAGGTGTTCAACTCACTGCATAGCTTATGTCATCCTGGAGCAGCTGCATCTATCAAACTAGTCACTGAGAGGTTTGTCTGGCCCTCAGTTCGCAAAGACTGTAGACTTTGGACAAAAACTTGTGAAGCCTGTCAGAGGAGTAAGATACATCGACATACATCTTCACCACTTGGTAATTTCAAATTACCATCTACTCGATTCGCTTATGTACACATTGATCTAGTGGGTCCACTACCTCCATCGTCAGATTTCCGGTACTGTTTGACTGCGATAGATAGATTTACCCGCTGGCCGGAAGTCACGCCACTAAAGGATATTACTGCGGAAACCGTAGCTAAATCATTTTTTGAAACTTGGATTGCAAGATTTGGCTGCCCACATACGGTTACGACTGATCAAGGTCGTCAATTTAATTCATGCCTATTTAAATCTTTGACAGATTTGTGTGGAGTCCAGCTACGTCATACGACAGCATATCACCCAGCGTCAAATGGGATGATTGAGCGGTTGCATCGGACGCTAAAAGCTGCAATCATGGCGCACGAAGGAGCTAGATGGACCGAGGCCTTACCACTCGTCCTTCTCGGTATCCGGTCGGCTTGGAAGCCGGATATTCAGAGCTCAGCAGCTGAAATGGTGTACGGTGAGACCCTAAGGATGCCTGGTGAGTTTTTTGACACTCATAAGACCACACATTCGACTGAAACAAACTTCGTTGCACTGCTCAGGGAACACATGGCACGTTTAAAGCCAAGCCCAGCCTCAAGGCATGGGAACAAAGCTGTATTTGTACACGAAGACCTCAAGACAAGCTCTCACATATTTTTACGCAAAGATGCATTACGTGGTGCGTTAGAACCACCTTATACTGGCCCACATAAAGTCATAGATAGAACAGACAAAACAATTGTTATAGAACTATCTAGAAGAGGACCTGTCACTGTTTCAATAGACAGAGCTAAGCCAGCCTACATGCTAGCAGAAAATGAAAAGGAGGCGACACCCAGTCGCATAGTGAAAGATAGCCCCCGCATTACGCGGTCGGGCCGTCGAGTTAAATTTCCTGATTTTTTCCAGGTCCAACATTGATTTTCCAAAGGGGGTGGTGTGGCGCGTTCCCATCACTACGGTCGCACGCGCACATCACTATCCCAAACCAGTTCCGGGCCGCGGGACGCGGGGCGCGAGGCGGCGGGAGCCGTCATTCCGCCGGTCGGCTCGACAGAGCTACGCACCGACCTTTCCGCGCCGGACCTGTGTCGTTTCGCTTTAGCTCGCGCATAACACTCGCGTTTCGCTTTCCTTATCTATCGCTTTTCTATATCTTCGCGTCTATAACTTCTACTCTCTTTATCTAGTTTATATTCAGTAACGATACCTTTAAACGCTTTCTGTACGCCTTCTGCCCTATCGCTTTGTAATAAACGAAGACATTATATTGTGAGTGCGAGTATCATTTCTACGCCGATCTCCTGCAAGAAAGAACCTACCTAGGCCAGGCTAGTTATACTACACTCCATAGGTATATTTACAATGCAGTTGAAGCTGCATGAACACTAGCTTCCACAATAATTTTAACAAATAGGTAATCGTAATGTCAATATTAACATCAACGTTAGAAAAAAGTCGTAGAATTTGCGTAGGAGTCACCAAATAAGGTCAAATCATTGTAATCTGTCGTTTTTGAGCTTGCCCACAAAAACACGTTGTTCATTATTGTACCGAAAGTTATTCAAATATGTATTTAAAGTTATGTCGGTCTACTGCTGGGCATAGGCCTCACATGATAAGGGCTTTAAAAATAGGGATGTGGTTTGATTTTCGAAAAAGAGCGGTGACGGGCTTGTCACGTGGAATGGTTACTATAAAATTACAAAAAGTGGGCATGTCTCGACGACCTCTGTGAATGAGTAGCCAAAGGCCCGTTTGAGGCGCAGAAGGTTGCGTGTTCGATTCTCGAGGCAAATCTACATCTACATCTACATCCACACTAATATTATAAAGAGGAAAAATTTGTATTTTTGTGTGTATGTTTGTAATGAATAAAAAACTCAAAAACTACTGTACCGATTTCAAAAATTATTTCACCATTGGAAAGCTACATTCAACCTGAGGCTATATTTATGTGTTTAAATTTTTTTTATAGTTTGTATATTTTAGAAATACTTGTCTCGGGTCTGTGTGTTTTCTATTTATAATGTGTATGTATTCATATACATATATAACATATGGTTCTGATATTACAAGCTCTGCTTAGTTTGGGGCTTGATGATCTTGTCGGATAAGATAATGTCCAGCATTATTTATTTATTTGTTTAATAAGTTTTAAAATAATGTTTCGACTTGCCTCTGACTTTGCCGCATGGTATCCTCGATGTTTTGACAATGTGAAGATTTTAGAAGTAGAGTTCTTTGTGAAGGTCTCATCGGGGGAAGTACTACCACTATGCATATTTCTATTGTGAAGCAGTTTTGGTTTGAAGGGTGTACCCAACCCGGTGAAATTACAGGCACATGAGGCTTAACACCTTCATGCCTCAAGTTTATGGACGCAGGGCATTTCATCGTAGGGCATGTTCTAAACAAGCGTGAGCTGCGAACTAGGACGACGAAGCACTACTTTGTTATAAGTTATAATGACGACCTCTGTGGCGCAGTGGCCGAAGGTCCGCCTGGGACGCAGAAGGTTGCGGGATCGATTCCCGCCGCGGGACAAATGTTTGCATGCTCTGCAGATATTGTCTCGGGTCTGGGTGTTTTCTATGTATGATATATATGTATTTACAAAAAAAAAAAATGTAATATATCAATCATGTGGTTCCCATAACACAAGTTCTGCTTAGTTTGGGGCTACATGATTGCTGTGTGATAGTCCAACATTATTTATTTATTTATTTAAGTACATAATCGTTACCACTTAAAATCAGGGGGACCCTCTAATAGTTCATACTTCGGGTATCTTAAAAAAAGATTTCCTTATTCTTAATCTATTCCAGAGGCTCCAAACACAACTTACACATCTCAATTCAAGAATGAGGTTCGCAATCAAATAATCAAATAAAAGTCTATAGCGGCCATAAAATCAACAAATTATCTTTTACAGCTCAGTTATTTACATAAGTGTAAAGTCGACATCGGGTTATAAAATTTTTGACATTATTTAAATTAATAAATATGGATTTTGTAGGTTAATTATTTAAGCGCTTTTATGCTCTTATCGGCGCAACTGATGCAGCTCCTTCCATCAGCCTCTTTTTCTTCCTGATACGATATGACGTGCACCTTGTCTATAATGTGGCTGATATAATTTATCCACGGTCTTCCCCTACATCTCTTTCCTTCTACTTTTCTCTTTATGATGTTGCTTATGTTGTCTAAGGTAGGTATAGGTACATATATTTTTCTTTATTGTATGCTATGGCCCATTTCCCAGAAAATGTCTATCTATGTAAGTTTCACACTTACCGGCGCGCTTCGGAGAGCATTTTATAACATGCTGAAGGAAATGAATTTATGAATTTCAACTTGTGGCAATCATTTCACAGTATATAATTCTAAATGATCATGGAAATACTGTAATTCTACTTAATTGTATATATATGTGTGTAAATAGGTAATTTTTAATTTTATCATTTTTATTTTAGCTATATACCTACATATTTGATGATGATAAATTAATTGTAAACCTTGACTTGCCTTGTATAACAAATATTGTTACAATGGTTAAATAAAAGAGTATGAATATGAATATGTATGGACGTTTCAATTTCCTCTGGAATGTTTTAAAATGCGCTTCGATGCTCTCCGACGCACGCCGGTAGGTGTGAAACGTACACTTTTAAAAGCCGTTAGTTAGGGTCGTAAGCAGACAGAGGAAAAACACACGGATTTTTTTTTTAGAAAAAGTTATACATCTCAGACTACATTATAAAAGGTAGGCTGAGTTATACATAGGTATCAAAAATTACCGGTTTCCTAATCATGTTTTCCTTCACTGTTTTGAGCAATGTCGTAATGCGTACATAAAACGACAACAACAAAACCACCTTTATCAGTCCACGGTTGGAAATATCGTCCCATAATATTAAGGGAACCATGGGATGGTTCAGCCAAGACTTGCCGCACTAGACTCAGTCAAACGCAGGGCTAAGATTCTCATTGGTCAAGAGTATCTTGCAAGGCTCGAGAGCTTGAGCCATCGTCACGAGGTTGCGTGTTTGTCGGTCTTTTATAGATTGTACTTCGGAGAGTGTGCGCAGGTGCTGTATGACCTTATTCCTTTCTTCCATAGGAGCTTCAGACGCACTGCTAACTACCACCCGCATCAAGTTGATATTCCATTTAACAGGACTAAGCGCTTCCAAATATCATTTATAATGCGCTCTGTTAAAATAAGGAATCAGCTGTGCCTGTTTTTCTATTGTTTTGTGACCCTAACGGCTTTAAAAAGAGAGTTAATATGCATCTTCTGGGAAAACTCGTCCCATAGTCGACCTCATCCTTGCTCACGCAAGCCGAAAGCTGCAAGGAGCTGGACCACACTAAATAAAAAAAGGGATATCCCTATTATCTCCACGCTGGGCATGCGGGTTCACACAGCTTCTCGCACTGCCGACGCTGCTGCCCATCGGCTGCCAGGGGATGTTTGTTGTGAAGCTGTGAAAGTGTTAGAATGCGCTATGCCGAAATAAGCCGATCGCAAGAGCCCCGTTTGTTAGTTAACAGGGTGCACCACGGGCAGTTGAAGTTCGCTTGCATTTCGAAAATTGAGGTTGGAACCCCTTACAACCCGATGCAAACCAAAAACCTCCGGAAACGAAGTACCTCTTACCATTAATTAGCGTGGTAGAGTGGCTTTCTTTTTGTATACCAAAATACAGAGCAGACGGGAATTTTCTAACGGCCAGCTACGGCAATAAACCACGCGGTTTTACACAATCTATATATATAAAAGAGAACTATCCTCACTCACTCACTGACACACTCATCACGAAATCTCAGAAACTACAAGGCCTAGAGATTTGAAATTTGGTACAGGTAGTCTTTAAGGAGTGTGAGCGCTCACTAAGAAACGGTTTTTGGAAATTCAACCCCTAAGAGGGTGAAAAGGGGTAAAAGTGTTTGTATGAAAAATCGTATTCCTTGAACTTAGAAACTTGAAACCTGGGACATGTATTGTTCCATACAATCAATGAAGATTGGTGTCATTGAAAATTTGAAATAGGCATCGTGGGGGTTGCAATGGGGTGGTAAAGTTTGTATGGGAAAATCTTAACGCGTGGTGTGATTTTCTTGAAACTTCGTCAGAACACTTTGAATATTAAATAATAAAAGACCGCATATCAGGTTTTTGAAAAAAATCCCATAATGGAGGGTAATCTATACATATAAAATCCTTTGTCGGATCCATTATGATCCATTATGGGATATGAGGGGGGTTGTTGTACATTTGCCAGAAAGTAAATTCGTCACATTTTTGAAACTCCATACATTGAAAGTAAATTCATCACATTTGAATTTCCATAATCGGGATTCGAGATCGAGAATTTCCCAATTACTTTTTTTGAGCTCGGTATTCAAAAAACGGAAAAATGATATCTCGAGATTGAATTAAGCTACAGCTTGAGCCATCTTAGGAGGCAGACGGACAAAAACTGTAGGCAGTAGAAGGGCCTTTACGCGCAAAGCCACTCTACGCTCCGTTCACTTTTTCGTCAGTTCATTATAGTCAAATTTTATCGTGTGCTTCTATCTGCTATCTGCTATTTCTCAATTACATTTTCAATGACTTTGATAGTTGCGCGTAGTGTGAGATCTGTAGAATTTTAGTACATTATGTAATAGGAGGGCTAAAAAGTTACATACTGCTGCGATAACGCAATTATGTGCAAGGAATTGGAACGCATTATCGCAATAACGCATGCAATATTATCGCCGATAATAACACACGTGTGTGTGGGAGCTTTATAAGCTTGGTGCAATGCGATATTCTTTAAAATTGGAATGTTAAATAAAAAATATTATTTAAATCGGACTACAATTCGAAATTTCGATTTCATTCATTTGTATTGGATATTTGAATACCACGGGGATAGCAAGTTTTTTTTTACATAATTACTTGAGATTTTTCACAGAGACTATAACGAAAATAAATAAACACCTAAAGCGCTGAAGGTTCTCCAGGTCCCACCCATGGGACCTTGGAGAAAGACTTGCTGCTTTTTGTAGCGAAAATGAAACTTAAAGAGGGTGATTTATGTGATGTAAGTTTGCATGTGTAACCAATCACAATCAAACGTTAGGCATATAAAAATTCATCATACCTATATCGGCTGTTAACTTGGCGACGGGTTGCCAACGGAAACAGGAACGAAAAAAGGAGTGAGAGCGCGGGGTAGTAGTACATAGTAATAATAATAATATAGTAATATGTAGATACTTTTTATTCCATTCATATTTAGGGTTCCGTGTCAAATTACCGGGCTTGGGTTTTCACATGAAAGGACATACGTAAAAATAGAGTATAAACGCAAACGAAGTTGCGAGCGGGTCAGCTAGTATATTATAACCTTGTTTCAAAATATGGAACCGCCTGTTATATGGAGTTCGTATTAATCACCTCAATTGAATATCATTCGTTTTAATTGAATACATGTTCAAGGGGTGTGCACACGAGGGATCATCGTCGTCATCTTTTAACGGCTTATAAAGGCCTTCAAGTGGTTCAAAAACTCCGACAACAGAGTTGTCCACTAGCTCATACGAAGAAGAGAAAGAATCCTCTCCTGAAAGTATAGGTAAGTACCATGATACCAACATCCCGATCTGATCTTTGGGACCAGACCAAAATAGTTAGGGGATTTTGAGTTGCCTAAAACTAACTAGATAAGCGACTGTTAAATAGCTTTTGATAGCTAGCATAGTCGATGATTTGTAGTAACTACCCGGATAAAAAGTAGCCTATGTGTAAATCAAGGTCAATAACTATGTATATTCCTACAAATCCGTTCAGCCGTAGTAGTAGTAGAGTTATTTGTGGAGGGCTCGTCCGGGGAAGAACTGCCAACATGCCTATTTTTGCCTTGAAGCAGATGTGCTGTGTTTCGGTTTGAAAGGTGTGGGTGTCGATGAAATTACAGGTACAAAAGGATTATCATCTTCATGCCTCAAGTTGATGAACACAGAGCGTTGCATCGTAGAGCACGTTCCAAAAAACGTGACGTGACTTGAAGATGGAACAAGCATGGCCCTGATGTTAAGTGGGCCATGTGCTTGTTCCATCATCAAGTAGCATAACAAAAAAAGCCTTTACGGAGTTGAGTGGGAACAAACATAAACACAAACTTTCGCATTTTTAATATTGCCGTGGTGGCCTAGTGGGATGTACCCCGACTTAAGATCTGGAGGTCGTGGGTTCGAATCCCAGCCGTGCACCGTGATTTTTAGTTTCGAAAAATGTATGTGTGCATTACCATGAGCCGAAGGAAAACATCGTGAGGAAATCGGCATGCCCTCGAACTAAAAAGTTCGAAAGGTATGTGCCAGGTTAGTGTTCCAATAAAAAGCGGCGATGGACTTGCAACCTTTCACTTGGAATGCTTGCAAAAAGTGGGCATGTATCGAACGTAATGTTCGGACTTGCCTCTGACTACCCCCTTTAGGGTATACTCAATAGATTTGCATACTGAGCAGTATCTGAAGATGTCCATAATGGGGAAAAAGTAGTAAAGATGTGTAATAATATAAGCGTGATGTATTAAAAGTTTTTCAGAAAAGATAATGAGCAACAGGGTCCATCTTTCATACAAGGAAAAGTAATAACAAGATAAAATCTTTACCATCATTACCATCTTTTCTCAGTCGGGTAAAGAGGCGATAATTCCCGCCCATGCACAACCATCCTTAATCCCCAATTTAGCGGTAAATGTTCGTTAAATTTCACGGGATTTTGCGTGAATAATGAATCTATTCTGAATACGGTGTACTGTTCCCGAATGCAAATCCAACGATTGCATACACGGGGCATTTAGCGTCTGCCATACCTATCGGATGCAAACTTTTGCATCTAGTGTAGATGATTTCTATAGTGTCAATTGCTAACTGTTACTCACAGGCTTCTAGCCTATTTCAGGCACCCGTCTCCCACCAAACAGGTTTTGCATAACCTTATGTATTATATTTAGCCTAATATTAAGTAAAACCTTTGTGAGAGAAAATAAATAAAGACCGAACACATAAACTAAACTGACCGGGACGCTGTAGATCCTGGGTCATGGTCAGATGGAGTAGGCTTCAGCACCTATACCATCCTCTCAGTCTAGTCAGCTTACCCACAAGAGGGACATGGTTAATACGTGTGGAACTGACTAAGCTGCGGTTTTATCACCGTTTTGAGCACGAGGTAATGCGCATATTTGTTTTTGAAACGAAATATTCATTCAAGGATTCGAATCTACGACCATCGGGGTACATTCCATTAGGGTACCATGGCTCTACCGGATGTACGTTCGTATGTCATCATCATCATCATCTATCGCAGTCCACTGCTGGACATAGGCCCCCCTAATGAGCGCCATAGCACCCTGTTCTGAGCTCCATGCATCCAGCTTCCACCAGCAGCCTTTCGCAAATCGTTACTCCACCTGGCGTTGACGTTGTGGGGCGTCCTACACTACGTTTTCCAAGCCCGGTCTCCACTCAAGAATTCGCTTGCCCCAGCGGTTGTCGTACGCTTTTTATGTATTATGGTAAAATATAAGAATGTAAATTTTTTTTAAATGGAAAAATGACAAAATACTTTAATAATGTCATAATGATAATGATGATGCATGTACGTACATTTAGATACTTAGAGACCTCGCAAACACGACGCTTTGTCGTCGCGCTTAGTCGCGAGCGTCTGTCATATCTTGCTGTCGCGATTGTCGCCGTGTGCGGAGCTTTGAAAAAAATGTATGAAAATTGTCCCCCGCAACTTGTCGTAGCGTCTAATCGCTGACGTTTGTCGTCCAATGTGCGCAGGCTGTTATAGTCTATGAATTCTTCATTGCTATAAAAGATCTGCACGAAAAGATACTTAATTTCGTTTTAAATGAATATATGCTATTCTATTCTAGTCTATTCTAATATATACTCGGAGCCTGAGTGATAATATCAGGGAGTTTTACTTAGAGTAGACATAAAAACGTCATGCTAAAGGGGCTGAACGCTACCGTCAACATTTGAAAACCCTTACTAACCAACGGGTTGCGGGTGGAAATTAGTCTACACTAATTCTAGGATTCACATTCATTGTTAGGTTAGGACGGCTACAAGAAGCTAATGTTAGCTATGCTCAGAGTAGGCATACATTTTCTCATCGGATTCCCAAGTGGTACTTAATTGTAGCACGTAGACAAACAATAGTTCTTGTATCATTAAAATGTTCTTGCGATCCACCTGTACGTACTTGGAGCTACGAAGCTACGAACTGATGCGGTTTAATTCATCTTACTAAAAGATAAAGATAAATTTCATTTTCATTAAGTAAGTCGTGAGGACTTACGTACATTCAATTCTTGAAGTTTATGCGTTCAATCGAGAAATATTTTTCTATAAATTCTCTCAATATAGGCACGGACTACCTAGTCCGTGGTATACGTTCAGTCTCTCTGAAGGATAGAATCCACAATGAGACTATCCGATATTTCATCATCATCATCATCCACAGCCTGACTTTATCCACTGCTGGATATAGGCCTCCCGGAGTTTGTGCCATCCACCGGACATAGGCTTCCTCTAATGAGTGTCATTGCACCCTGTCCTCAGCTCGACATATCCACCTTTTACGAACAGCATTTCGCAGATCACTCCATCTTGTTGGAGAGCGATATTTATATTCTTTTAACTACTCGGCAACTTTTTCGGTCCTCTCGACCCATTTTTAGAACTCTAGTAGTACTCCTTCAGTCTTCAAAAAACAAGATGTGTAGCGGACCTTGCGGAGGTTGCTGCGGCTGCCCTTGCATCATGATCTACACTTGCTACACCAAGATTTGCTAATCGAAAACAAAGGCGTATTGTCGCCTTGGATGCGCAGGCAAGACATGGAGCCTGCGGTGTCCGCGTGGGCACAACAAGCTTATTACTTTGTGTTGAAGTATACATCTGTGCCGTTTTGTGGAAATAAACTATATGAACATACCCAGAACTACATCTGCCAAGGAATCAACAAGCAGAAGTGGCTGTACAATTTGCCGGTACCGGTAAACGAGTTGAGTGGAGACCGAGTCTCGGCAAATGTAGTTTAGGACGCTCTCCAACAAGATGGAGTGATCTGCGAAATGCTGTTCGTAAAAGCTGGATACGTCGATATAATTGCAAGATCTAGCTCGTATTATTATTATTATAATATGAACTTAGTTCTTGTCGGTGTAGTGTAATTCTCTGGACTTACATCTTTTCTTTGTACTTGCATTATTACTTATTTCCCGTTGCTTTCTGCATCGCAGTTCATAAGCCGGCGTACCACCTTATGGTTTCCAGTCAGAAGCCCTTCCAGAAAACCACTCTTCGGCCACCTGCCAGTACTGATATGGCTGCTACTCCATACCAGGGGAATGCTTATTTGATTGCTAGGCCACACGGTCGTCCTAAGAACTGTGCAGTATTTTATAAGGAAGTCTCAAACTAACTAATCTAGCTTGATTGAACGAAAAAAGTCAAGGACGCGTTGAGACAGCATCTCTATTTTTCATATCTCGATGTTCCTCGAGACCCAACAATTTGGTACAGAATAACATTTCGACCGGACACTCGCCCAAACATAAAACCATTCATTTAAACTCGTAGTCACATTTTTTATTTCTCCACTGTTGAGTTTAGCTGGATAGTGCTATGGTGTATGGAAGAGACATTTTTATAAAACTTTTTGTATACCCGACTAAGGAGTTGTGGTTGTAAAGTTTCTTCAGTATTTTTAATCGTGGTTTTCCATTCTCATTATATTTTTTTCTTGCCTTGTGTCAAAAATAGACCCGTGAAATTCAGGCTTTTATACACCTATATTGTAATATTTATGATCTTTTACATAATGGTTTCCAAAAACCTTAAATGCACAATGAGCTACATGATCAGCACAAAGATAATATTTTAGTGTTAAACACCTTTTCACATCTACTACTTAATATTAGTAATAAAGCAATAAATTTCATCTGAAAAAGAAAAAAATTAATTCTATTCATTTTTACAAAATTCATTTACAAAATTCACGTCATACTTGGGGAAAACGCTATCTTTGGTATGACAGCTCGGTCAATGAGTCAAACTACTTGACGCTGATATAAATTAGATGCTAACAAAGCCTCGGTCTAATAATAAGCCATCTTCACACACGCCTAGCCCCTTCGTGTGCTCGCTACGAGATTTGGGTGCATCCGCCGATTATACGTCAGAAGCTAATACCAACGAACTCACACGAACTTGGCACATCACGTTCTTATAACACAAATACTTCAATTCATAGACTGGAATTCTACTTCCTAAGTATAAAAAGGTTCTGTAAAATGCTGCTGTTAGAATCTGTATGAAGCTGTGCGTTGAGCTGATGACCGCACGCAATGGCGCTTATAAGGGGGGGGCTTAATATATCCAGCAGTGAACTGCTATATGCTGATGATGATAATGCTGAAGCTTTTCTATTGGTCAATTATTTTTTTAAATTATTTATAGATGAAACGGGCTTTCTCACTTGGTCAAAATTGTACGAAATAAATTGGTCTACATAAAATGTTGAGCACTGGATTGTAACCTGATTGATTTGGTTCAAGTGCAATTGGTCCAGTTTCATTGCCTATTTGGATTGTGGTCTAATAACTCGGAAACTAATTGTTACGCCTATAGCGTTTCGGTTTTAGTTTCGATATGTTTTCGAGGATGCGGTTTACTATAAAATAAGTTGAAAAAAAGATGAATGAAAACATTTAAGCCGGCTTTTGTCTATGGGATATATATTACATAAGATAAGATACGCTTTTATTTTTGACATACACACACGTAGAATACATAAACTTCATCAGTGAGATAATGAGAAAGGAAAACAAAAATAAAAAATAATAAATAAAATAGGTACAAAAAATAAAAAAAAAACTTAAATATCTACCGTGATGTACAGGCCAAAAAAAGGTCCCATCTCAGCTTTGTAGCTACACCACACTAATGCGGGCAGCGCTGGTTTTCAGATAGGACCTTTGATTGGATGACATCACGAAGTGCAATATGTAGCTATGCTTATTACAAACTAAGGACCTTACCTAGAAATGTTAACAAAGCAAAGGATTTAAGAAAAAATAGAAGAATAATCTACCAACACCTGCCTATGCGAAATTATAATTTAAAAGATTAAAGAAAAACATTAAAAACAGATCTTGAGCTATTATATTTTATCGCTCATACATTTTGAACGACATACCTCCCCGGATACCGCACCTCTCCCTGCCTCGCCCTGAGTTTGAAGTGTCAAATGTTCACGTGAAAAGATGTTAAATACATTACATCCCATAGTCTAAAACCGGCTTTATTTCAGTTGCAAATTGGTACTACAGCTGTCGCCGGCTTGTTTCTACCTCTGCCTCACCCTTAAATTTCACAAGTAGAGTAGAGTATAGTGAATTTGCCACAAAACAGTAAAATAGAAACAAACAGCATTATTAACAGGTACTTATTACTAGAGAGCTAAACTAAAAGAAAACTGAAAGCATTGATTAAATTGTAGTGGTGAAAAGGACCCCAGCTCAGCTTGCAGCTGCTACATGTTGACATGCGGCAGCGCTGGTTTTCTGCAGGGACCGGAAAAATCTATGTTTTAGGTTTTTCCTTCTGTGCTCGCTGGGTAAAAGGGTGTTTGTAGATAGGTAATTATGTACCTATACCAATTCATAGCCGGGCCATTAGAACAAAGGATAAAATAGGTAATTAGTATTCTGTACCGGTGGGGTCCCAATCAATTATTTAGGTAATTGATACGTAGTTAATGTACAGCGATTTCCTATTTAATGTGAAATTTAATTTATTGTTTCCCAATTGCAATTGAAGGCAATTTGAATTGGCAATTGTAATAATTTTGCAATTGAATATTAATTTTCTAAAATCATTATAATGAATGCTCTAGTTATCAATTTTTTGATGATTTTATGCATTTTTTAGAATACATACGTACTTATTAACTTTTTTTTACTTTTATGACGCTACACCATGCTGAGGACGACTTGCTGAAAGAGCGAAACAGTGTTTTCAGAACTCAAAGTGACGTTTCATTATCATTAGGGGAAGCAGGGGGAACGTCGCTCACTTATGGAAAAACCTCATTATCTGTTTTAATTTAAATAGTTTTTTTATTAGAAGTATGAAAACTAAAACTGTAACTAAAGTTATCAACTTTTTAAAATAGAATCTTTCTTAAAAAAATATTACATCAGTTTAAAACAGTTAAAAAAAAACAGGTTTGAGCGTCATTACCCCTGGCTCGGGTTAATACCGTTCACCCAAATGGGTCAATGGGAAAATGAGAACGCAATTATTGATATAGTTTTGTTGGCTAAATTAGAAGAATTTAAGCTCGTTAAGTTGGCAATTTTTTTTTCTTTTCTTTTCTTTTGTTCGCTCTCAGCAGCCATAATTTTGTACTGCGAAAAGTCATTAATATACGTTCCTGAATTTTATACGAGTTCTACATTTTTATTTTAATGATCAGATCCCGAAATATTAACTATTTTGCTAAAGCCCGTTTGTTTGAATGAGACATAATATATCCATTATTATTAATAAACTATACGACAAATCAATATTCAATAACAATTGAGCCTTCATTATCCTTATTGGAAGTAAAAACTATGCAGACTTATTTTTAGGGACCAAAATAACAGATGTAAGTCTCTTGGGAATCCCATCCAGAGCAAATAGCATGAGACCACAGCCCGCAAGTGGTATAGCCATACCACAGCTCACTATTCACAACTCATGATTTCGGGGTATATTTCATACAAAAATCCATGTAAAATTACTAAGTGGTCATGGCGGTCACGTCGCCGTTATGATTATGATTACTTAATATAAATATCTTTTTAAATCATAATGAATTGAATCAGATCATTACAAGATATTTAAAAGATAAAATATTTAGTACAAATTCCGCCAAGACAAGACGTGTTGCTTGCAGAAAGTCTTTCTGCTTGGCGCTCGGCGAAGCAACACGTCTGCGAATTTTTGCGGAGTGCCGAATGCGGACAGCGAGTCTATCGTTTCCTGATGATGCCTTATGGGGAAGGTGAAACATTGTCGAATTTCTGTTGAGTTTTTATGAAACTTGTCAGAGAGTTGGCGGAATTTGTACTAATATTTTATCTTAAATATCTTTTTAAATCATAATATACCATAACTAGTAGGGACCGCGAGTTTTCGTTCACGTAGCGATTTTCCCTGATGCACCCTTACCGAGGCTCAAATTAACACATCCTCCAAGTATCAAGTTTAGGTCTTACTGACTGAAAACATACAGCCGTAAGCTGTAATACAGCTTTAATACAGCTTACGGCTGTAGGTTTTCAGTCAGTCACTCAGTCAGTGAGTCAGTTCGACTGCGCTCTAGTGCTACGGAAGGCCCTTTAGGCTGTTGGTCCCGGCTTTTTCAGTTAAGCCATTTCGGCGTAGTTTGGGCGGCCTTGAAAACTCCGACATCAGAGTTGGTCAGTCAATCAGGCAGTCAGTCAGTAAGCTTCATTACAATTTTATATATTTAGATATTTACGTATTTCCCTAAGCGTCCTGTTTAGCACTGAGTGCTGAGTGTCGTGTTAACTCACCCTGATGAAGACTCTCATATTGACACGATTTGTTAAAATGCCCGTTTTTCAATAAGAATTGTCTGCTTCCTAAAAATCATGCAAAATCTAAAAAAATCTTTGATTTCTTATTCTATTTGGGTCATTGAATAGATATCTACTTTATGCTCCTCGCCGACTCAAATTATGTGTCCACTTAGACTAATCTTATACCTACCTACTGTGAATTTTAGAACATATCTACTTAATACCAACCACATAAACTATGTATTTAGATAATTAGCTCATTATATGTGAACTGTAAAGTTCTTTTATGAGAAATAAAGTTCTTTAAACCGAAAGAGTTAATTCCCTTTAGTTTCATGAGGTACGTATTTGTTAAATCATAATAATTATTGTTTTTATAAAGTTAGTGAATTTGTAAATTGTAAATTTTGATTAGGACGGATATATGGACTAAATAAATTAATGAGTTTATTTATATTTATATTGACATTTAGATTTTTTTTTACATGGCATCTTTATTTGTACATTTATTTATTTTAATTTATGATTGTTATCTTTTAATTTTTTCTTATTTTTATGTGCATGTTATATTTTTTATTTTGCACGCCGATTTATCGGTGGAGTATGTGAGACTATGTAAAAAAATTCGATCTTTTATACCATACTTCATGCAATAAACAATTTCATTTCATTTCATTTCATTTCATTTCATTTCATTTCATTTCATTTCATTTCATTTCATTTCATTCATTTCAT
Organism: Horisme vitalbata; assembly: GCA_951804965.1. NCBI lineage: Eukaryota > Metazoa > Arthropoda > Insecta > Lepidoptera > Geometridae > Horisme > Horisme vitalbata. The sequence continues at coordinate 5,144,342 of OX638093.1, forward strand.
TTCATTTCATTTCATTTCATTTATAATAGTACCAAATCATAGCTAACCTAACCTTACATACAAAGCGCGCACAAGAAAAAATAACAATAATACAGATATCACATCAAAGACTTATCCAGATAAAGCGAATTATCCCATTTTTCTATCGAATCAAAAACAATAGGGTCACGCTCCCTCCACGCTATCTCGATCAACCCTATTCATTCTAGTATCGATATCGATATCTATAACCCACATGATATTATACGATATTTTATCGAAAGAGGCTGTATAAACTCAAATTGTTTTTAGAAGTTTGGACGTCTTTGATTCTCATTTCCTTGCCATTATCCCACTCTAGGTGGTCGGTATGACATGTTTTCTTTCTCCATTATCCTCCTGTATCAGCTGTGGCAGCGCTTGTGGCGTGGTTTACTTCGGTGCTCTTAGCAGATTACTTTGGTTAAGCAACACTCCGCCCGGTCACTACGTGGATGGGTGACCGTTTAGTGACATTTAGATTTGAGCGCTTCCGTGCTTTGGAAGGCACGTTAAGATGTTGGTCCCGGCTTTTTAGTAGCCGAGCCATGTCGGCGCCTTTGGCCGTCCTAAAAACTCTAACATCAGTGTTGGTCACTAGCTCATACGAAGAAGAAAGAAGGGCTGGGGCTCCGTACCAAAAGGGTAAAAACGGGACCCGACTATTAAGACTCTACGGTCCATCTATCTATCACCAGTGCAGTGGCTTGAGTGCAAAAAACCTACCTTACTTCAATGATAAGTGCAAGTCTTTTTTTTTTTAAGGAAATGTTAAAGTTTTATAAACTTCCCGCTAGGGGCGCTGCTCCATTTTCATACAAAATTAGAGATAACGCGAATTTTGTAGTAGGACGTGTTTTTCGCACTCAAGCCACAGGCTGTAGTAATACATAGACAGTTGAAATTTTCAGCAGATGACACATGTCATGTAGCTGAGACAGACCGTGGATCAAAAGAACCGAGGATCGGGCTCAGTGGTACCACCAAAGAAATAGAACTAAAGCATAGAAGAAGTCTTAAAATTTATTTATGCTCTGAACATTAAATTATACGGCTGATCTCTACTTTCTTATGTATATATGTTAGCTAGAAAGAGATGCATGCTTTATCTCAATGTAATTTCTGCGACTTCGTACCAGGGCATTTGTATGAACCTGCAAAGAAATTTTTTCGAGCGCCCTGGTACGATTAACTTTTTGAAGTCGCATTGATATATGTATGCATCCCTTTCTAACTGATGATATTGGACAAAAGAAAGTAGAGATCAGCCGTATGAGTTGATGAACATAGTGAATTTTGGACTTCATCTAGTTCACTTCTATATTTGTGAGTAGTACCTACCTTTACTCCCTCCTCTCACACTTTCAATACAATCCAGTCCATCCAAATGTTGCCTAAAATACATAGTTTCTAGCGATAAGAACGCCCATTGTACAACAGCGGATTAGTTTAGTTATTTATTTAGAATATTTGTATTGTTTTCTTTTTTTTATAGGTACTGAAGAACAAGCGTGGCCCACTTGATCTTAGGTAATAACAATTACTTAAGACAAAGTATTGCTTCGATAAAGATACATATCTATCTTTGGTGGAGAACTACGTCTAGCATTGGACTGCTGTAGGCTGATGATAATGATGATGAAGACGACATTAGCAAGTAGGTAGTTAAACTTGAAAACAACCTATCACTTTTCCTGATTGCTTTAAAACAAGCGTTTTATCAGTAAAAAGTCTATTTTCTAGATAACTAGGTGATCTTATGACGTTATGAAAAGTATATAAAGATTATGCGGATAGTTTTTCAAGCAGTGTTAGGAGTCACCATGAAATACATCTTTGTTTTACTGGTTTGTGCGGCTTTTAATGGCGGTAAGTTTATTATATCATAATAAGCTAAAAAAAACCTGTATTCTGGTTAAAATAGACCAGAATATTTTAACAAGAATACAGTTTTTTTAGACTTACATTTTGAACACAAAGTGTAAAGTAATTTATATAGGTATATTATGCATTAGAACAATTTATTTATGTACTCGTATTAATACGTAGGTACAGTCAGTACTTTTTTGTATTTTTATAAACTGCGAACGAGATGGAGGGACGAACTTGCTAAATTCTACGCTGACTGGACCATCTTAGCACAGGAGAGGGTTGGATGTAGAATGAGGGAAGGCCTTAGCCCAGCAGTGGGAACCGAAGGCTGATAATAATATTTATTTATTTTAATAGTTTATTACGGACTTATGCATTTTATGTAGTGTGTGCGTTTATGTCATAGTTTTATGTAAAGTTATTCTTCATTTCTCTTACCATTTATTGTACAGATTTATCTACCCTCAATATATCCAAAGGTTTCCTGTATGAAAACTCTTTCAGAGTTCAGCTCTCCTTTCTTTGTAGATTCAAGTATTTTTTTGTAATTTCATTTTTCTGGATACAATAAAGAATATAAGAATTATAGAACGTTACCTCACATAGAAACAGTAAGAAAAGTGCTTAGTGCTTATTAACTCAGTATATTTCTAGATCAATATCAGTATACTGATTACCTACAAGTAAGGGTAGATTGTAATTTTATTAAGGTGCATTTATAAATATATACTAAGTAAAAAAAACGAGACAATTTCTTCATATTTTTTTCATATTCTCGTGTCTAGTTATAAATCTAAGTGAAAGCAACAATTTTTAATTACAAACAAATATACAGGATAAATATATTTGCTTTGATGAAGACCTCTTATAACAACTAACGACTTTTATATACACAGCCTTACAATAAATATTCTTAGATATATTATTCTTTAAACAGCCGTAACAATTGTGGAAATAATTCCTATTTACCCTTGAATCCAATTAAGTCTTTATTTCTGATTGCAAATGTTCACACTAACCATAATAATCGAACTCTGAAACGAATGCCACATAACTAAGAGCTTGTCCAGATGAGGCGATTTACGAGCGAGTCAGTTGGCTCCTTCGGACCAGCTGTTGTAATATAACTGTAATACATACTCAATAACCGCGTTCGTAGCGTGTCTTCGGGGTTTTTCGCAGATTATCTTGGTTAAGCAACACTCCGCCCGGTCAGTACTTGGATTGTGACCATTTAGTGATATATCTGAGCGCTTAAGGGCTTCAGAAGGCAGGTTTAGATGTCAGTCCCGGCTTTTTAGTCGTTTAGCCATGTCTATAATTATGACTAGACTAGAAAATTATGCATGACATAAAAAAAATTAAAAAAACTATTTTAATCTGTTCAAATCGAGCCTTTTCATATCATACCCTACTCAACCTTTTGGTACCAGTTTACAACTTTGATATTTCTTAAATTGGACCATTTGGGAAGAAAACGAAAATATTTTTTGACCGGTTCGGTAGCGTCACCCTAATTACATGTTAATAGAGTTGTACAACATGCTCACATCCGTACGAAAACAAATCACACTCAAGGAGAGCGTTGAGCGCAGCGAGGATGCGTGGGGTTTGAGATCCTCATCTCGAGACATCGTTCGGGTTTCGGGCGCCCTGCACACGTAAAGTTCGGACCGCGGGAAATAGCACGCGCCATTTCAACCCGCACTCCGAAACGTACGTGTAGATGCGCGGGGCTGACAGTCTGATCTGGCATGTCGACGCGAAGGCAAACCTCACAGTTTTAACCGCGCATCACGTCAGTGATCAGTCCCAGATGAGCGGTCCGATCTTTACGCGCCATTAGCACGACAGTTTGATCCACAGTCCAAACCGTACAGATCGGACTGCGGTTTGGAAGGCAGTCCCGATGTGCGGTCCGATCTTTACGTGTGCAGGGTGCTATTGTCTGGGTCGAAAATTGTGGATAGCCTTTATATCTGCGTTAAGACGAGTTCGCGGGCGGCTCTCATATGGACTGATGCAGTTGGTACTGAGAGTTACAATTCATCTGACTCGACCGCAAAATCGTAGTTTAGAAGTACAATTTCAGATGTCTGGGCGAAGAAGCATAGCAAGCAAGGTGGGAAGATAGTTGGCGGGACGAACGCGACGTTTATCGACATGTTCCCCTATCAAGCATACCTGCTGCTTAAGAAGGGGGACGACTATTACCAGTGTGGTGGCGTCATCATCAGCGATACGGCTATTCTGACAGCTGCCCATTGTCTCAAGGGGTAAGCAAACTCATGAACTCTTACCCCCTTTATTCATTATCATTTATGACATGTAAAAATAACACCTAACAATAAGTAATAAATTCCATTATTATGTGAAAAAAAAATTACTAGTTTATTTTATTTTAGAATAAATAACTTGACATACATAATGCCTACCTACTACAGGACTAATTACCCGACTTACTTTCTTGTTTGACATTTATTTTAAGTTTAATAAATTGCATGTGTGACAAATGTTCGGTCTGCCTACCTATCTCAGTTGCTATGCCCTTAGACAGCGTTCATGTGTGATACCTACTCTCTATGTAACATCTGTGTACTACCATGTGACAGCAATAAATGTATTGAGTATTGAGGTGACATGATATTTTAACGCCATTTTAGCTGAGTATTATACAAAGAACTGTGACTAAAGCATAGAAAAACCCTTAAAATTCATTCATGCTCTCATACTCATACAGCTGATTTCTACTTTCTTATGCTGATGAAATTGTCCCATCAGCTAGAAAGAGACGCATACTTCTCTCCATGCGACTTCAAGTGAGTTCAAAAAGAAAATCGTACCAGGGCACTCGAATAAAATGCTATGAGTTTCATAGAAATGCCTTGGTACGAAATCGCAGCAATCGCATTGAGATAAAGTATGCATCTCTTTCTAGCAAATGATATATGGACATAAGAAAATAGATATCAGCCGTATGAGTTGACGTTCAGAGCATAGTAAATTTTAAGATTTCATCTAGTTCTCTTCTGTATCTGTGGTATTATAGAACTGTTATGAATAGGACGGTAACTCTCTTTTCGCTCTTCAGAGGCTCAATTATGACTAGCAAAAATGTATTTTCACTTCTCTTGCTCAAAAAGTGTATCATAATAGTGTAGCTTAGCGGGCCTAAAACTCGAGTTTAATACCTAGGGCTAAAAAGTATTTTTTCTTTTTAATTTTTGTCTAAAATCATCAGCCCGTACAAAGCATTCGTTCTCTTATATAAAAACTCGACTTCTTGGTGCTCCGTCAATCTTTTTTTTTGAAAATAGAACCGTCTTGGTGATGTTTTATGAAGGTTGATTCTTCCCTTCACGGTAGAATGCGAACTGTTTCGTTGAGGGTTATTGAAGGTATAGAGATTTAAAAAAAAAGATGGTATTGGCGCTAAATCTCTAGAATTTTCTTCATTCCAAATCACAAACTTTTACGTTTAACTTCCTGACTTTAACTTTCAAATTGTGAACGTGAAAAATGTCATCAAGTGATAGTGAAGATGCTAATATGCAAATGGAAGAAAAGGGCAAAGAAATAATTATGAATCTGTTGCCGACAAAATCACGTGAAATATATTTAAAGAGTTACGAAAATTTTATGAAATGGAGAGATGAGAAACGTGTGGATTCTTTTACAGAAGGGGTTTTTCTCACTTATTTTGATGAATTATCGAAAAAATTCAAATCGTCGACTCTTTGGAGCACATATTCAATGTTAAGAATGACCTTAAAAACGAGACACGATGTCGATATTAAAAAATATGTAAATTTAACGGCTTTACTGAAGAAATTGTCCACTGGATACAAGGCAAAAAAATCTAAAGTCTTGACGACACAAGAAATCGAAACATTTTTAAATAACGCTCCAAATAAACAATACTTGGCAACAAAGGTAACCTACTTATGTACTCTACTCAAACTAAATAAATAGATACCTACCTACATACCTAAATTATGTACCTAGGTTATTACGATTATTAACACACTTATTTTTTTGTTCAACAGGTTGCTTTAATTTATGGAATCAGCGGTGCATGCAGAGGAATAGAGCTTGCCAATATAACGCTAGAAGACGTAGAAACGGATACAAACCTACAAGCTGTGAGTCTGCCGAACACGAAAACAAACAAAGAGCGTAAATTTGTCATCAGTGGAGAATACCTTAATATAGTTAAAGCCTATCAGGAGTCACTAATGTTTCAACGAGAAGATTTTTTCTAAATTATCAAAATGGTAAATGCACAAGGCAAGTCATAGGCAAAAATAAATTTGGTAACATGCCTAAAGATATTGCCACTTATCTAAATTTACCAAATCCGGAACTCTACACGGGCCATTGTTTCCGCAGAACATCCGCGACTCTGTTGGCGGACTCTGGTGCGAATATAACGACATTAAAACGCCACGGTGGATGGAGGTCCGATCAAGTGGCTGAAGGTTATATAGAGGACTCTATACAAAACAAGTATCACGTCACGCAGCGGATTATGGAAGGAATCAATATTCTACCAAACATTACAGAACCCCAAGCATCTACATCGCGGGATTGGATGAATATGTCAACTCAGCTGAAGCCGCGCAGGAAACTCAAGCATGATTCGAGTCTCTCCAACTTTTACTCCACAACAATCAACTCAAAATATTATCACATCCCAATCACAGAGAACCGAAATAAAATTGCCCGGGAAAAACATATCACTAAACATTCAAAATTGCTCTAACTGCACATTTAGTTTTTAATAAAATTTCTGAAAATTGACTAATTTGGAATTGTTTTATTTTCTCGCAATCGAAGTGAAAAGTAGAGTGTTTTACTCGGGCCAAAACCACCCATTATAACTCGGTCTTGTCATCCTCCCTCGCTAAGCTCGGGAGTATAACAACCTCGTATATAATGGGATGGTTTAGTCCCTTGTAAAACAATCTACTATTGTATTGTAGGTGTAAAATTTTGGCCAATGAAAAAGCGTAGATTCATATTATCGTTGAGTCATTGGCCAAAATTTGTCCAATGATAAAACGATTTTGAATCTGTTGATCACCTTCAGCTGCGGGAAGAAGGTCTCTACCGAGTTTCTTTTTTACAATACAATACAATGCAATAGGTACAATACAATACAATACACACTTTTACAGAAGAATGGTACTAATTCTTCTTAAAGCCTTATTAGACCACGCGGTGTTCAGTCCGTCTTAGTATGTCTTTCTGACTAATTAGTCAAGCTTAAGACTGACTTAGTGGCTTACTCTTATTAAACTACGTTAAGTGTAAGACAGTCTTACTAAGACAGACTAAATACTTTATTGTAAGCTTATTGTATATTAGCTTCCGACCGCGGCTTGGTTCACATAGTACGGAGATAAAAAGTGGCCTATGTATGTGTTAATCCAGGTCATAAACTATGTGTATTCCAAGTCACCAAGGTAAGCTGTTACGAGTTGAGTAGAAACAAACATACTTAAACACACACAAACTTTCTAATTTATACTATGGTCAGGTCCTTACTTTTTAACGCTTTGAGTGCTGAATAACATATCGCCGTACCTGTTGCACGACGTGTTGCTCGAGCATGGCACGTAGCGTCATTTCCAGGGCTCGGTTTACCAATTTCTATTTACACTTTCAGGATAGAGAAAACCTATATCCGGATCGGCAGTATCAACTCTGACAGCGGTGGTTCGGAGTACGAGTCCTCAAACTTCCGCATCCACCCTCTTTACAACTCCAAGCCGAATGACTACGACATTGCCATGATTAAGCTGAGTGAGAAAATGACTTTGGATGGCAAAAACACAAAAGCAGTTAAATTGCCGAAGAAGAATGCTCCCATACCTGGTGGAACTGCCTTGAGAGTCAGCGGTTGGGGGACTACCACTGTGAGTATTATGCTAGTCTACTAAGTGAGTTTTACACCAGTTACGTTCATAAAATATGTCTCGACTGCATCGTTCCGTACAGTCTGAGAATATATGTCTGTATGTGGCGCAGAACACCAGAGGGTCCAACAGTAGAAATCCCGACACAATAATTTTAAATCATTTAAGTTATGGGTTCCAACTGCACATCTTTCAGTGTTCACAAAAATAGAACTTTGGCCGAAAGGTCTATATCAACTGTTCAGAAAATTTAGAGGTAGGTACTAAACAGTCTAAATTTCTGAACAGTAATTTACCTCTAAATGTGTGAACAGTAAGTGATAACTATATGATGCAAAAATTACAAAAGTTTTTGTTTTGTATTTTTTGCAACGTATAGTTGTGTTTGTACCAACCTGCAACGAGCACTGCCTTCGAACGTAATTTTCGCAAACACCTTTGAGTTCGTCGAAAAACCGACTACGGGCGGAGCGCAGTCAAGCACGAGCCAAACGCTCGAAGCGCGCTCGCTCGAAGCTCGTAAGTTGGTCCACACTACAAAAATTTGTGCTTGGTTTGTGCTCCGCTCGTGCTCGGTTTCTCTAGCTTATACACACCAAAATAGCTTGGATTGTAGAGCGTCTGATTGACCAAAATGTCTGGGTGGGGGAAGTTTATTTACCTACTTGTAACACACGAAGTCTTAGAATGGTCTTAAGTTTTTCATGCCATGGTTGTAAAACTCAAATTGTTTTTAACTCTGTCAATTGGTGTGTAAGAGGTTGTTCCATCCAACCTCCATCTTCGGATACTAAGCCAACTTGATCTCCCTGTGGTGCACTCTGCTAATAAATGAAACTCGGTCGACTGATTGTGGCATTGCGCAGCCTAACGGCTCGCCTACACAAAACCCATTAACGGCCGAACTATGCTCGGGCGACTACGTCCGAATTTGGACGATCTGGTTTACGCGAGACAATACAAAGGCACATCTGCCTCCCGGTGACGGGCCGCAGCGTCAGCTATGCAAGAAGCTGTGCCCTACAATCCCCAACCATAACACCTTTAAATCTTATTACGAGGTGGTATTGTTGTTGTATGATAGTAAATGGTTCTTGTTGGTATGACCAGACCTGCCTTTTGTTGGGTATTTGTAGGTACTTAGAAATAATCAGCGCTGTGCTACCGTCACTACATAAATAAAGCAGTCAGAAATGAACCGCTATTGTGTTTCCTTCCAATATCTCACTCCTTTAACCAAAAAATTGTAATGTTCGACGATTCCGTGCCTTAGAAGGCAGTGTTCCAGGTTATTTTTTACTAAATCTGTGTCAATACTCTTCCAGGAGAATGGTGATACCAGCAGTACCCTGATGGATGTGGAGGTGCCGGCCCTTACCAATGAGCAATGCAGTCGGAAGCTGAACGGCATCACAGCACGGATGGTCTGCGCTGGTGAAGACAAGGGAGGGAAGGACTCCTGCCAGGTTTGTTATTTACTGTTCCGTTCCACTTGCCTTGTATAGGAGGAGTAGGAGACTGTGAGGCTAGAGGTTGCGGACTCGATTCCTGATGCGGGACAATTGTTTGCGTGATTGGCAGATTCAAGTATTTGTTCAGGTTCACAACACCCAGAGTGTTGTTGTACTCTGGTGTACTTTTTTTGTTGATACCCACGATTTAGGAAATAATTCTAGTATGGTTTGAATGCTATTGGTTCCGTGCTCGCTTATGTGTAAAAAAATCTTCTCAATCCGTTTAGTAAATGTTGTAAAGGAGGGACGAACAGACAGATTAAGTATTTCACAAACTTACGTCTTTAAAATACTAGAAGAATTAACTTACTAATACTAGAAGATTTATGGCATTTTTAAGTCCGAAGATCCTTTACTTGGTCCTATGTTACCTCATTAGTTGAGGTCCAGGACCTTCCGATCTTTATTTAATTTACTGACTTTTTAATAGCTTGGTTGGCCATTCAACTGTGATAAAGTGATCAAATGACAAATAAAGCTTTCCACTTTTTCTCGCTCCCACAATGTAATGGTTTTTATTGGTTTAAAAAAGTCATCAACACATACATCGTTAACACAAAAGCAGTTCATAGATTCCAGTAGTATATGCTAAGTGTAAGTGTACAATTATTATTATAAATGACAGACTCTCTCTCTCTTCCTGGCTATATATTCCACATGATGCTGGGGTCAGCCTTCTTACAACTTTTCTTCCACTTCCCTATTTTCGACGACTGTATCGGAAACATTGGCCACGATGTCTCTACGCAACACCTCTGTCCAAGAAATAAATATAATATAAATGACAGACTACATCTTAAAAATAATTTTAAAAAAGAAGATAAATCAATTTATTCCAAACAGAGTTTCTTGGCTTATGCCTCTCAGCTTTAATTTATTAATTTTAATTCGAAACGAAAACGCGTTACAAATTGGTGTAAATTAAATAAAAATACGATTTAAAAATAAAAAATATGTATTTTTTTTTGTATTGTATTTTGGTCATAGTGATAGCTTAAACAACAAGGTCGATGACTGAGGTAATCTTCTTCTCTTCAGGGTGATTCTGGAGGACCAGCGGTGAACAAAGAAAATGGTGAACTACTTGGTATAGTTTCTTTCGGAGTCGGGTGCGGTAGACCTGATCTTCCTGGCGTCTACGCCAGGGTGCCTGCTTTGAGGAGCTGGATCAGGATTAATGCTGGAGTCTAAATCACGTGACTTTGAATTGAAGGTGACCTCCACTAAAACTTTGAATAATCAAAAATTTATAAACATTGTATCACAAATTATCGTCATCATCATTTCAGCCGTTTTCTGCCCACTGCTGGGCATAGGCCTTCTTTTGAATTTGCCACTTACCTCGATCCTGCGCTGGTTCAGACTAGCGCATCACAAAATAATGAGTAATTATTTTGTCGTCTATCTACAAAGATAGGTGACATTGAATACCACATTCTTACATGGAAAAGTGAAAGTACCATAGTCTAAACTAGGTATGTAATTGTATATGAAGGGGGCCTTATCGCTGAAAGCGTTCTCTTCCAGGTGACCATAGTACGGATAGGAAGAGCAAGTTTTAGAGGCTGGTAAAAATCCATCAATGATAAAAAATCCATCAACTGCTTGGCAGAGATGCGGGTTCCGATCTCTATACATCATAATTTGTTTCTCATTTTTAACATAATTTCTAATACAAATTCGTTTATTTGGTAAAAAATGAATAATTTAAGTGTTAAGTTTAGTGGAAGGTCACCTTGTTTGAACCAGGCGCATATTTTAGTACTTATTTAAGTTTTAAGTGAGCATAAGAAGAACTGTTTATTTATTAAAGATCTAACTAAGGATTTTGTTTTATCATTTCTCAGCGAGGTTAGTAGTGGGTATGGCTTATTTCTGGGATAATAAAACAAAATAAGACTGAGGCTTGATTAGGATTACGTAGACAAGGGAATAAAGTTTTCGGTTCGTAGACTTAAAATTGACCAATGAGAAAGCGTGGTTTCAAAATAACGCTTTGTCATTAGCCGACACCAGAGTTGGTCACCCATACGAAGAAGTAGAAGATAAGCCAAAATTTTTCATTACCTACGTTTATGATACGTCAGGTTGGTATTCGTGATCGCGCTACAGAAGTGCTTTTGTGTGGATACAAGAACCTCTAATTTTAAGCAAGAGAGGGGAAGGGGGTAAATCCATACCACAAAAACAAGCGATAATCCGTGGGAGTATGTAACATACACGAGACGCCATGATTATAAATAATTATATATTATTAAACAAACAGAGCGCGGTTGTAAAAACGAACTTACAATTATACTGTTATGTGAATTGAATGTATTTGAGCTTTGGTGGCCTAGTGGTTATAACTGATTTCTACATCTACAGGGGCCTGGATTCTCACGAATAGACATAATTATCACATTCGATAATATATCGCGAGAATTGGTATATTTTCATACAAATCAGGGCCGGCCCGAATTCTCCAAAATATAAGTCGGCTTTTCATTATGGGATACATCTTGAGATATAATATTTTATCGCTCATCATACATTTTGTTCGAGTCACGTCCCCGGACCCCGCGCCTCCCCTGCCTCGCCCTGAGTTTGAATGGTGACGTTCGAGTGCAGAAGTGTCAAATAATTACTTAATTAATAATAATGGTAATACACATTACATCCCATAGTGAAAAGCCGACTAATATTTTATCGCTCATCATACATTTTGTTCGAGTCACGTCCCCGGACCCCGCGCCTCCCCTGCCTCGCCCTGAGTTTGAATGGTGACGTTCGAGTGCAGAAGTGTCAAATAATCACTTAATTAATAATAATGGTAATACACATTACATCCCATAGTGAAAAGCCGACTTTAATGTCACGTTAGATAATTGACCTTACTTATGAACATCTTTCAACAGTTAAACGATGTTTAGACTATTGCCATCTCTTACCATTAGACAAACAGTGACAAGGCGAAATTTGAGCATTAATTAAATTTAAGTAGCGTTCATAAGTAAGGGGGAATATATCGCGAGAATTATCAGAACCACAAATATAGGAAGACAACTAGTTAAAGTCTTAAAATTCAGTTCATCAGTTACATAAATCAATGCGACTTCAAAAAGTTAATCGTACCAGGGCGCTCGAACAAATTTATATGCAGGTTCATACAAATGCCCTGGTACGAAGTCACAGTAATCGCATTTGGATAAAGTATGCATCTGTTTCTAGCTAACATATATGGAGATAAGAAAGTATAGATCAGCCGTATGAGTTAATGTTCAGAGCATAAATGAATTTTAGGACTTCTATGCTTTAGTCCTATTTCTTTGGTCAAAACTGTATGGAATTTGTTAGTTTTTGCGATATACCTAATGAGAATCATGCCTCTAGTCTGGTTGTGAGTTCGAATGTTAATTGCAAAACAAAATCAACACCAACTATTGTCAATTCATTGCATGGACATAGTATGCCGCTCCTAATAAGAAATGGGGTATAAAGGGGGAGATCGCAGGGTACAGCTTCTCTCACCACCGATGCTGCTGCCCGTTAGTGGCCAGGGATTAACTGTGCTGGATTGAGGCTGCGCTATGCCGCAATCAGCTAGTGGCTGCCAAAGCCCCGTTTGGTGCACCACAAGCAGGTGAGGCTTGAGCTCCAAAGGTGAAGGTTTGAATCCCTTACGGGGTGTTAGTTAGCTACACTCAAAACGGTTAGAAACATTTATTATGAAGTTCTGAGTCCACTTTATTCAGGTAGGGTGTGTCTATTCAATAACTTTATGTATGTACCTACCTGAGCATTTCATTATTTCGGGTAAAATTTGCACTCACTAAATATTTGTGTTGGGTTTGGGTATTTCTATGCATAATAAATGTATGTATTAAAATAATGTATTTATAAGTAGGTAGTATAGTAGTTTTGAAGTTACCATAACTTATAGCTTTGGGTATTTATCAATTTATTTATTTTAGTTAGTCATATCCATTTCTTGAATTTGGTTAAAAACCCTACAATTGTTAAAGGATTTCGTTCAAACCACATTGAATTTAAATCTAGCAACGATAAAGCTCCTTTTACAATGGAAGACGGTTCGGACAAACCTTATTCTACTGCATTTCATTCTATTCGATAACGCAATCAGAATAACATGGTCCGAATAAACTTTGTGTGTGGCTATAAAACAACCGATAACCGTTGGGTAATCGAGTTCTTGAGTGGAGACCGTGGCAAAGGTAGTGTAGGAAGCCCGCCGGCCATGAGTGACAATAAAAGGTCTGCTGGTAGAAGCTGGAACCGACCACCGTTGGGGTAAACGAGTTTTTGAGTGGAGGCCGTGGCTCAGCAAACGTAGTTTAGGATCCTTTCGGCCAGGTGAAGTGACGACCTGCAAAAGCTGGATGCGTCAAGCTAAGGACAAGGTGCAATTACGCTCATTAGGGGAGGCCTATGTCCAGGAGTGGACTGCTATAAGCAGAAGATGATAATGGTGATGAACTGATTTAGGCTCTGAGTGCGATTTTGAGAAAAATAAAATACCTATAACGCTTTGAGTGCTGTAAACACAAATGTGATTCTGCACGTCCTCCTCCTCGTTTGTTGTCTAAGTAATTCTTATAATAGAAACGTCTCATTTTGATCACGTATCAGTACTTGAATTTGTGATCAAAATTGAGGTTGGCACATTAAATACCAGTTTATGAAGTCTATATTTAGAATAGGGTAGGTTCCTCACTGGTTTTCCATTGGACGTAGGTTTGAAATTACAAAAAATCTTAGCAAACAGGCGCATAATTTTTATCATAAATTCATAAAAAAATATTAATAATAGTACCTATTACAAAGTTCTATTTTTAGATGTTATTGTTTGTAACAACAATTATAAAATCTCGAGGTATTATCGAGGCGTGGGAATGAGTCCTTACATTTTTTAGTAGGACATTTCAGCTCACTGCTATGCAAAGCCTTCCCCAATTTTTTCCACGCGTCTTTGGTGGTGGTCCTATCAATCACAAATGTATCCACACACCACACCAGCCTATATCAGTCCACTGCTGGACATAGGCCTCCCCTAATAAAGGGGGATATACCCATAATCCCCACGCCGGGCATGCGGGTTGGGGATCGCAGGGCACAGCTTCTCGCACCACCGACGCTGCTGCCCGTCGGTGGCCAGGGGATTTAGATGTGCCGATGTAGGCTGTGCTATGCCGCAATCAGCCGGCCGCCAGAGCCCCGTTCGTTATTTAGCAGGGTGCACCACGTGCAGGTGAGGTTGGCTTGAGTTCCGAAGATGGGGTTGGAACCCCGTACACCCCACAAATGTATATTCATTTATAATTTCAGCCGATTCCAGTAAAATGATATTTCGTGGCCACACAAACACTTCCCCGCTGCTAAAATGCACTTAATTTTAGGATTTGCAGTTAAAATGTCCGAGAATAGAATAGAACATACTGACATAACACTATTGTAACTAAACTTAAGATTCACTAGTAATTTAAAAAATATGGGGGTGTAAGGGGTTTCAACCAAAGAAGTTGGATTTTTCGATATACTAAATCTATGGTATAAACCTCCATCTTTGGAGCCCAAGCTATCCTCACCTGCTCGTGGTGCACCCTGCTAACTAACAAACGGGGCTCAGGCGGCCGGCTGATTGCGGCATAGCGCAGTCTAGAACCGGCTCAGCTACATCCTCCAGCTGCAGCTGAGCTCTGCGTTCCCCATCCCTTTATGCCCAGCGTGGGAATTAAAAATGGGCATATCTCCCTTCTAGGGGAGGTTTATGTCCAGCTGTTAACTGATACACTGGTGTTGTTGTTATTATTGTTAAAAAATAAACGTATCTCATTTTTTCTTTGTAAAAAGACTTCCGATGTCATAAACTTGATTTTATTCCTTCTTTCTATGAGCTACTGGCCCATTCTGGTGTCGGAGATTTTGGACTGCCTGAAGGCCTCCGACGAAAAAGCCGGTACCAATATCTTAACGTGCCTTCCGAAGCACGGAAGCGCTCAGATCGAAATGCCACTATACGGTCACCCATCTAAGTAGTGATCTAGCGGAGTGTTCAAGCTTTTTCACTCAAAGCGTTGTCATGTCCGAGGCCCGCAGTCAACGTATTAAACGAAAAAAGTATCTTCTCTACATCCCAGTTAGGCTGCTCTCCCATGTCAGATTTTTTGTAGGACCGATAATAATCTGGCCGATTTTTCCTGCCTATTCTTTCGGACCGACTTTTTGTAAGACGTGTGCATCAAAATATCTGATTCTGATGCAATCAGAATGTTTCATTTTTCTCCTACAAAAATCGGTCACCGATTATATTACAGGTCGTGAGCAGACACACTTAGTGACACAGGCTAGTAAGTACTTAGGAAATGATCACAATTCCTATTTCACTCGCTGTCTATTCATGGCTACATTGTGTGGAGCGTATTGAGCAGAAATGGATCGAAAGTAGAAATTACAGTCTATTGACGACCTCAGTGGCGCAACGAAAGCCGGCCTGATATGCAGAAGGTTGCGGATTCATTTGTGTATTCTGAAGATCCTAATTTCAAAACAGAAATAGAAAAATAAACAGTTAGGTTTGCCAGTTAAAATAGCTGCTGGAGATCATAGACCTTCCCTAATGAGTGCCATTACATTCTCTCCTCAGCTTGACGCATCTAGCTTATTATAGAAGCCTTTTGCAGATCGTCACTCAAATCCACTGCCCGGAGGGTGAGGGGCACTGGGCGGAGGGCGAACCTACTGCATACAGGTCTTAGTATTTGCCAGTTTAGTTGTCTACTTCATAACCTACCGGTTGGTAAGGGGATGTTAAACATTTCGTAGATTTGATTGGGTTTGCCCGGAGGGCATCCTACACTACGTTTGCCGTGCAACTTTAGAACTCTGTTCGAAGATTTAACTTGATAATGGCCTTAGCAGTTTTGGCAAAGAATTTCAATAAGGAAAAAGCTGTGTTTTTGTTTGTCTGAAAACTCCAAACAATGTAAGATTTCTTCCATTGCATTTATTTTAGCCGCAACGAATTAAACCACAAAACGTCACATCAAAACAACTTCCGGCTCTTATCTAAATTAAAATCTTACAACTACCCTCCTGAATATTCAGAATACGATCTGTTTTAGCGATATTAGGCATCCGACGAAAACATCGAGAGGTAATGTCCGGGAGGGTGGTTGGCAGACGGGGGTAGTGGCGAAGCTAGTTACTTGCCTGAGGAAACAGAACTTTAGTTGACATTTTAGTTCTACGATTATTTTATTAGGTTTGTTAGTAAATGGAGGTAGTGATGAAGTCAGTTACTGGCCTAGCACGTGAACTGCATTCCTCACAAATGACGCTCCGCGCCAAGCACAAGGAGCAAGGCAGCTCGCGCCCTAGAGTAAGTGTTTTCAGCACTCATAGTATTAAGAATGACTTGCCTAAAAATAAAAATTTCAGTTATTGTGTTAGGTGTGTCGTGCTGTGTAACTAGAATTTATATTGTTTTTAGGTATAAGCTCTGCGTTGTTTGGGGCAATATGATGTGTGAAATTGCCCGGTATTATTATTAATTTATTAAAACTGGTTACAAAATTTTGAATACTGCATTATTTACTAGCTTCGTTTGCACCAACCCTAAGGATCACTCCAAACCCGGGGACCCATTTATTCGTCTCCAGATTTGAATGAGAACAAATTTGAAATTTAAATCGGTAATTTGGTACGTTTACGTAAATTGATGGCTGGTTTTTGAATATAGTAGAATTGGGATGGTATTGATCTTTTCGAGAATCAATGCGAAAAATATTTAGCCTTCTGCTTCACTCAAATGGTAGCTTTGAACAACAACAACATCCAGCCTCTTCAGTCCACTGCTGGACATATGCCATACAAAAGGGGGATATGCCCATAATCCCCATGCTGGGCATACGGGTTGGGGATCGCAGGACACAGTTTCTCTCACCACCGACGCTGCTGCCCGTTGGCGGCCAGGGAATTTAGCTGTGCCGGTTGTTGGCTGCGCTATGCCGCAATCAGTCGGCCGCCAGAGCCCCGCTTGTCAGGTAGTTCATTACGTGCAGGCGAGGTCGGCTTGAGTTCCGAAGGTGGTGGTTGGAACCCCTTAAACCTCTCAGATTTGAGCATTATAAAATAAATAAATAAATCTTTATTCAATTCTTATAGCTAAGATTGACAAATACGGAATATATTATTATAGGTAAATATTTTACACTGTGCCTGAACTAGGATAAATCCTGTGTCTCAGGCGTAAGACAAAGCTAATAAACATGAATAAACAAATCAAAATACTTAAGTTTTAGTATGTAGGTAATATTTAACATATAAGTTGTTGTTTAATCTTAATTTTAAATGCTTAGGAATATGTTAAAATCTATAATAATAGGTAGGTACATATTTATGTCAATAGTTCCTCTGTTTCCTCGTAAGATACATTTGCTAGGGCTGTAGAAGAGTTTTTTTACAGTTTATGTAATTCATTGCGTAGATACATAGCGTACGAATCTTTTATACAAGTATGGCCCTAGGAACTTAAAAAATTTGCAAGCGAAAGCATGTTTCACTGCAGTGTTATTAATGCAAACAATATCTTTACGTCTTATTATAACCTTAATGATCACCCAAAATCATCACCAAAAGCACTGGCTTATCGAAGAGTCATTCTATACGTTTTATGAGTTCACAAGCTTAATAAATCCAATTAATAATTGTATTTACCAGTTATTTTTTATTGATTATATTTTTTAAAATTTAAATTTGATTTAATTTTAAATTTATTTGATTTGATTTAATTTTAATTTATTTCTTGTTTTGATCATGTGTACAACCTTTGTACAGTCAGCATCAAAAGTAGATGATGAGTTTCAGAATTTCAATACAGCTGATAGGAATTTGCGTCAGAATTAGATAGCACTAAAGTGTTCCATAAATAGGTGATTGAAAAATATGCCAACAATAAGCTGATGACACTAACCACCACATGTACCTGATGACTTTAAGGTTCAAAAGTATCTGATGTAAAATAGTTTTATAAATATACTAGCTGACCCGGCAGACTTCGTACTGCCTCAATCGATAAATAAAAGACCTAAACTTTTGTATAAATTAATTTCAAAACAAACAAAACGTATTGAATAAAAAAGCATTTTTAATGAAATTTTATTATTATTTTCGACACATCATGTTGCTTATTTAAAAAAACAGAGTTTTCCTGAAATACTGGCTATATTTTTTTTATTAACAGACACACACTGTTATGATACAGTTTGTTAATCAATTTAAAGCTTTCTCATAAACTATTTTATTTTTTTTGTTTTGTGGTGCGTAAATAAACAAAGAAGACGGTTTTCCGACGCGCGAACACGCGACGTATAATTGTCCATGCGCAAAACAGGGAAACTCCAAGTTGATTCCGCAAACTTCTAAAGACTGTCCTTGCGATTTATTTATTGTCATCGCAAAGGCCAGACGTACTGGAAATTGTAAGCGTTTTAAATCGAATGGTAAGTCCGTTGGAATCATCGGTATTCGCGGGATCAAGACATCTTCTCCTTTGTATTTTCCTTTTATGATTGTTGCCTCAATGACGTTATTTATCAGCTTTTTCACAACCAGTCTTGTTCCATTGCATAGTCGAGGTTGATTAATGTTACGCAGCATGATGACAACTGATCCTACTTTTAACTGCAAATTGTGAGGTGGTAATCCAGGCAATTCCAGTGAATTTAAAAACTCCGTGGGATATTTGACTACGTCATCCTGGTTCATAACCAACCAACCAACTGTCCTAGAAGAAAATTCTGAATGGTCGCATTGAGATCCTCGACATCTTTATTTTTCCCTGCCAATATTGCTCGTTCACCCAGCCAATTATGGTTACTGAACTTTTGCGCTATATCTGGGAAAACACGCTGAATAAGCTCCTCTTTTGAATCTGTGATGTGACAGAAATTTGTGGGTAATGTGATGAATCCGGTCGAGGTGTCCATTGCAACTTTATTATTTCTAATAACTAACAACTGCTTCGCAAACACATTTACAGTTTCATCATGTTGCAAAAATACTCGCATGTTAGTTGTTAATTGGAGTGTCTTTACATACTGCCACGAATTCGATGATTTTAGGCATGCATTTAGTTCATCAGCAACAGTTGATCGGGGAATAACTGGAAGAGTCTGACGAAAATCACCTGACAACAGAATCATGGCCCCACCAAAAATATTTTGGTTGTCACGAAGATATTTCAATGTTCTGTCCATCGCCTCCAGTGATCTCTTATGGGCCATTGTGCATTCATCCCAAACAATTAATTTGCATACCTGTAGGATCTTGGCCATTGCGCTATTTTTGGCGTTGTTGCAAATTGGTGTTTCGGTGATTTGCATGTTTAATGGTAATTTCAAGGCAGAATGCGCAGTTTGTCCGCCTTTTAGCAGAGTCGCAGCTATTCCAGATGAAGCCAACGCTAGAGCAACATCATTTCGCGATCTGATCCTCGCCAAAAGCAATGAAATTAAGAACGTTTTTCCGGTTCCTCCGGGAGCATCAAGGAAATAAATTCCACCAGATCCACTGTTCACAGCTTCTATCAAAGTTCGTACGCAATTCTTGGTTGTTGATTTAATTGTGGAACATTTGTACGAACTGTTTCGGCCAATGCTTCAATGTCGTACTGTTGTTCCCTTTGCAACTCGTGGTTTAATGCATCGCCTAAATTGCTAAGACAACAGTGAGTGATTATAATTTAATATGAACTTTATTGAATTGCAATAAAGTTTAAATTGACTCTAGAAAACGTTTGTATGGGAAATAGAAAAGGGCTGTTTTTAGGGTTTTCCCGGAAATTATTCGATTTTTTCTCACCTTTTAAACCTTCCCTAGAGCTCCACGAACATTTCAAGACTAAGATAAGATAAATCCGTTCAGCTTAATAGCAATAAAGTTCAAATTGACTCGAGAAAACGTTTGTATGGGAAATAGAAAAGGGCTGTTTTTAGGGTTTTCCCGGAAATTATTCGATTTTTTCTCGGCTTTTAAACCTTCCCTAGACCTCCACGAACATTTCAAGACTAAGATAAGATAAATCCGTTCAGCCGTTCTCGAGTTTTAGTGAGACTAACGAACAGCAATTCATTTTTATATATATAGATGAATTATGTTACTATGCAATATTTTGGCAATACAGATATAAGTTCAAAAATAACTCACTATCTATCATAGTAAAAATAACTGATTATCTATTTTAACTGGCCTTTTAGCTCAGTTGATAGTTAATCTTATCTTTTATTTTTATTTTTATTTTTATTTTTATTTTTATTTTTATTTTTATTTTTATTTTTATTTTTATTTTTATTTTTATTTTTATTTTTATTTTTATTTTTATTTTTATTTTTATTTTTATTTTTATTTTTATTTTTATTTTTATTTTTATTTTTATTTTTATTTTTATTTTTATTTTTATTTTTATTTTTATTTTTATTTTTATTTTTATTCAGTGATCTCTTATGGGCCATTGTGCATTCATCCCAAACAATTAATTTGCATACCTGTAGGATCTTGGCCATTGCGCTATTTTTGGCGTTGTTGCAAATTGGTGTTTCGGTGATTTGCATGTTTAATGGTAATTTCAAGGCAGAATGCGCAGTTTGTCCGCCTTTTAGCAGAGTCGCAGCTATTCCAGATGAAGCCAACGCTAGAGCAACATCATTTCGCGATCTGATCCTCGCCAAAAGCAATGAAATTAAGAACGTTTTTCCGGTTTCTCCGGGAGCATCAAGGAAATAAATTCCACCAGATCCACTGTTCACAGCTTCTATCAAAGTTCGTACGCAATTCTTGGTTGTTGATTTAATTGTGGAACATTTGTACGAACTGTTTCGGCCAATGCTTCAATGTCGTACTGTTGTTCCCTTTGCAACTCGTGGTTTAATGCATCGCCTAAATTGCTAAGACAACAGTGAGTGATTATAATTTAATATGAACTTTATTGAATTGCAATAAAGTTTAAATTGACTCTAGAAAACGTTTGTATGGGAAATAGAAAAGGGCTGTTTTTAGGGTTTTCCCGGAAATTATTCGATTTTTTCTCACCTTTTAAACCTTCCCTAGAGCTCCACGAACATTTCAAGACTAAGATAAGATAAATCCGTTCAGCTTAATAGCAATAAAGTTCAAATTGACTCGAGAAAACGTTTGTATGGGAAATAGAAAAGGGCTGTTTTTAGGGTTTTCCCGGAAATTATTCGATTTTTTCTCGACTTTTAAACCTTCCCTAGTTCCCACGAACATTTCAAGACTAAGATAAGATAAATCCGTTCAGCCGTTCTCGAGTTTTAGTGAGACTAACGAACAGCAATTCATTTTTATATATATAGATGAATTATGTTACTTTGCAATATTTTGGCAATACAGATATAAGTTCAAAAATAACTCACTATCTATCATAGTAAAAATAACTGATTATCTATTTTAACTGGCCTTTTAGCTCAGTTGATAGTTAATCTTATCTTTTATTTTTATTTTTATTTTTATTTTTATTTTTATTTTTATTTTTATTTTTATTTTTATTTTAATTTTAATTTTAATTTTAATTTTAATTTTAATTTTAATTTTAATTTTAATTTTAATTTTAATTTTAATTTTAATTTTAATTTTAATTTTAATTTTAATTTTAATTTTAATTTTAATTTTAATTTTAATTTTAATTTTAATTTTAATTTTAATTTTAATTTTAATTTTAATTTTAATTTTAATTTTAATTTTAATTTTAATTTTAATTTTAATTTTAATTTTAATTTTAATTTTAATTTTAATTTTAATTTTAATTTTAATTTTAATTTTAATTTTAATTTTAATTTTAATTTTAATTTTAATTTTAATTTTAATTTTAATTTTAATTTTAATTTTAATTTTAATTTTAATTTTAATTTTAATTTTAATTTTAATTTTAATTTTAATTTTAATTTTAATTTTAATTTTAATTTTAATTTTAATTTTAATTTTAATTTTAATTTTAATTTTAATTTTAATTTTAATTTTAATTTTAATTTTAATTTTAATTTTAATTTTAATTTTAATTTTAATTTTAATTTTAATTTTAATTTTAATTTTAATTTTAATTTTAATTTTAATTTTAATTTTAATTTTAATTTTAATTTTAATTTTAATTTTAATTTTTAAAAATTTTATATTTTAAAAATAAATAAGAATAACTATCAACTGAGCTAGGAGGCCAGTTAAAATAGATAACCAGTTATTTTTGCTATGATAGATAGTCAGATATTTTTGAACCTGTCTTTATTTCCAAAATATTGCAAAGTAATATAACTCATTCTAATTCCAAATCCTAATAATCTTAATCCTATCCTATCCAAATATCACATCACACTAATATTATAAATCACATTAATCACATATTTCGGTGCCAGAATAACACATAGGATAATCAAATTTTGAAAAAAAAAAACAGCCTCAAAAGTGGTAAACGGGGATGGCAAAGTTTGTATGGGGAACAAAAAAAATCTTTACCAATCTACTTGAAATTTTGCACAGAGACTTTCTATTGAAAATGAATGAATACGTGTTTCAGGATTTTTCGGAATTCAACCCCTAAGACTTATATCGGGAGTGGCCAAGTTTGTACGGGGTACAAAAGTCTGTGTGAATGTTTGTTACCACGTATCTCCGTAACCACTAAACAACTTTTGAAAAAATTTGGCACGTTGATAGTTTCGGTGCCAGAATAACACATAAGCTAATAAAAATTTGAAAAAACAACCTCAAAAGTGGCGAACGGGGGTGGCAAAGTTTGTATGGGGAACAAAAAAAATCTTTACCAATCAATTTGAAATTTTGCACAGAGACTGTCTACTAAAAATAAATGAATACGCGTTTCAGGATTTTTCGAAATTCAATCCCTAAGACGATTAACGGGAGTGGCAAAGTTTGTACGGGGAACAAAAGTTTGTGTGAATGTTAGTTTAGCTTAGTGAATAATACAAAGGCTTATCTAATTTTGATTTTTTTTTTCTCTAAAGTTGTAAACGGGGTGGCAAAGTTTGTATGGGGAACAAAAAAAATTTTTACCAATTGATTTGAAATATTGCACAGAATCTCTCCTCTAGAAATAAATGACCTGTTTCAGGATTTTCCGCACTTCAACCCCTATGGCGGTTAAAGGTAATCAATTTTTATTCATGAACTTTGATTAAAATTTCTAAAAAGTACATTAAGAAAATAAAACTTGAAAAGGGTATGATTGGGAATGAAAGTTTGTATGGGGAACCAATCATTTCTCAAGTTAGGTAAGTTTATTAAAATTTATCATACTTAACCGGCAGTTGAATTGATGATCAACGTGAACAGGAGTGGGAACGGGAACGAAAAAGGGAGTAAGAGTGGGAACGAGAACGGAACGTGTACGGGTATGCTAGGTAATGCATTAATAATATGTTAGTACTTTTTATTCCGCGCAAAACGTGGTAAAAATAAACCTTTATGTAAATAATGAAACACATATTGACACATACATTTCCACGCGGGCGAAGCCGCGGGGTGCAGCTAGTATATTTATAGAACTTTTTTACATCAGATACTTTTGAACCTTAAAGTCATCAGGTACATGTGGTGGTTAGTGTCATCAGCTTATTGTTGGCATATTTTTCAATCACCTATTTATGGAACACTTTAGTGCTATCTAATTCTGACGCAAATTTCTATCAGCTGTATTGACATTCTGAAACTCATCATCTACTTTTGATGCTGACTGTACAAACCTAAACTGAAACATTGACATGTACCAAATAGTAGGTATGAATGAGATGAATCGAAATAATTTGTGACCTTACAAAATTAGGTTTGTGATTTCACACCAGAAAGAATAGAAAAAAGAGTGCATTTTTTTTTAATTATGATGAAAACCATGCGATATATAATATTAACCCAAAAATTGGTCATTTTTGCGCCCCCAAGGTCTATGCCCTGAAATAACTTAACATCAGGTGGGCCATGTGCTTGTTCCATCTTCAAGTAGTATAAAAAAAATGTACGGAATATCACACACGGTGTTTATTTATCTCAATGCACACGGTCAACTGATCTCTAACTAGACAGAGCCTGTGTACCAGGGACTGATAAACATACCCGAACACAGAAAAAACTTCCATTTTCACATAAATGTTTGTTTCGGGCGGGAATCGAACCCGCGATCTGCAGCACAGAAGACAGAGTTACTACCAACTGAGCTTTGAGGACTGTCAAACTTAGAAACGAATAACTTAAAGTTATATTATCAGGTAGGTTTATGTAGCTTTTGCTCTAAGTTATTATCTCTAGAATATCATAACAATATGAATATTTACGACGTCTAAGTTTACTAACGATACAGGTAATTAGCAGGTAGGAACTGCTAATGAACCTGGATCTAGTATTTATTGCCCAAGTGGGGGGTCTAGGTTTACTGGTACTATGTAACTAAGGCGTGGTTCACTAGGTACAGCTAAATAAACCTAAGTGTGAGAACAAAAAAGCTTGGAATGAAAATATCTTCAACTCCTCAAAAACAATGCATTACTTACTTAAGGCAACTATAAGGGTCAAACCTCCCTCTCGCTCGCACTATTCAACATTTTTGAAGATATAAAATCACTGAATGTAGTTATGCAAAATAGCAAACCTTTACGGCCTAGAAAATAACAATACAAAGGTTCAGCAATAATATCATTTTGATTCTATCACGTTTTCTTACCAAAAAACTGGTACCAATGTGATTAATTTTGGAGCAAATTTTTTGGTAGGAAAACGTGTTGAGTTCAACATGATATTCTTGCTGAACCTTTGTATTGTTATTTTCTAGGCCGTGAAGGTTTGACCTTAAGAATAAGATCCCATACTCACGAGTGGTATGTCTCAGGAGAGACTTCTCCTCCCTGTGTGTGTTTTACCGCTTGTGTGAGTGGGAAGTTGGAGTGTTCTGGAGAATTGTGCCGGTGTGAGACGGTGCCTGCTGCTTCTTTCTATCTTCGCACCACCCGACATTGGCAGAGGTATCATCCACATACAGTGCCTATGTCTTCTCGCACAGTGAGGTTCCAGAGGAATTTCCTCCCGCGAATAATCAAGCTTTGGAATGGTCTCCCTGCCGATATTTTCCCCGAGACTAACAATATAAAATAAATAAATAAATGTTTATTTCAGACTTTAAAATACCATAACATTAAAAACACAAACACAAGAAATTAGTATAGAATACACACAAAATAAGGTACATAAAATAAAACACAGAATAATCATCATCATATAATAATAATCATCAATATGCAGCGATTCAAAAAGGGAGTTTTAAAATGTTTAAAGGGTTCAGCAACGCGCATGTTGATGTTACAGGGGTCCATAGGCTGCCGGTGCCGGTTGCCATCAGGAGGACCGTATTTCTGTTTGCTAACTTAAGTACTATAAAAAAAAGAAAAAAAAAGAATAAGAACCAAACAGAGTTTCTTGCCACATTTTTCTCTATTTGGTCGCATTAGGAATGGGTGTAAATAAATAAAAAAGATGACTCCAAAAGGCTGCCTTAAGCGTCTAAACACACTATGCGATGTAAGTTCCGCAGCTGATTTTGAAAAGTTCGGCTTTACGCTATAACGCAACGTAATTTCAGGATAATGTGTCATCTGTAATTCAAATAGCATTGCAGACGTAATCATGCCAAGCTTACGTCGCATAATTTCGGCTATAGTGTGTAGACACTTAGGTTCGTTCGTACTGAGTAAAGCAATTTTGTGGTGTAAGGGTTTCCAACCCCCATCTTTGGAACCCAAGCCAACCTCGCCTGCACGTGGTGCACCCTGCTAACTAACAAACGAGGCTCTGGCGGCCGGCTGATTGCGGCATAGCGCAGCCTAACACCGGCACAGCTAAATCCCCTGGCCGGCAACGGGCAGCAGCGTCGGTGGTGCGAGAAGTTGTGACCTGCGATCCCCAACCCGCATGCCCAGCGTGGGGATTATGGGCATATCCCCCTTTATTAGGGGAGGCCTATGTCTAGCAGTGGACTGATATAGGCTGGTGTAGTGTGGTGGTGGAAAGCAATTTTGAGACTGAGGTTTGTTCCCACTCAACTCCGTGACGACAGAATGGATTTGTATGAATTGCTATTGCCACATACAAAGGGAGGCCTATACCCAGCTGTGGGTAAAGTCTCGCCGTAGACTATGATTATGATGATAATATACCACGTGAATTTGAATTCATGTGCTGTTCCGTATGATGATTCTAATGGGTAAATGATTTTTAAACCTTTATTGTTATTAAAAAAACGACTTTATTTTAATTTTACTGAATTCTTCTTCTAATTAGAAAGGATTTTATTCGTACAGTGACTATGTCACGTAAAGGAAAGGGAGGTTTGGAAAGGGTAAGGGTTCTAAGTTCTACTGTTCAATTTTGTAAATGGAACAAGCATTGATATATACTGTTAATATTACGGGAACAATGCAGTATTTAAACGGGTTAAATACCTGTATGAGTTACAATATCATCGACGTGCGCTACACTTTGAGTGTTTATGATAAAATATACTCTGGACCTAGAATGTTTTGCACGCTCCGTAACTGCAGTACCTACGTTCTATCTTCAATGCATGCCCTGGAGAATACCCAGTACAGCAACACTTACGTTGAAACTAATTAAACTAACTACTTCTAGACTTTACGATAGAACTTACTGCCTGCCCGTCAGCTCTTGTTTATGGCAGTTAAATGTTTAGTTCGGGATATAACTGTGGGTTATCCTACCTCATATAATACCTCCTTCTTTATCGTTCCCCTATACTTGAGGATAGTGATTCCTAGCAAGGACACTATAAATAGTTTTCCTTCATCTGCCATGGTTTTAGTCTTGGAGGAGCGCGACGTTGACTAGAGTTACAAGCAGCGTTACAAAATGATTATATCAAGGACAAATATCAACAAAACCAACAATGCTCGTTATGCGTCTGCCACCAAAATTGTCTGAAAAAGGGTAGGATTACTCCTATATCACTAATAATTGGTCTTAAGACCTTAATATAACTTACACATATCTATGCAAATAAATATCTTGCATCTTGCATTTGAGTACCATTATGGGGTAAGTTTACAGGCTTTATTTCAATAAATAAAATAATAAAAAGCGTACTATAATTTTTTTATCAATAGAATAAATAGTCCGTACTTTCTAAAAGCCTAAACAGATAATTGAGCTATCCTAAAAAACTAAATATGTCTCTACCTGATAATTTGTAAGGAAAAACGTGGCAAACAAATAATTATTTAGTATCTACGCTTTCTCATTGGTCAAAATTTCATGGTTCGTTTACGATAATCGTGTTCACCTTACTGGTCTTTTTCTTCCGTTATTAATATGGCAAGGTTGTCTAATTCTCAGATCTTTTTTTCTGTTTTTCCTCTTTATCCCATTACTTCCTTATATCCCATGATTTTAATTTTCTAATTAATATAAAATATAATTTTCTTCTCAATGATTTTAATGATTTATTCAGAACATGTTCTTAGTAAACTAAAACAGTTTACAAATATAATAATGATGAAGCTGCAAAAGTAACTGTTACTGTTAAATTTTTCTGAATGAATGTTAAATTTTATTGTACACCGGAAAACTATATTCTTTATCTAAAATTAAAAACTGTGTATACTGGTACTTATTGAGGCGGATTTTATACAGTAGCCTCTCGACATATGTCTGTCACCTTTGTTTACTAAGTGAAATGTTGTTTAACGTTGCTTTTGTAGAAGTTTATGTAATCTGATTAGAGTTAACTTTACTTGGATTCATCATCATCGTCAGCCTATGCAGTCCACTGCTGGATATAGGCCTCTCCTAAAAAGCACCATTGAGCACTGTTCTCAGCTTGACGAATTCTCTACCAGCAGCCTTTCGCAGATCGTCTCTCCACCTGGACGGAGGGCAGCCAATACTAAGTTTATCTAGCTGCGGTCTCCACTCGTTTATACCAACTTTACTTGGATAAGAACAGTTAAATATTTATAATTCGTAAGTTATTATATCGTAGAAAATATTACAAAAAAAACACTTCAAAAATTGATCTCGTGATTATCCAGCTGAGACACAAGAGGTTGCGAGTTCGTTTTTCACTGCGGCAGTATTTGCAGATCCGATCTAGCTCTACTGAGAGATTTTGATACCCACGACGTTGCAGAGAATCCTAGCAGTAGGAATCGTAACCGTAAATAAATACTTAACATTAAAAAAAAATACCGAATTAAAAAAAACAATTCTTACTGCCCTAAAAAGCGAATCATTTATGTGATTATATTCAACAATATAAAGTACGTATTTATATTTTTTTAAAATCTGAAATTCGCTATGAAAACCTTATATAACTGAAATGTTTCTTTGAAAAAAGCCATACAAATTACTTTAAAACAATATTTGAATAGAACATAATTATAACTTTCCTCTAGGAAGCCTGTAAAATTGCAAGTTGCGCTTCAAAATTTTCAAATAGAACACCATTATCATCATCATCATCATCAGCATTATTATCAGTAGGTGTAATTATCATTATTAGATACAAACTTTCTGCCGAAGAACCGATAAATGTTGGGATAAACGGGTTCTTGAGTGAAGACCGCAGCTCGGCAACGTAGTGTAGGACGCCCTCCGGCCAAGTGAGGTGACGTTTTGCTTAAGGCAGCTGGTAGAAACTGGATGTGTCGAGCTCAGAACAGGGCGCAATGGCGCTCTTTAGGGAAGGCCTATGTCCAGCAGTGGACTGCATAGGCTGATGATGTATAGGTATTTATCATTATTAGGTATAAACTTTCACTCGTGAGCTATATGGAGTTTCAACCTCCATCTTTGGAACGTCACCAAACCTCACCTGCCCGTGGTGCACTCTGCTGTATAACAAACGAGGCTCTGAAAAAATAAATAAATAATGCGAAACTACACAGCATCATGTAGCCCCAAACTAAGCAAAGCTTGTATTATTATAATATCTTCCTATAGAAACCACATGACTAATATGCTACTTAGGTACTTTTTTGTGAATACATACATATTATACATAGAAAACACCCGGACCAGACAAATATCTGCAGATAATGTAAATATTTGTCCCGTGGCGGGAATCGAACCTGCAACCTTCTGCGTCTCAGACCTTCGTTTGCTGCACCACAGAGGTTGTCAATGCCGACTTATTGCGGCATAATCTCTGGCACAGCTAAATTCCCTGACCGCCGATGGGCAGCAGCGTCGGTGGAGCGAGAAGCTGTGCCCTACGAACCAACCCGTATGCCCAGCATTGGCATTTTGGGCATATCCCGCTTTATTAGGGGCGGTCTATGTCCAGCAGTGCACTAACATAGGCTGGTGTGGAGGTGTGGTTTTGCCCGCGGCTCCACTTGGGTGTTACCGGAATAAAAGTTTATGTGTTAAGTCAGGTCATAAGCTTAATAAAGGCATAATTCCTTGACTGGCCTCATAGCTCAGATATTAGTAGTAGCCTTTTGAGCTGCAGGTCGCGAGTTCGATTCTCGCCCAAGATAAACATTTGTATGGTGGCATATGTATGTTAAACAGATATATATTTGTGTTCTAATATGTATACACAATTTATCATGATTGATTAATATGATGTCACCAAATGGGAAGATGTCGAAAGGAAGGTCAAAATTCAAATCACTAAAATAGAGATGGACAGGCCACATGCTCAGAGAACGAACTCTAAGGTGGACGAGAATAACAACCTAGTGACACCCCGACACAACACTCAAAGAAATAGGGGCTGGCAGTACAAGAGATGGGTAAATGAGTTGAAAAGAATACTGTATCACTTTGGGCATGAAGAAGTGGGCTACAAGAAGTTTTAGTGTCCAAAAACTCGCTACTCTAGTGATAGCCTATAAATAGTTACCAATTATTTTACTAAAAACTCAGTAGGTACAGTTTAAAATTGATGATTGATTGATTTAATGGCTTTGAAATTGAAATTGAGTGTAATGATGTCCAGCAGTGGACTGCAATAGGCTGATGATGATGATTAGTGGGATAGTATCTTCGTTCCAGTTTGCCAGTATCTAGAATCTAGACAATGCAATACCTATTTAGTTAGTAGGTTACGGCCGAGCTTCATAACCCGATGCGTCGTTCTATTGACAAGCACACGCCACTAATCTCGACAAATTGACTATGCCAGTACACTGCAGGACATAGTAATGTAGACGTTTATGTGGTACACAGTATCTTTTGTATATATAAATAGGGTCTTTTTTGGAATCAACGCATAGCCTTAACAACTAAAGACTGAAAGAAGCTGAAATTTGTAGAGTAGCTTCCCTGTATAGCAAAACCATCCACTAAGAAGGGATTTTTGGAAATTCAACCTCTAACGAGGCGAAAAGTGAAGAGGGCGGCCATTATTTATACAATTGGCGGCCTTTTTGGATTTGTTTGTTTATTTAAATTTTGTAATTTTTGGTATGCAATAAAGAGTTTTCTTTCTAGATAGATATCTAAAGTGGTAAAAAAAATGTATAGAATGTAAGTAGTAGTGTAAGTGGTATAGAAATTGTATTGAATTTTTTAACACGGGTATCAAAGATTTTAGAAAATCCACCTGACAAAAAGGTGCACCAAATTCAATTTTTAGTTAAAGGCAAGGGTGTTACCACATAAATAAATAGTTATATAGGTGACGAAATCTGGATAAAACTATTTAAAACAAATAATAGCCGTCCAACTACTTAACTACATAAATAAAACGTCAAAGATTTTACTCATCATTGTAGCCGAAACCTCTATGACTTATTAGATGTTGATTCAAAGTTTTTCTCAAAATTTAAAAGGTCACTCGATTTTTTTTCTTCTTCGTCATTCACAAGAGAGAAACATTTAGCTTATCCAAGATAACATTCTGAACATTTCTCCATTCACGCAGATTGTAATGCCATTATTTTGCCTCGCAGTGTACTGTAAGAACAAAGCCATTCAGCTGCACGTTGCTAATGTATACGCGTCCCACAGTGTACGTCAATCATTATCATTATTAGCAGGATGGACGGCATAGCGCATCAAATTACTACTAATAAGAAACTAGTTATGTCCGTCCGACTGTAATATTAGCAGTATACAAGGTGAGTTTGAATCCGAATGTTATATCGAAAGGAGGTGATTTGTACTATGGTTATCCACAAATTTGTAGAACCTCAGTTAAAAATACGTGACTCAAAACTTTTCTCCAAAAACTTTAAGCTCATCATTGTGTTCTGTGTGGCATCTTGTGGCAGCCCTAAAATTAAGGACGATTATCCTCATCACTAAGGCAAGGACAAATTATCACAAAATCAGCTGTTCTAGGGCTGCCTCGCTGCCTGCCATGTTACGCAATAATTTAATATTCGAGTTAAATTTTAAAAGGCTTTTATAGAAACCTCCAAAAATCTTTAAAAAATAATTGTTGACGCAAGGCGTTGCATCGTAGGATACGATCCAAATATGTGTTAATATGTGTGATACTTACGGTACTTAGATAAGATAAGATAATTGGCTATGTTCTAGTTCTAATAAAAATAATTAAAAACAAATATTTTTTATAAGAAATCCAGGTGGTCTCGCTGATGAAACAGCTGTAATGGCCACATAGAAACAATTTAACTCTATAAATCGGTGCTAGGCCGCGCTTGGCTGCACGACCCGACTTCCTTGTGATGAGGGTAGCCACAGGGATCTTCGAAAACTGAAAAGGACACCTAAATATTATTCTTCTTTGTCTTTTTGTTGCTAGTGGCCAACTTGGAAGTCGAAGTTTTTAGACCGCGCGAATGTCTTCGATATGGCAAAACCCAACATTTTGAATCGTTAACTTTTATAATTTACACCAATTCGTAACGTGATCAAACAGAGAAGAATTGGCAATGTTTTGCTTGGCTTACTATTACACTGAATGATGTAACAGGGCTGACATAGTTGCCATGCGACTCAAAGTCCTTTGTCAAATAAAAGAATATAAAAAAAGCTAGTCATCCTAAGCTTTTAATAGATATTACGTTTGACAACCTTTATGAATTTATTTACAGTTATATTTATAAGCACGTTATTTGGGAGTTAGTTTAAAAAACGTACACATAGCCCTATAGAAGATTGACTAACTTAACGGAGCCTTATTGTAGAAACAGGGAGTTTATTTTTATTTCTGTGAAAATCACAATGTCAACACAACGACCGTAGACGACCTCTGTGGCCTAGTTGGCGAAGGCCCGCCTGAGACGCAGAAGGTTGCAGGTTTGATTCCCGCTGCGGGACAAATGTTTGCATGTTCTGCAGATATTTGTCTCGGGTCTGGGTGTTTTCTATGTATGTATAAAAATGTTATTAGTAAAAAAAAAGTATACTAAGTATTATATTAATCATGTGGTTCCCATAATACAAGCTCTGCTTAGTTTGGGGCTACATGATGCTGTGCGGTAACGTCCAGCATTAGCAGCTAGTAACAAAATAAAGCCGTTTCTAGTATTCATGAATCTTTGAATTCTCTTCAAAGTTGGGCACTGTCCTATATAACCTATGAAGTTAATACAAATGTTCCAAGCTACGTTCTTGAAGTACAATGTTTTGGCGATTTATCATCAAAAACGGTTCAGTGACTTTTGTTTTATAGAATCAGGGCTCGAATCACAAAGACGAGTAGTGAAAAAGTATAAGGCATTAAATTCTAATATCGCTTTGTCATTGGGCAACATTTTTTGTTACGCTTTATTTGCATCAGGTTATGTCAAAAGTATTCGTGATCGCCTAGTGATCAATGGTTAGAGAAAAAATTGAAAGAAAATTGTCAGTTTTCAATTGAAGACTGTGACTCTATAGAGTAGGTACTATCTCGATGCAATTTATTTGAAAATGAATATAAGAACTATTGAGGTCTAGACTAGAGGTCTGTGAAGTATCACAGAATAATTGCTGGAAATGATTTTTTAGACTGATTTTAAACTCGGTCATTACCTCACAGGTTTTAATTATTTTCAGGCAAGCTGCAGAATGTTCCTGTACTTTGAAGCTTAGAAACTTAAGTTTGCTTCATGCTTTTTATAAATCAATTTCCTTACCACCACCACCACAACCATCAGCCTATAGAACTCTACTTTTGGACATAGGTCTCCCAAAATGAGCGCCATTGCGCCCTGTCCTGAACTCGATGCTTCCAGCTTCTACTAGCAGCAGCTTTTCACAGATCGTCACTACATCTAGCCGGAGGACGTCCTATACTACGTTTGCCGAGACGCGGTCACCACTCAAGAACTCGGTTGTCGGGTCTTCAGAAGCTATGCCCATCCTACTACCACTTCAGCTTGCTAATTCTCTGAGCGATATCGGCAACTTTAGTTCCATGTCGGATAGCTCGCTGAGCGATTTTATACTGGTGGACTAGCAGTACTGTGATTGTCCATGTTTCGGCTCCGTAAGTCATGACGGGTAGGACGTACTGATTGAAAACTTTCGTTTTCAAACTTAGCAAAATTTATTTTAATGAATAAATTATCTGTTCTAAATGATTTATACAGGGTCAAGTGGTGTTGTTATCACTGCCGGGCCTCTGTAGTTTATTGGTCTCTTTCACCATTTGGTGCACAGGGTCTCTCTCTCTACGGTCGGTAACTTCATGACCAAAGATCGTGATTACTATGCGTTGTCTTCGTGATGGACTGGACTGCTTGGTCTACGGCTTCTGTTGGCTGCCATCTGTAAACACTTGTTTGAGTTTTATTTTGCTCTCTTCTAAATGATCAGACCATCCCGTTGATCCCGCGTGATCTTTTGCTCAGTGTAATGCTTACACCAATCAACCGTGAAAAATCTGCAGATCCACAAATAACTTTGGCCATACAATAACTATTTATAGTAAGTACAGAAGGCAGTAGGTATCGCAGACTTGGGGGCGATAAGCTTTTATGATAACCACTGTGGTACTAACAATAACACGGGCAGCATTGTACACTGCGGTGCAAAAGTCAAAATCTTTATTGCACCTTTATTATGTTATTAACGACCGAAAAAGGCGGGATCATTTTCCGAAAAATGGAAGTTCTCAAATCGATATCTATTCTTACTAATATTATCATCCAATAATTGCCTGGAAGAGATCGCTTTAAGCGATAAGGAAGCTCATTGTAAAATCATTTTAATGCTTTTTTTCATTAAGTTTTATTTTTTGTATGGTGTGCCATTAAGTAATATAGCAGTTATAAGTATAACTATAGAGCTATCATATTAATATTGTAAATGAGAAAAAGAGTTAATTTGTTTGTTCGTTACGAATTCACGCCTAAACTACTCACCTTAAACATCATGAAATTTCGCTTCCACGTTGTCAGGGGTGCAAAAAATAAAAAGGGTACCTTTCATTTAGAAGAAACTAAAGGCTAATAAGAAGTTAATCAATGGTGAGCAATAAATCTCTATCTATTTATCTATTGTAACGGCTGTCACTTCATAATACGGTGAAGAGGAATTTTTGTAAAGTACCCGTAACACATACCTATAAATTTTACGCTCGAAGCTAGCATAAATAGAACTAACCGGGCGTGTGGTTAGTTAAACTACACGCTTGTTCGGAGTCTATTAAACCGAAACTGATCCAAATAGTTCTGTTGAGGGAGCGTGTCTAGAATGCTGATGGCACTGCCACGCTGAATAGCAATACTGATTCAGTGTGTACACAGCAGTGGACATTGAATCACTAAGTAGTAGATCAAGTAAATACCAAACAACCTATTGTCACAGCTTTTTTCATTGTTAGCTGTTAACCTAAGTTAAAAGCATTTTTTATAAAAATCTAAAATTGTTGTGTGTTTTAGTTTCGTTTCAATTAAAACATAATTCATTTTTTTCTATTGACGGAATAAAAATTACACGGGACATCTCACTCCTCATGACATACGGAGCCAAAACGTGGAGACTCTTAAATTACGGCTAGTCTACCGTTTCAAAGTCACACAGTGAGCTATGGAATGAATTATGGTCTTAGTTTCACTGGATGATAGAATGCGCAACGAGACTGACAAAGAACTAAAGTAGTCGACATAGTATCTTTTGAAGGCGTCGAGCTCGTCTCGCCGACATTTCCTTATAATAAATAATTTGTGTGATTATATTGTGCGTCTAAGTTTTTGTCCAGAAGTGTAAACTAGCGAGCTGTTTATTCCATTTTATGGCGCAGTTTACCGAACTGCATTAGTCCTTCTGTTCGGCCTGGAGCAATGGCGGCAGAAGTCAAGATATAGTTTTGAAGGCACATTAGTCTGATTGGTTTGAAATGACCAGTAATAAGTAAAATTAAACTACCATGGTGTAACGCCTGTAAAATGGTTTATTTAATCTATTTGTTAATTTTAAAAATATAAAAAAAAACCCTAGTCGAACTTCAAATGTATGTCACGGGCATGGTAGAAATTCGTTCTAGGCCTCAAATCTCCAATTTAAACTGCAAGTTTAAAGAGTAACATAACAATGCAAAATAAACTATATTTTATTATAAGTAGCTGTAGTAACGTAATTTGTTTGTTTTTGTTCTCTTTTATTACTTTTAAATTTATGTTGTGTGTCGCAGAAGTCACTATACCACAAAAGAAATATGTAACTATACGTGACATTGTAGTTCGACAACGGAAGACCACAACTCAGCATGCTAGGGCAGAGCCGGGTGCCGTTTTAGTTACCTAGTTTAAGCAAATTGTACCTCACTATTTGTATCTTTACATTAATTTGTGTTACATAATATATACACATATTTTGATTAATAAGGATGTAAAAAGCCCCCCCTCCTATACTAAACTAATAATAAAGCCTGCCTAACTTAATAATGAATCTATGCACCTACTAAGAATACTAATTTGTTATGGCCACGTGAATCGTCTAGTTTAGTAGTTAGAACCCTATGAAATGAACGTAGTAACTCAATGGATCTTTCAAGACATTTGAAACGATATTTATTCTAGCTTTCCTAATAGATTACTAATCCTAGGTCATTCTAACACCTAGTTTTGATAGAGAAGAATAACGCTGATTAGAATATGTAAAGAAGCTTTGGTTTTTAGGGAATAAAGTATTAGATATCCTAAAGAACTTGAACGATGTATTTACTTTAATATTTTAGTTTGTAATAAAGATTGACAAAGAGTTTTTTATATTCTTCCCACAGTCTAGCTTTAGTTTTTATCGACTTGTGAGTAGAATTATTTCTTTCATTCTGACTTTACATCAGGCATAGGTTTGGAGCTCTACCTGCGCAACAACCAGTAAAATCTATTCTTCTCCGATCGATAATTCTCTTTCATTCTGACTCTGTTGACCGGCATTTGATCATGAATAATTTTATCTCTCTCATACTGAATCTAAATGGCAAAGGATGCGCTCCGCCCCGCGCAATCTGTGGGCCTCGTCACCAGACTGGACAGCCCCCCACCATAGTTCCATTTTGGAATTGGGAGCATGCCTCATTACTGGCTATTGTTTATATTATGGTAAGTCTTTTGCTATGCAAAGAAGTAAGGAGTGATCTGCAGCAAAATGCATCAAATCACTAAATGGTTAATAAAAACCTTTATTTCAGGTAAAATGAAGCAGCTATTTGTCTGCTGATACAATACAAAATATCCAAGAAATTCAATTCTTAAAATGTTAGCTTTGCTAAATAATATAATGTTTCAATGATATATTTCATCAAGAGTCCCGTAGGATTGTCTAAAAGAACTGCATTTGCTTGTCTTTGTAGTGTAAGCCTCATATTTTTGGCTGTAAATACCTCTTTCTTCTTAGTGAGGATTTATTGTGACGATAAAGACTGCTCATGCTAGTCATAGTAGGATCAATAGCTTCAGTAGCTTAATCAAATATATCAGCAGTAACCTCTCAGGTACAATATTTAATGTAAATATAAAGAATCTCATTTCTTAGACAGTTTTATAAAGAATCATAGAACTGAAAAGAAAGAAAGAAAGAAAGAAAACACATTTATTCAACAAACTAAAAATAGTACAGATACAGGAAATCAACAGACTAATACAGTACAATAATAATAAGACATAATGATAGTAAAAATAAAAATAAAAAATCACAAGAAGTAGAACTTAAAAATATTTATAAATATTTATTAAAATTGAAATAAACTATATTAGTAACACTAGAAAAGAAGAAAAGCAGTTGTCTAGTTTGTTGAAAAGGCAAAAACTCAGCATTTGTGCCTGGTAAAACCAGACGCTGTTTTTCAGTTTTGCCAGTAGGGAAGGGTGCGGGGGGGGGGGAGAGGGGGGGTGCTTAAATGAAGTGTAAGTATATTTATGAATGTCGGCGAAAGTATGTATATATTATTTAGTTAAAGTATTATTTAGTTAGTAAGTATATATTATTTAGTTTGTGTATATAATATTATGTGGTGTGTTAGAAACTGCAGGATTGGATGGAACAAAAGAAATAGGCAAGTTTGTTTGTTTAGATAGAAGTTTATCCGCCACTTATTTGTTGTTCCAACAGGAGTGTTTTATATTTAGATTTAAACGTACTTTTGGACAGCGAGATTCTTAGTGGTGGTGGCAAATTGTTCCAGCATTTAGTAGCTTGGTAGCGGAAACTTCCCTCAAAAGCTCGAGTTTTATGAAACGGAGTAACCAATTTAAAACTCTGGATTCGCCTAGGATCATGTTTACCGGTAGAATGACGCCAATTCAGCTTATCGTATAAATACTTAGGGTGCTTAAACTTGATAAGGGTATTTATTACACTAGCAAAATGAAAATTTCTACGAGATGTCATATTTAGTAGCTTGGCTCGATTAATATAAGGACTAATATGACTTCTTGGCGGAATCTTATAGCAGAAGCGAATACACGCATTCTGAACACGCTGTATGAGCTTTTTAGATTTAGCCAGCAGACATGGACCAGTAACAATGTCACAGTAGTTGAGTTTGGATAGGATAAGGGACTCGCATAGTTTAAGCCTAACTTCTTCATTTATCAAATGTCTGACCTTGTACATAACTCGTAGGCGATAAAAACAATTTTTTGACACGTTTAAAATGTGATTTTCAAACTGTAATCGGTTATCCATGAGTATTCCTAAATTGCGGACCTCAGTAGCATGTTCCACAGGGTTGTTATGAATATGGATGTTAGGGTTAAATGATAAGGTAGTCTCAATTTGTTTTTTTGAACCTAATACCATAAATTTAGATTTGGTGGGGTTTAAAGCAAGACAGTTATCTTGTGACCAGGTTGCTATTCTACCAAGATCTGAATTTAAATTAAGGATGGCTAACCCGAGATCAGAAGGTTTGGAATGAACATAAATTTGCACGTCGTCCGCATATAAATGATATTGTGAGTGATAGATCTGTGTCGTAATATCAGCTGTATATAGAATAAATAAGAGTGGGCCAAGGATAGATCCCTGTGGTACTCCTCTCACAACACTAGAAGCCGTCGATTGATTCATACCACCGTTACAGTTACGGACCTGAACAATTTGTTTTCTGTCTTTAAGGTAACTTTCGAACCATGAAATAGTTGAATCACTAAAACCATAATAAGACATTTTACAAAGGAGCAACGGTATACTAATGCAGTCGAATGCGCGAGAAAAGTCGAGGAGTACAAGGACTGTACTTTTACCAGAATCTTGCGCAGAAAGCACGTTATCAACGACGTCAAGAAGCGCAGTTGCCGTGCTGACTCCTTTCCTAAATCCAGATTGCATTGAAGGCAAAATATGGTTATCCTCAATATATTTAGACACTTGATTGAAAACAATACGCTCAAGTACTTTAGATAGGCATGGCAAGATACTTATCGGCCTCAGGTCTTTAAATTGAGAAGGGTTAGATACTTTCGGAATAGGGGTTATAAGACTAGTTTTCCAAAGAGATGGGAATGTAGAAGAAACTATTGATTTATTAATTAAAGCAGTGATAAAAGGTAGAGTGTATGGTAGGGTAAGTAGGACCATATCAAAGCTGATGTTATCCACCCCTTGCGCATTAGAAGTTATGGATAGTATCGCTCTAGACACATCAAGCTCACTAACTGGAGAAAGATTAAAAGTCGTACTACCAAATTTTTTATGTTCAAAATTGTTAATCATAGATTCAGGATAGGTATCCAAACCAGGAACATTTAGGAAATGCTGATTTATCAAGTCAGGGTTGTTAAGAGAGTTAGGTAATATGTCATGATTTTTAGTGTCAGTAAGTACATTTTTCTTCAAATTTTTCCATAGTAGCTTAGAGTTATTAGAGTGATTATTGATTTCAGAATTAAAGAAAGCTCGTTTTTCATTAAACAAGGCTTGTTTTACTAGATTATTAAGTGATTTGAAGTAATTTTTGTGAGAGTCTAGCCCAGTGGAACGATAACGTTTTAGGGCATTTTCTTTTAGTTCAAGCATAAGTTTTACTGTATCTGTTACCCAAGGAGTAGGTTTTCTCCTGATTTGACTAGTTTTGATCGGTGCAAAGCTATCAAATATTGACTTAATTAATTTGTCGTAAGTAGCGACCATTTCATCCACTTTTGTCATATATTGGATGCTTTCCCAGTCAAGCAAGTGGAGTGTCCTATCAAATTTATCCATATTAATATTTTTAACGGGTCTATATGTAATCAAATATGGCACTGGTTTTTCTTTTTTTATATTTAATGTAACATTTACCATTGCATGTCCATGGATACCAGTGATATTAACTATTTCAATGGAATTTACCTTGATATCTGTACAAACAACATCAATGGAGGTGGCACTACTGTCCGTGAAGTTAGTAGGTTCAGTAACACACTGTATAAGACTTAGGCTCTGCAGAAAACAGTCAAATTTTGCATGATCTGATTTGTTAGTAATATTGAAGTCCCCTAGGAGAACAATTTTATCAATTTTAGTAAAAGATATTATTGTTTCGGTCAACGCATCAAAAAACAATTCAACTGATTGCCATGGTGGACGATACGCCGTACCAACTACAATCCGAATACCATTTGCATTCATAGATAACCACCACTGCTCTACTGAAGAAGGTGGGTTTTCCAAATAACGGACTCTAACAACAACTCTGAACAGCTCATTCTTCCCGAAGAATCATTACTTTGGACAACCGTTACACGGTTAAGAAGGGGTATCTTAGATTGAATTTATATTTTAGATAACTAGCTTTTACCCGCTTTTTCACTGTAGAAAGTTGTTTTGTTATCCCGTAGGAACAATAATCCTTCTCTGGATCAAAGTAGGTACTTCATGTCTTTCGTTTCTCGGACAATGTAAATGCTATGATAATTGGTTGAATATTCATAGTGTGAAAACATAACAAACAAACAAACTTACACTGATCTCCATAATATGAGATAAGGTTTACTTTTATTTAGTTCCATAATCATTGCTAGATTGTGGATCAGAGTTATATAGTATCATACAACGTAAAAGGTAAATATTGGCAACTCACCCAACAGTAGCAGTTCAACAATTATAATAATTTTATCTCACATAGTAACTTTGTGTGCTTGGTTTAATGGAGACTCCGTTGCTTTCTCATCCGCAGCTTGCAAAAGACACTCTTTCCATCTAGCTCCCGCTTAGTGGACCTTCTGTCTGACTATGAAACGCAGATCCAATTTTTCCTGTAATAAAGTAATTAAACCCGCCGGACCTGCCTTTTATCATCAGTCCCTTACTGCACCTATCCGTGCTCAACCGACCTACATTTCCATCCCTTAGGAGGAAAAGAATCCCACATTCTAGTACTCACGATTACACATATCTATAGCTCGATTTTCCGCTCATTATCATTGTGTACACTCGCCAATTGACATGGAGAACATCAGCTCTCATCGTTCCTTGTTTTTGAATTGAACATTCCATGGTTTTCATGCTGATTATTCCCTGAAAAGCCTCAAAAAAATCCTCAATAAATTGCCGAAAATTTTCCTTTTTTCTTCCCTGACTTCTCCTGTCACTCCCTATTTTTCTTATCTAATCAAAAAGTATTTAGTTTTGAGTTTATTTAAATAAGTTTGCTTATATTTGTGAACGACGGAACACTCTCCTGAGACCTGTTTCGTTACAATCAACCCCCAATTTTTACGCAGGTGAAAAGAATTGTAACCGAAGGAAAAATTTAAATTCCCCATTAATTCACAAATATAATATCTATAATTTATTTTATTTCAAGTTATTTCATTAAAAGTACAAATTCTAATTTGTTAACTTCTCAATTGAGTTAGTTTAGTGTTTGTATGTAAAATGTGTGTTCTCACTATATGACAAAAGTATTTAAACTTTAAAGAGACAAGCATCGAATGAAGGAGCATTTACTTCTTAATAATATAATGATCAAAAACAATATCTCTTGTTGGATTCCAAATTCTACAAAAGGAAACTTGGTTGTGAGGCAAGTCATATCCTAGCGATAAGATGTAAGAGCATTCTACTGGACCTCGTTTCCACAGCCTTTCGAACACTTACACCCCCTTTGACCCAAACTCGAACTTCCACCAACAGCATAAGCTTCTCTTCAACCAATAACATGTTTACTTTAAAGAGCATGTAAGTGTGCTTAGTCCTTGCCTCGAAAGACGTTTTGTAGAGTTGGACTTCTTATGGATCAGTTATATATTGAATATACTGATGAATGTCCACTGACCTAAGCCTAACACATCTCTCCCACATAAAAAGTCCATGTATGTATTCTTAATGTCTGAATTCAAAGTTAACAAACCGTTTCTAGTCATGTTATCGATTAATCATTTTGGCCCTCCAATAAACCTTTACTCTAAACGCACTCTGTCATAGCATTAACTTTCGTTGCTTTTCTCGCCACCTTAAATAACTAATCAACTCAATGGAACCAGAAACTGCGAATAAATTGTACTGTTGTCCTAACAGCCGAAACAGAACCCGTTGGATGTAGCGAAACAACCCCCCAGTAGAGCAACCATACTCACACCTTCACTATCCTTCTTATTTTTTTATAGTTTTTTTTTTAAATTTAAGTTCAAAATGTACAAGGTTATAAGAGTTTTTTTTTTGTTTAAACTTTTTACTAAATTGTATAAATATTTTATTTCATTTACGAAACGTATCTGCATTTTAATAAAATTATTTTATTGAGTTAAATTATGTCTTTGATTTTACGTTATAAGTTTATTTTAGTTAGGTTCTTTAATATAAAACTCTTATTGTAGCAACCTGTCTGTTCTATTTTACTGACTGACTCTCTGTGTGACTATCTAACGCTTTAATAACCACTTTAGTCTAGAAACCTGAAAGTAGTACTACCTCACTAACACATTATAGATAAGCCCAAGTTCTTCATAGGTAGATAGTACCACAGAATATTCTTTGTTAATAGATTCCAATATTCTCGTCCTCACCTAGTAAGATTGTTATAGTAAACTCTCAGTCTACCTAAAATATCATAATCATCATCAATATCCATCAACCGAACTTCGTCCACTGCGCTATGATATCTGATTTACTGCTGTATATTACCAGTTATCATCATCAAGACCATCATCTGCATCATCATCATTAACAGACCAACATCTTCCACTGCATAGATACCGTTGCATATAATTTTACCTAATGTCAACCATCATCATCATCATCACCATCAGTCCAACGCCTCTCACTGCTTAGACATCGTTAGATACAGATATATCCAATGTTAACTATCATCATCATCATCGACATCTCAGTCCAATGTCGTCCACTGCTTCGATAACGTTATGTACAGGTAAACCGAATGTTAATCATCATCATCATCATCAACAGAAATTACAGTCCACTGCTTAAATACCGTTGGATATAAGTATAACTAATGCTAATCATCATCTTCATCAACATTACAGTCCACTGCTTAAAGACCGTTATGCATATGTATACATAGTGATAACCACCATCAACAACATCTCAGTCCAAAATTGTTTACTGCTTAGATTCCTCTAAAATACCGGTATAATGTTATCTGTAGTCAAGTTCATCATCAATCCAGTTTGTCCCACTGCAAAGGTACTATATGTACCTCCAGATATAATGTTAGCGT
Organism: Horisme vitalbata; assembly: GCA_951804965.1. NCBI lineage: Eukaryota > Metazoa > Arthropoda > Insecta > Lepidoptera > Geometridae > Horisme > Horisme vitalbata. The sequence goes on from OX638093.1 coordinate 5,187,757, forward strand.
CAATCTAAGGTTAGCGTAAATCATCATCAAGCCCTTCATCATCATCGTCCAGTTTAAACCACTGTATAAGAACCAGTATATACAGGTATAATGTTGACAAAAGATCATCATCATCAAGCCCTTCATCATCCAGTTTGTATCACTGCAAATACTCCCGTATGTATCTACAGATATAATATTTCTAAGATCATCATCAAGCCCTTCATCAAGTCCATCAACAAGTCCAATTCAATAGTCCAACTTCATCCACTACTGGTATAAGATGAACATTTTCCTTAAATTAGTAGCTTAATGTAATTATTACTACCAACCCCCCATTTCTTAAACTAAAGCGTAGAATGTTTTCTTCAAATCAGAAACCAAAGCATTAAACTATACTACATATTGGTTTCTCACTGATGTTTTATCATGAAACCAAAAGTTTCAACAACGCCAACACGACCTTAGAACCATTAAAAACCTCAGTCAGAGAATCAGTAGTACGTCTATCTTCCTATGTTATGAAGGTTCTTAATATTTATCAAAGGTTACTAAGATTTTAAGTTAACATTAAATTTTTAAAATTTATTTGAAAATAATGTGAAATTAAGGTAAACGACGTTAAGGGAACTCGACATTACGGGAACGCGACGTTATGATAACGCGACTTAGATATATGTGAAAATATTGACACCTTGAATGTTAAAACCAATTGTTTATATTGAACCGATCTGTAGCCCGCAGTCAATGTGTTAAAATATCTGATTATAGTTACTAGATAAATTATTTAATGATTATGATCCTTTAAGTAGTATCCTAAGTTTAAGTAGCCTTTTTCTTACTTATGTAAGTACCTATGTGATTGTCTAAAAGTTTTAAGTTCCTCCACCAAAATAAAGCCTACTAAACTTAACCTGTGTCTATGTCTACCTACTTCATTATTTGTCAAAGTTAAGTAGGTAGGTACGTATTTAGCTTAAGCAAGATGTACTCATTTGTCAAATCCCTCAAAACGTAAGAATAGTTAGTGTTAAAATGCAAAAGTTGATTTACATGCACAGACGAGTCTTTTGAAACGCACAGTTCAGTCGCACCAACGTAAACCAAATCTGAAAAACTATCAGTTTTTTAAAGTTCTAGGCAAATAAACTAAAATTCAAGAAATCTTTTACTTGCAAGTTAACTTGTTATGATCGACAAAGTCCGTAAAATATTTGTTTCTCCCACACGCCAACACTATAAAAATAATGAGTGCTGAACAAATTGTGATAAAACTCCATAAAATAGTAAGTTCAATCTTGGAATAAAACTCTGCCAACATCGAGCAAAACCGCAGGCGAATGGCAGTACTTATTGACATAAATATTCCATCCTTATAACGAAACAACATTTCGATTAAGTCCTGGATACCTCCCTGTGCTAATAATCTGCAGGTCCACCATTAGAATTCTACATCTGGAAATAACAACTGAAAACGACTTCCTTTTGCTCAAGAATCACCACTACGAACAATCAGCGATCTCCTTCTCGGTACTTAAGAACTGACAATAACCTAACTGCTGAAGTTGTCAAACCAGCTGAAATCTAGACCAAGTGAGGATTCCTATAAAATGAAAATACCTAGGCTAACATCTAAATGTATCTACTGTCACAATATAGATTGCCTGGAATAAATTGCTTTCTGCGATAAGACCGCCCTGCGATAAGACCACCCTGCGATAAGACAGCCCATTGTACCTTTTTACTGTCTTTGTGTGTAAAGTTATTCAGTGTAGTTTTCAGTTTATAATTTCACCAACGATCTCCAATCCAAATGTAACCTAGCTGAAGTTGCTGGACTGCATATCTCACTGAAAACCTCTGCCACATGTGTTTCCTTCAACTCTGTTCGCAATGCCTATTTTTACAGCCTATCTATGTGGTACACCAACAACCGACCTATCTACATTAGTGTACCTACGTCTAGGAATCAACCCTCATTATAACCAACCTTTCAAATCGAACCTCGACATGACGTTCTAAGACTTTCTACTCTTTGGAGTTTTATCCCTGTCGTCTTTGCCGTCTAACCACAGGTTTAGAAGAGAACAACTAACAATTATATCCTCTGTCTAAATGACACGATGTCGTCTCGACCACACGATAGTCTGTCGTGTCTCTAACGGAACTGTGGAAGTATCATTTAGGGATGTACTTTTTTACGCTGGATCCGATTTCGTGGATCGCAATGGATCGTAACGCCTCGATCCGATCTTCAAAAGATCGATCCGAAAAATCATATTGAAAATAAACATTTTAATATATTACATTTACACAAATACATTACATTTATTGCAAACATAATAGCTAACCACAATTAAAACGCAACAGAAATTACATGGACCTAAGAAAATACTATTTATTACGATAAAAAATAACTTTGTAATAATTAAGGTTGGCATCCATGACTCCGTAGCAAGCGCCAATCATAATTACGATGTAAAGTACCGACACTTAGTTTAAATTTGAAACGTACTCAATATAAACTAAAGTTATAGATCTAACTTTGTGTCTTACATGGTCTGAAAACCACAATGTTTGGAATACGATCCGATTTTAATGGAGTTGTATCGATCCGCGGATCGGATCGCATGGATTCGATCCGATCCGAAAATCGTTCGGATCGTATGCCCTCGATCCGATCTTTGAAAACAATCGGATCGCATCGGCACATCCCTAGTATCAATCCACAAAGAATAGAACTGATGACAACTATTGTCAATAAACTTCAATCAGAATATTTTTGCAAATTAATGAAAATGAATTGAAAATGTGGAACGCTTCACGATTTTGCGTCTCAAATTATGCTACAAAACTACAGCCAAACCTCATCAATAGACGAAGAATTTCGCAACTGAAATACCAATCCTTGCTCTACCTGACTGAACCTCATCAGTATGAAAAGCTCTACTGCTGGAAGTCCTGACCATGTACTGTCCGTTCTGCTTGCCGAGAGAAACCTGTTTTGTGTTATTTGACCTGCCTGCCAGGAAAATCTAACTTAGTGCTAAATGTGCTAGAATAATCGTTACAAAGTCTCTCCTTCTTCACTAAGCAGCATTGTGCGATAAAAACCGCAACTCAAATAAAATTAATCTGAAGAAAATCTAAAAGTCTACCTTATTCCTCAATAAATCAATAAGTAAGTAAGTAATATAGTACTCGTGTTAGTACATGCATATAAAGAATCCTATATTTTCCTAGAAAGGGGTAGGCAGAAACCACGGACTTCTTACAAAACTTTGCTACAAAAAACTTGTATTATTTTCCTGTGCTACCTGACTGAAATACATACATTAGATATACATAGAAATTCCTAGAAAAATCATACAATCATTTGTCACATGAATCAGGAATCGAACCCACAACTGTCCGGTGGCTCTCAACCACTATGCCACGAGAGTCGTGTCGATTCATACGTGAAATGACGTTCCTGTTAGCATAGCGCTTTTATGTTTTCTCTACATGTAGATAAACAAAGTAAATAATCGTAATCATACCTGCTTTTTATTTTCAAAACCTTTACAGACTTTCTTGTGCTAACTTCATGAATGCAACCAACTCCATCCTGCCTACCAAACCTGAACACTCGCAGACGTCGAATGCACTGATACTGAAACATCACACTATAAATCCTGATTATGGTATTCATCGTAAGAAGACAATATATCTATAATTCAAATCCTGATCACGGCAAACATTGTAAAAAGCCCCCCCTCCTATACTAAACTAATAATAAAGCCTGCCTAACTTAATAATGAATCTATGCACCTACTAAGAATACTAATTTGTTATGGCCACGTGAATCGTCTAGTTTAGTAGTTAGAACCCTATGAAATGAACGTAGTAACTCAATGGATCTTTCAAGACATTTGAAACGATATTTATTCTAGCTTTCCTAATAGATTACTAATCCTAGGTCATTCTAACACCTAGTTTTGATAGAGAAGAATAACGCTGATTAGAATATGTAAAGAAGCTTTGGTTTTTAGGGAATAAAGTATTAGATATCCTAAAGAACTTGAACGATGTATTTACTTTAATATTTTAGTTTGTAATAAAGATTGACAAAGAGTTTTTTATATTCTTCCCACAGTCTAGCTTTAGTTTTTATCGACTTGTGAGTAGAATTATTTCTTTCATTCTGACTTTACATCAGGCATAGGTTTGGAGCTCTACCTGCGCAACAACTAGTAAAATCTATTCTTCTCCGATCGATAATTCTCTTTCATTCTGACTCTGTTGACCGGCATTTGATCATGAATAATTTTATCTCTCTCATACTGAATCTAAATGGCAAAGGATGCGCTCCGCCCCGCGCAATCTGTGGGCCTCGTCACCAGACTGGACAGCCCCCCACCATAGTTCCATTTTGGAATTGGGAGCATGCCTCATTACTGGCTATTGTTTATATTATGGTAAGTCTTTTGCTATGCAAAGAAGTAAGGAGTGATCTGCAGCAAAATGCATCAAATCACTAAATGGTTAATAAAAACCTTTATTTCAGGTAAAATGAAGCAGCTATTTGTCTGCTGATACAATACAAAATATCCAAGAAATTCAATTCTTAAAATGTTAGCTTTGCTAAATAATATAATGTTTCAATGATATATTTCATCAAGAGTCCCGTAGGATTGTCTAAAAGAACTGCATTTGCTTGTCTTTGTAGTGTAAGCCTCATATTTTTGGCTGTAAATACCTCTTTCTTCTTAGTGAGGATTTATTGTGACGATAAAGACTGCTCATGCTAGTCATAGTAGGATCAATAGCTTCAGTAGCTTAATCAAATATATCAGCAGTAACCTCTCAGGTACAATATTTAATGTAAATATAAAGAATCTCATTTCTTAGACAGTTTTATAAAGAATCATAGAACTGAACAGCTCATTCTTCCCGAAGAATCATTACTTTGGACAACCGTTACACGGTTAAGAAGGGGTATCTTAGATTGAATTTATATTTTAGATAACTAGCTTTTACCCGCTTTTTCACTGTAGAAAGTTGTTTTGTTATCCCGTAGGAACAATAATCCTTCTCTGGATCAAAGTAGGTACTTCATGTCTTTCGTTTCTCGGACAATGTAAATGCTATGATAATTGGTTGAATATTCATAGTGTGAAAACATAACAAACAAACAAACTTACACTGATCTCCATAATATGAGATAAGGTTTACTTTTATTTAGTTCCATAATCATTGCTAGATTGTGGATCAGAGTTATATAGTATCATACAACGTAAAAGGTAAATATTGGAAATTCACCCAACAGTAGCAGTTCAACAATTATAATAATTTTATCTCACATAGTAACTTTGTGTGCTTGGTTTAATGGAGACTCCGTTGCTTTCTCATCCGCAGCTTGCAAAAGACACTCTTTCCATCTAGCTCCCGCTTAGTGGACCTTCTGTCTGACTATGAAACGCAGATCCAATTTTTCCTGTAATAAAGTAATTAAACCCGCCGGACCTGCCTTTTATCATCAGTCCCTTACTGCACCTATCCGTGCTCAACCGACCTACATTTCCATCCCTTAGGAGGAAAAGAATCCCACATTCTAGTACTCACGATTACACATATCTATAGCTCGATTTTCCGCTCATTATCATTGTGTACACTCGCCAATTGACATGGAGAACATCAGCTCTCATCGTTCCTTGTTTTTGAATTGAACATTCCATGGTTTTCATGCTGATTATTCCCTGAAAAGCCTCAAAAAAATCCTCTCAATAAATTGCCGAAAATTTTCCTTTTTTCTTCCCTGACTTCTCCTGTCACTCCCTATTTTTCTTATCTAATCAAAAAGTATTTAGTTTTGAGTTTATTTAAATAAGTTTGCTTATATTTGTGAACGACGGAACACTCTCCTGAGACCTGTTTCGTTACAAGGAGTTCCAACCTTCATATTCGGAAACCTTTTTTTGTCGGTGTGAAAATGCGTTACGCATGTCCAATTGACCTTTGACCTTTGACCTTTGGGTCTGTCGGCCTCTCCACCGGAAACTAGTTCTTGCTAGCTCGGCGGTCTGAATTTTAGTCAAACCGTGTTCCATCGCTGACCACAGTGCTAGAGCATCATCAAACCGTTCATTGCCTGATGAAGGGCTTTGCGCTGCAATAGCACTTGACGGGGTCATGGGGTCCTACCAGGAGTTGATTGAGTGATTGATAAGGGGTTCCAACATTCATCTTCGGAAACCTTTTTTGTTGGTGTGAAAATGCGTTACGTATGTCCTCCAACTCAGGGAGAGTTGGAGGGGCCGGTCGTGCTCTCCGCCGGCGCCGGTGACTCGTTCTTGCTAGCTCATCGGCTTACAGACTAAAAACAAACCGTGTTCATCACTCGTAGTGCTAGTAGACAAGTAGTAGACAATTCATGGCCCAAAGAAAGGCTCGACGCTGCTATTAGCACTTGACAGGGTCATGGGGCCCCGGTAGGATTCTACCACGGATCTTCGGAACTCAAACCAATCTCACCTGCCAGTGGTTCACTTGCTAACTAATTAACAAACGGGGCTCTGGCGGTCGGCTCACGGCAGCATAGCACTGCCTGAGATCGGCACAGCTAAATCCTATGACCGGCGACGGGCAGCAGCGTCAGCGGTGTGAGAGGTGCCCTGCAATCCCCAACCCGTTTACCCAGCGTGGGGATTATGGGAATATACACCTTTAATAGTGAGGACTACTTCCAGCAGTGGAATCGAGCAGTTGGAAGGGATTTTTTTTGTATTGGGAGCTGGCACATAAAAAGGAAGGGGTGTACAGGGTTCCAACCCCTATCTTCGGAACCCAAGCCAACCACCTGCACGTGGTGCACCCTGTTACACAACGAACGGGGCTCTGGCGGCCGGCTGATTGCAGCATAGCACAGCCTACATCGGCACAGCTAAATCCCCTGGCCACTGACGGGCAGCAGCGTCGGTGGTGCGAGAAGCTGTGCCCTGCGATCCCCAACCCGCATGCCCAGCGTGGGGATTATGGGTATATCCCCCTTTATTAGGGGAGGCCTATGTCCAGCAGTGGACTGATATAGGCTGATGTGGATGGATGTGGATGGACATAAAAAGGCTAGTCTGGGTGTGCCAGCGGTATTAGTCACTACTAAACCCACTATTTACAAAATCTGGTGTCAATATTCATAGACATCAATATTATACACATTTTCTACCAAGTACAGTGTTGCCAGCACAACCGTTTATTTTACAAACGGTGTTAGAAAGAACAAAGTTGGAAATGTCTGTTTTTAACTCGTCGCTTTCGCGACGCGAGGTGCAAAGCACAACTTCTTCTTTCGACTTTTCGGGACAAAGATAATGCGGGTAAGAGAGTCCTTTACCAATAGATGTACCTATAAAGGGGTATAAGGGGATCCAAATTCCAACTTTGGAACCCAAGCCAACCTCACCTGTCCGGGGCGCACCCTGCTTTATAATAAATGGGGCTCTGGCAGCTGGCTGAACAGCGTAACACTTGCACAAATAAATACAATTACTCTGTTCTAGCTGGGTTTTTCTTGGTCCACTGCACGAGCAACCAAACTCAGTTGCCCACTGAAAATATAAGCACCTGTCGTGTTCAATTGACGCTCTTTGAATTTCGACAGATGAAATGTCAAAGTTTGCAAATAAATGTCCGGTGCCGACCATCTCGGAGTGCTAGTGAGTTACCGTTAATGAAGCGTCAGGTAGATATCCATCCCCTAAATCAGTGGATGGTAAATCAGGGGATGGATATCTACGCAGGTAGGCATGGGCAAGGTTACTAACTGTCTGAGAGCCAAGTTCAAGATATTTTTTCTACTCGGCTGTTTATATGTATGTAATTACTTCAAATTGAATATTGTCTGTAAGTCACCTTCTAACGTTATCTTCAAATCCCCACATATTTATTGCCACCACATGTTGTTTTAATCCATAGTATTGCATTCCATTATTATGATTATTATCAATCCGTAGCATTTCATTGTCTCGTCTCCGACTTAAGGAGTGCATAAGACCCCTGAACACAATACCTATCTCATTCTACACAGATTCATCTAGGTACCTACTGTGTCTGCTATACGTCTGTGGAATTTTCTTCCGTGTAGCTTTGTATCTTAAGGAATCTTCAAATCCAAACTTTATAATCACTTTGTCTCTACAAAATAGTCAATGAAAAAATTGAGCTTCTAGGTATATGTACTTTAAGTAATTTAGGTACATATTATGATTTTTTTGTCTATCTACGTAAGTTTATTTTTATGATCAGTATAGGTGTGTAGTTCATTAATTGTTTACTTATATATAGACATAGACATATATTTATTTGCAACTGAACAAAACGTAACAAACAAAATAGAGAAAAAGTGAACATAAAACATGGTGGGATGTGTGCTACAGCAGCAAAATGGCTTCGACTCAGCATTATATCTGCTGTTTTAGCAGCGGAAGCTGGTATTCTGCCGAATCCATCATGTAGTATCATCATCGCCGAGTAGAACCCTGTGAGACTAAATAAGACTAGCTAGGCTAGTTTGGTTTTGTATATTCTTTCTCGTATTTATTCTTAGATTTAGCTTATTCTTTTTCACTATTTCAAATAGCAAAATTGTAAGCACTACCAATCTATCTCCACACTACACAAAGGCTATCTGAAAGAAAATGCTACTTAGCATTAATGCTACTTCGCCTGTGTAGTTGTTTTATCTTGTGCAAAAAGAATTTTCTATCTATCGTACACAAAATTTTGCTGGTAAAATTTGTGTGGTGAGAATGTTTCTTAGCATTAAGTTCGCCTATTTACAATGAATGTTTTGTGCATCCTGCTGTAAAGAATCTTCTATCTATCCGTTCTTTTCTGCCTAGGTTTATCTATTTCCTAATCTTTGACAAAACCTTTCTATTTTGCACACAATTTTAGTCCCCGTCTGCTAACAAAAGTCTTTTGTGAGCATACGAGGTACATTTAAGCTGAGAACGTGTGTTTAGTCAGTTGCCTTTATTCTCCAGATAAATATTGAAGATCTAGCTTGCAGATAACTAACTGCAGTATAGAGACCTAGTTAGCGCAATAGATGAATAGCATAGACTAGCATAGAGGTTGCAGGTTTTATACCCGCTGTAAGACAATGCTTACCTCAGTAACAGCTTCGTGGCGAAGTGGGCAAAGGCTCGCCTGAGGTGCAGAAGGTTGCGGGTTCTATTCCCGCTGCGGGACAAAAGTTTGTGAGGTAGGTTCTGCAAATATTTGTTTTGTAGAAAACACAAATAAAAATTAGCTTTATTAGTCATGTGGTTCCCATAATACAAGCTCTGCTTAGTTTGGTGCTACATGATGCTCTGTGTAAAATATCCAGCATTAGTAATTATTTATTTATTTTTTGCTTTGACCCCACGTAGTCTATGTGTTAATCAAGATCACATACTATGTATATTCTAAGTTTCATCCAAATCCGTTTAGCCGTTCTGGCTTGAGAGAGTAACAAACATCCATACATCCATAGATACAGTTCTCCCTTATTTTCCGCTATTTTTTGTAAAATAAACAGGAGCGTTTTGGGGTTTTTAAACCGGCTTCAAAAAAGACGAGGTTCTCAATTCGTCGGAACCTTTTTTTGTATGTAATGTTTCCGTCAATCGTGGACCGATTTTCAAAATTCCTCTTTTGTTTGAAGGAGTACCTATCCTTCACCGGTGGTCCCATATAGTTTAGTAGGTACATCTCTGAACGGGGGGAAACTTTGCAGGGGGAGATATATAAGAAAGAAAAACTCTTTCGCGGACGAAGTCGTGGGGCATCCGCTAGTATAGTTTATATACATATAATATTAGTAGGACTTATAACATTGTTTTGAAAGTATCAAGAACTAATAAAGACTATGGTACCAAAGATGAAAAAACATAACCCGTCTATGATAGGTACATTAAAGTTTACCCACACGATGTACAAAGAACTGATCTTATTTCACCAGGTATACTTCGTTCTTGTAGTGACAGCAAAAAAATTAAATAAAATCCTACTGTAATATTATAAATGTGAATATTTTTCAGGATGTATGGATGTTTGTTACTCTTCTATCACGCAAAAACTATTGAACGGGTTTAGATGAAACTTGGAATATACGTAGTTTGTGACCTGGATTAACATATAAGCTACTTTTTATCCCGGTACCATGCGAGCGAAGCCGCGGGTGAAAGCTAGTATTCTATAAAATGTTTATGAATGACTGAATGGAAGTTTATTTGGTAGGTATATTGGTTCATAACTAGTAATCTAGCGATCACTGAATACCTAATCGACCAAAATGTTTTGGCTGTCTATATAAATATTTTACATTATGGTTTACTTATTCCTATCCTTATTCATTTATTGCGTACACACACACATGTGGTTCCCTAAGTTGTGTTCTTATAACTATGGTGAACACGGATGTTTGTTCTGTGTCTGTATGTTTTGTATGTATCTATATATGAGTCTTAGAAAACCAAAGTAAGAAACTAAGGCAACTAAAGCTACGAGTGCTTGTGATACGTTCATATTGCTTAGACTAAGTGACTAGGGTATCTCTCTCATTCTCTAGTATCTCTCTCTTGGCATTTGATAACACTTAACACATAGGCTACGGGAACCGCTTACTATCAGGAGGACCGTATGACTGTTTGCTTACTTAGGAGTATAAAAAAAACACCTGCCTATTTAAATTATTAGTTACTAACATACATCAAATTTAATTTGATACCTACTACTGCAATTTTATATATTTATACTGAAGACCAATGCAATAAACATTTTTATCTTAATTTTTATCTATCTTCTTGATCGAATAAGGTTTTTTTTAAATAGGGTATAACTTTAACAAAGTTTTCTGCTATCGGTACTCGGGTAATGGCCATTTTAATATGCTAATGGCTCAAAATAAATTTGGTATAGGCATTTTACGGGGAATGAAGTATAAATTCAATTTTGTGAGGGTGCGTGGGGAGTTTTTAGGCTGGGTGTACAAAGTAAATATTGCTAAAATCGTTGGCAATTAGTGGTTTTGTGGTTCCACTATACTTTTTAACATGACATGATTTATTAAATTGTTGCATGCTCTTGATAGTTGAATATTAAATAAATATGAATCATGCTGGACACTGTCACATAAAATGTAGCCCGAAACTATTGCTTAGTTTCGGGCTACATATTATGTAACAGTGTCCAGCTTTTATCATGGGAGGCGGTTAGTATGTTTGACTCAGCTTCGTAACGGCTGAACGGATTTGTAAAAAAAATTGTAACAAATGTAGTTATTTATTTATTAACTCAAACAAAATAGTAGTTAGTTACCTAAAGTCTTTTTGTCCCATGCGAGAGCGTGCATAAGCTGGTTTTATAGCGAAAAAATAAAATTTCGACAATATCCACAATAGTGTAGACTTGGTTTTAGCTCAAAGGAAGTTTCGTATCTTAAAGATAATCTTAGTTTAGTGTTTTTGTTAGGTATCTAAATAACTTTTTATGTTTTGTTAGTGTTTATTGACGACCTCAATGGCGTAATGGGTAAATAGCCGGCTGTAACGCAAGAGGTTGCGGGTTCGATGTACCCGCTGCGGGACAAAATGTTACAATGATCTACCGATTGTTCCAGGTCTGGGTGTCTAATTCTAATTCTAATTTCACATAGGGGTGAGAAAGTTCTTCATACGTCCCGCATTGCGGTGTATTGTGCATTCCTGTGGGGGTTCCAACCCCCATCTTCGGAACCCAAGTCAACCTCAGCTGCACCCTGCTAAACAACGAACGGGGCTCTGGCGGCCGGCTGATTGCGGCATAGCACAGCCTACAGCGGCTCATCTAAATTCCCTGGCCACCGACGAGCAGCAGCGTCGGTGGTGCGAGAAGCTGTGCCCTGCGATCCCCAACCCGCATGCCCAGCGTGGGGATTATTTGTATATCCCTCTTTATTAGGGGAGGTCTATGTCCAGCAGTGGACTGATATAGGCTGGTGTGGTGTGTGGTGTGGTGGTGCATTCCTACCCTAGCTGACCCGATCCCAGCCAGCCCAACTCCTTAAAGTAACAGAGAAGGGCTCTGGGTTGATGGTGGCATTGCACTAGAATTCCCAATGCTGCGAAACTCATACAAACAGTTCTATGAGTTTTGATCAAGAAGCTCTTGTAACCCGGATTTTGCTCTGGCTTTGTTTGTGGCAGTGCAGTGTGAGATGACATGCTCCACTGTTTCTTTATCTGGAAAACAGCCACCACAGGTGCCGCTGACCGTAGCTCCTGTCTTTACTAGGCCTAGGTGTTATGGTACCATGATGTACATATGGTTCCTTGATTCCGTTCCATGGCACGACACAGGAGAATATCTTAGTATGGGATCAATTCAATGCTTTATGTACAAGGTGAGTTTGAATTCGTGTGTCATACTAGTATATATGTGAGGGGTCGATTTGGTTGTCCACAAGTTGAGAACCTTAGCTAAAAATACGTTATTCAAAACTTTACTCCAAAACTTATAAACTTATCTTTGCGGCATCCCTAAAATTAAGGCAGAGCTACAATATCATCATCATTAAGTCAAGTTTAACAAAATCAGTTCTAGGCTAGGGCTGCTTGCATCGAGATATTTTATACTCTAGAGTGGAAAACGTGGAAAAAACGTTTGCACCAAAACTCAGCGCGCGCTGTCAATTACGCGGTCTTTGAACACTTTTCAAGCTACACTCCCCGGCAAAATTAGGGGAACAAAGGTAAAAACTTGAATTTTTCATTTTTTTTTAATTTGGGCTTGTTTGTTTTTTTTAAATTAAAATTATGGATATGAGGTAAACAAAAAAATAGGGTATCACATTGAAATTTCTTTAATTCAAGTAAAAATTGAATAATTTTTTTCAAAGTCAACAAATACAAAAAATCTAATAGCGCGTATGGCTTCCACGGGCTCTTATGAGAGCCTGAATGCGTTTTCCCATGCTTCCAATGATGCCATCAATCATTTCTTGAGGCATATTCTCCCACTCTTCGACTAAGGCCAATTTGAGCTCGTCGACGTTCCTGGGAGCTGGGTTCCTCTGATGTACCCTTCTTCCGAGGTTGTCTCAAACATGTTCTATCGGGTTCATGTCTGGAGAACGTGCTGGCCAGTTTATTTGGGTAATGGCAACCTCATTAAGGTAATCCCGCACCACGCGCGCGGTGTGGGGCCGAGCGTTATCGTGCATAAACACAAAATCATCGCCAATAAATGGGGCAAATGGCATAACATGGGGCTCTAAGATCTCTGAGATGTATCGCAGTGCAGATCACAGATACCGACACACCCAACACTATACCAACTGAACGGTAGGTGTGACCTGCCTCGATCATTGTTATGGCTCTGGCAACATCAGTTGCAGGCAAATCACTCATTTTGTATTCAATACAATGTATACGCTTCAAAGATTACCAGTAAAATAAGCTAAAGTCAGTTTAAAACACGTTAGTATTTTTTTAATGAATAGCACTTATGATCGTAAAATTGTCAACAATCGCTCAAGTGGGTATAATTTAATGTTTATACATCGAACAATAAAGATTTCATTCAGTCATCGTTCCAAAGAGGTTAGGGATACAAAAATATAGTCTACATGCAAAACGACCCAACCAGTTGAAAAAAAAACAAGGTTTCTTGCCTGTTCCCTTAATTTTGCCGGTGTGTGTACTTACTGTCAGGTAACAGGTCTAATTTAGGACGATTTTTGCCAGTTTTCACATGAAGACTATCACACACTCTTTAGAGTTCTTTATAATTATCTCGATGGCTGCCTCACAAGCTTTTGATTTAAATTATGGCATAACTTTCCAAACCAGTTCTTCAATACAAAACAACAAAACTTGATAGTCTTTAACAAATGCTGTTGGCTCTGACGATTGAAAAAATCAGCCCTTAAAAAATTGCTCGCGTTCAATTTCATCCCAACAATACATCACAAACGGGCAATATTGTACCGCAGAACCATACATCTTGGGGCGACAGTGTTGCCCGCGCCGTGTCGAAGTAACATCCTCTATTGCATTCAGGAAATTATAGCGGCGTGATTCAGCAAGTTTCGCTACCCGCAATCGGGGCTTTGCAGACTGGCGACAATCAACTACTTTGACATTTAAGAGAACTATTATAAAGCAAGAGGTCGAAGCACCTATATTTTGACAGCGTATCGTATAGTAAAATGTTGGAAAATGACAACACAATAATTGGAATCTTACTTTAAAAGTTGTAAGTATTTATTAGTTTATAAACAAAGCGCTCCCACCCAAATTTGTGATGCCCTGTACCTATAATAACTAGTCTTAAGACTTATATTACCTTCATTTATTTATGCAAGTAAATATCTGGTATCTACGCGCTGTCATTGGCCAACATTTTACGATAGTAAGCGTATCGTCCAACATATCAAAATATTCGTGCTTCGGCCTCTGGTTATTATTGTAAGTCATATGTTTTTGTCTAAGATTTTATAAAAATTTTGACAAATTGTCTCGTATAAAAACTAAATTCTTCCATTTTCGGTGATCAAAATTACATTGGATAAACATACTATTGTGTAGATAGCCGACTACTTTTTTAAAGATTAAAAGTCGCGCGTTTGTGTTCCACTAAGTAGCCGTTAAATATGACATACAACTATATATACGTAGCATAATTGAACCTTTTATTAATGCATACATTTTGTCGCATCTACGAATAAAAGTCGTGCGTTTGTGTTCCACAAATTAACATCTACAACCTGCGTCAATATAACAACTAGTTATCTACAGTCTGATTTTACCTTTCATTTAATTTTTTGCTTCTCAGACTTAAAGTTTCCGTTTTTAATATTAAAACTATTTATTTTTATTCTTTTTTCATCTCTGAATGTTCTCTGTGGCGCAGTGGGCGAAGGCCCGCCTGAGGCGCAGAAGGTTGCAGTTTCGATCCCTGCCGTGAGACAAAAATGTTTGTTTTTACAAATATTTGTCTCGGGCGTGGGTGTTTTCCATGTTAATACGTGCCTATTTACAAAAAAATATTATGATAACACAAGCTCTATGTGTGATAATTTCGAACATTATTATTTATTTTATCTATCTACTTTGCATCTGAAAGTAAAAGCAGCGCGATTACGCGATACAACGTAGTTTTTAACCCAGCCGTTATTAATTACACTACTAGGTACTTTTCTATAGTTTGATTGTACCTTTCATTAATCTATCTACTTTGTCGCATTTACGACTAAAAGTCGCGCGTCTACGAGACAGCGTAGTGTCTAACCCAGCCGTTGTTAATGTTACAACTAGTTTGCTTAAAGTCTGTTTGCGTTAGGTAATTACTCAAACTTACCCGTCTTTCCCCTTAATTCGCGAATTACTAGGCACCAACTACCTGAAGTTTACTATCAAGTCGTTAGGGGGTGCATTATGTGGGGTGTGCTTTAAGGGTAGCTATTAAAATACTTTGAATTAACATAACAAATCTCTTTCAGATAGAAAATATAGCTAACAGAAGAAGAAAAATCAGCCATGTGCGGGTCGGACTAACGCACGAAGGGTTCCGTGTAATCTATACATGTGTGTGTATCTATACATGTAATTTATTTTATTTTAATTAAATTAATAATTTTTGAAGTGAATGTACATCTAAATATTCTATGAATATTTCAAGCGTCTACCTGTTGGAGTTATTAATATCGAGAAAAACGGCAAAAAAGTTATGTTTGTCGTACAGGGGCCCCATTTAAATATTTATTATATTCTGTTTTTAACCAATTTCAAAAAGTTTTTTTTTTAATGTATGTTCACCGATAACTAAACTAACTAACCAATTTTCAAAATTCTTTAGGGCAAGAAATCACTTCTGTGATTTCTTTGAAGTCGGTTTTTTTTAAAGTCCTACTTGTTAGTATTTGTTGTTATAGCGGTAACAAAAATACATCATCTGTGCAAAAGGTCAACTGCTGTCTAGCTATCACGGCTCATGCGATACAACCTGCTGACAGACAGATAGACAGACAGACGGACAGTGGAGTCTTAGTAATAGGGTTCCGTTTTTGCCCTTTGGGTACGGAACCCTAAAAATGATTAACACATTTAACACGTATTATTAAAAAAATATGGGAAGGTACTTCCGAATTTAAAGTGCTTTGTCATATAATTAGCTAATTAACTTAATTTTAGCCTCATAAGAAGTGCTGCCATGACCTTCTTGGGCTCATGTTGAAACTATAACTTTCCGTACTATGTTTTTGAACCTTTTATACACATAATCGCAATAAATTATTTTTGAATTTGACTACCTTAGATGATCTGCTATGCTATGACATCAATAGCTGAGCGCTAATGAATGGATTTATACCGTGCTTGGAGAGCCTCGGGCGGAAGCTAGTTAACACTATCAGTCAATTGAAGTTCAAGACGCGTCATATTTGATTCATGATTCAATCTTATACAATTACGAATCAGATGGAATGCATCTGCAATCCGATTGGATTGACTATGAATGGGGAATAATGTTAAATGACTTACCTACGATAACGAGCTTTGCTTGTAGTTTCTCTGAAGGATAGAATCCGCAACCAGACTATCCGTTATAGAGTTTAAGTTGTCGATATAGCTCGAGACTTAGAAAGCCGAAGTAGCAGTGAGCTGGTGATATCTGCCGAAGAACCGATAATCGTCGGAGTAAACCGAGTGGAGACCGTTGCTCGGAAAAAGTACTTTAGGACGCCCTCCGGCCAGGTAGAGTTACAATCTGGGAAAGACTCAGGAGTCTTCTAGCTTCTACCAGGGTAGAAGCTAGATGCTTTGAGCTAAGGACAGGGTGCAATAGAACTCACTATCGTAGGTCTATGTGGACTGTTATAGACTGATGATGATGATGATGATGAACATTTATGTTTATCAATCCTTAGTACCTATAGTACTGGCTCAGACTAGTTTGGGATCAGTTGACCGTGTGTGAGATCTCTAGTATGTCACATAGGAAAATATTTATTTAAAAAATATGATAGATATATAGATATAAGAGGATAGATAGGATCCGCAACACAACGCTGCGATTAAGAACTGGTGTAGCGGATATAGGCGACAAAAGTTCTAGACTGAAGGAATTGGGCAGGTCACGCGAGCCGTATGCACCCTGATAGATGGGCATCGATCGTCACCCAACGGTTACCTGCAGATGGGCGAAGGCACCGGGGCAGGCCTCGGAAGCGTTGGCGTGACGACATCGATGCCTTTCGTGCTAACTGGTGGGAGGCAGCAAGCGATCATAAGTCTTGGAAGGAGATGGGGAGACCTTTGCCCAGCAGAGGGACATTATAGGTTAATAAAAAAAAAATGAAAATCTTACTCACGCACGTCTCTCTGTACCAAATGCGTAATCTTCACTACACCACAATCAAATCCAGTGACAAAAGCGAGTTAACCCGTTCATCGACTATCGATATTCGTCCATTAGTGTTGTGCCGAGCCGCGGTCACAGGGTACATTAGTGCTACCAAGTGGTCGGATTGAAAATCGGCTGAGGTAACGTAATTATCATGCTAGTGTTGTACTCGAATGTCGATTATCGATGTTTTAATTTAAGCTTTTGATTGGGGACGCGTAAAGTGATTAACGTAGTTTTGAGCTCGCTGTCGATGGAATTTTATCGATATCGACTATCAGCTCTCGTTTAAAAGCTCTTGATGTGAATGTAAACACGTGACATGGCTAATTATAGCGCTTTTGTTTTTGATATCGATAATATGGTTATGTTTTAATTAAGGTTGTTAACGATAATTAAAAATGGATGGTATTGAAGTATTTAGGTAGGTGTAAAAATATTAAAATAAAATAAAAACTTATAAATATTCAAATGAAGTTCTAAATAAAATATAATAGGTTTAAAGACTTCGTCAGAACGAGTAGGTAATTAACTTTTTCCTTGATTATCGTATGAACTTATGGCCACCACTCTAGTGTTGCAGTTTTTAGGCCGCCCAAAGGCCAATGAATTAAATAAATGATTTAATTACTTGTGCAATATTAAGGCTACGTACACACTGGCGCGTTGCTTAGTGCCTAGCAAGTCACGTGGCGTGTAGTTTCCCAGGGATTCAACACGTAAACCTTCTAGTGCGGTCTCCATGTATCCTTGCAAGTAACCAGATGTTACAAATCATACGCGTACGTAGACTTAATTAATAGCGTGGAATTTATATGACTATCAAAGGTAATTTACTGAGGCAATTCCAGCTACTTCTGTAATGGTAACCGTTCAGCCACTGCAGTCAACTTAAGCCTTCATATTTACCAAAGGAAGGAGCTAGGCTCACTTTAACCGACATCTGACATTTGCCTGACCAACCCGCCTTAGGAAGAAATTAAAAAAAACTAAAACAACACTCAGTAAATGAACACCAAAGATTGTGAGAACGGAGACAGGACTGCAAAAACACATAAACAATGCTTCCAAGAAGAAACAACAAAATAACTAACACTGTTATAAATGAAGTGTGAAAACCTAATTATACTGTTTGTTGTTATCACAGGCCACTGTGGTCTGAACCACCACCTAGTAAAGACACCTGTCGTGGCTTCTTTTGAAGATGAAGAAACAGTGGAGCATGTCATCTTACACTGCACTGCCACAAACGAAGCCAGAGCAAAATCCGGATTACAAGAGCGGCTTGATCAAAACTCACAGACACGGGCAGCATCAGGAATTCTAGTACAATGTTTCTATCAACCCAGTGTCTTTCTCCGTTAATTTAAAGAGTTGGGCTGGCTGAGGTCGGGTTAGAAGGCAGGCAATGCTAATATAATATAATAATTTAAATACACCCCATGTGGGACGTAAGTGAAGAACTTTCTTCCTCCATCTCAAATAAGAATTAGAATTAGAAGCATCCACATCTTTTCTAATCCGAGAAACTGTAAAATATTTTATCGATAACTTTCCTAAATCTAGAATTTGTTTCTCCTCACTAACAATGCGAGGATTTACAGTGGTGGGCGTCCTAGTGGCTCTGCTTAACCTTTACCTGCATTTACACGATATCGATCTAGTGGGCAGGCACCTTTACAACAGAATAATGATAGTTCTAACTTAGATCGCTTACTAGTGATTTCACTTTTTATATTTTTGGTGTCGATTTCAAGTAAAAGAATTATTTCTCAAAAAGAAAATTTCATTTCAATTCTATGAGAAAATGTACAATCTTATGGTAACTACTTAATATTATAAATGCGAAAGTTTGTGAGTATGGATTTATGGATGAATGGATTATTGTTTGTTACTCTTTCACGCAAAAACTACCGAACGAATTTTGATGGAACTTGAAATATACACAGTTTGTGACCTGACACACAAGTTACTTTTTATCCCAGTACCACGCGAGCGAAGCCGCGGGCGGAAGCTGGTATTCAATAAAAACTTCGAACAGTTTGGGATAGGTAACTAATTAATTAGGTACTTATTTATTTTTATTTATTTTTTAAAAACAATATCAAATAGCAACAAGTACATCTACCGGCAAATTTAGTTTTCGATAGTTGGAGGTGGTGATGATGTATTTTTTCAGTTAAATAGTTTTCTTGTATAATCAGATGATTATATAGATTATATATAATATACCCCTATAAAAAGGGGGATATACCCATTAACCCTACACCAAGGCTGCGGGTTGGGGATCGCAAGGCAAAGCTCCTTGCACCACCGACGCTGCTGCCTGTCGGCGGCTAAAGGAGACCGCCAGAGCCCCTTTTTTTATACAGCAGGTACCAAGTTCCGGTGGGGTTGGCTTGGGTTCCGAAGATGGAGGTTGCCCTTACCACCCCTCTAAAGTTTCCATGTGCCGTCAAAAGGGCTGTAAATTCAACTAGTCACAGTTGTCACCCATCCAAATGTTGGCAGTGTGTAATGTTAATAAAGTCTAAGCTAGCTAGCCCAGCGTGCATATCCTGAAATAAATTCAATAGTCAGGTCAATAAAGTTTATTTTACATTAGCTGATATAGAGTGACACAGGTATTTTCCGATTCGCCTTTAAATATCACGAAATGCTAAATGTTGGTCGTTATTCGTAGCACTGACTGTATAGTTGGAAATATGTTTTTGATCCTTGATGTTTTATAGATCAGACTTCTGTATCAGTCTGGAGCGTAATGTAGTTTTAGTAGATGCTAAGAAGCGCTTGTGGCGTAGCTTACTTCGGTGCTCTTAGCAGATCATCTTATTAAAGCAAAACCAGTTACGATTTTCATGGGTGACCGTTTAGTGACATTAATATTAAGCACTTCCTTGCAGTCAGGATGTTTGTCTTGGATTTTTTCAGTCTTTGATCTATGTCGGAGGACTTCGCAGCCGAAGTCTAATGTCGCAGGTTTTAGGCGTTGGCCTAAAGCCAGCTCTTGACTATGGGATATATATTATATCTGGAGCTATAATATTTTATCACTCATTTTGAACGACACACTTCCCCGGATACCGCACCTCCCCCTGCCTCGCTCTGAGATTGAAGTGTCAGATGATCACGTGTAAAGATGTAATATATATTACATCCAAAGTAAAAAAAAGACTTAAAACTCAAAAATCAGAGTTGGCTACTATCTCATACGAAGAAGGAAGGAAGTAAAGCTTTTTGTGAAGAACTTGTCCTAAGAAGATCCATGAAGCAAACTTACTTTCGCAATTATAGTATTATAAAATGATAAGGATGTGTGTGTCTGTTGGTGAAAGTATCAAAACGTATATTCCTCGATACAGTTTAAGGATCCTTACGATGACTAGTCTAGGTTTCGCAACTGCCCTTTACTCTAAGGTGTGGTTGATAACAATGGCGGATGATATGACTTGCTCTTACGAAACAAACTCGGATTCTAGGCTTGGTTGTAGGGATTCAAATAAATTCTAATGGATAATTTAGCGTGAGAAAACGAGGTTTGCAAAGAGTATCTTATTACTTTGTGTTGAAGTATAATTATATGCCGTTTTGTGGAAATAAACTATTTGAATATGAATCTAGCAGACAATAAAATAAAAAAATAATTATAACCTTACTAGCTTCTGCCCGTGGCTTCGCACGCGTGGTACTGGGATAAAAAGTAAAAGTAGCCTATGTGTTAATCAAGGTCACAAACTATGTATATTTAAAGTTTCATCCAAATCCGGTATTCAGTAGTTTTTGCTTGAAATTGTAACAAACATTCATCCATACATCCATACTCACAAGCTTTCGCATTTATAATATGAAAAATGAGTACTAGTAAATGAGTTCACTAAGCTAAGCTTAAAATAATAAGTAACATAACACAATAATAGGATAATAGGTAAGAATGTAAGCTAACAAAGTATAAAAAAAAAACTATATAAACTTTAAGTTTAGGAAAATGGTAGTCACTGGTTATGTACATACAATCAAAATCCAAACTTGGCTCACACAGATATGCATAAATTATAATGAATAGAAGATCGAAGGAAAATGAAAGAAGAACTACATTTGTTGGTAACGTACATGCTTTGCGTGACGTAAAGCAGGTTTGTACTACATGTAATTAGTTAGTAACTACATTGTAAGTACATGGCTGAGCTCCATCTTCCAACAAGGTTTCCCTGTGTTTTGGATATCAGTAGACTCCCTTTTGTACAAAGCGTACCTACTTATTACCATATTGCCGCGAGCTTTGGTAAACGAGATACATACTTAGTAGATATTCTGTTTATAACCTACTGAGAATTCAATAATGCTGCTAGCCAGTTAAGTGGTAAGCAATTCAAGGTGAGTTTGAAATCTTATGTTAAAATTATTATTGTTTACAGAGTCTTTCTCGCGTAATACCTTATTTATTTTCCCGACGTCTCGATCGTGTTGCAACGATCGTGGTCACACGGTGATTGGATTACTGGAGCTACCGTTTTACCCAAAAGTTCTATTTAGGGCACTTCAGAGTATACTGGGTCCATTGTTATTTTTAGTTAATATGAATGACTTACCATGTGCAATTAATCATGATTGTATATTATTTGCTGACGATACAACAATAATTGTGGATAGCAAGGATACTTCTTCATTATAATGTGAAATAAATCGTGCATTATGGAACTTCATAATATAGCTTGACATGAATAACTTAAAGATAAACACAAATAAAACAAAATTCGTACAATTTAGGACAATTCAAAGACAAGGACAAAATTTAAATTTATGACATAATAATGAGGTAATTGATCAATCTCAAAATATAAACTTTTCAGGTGTACAGATTGACCAACATATGAACTGGAAGCACCAAATTAACTTGGTGTGCGTAAAAGTAAATAAATTCGTTGATGCTCTTAGGGCCATTAAGAAAGTCACGTCATTAAAAACAGCGTTGGTAGTGTATCATAGCTACATAGGATCTGTTCTCAGGTATGGTTTGGTGCTTTGGGGCAACTCAACTGAATTACAAAAAGCTTTTGTTGCACAAAAGAAATGCATAAGAGCAATATTAATATGGAACAGATTGAATCGTGTAGACCTATTTTTAAAGAGTACAAAATCTTGACTCTTCCTTCATTATATATTTTTGAAGTAGCTGTATTTGTAAAGAAACACTATGACCTTTTTGAACATCAAGACAATACTAATAAACGGAAGATTACGCTTAAACCGAGTGATGCCGAAATCTAAATTAGAACTTTATAAACTGCGTTTTCATGTCATCTAAAATTTATAATCACTTGCCAAAATCAATACTAGAAAAACAAGGTAACATTTTCTATAAGGCTATAAAAGACTGGCTGACAGTTAACAGTTTCTATTCCGTTAATGAGTATTTTGACATGTAAATTTTGACTTATTTATTTTTCATAGATACTTTCTCGACATTTTTTTTTAAATTTAAACTAATAGGTACAATTTTATTTATATTTTTTTTTTATTTTAGTCAAATTTAAATTATTTGTAAGTCATACAGAGATAAATGACTGAATGTGAAGAGACCTGATTTTTTGTAAACATCTGTATTATGCAAAATTGTGAATTTTATGTACACTTACCATGTTCACAGCAAATAAATATCTTATCTTATCTTATAAAATCCACAACAAGACTATCCACCATCGGACTAAAGTTGTCAAAATTGCTTAGAGAATTAGCAAACTGAAGTGGCGATCTGCGAAAGGTTCCTGGTAGAAGCTGGATGCGTTGCGCTAAGGACAGGGCGCAATGGAGTTCATTAGGGGAGGTCTATATGGATGCAGTGGACTGGTATAGGCTGATGATGATGATGATAAAACAAAAAGTGATTCATGTTTCCTAGACCTTATCCCAATCGTTAGTTTTATATCAGATACGCACGATACACTGAGGTAGCGCCTAAGGCGTGTAGTTCATGGTAGTCTAGACTCCCACCGATCGCATTCTTGCCGTAAAACCCATATTTCTTATCGGTGTTTACCATCACTCATAACAAAAGCTCGTTAAGTCATTGACAATGCTGTATCGGGAAATAACGGCAGCGTGGGATAAGAACTGTATCTGACCTGCCTAGTTAGTGCCAGTAACTTGTATTCGTAAATAGTAAACAGGTATAAAAGGTATGTACGAAAGAATACCAATATGTTTAAAGAATATAGTGACAAATTTAATACGCTAGAAATATACACCAGAAAGAGAGCAGTCATGCGTTAGAGCGTTGTATGCTAGAGCTGTGTTGTATGTATAACGTTACATAGACATGCACATACAGCAGGCGTTCGGTACCACGAGAATTCGTACATGGCATAGAATAGCTGAAATAGCTGAACCAGAACGCGGAACGCTTGAACACGTGACCGCTCTCTGTCTGATAGGACCCTTACACTATCTAGACATTTCGGGTTCCGACCACCGTCATCGGGACCCAGGCCAACCTCACCAGCACGCGGTGCACCCTTCTATTTTTTTTAATAATAAATAGTCTTACGTTTGACTACATTTCGCCTGATGGTAAGCGAAGATGCAGTCTACGATGGAGCACGCTTGCCTAGAAGAAACTTGTTCACTCGAGACTTGAAGACACCCAGATTATAATCATCGGGGAACACACATTCGGGTAGAGTATTCCACTCCTTGGCGGTGCGCATGATAAAAGTAGAGGAGAAACGACTAACTAACTAACTAACGAATGGGGCTCCGGCGGCCGGCTGATTGTGGAATAGCGCAGCCTGTATCAACACAGCTAAATTCCCTGACTGCTAATGGGCAGCAGCATCGGTACTGCGAGAAGCTGTATCCTGCGATCCTCAACCCAACGCGGCGATCGTGAGGTCGCCACTTCTGGTTTCCTCTTAAAACCAGCGCTGAGCAGCATTAAGCTGAGAGGAGACCTAATTTGGCCCACGCTTAGCTCAGACAAACAAAGACATGGGTAGGCACGCGGATGGGTTTGTTTACCTATCAATGTTTAGGCTGATATCCGCATGACTACCCAAACCACCTATTTGTGTTGTTCTCTGTTTTATATACCCTGTTGTTTTGCTCCATTATCTTGTTTGTGCTGTTATTTTATTTTTGTATTAATGTTGTGTTAATGTGTGCCAAATAAATACTTTATCTACCTATCTATCTTATCTTACCTGCATGCTCAGCGCGGTGCCGGTAGGAGTCCGGCATATTCTGTTGCCCCATAATGGTATGGTATGAATAGTATCCACGAGGATGGCCCCACGTAAAAAAGGGTAGGAATTAGTGAATTGGATTTAAACAAATATTTATGACGGAACTTTTTATAGCTTGATAGTCAGCCAAACATAATATTTACCAACTTAGTTAATACATTTAATTTTTTTTTAAACCTACGTAAAATATACTGTTGCATATTTTGTATTATTAAGAAGAGATAAATGGAGTGTGTGAAAGAGGATATACGGGGAGGTTGTGCCGACCCCACCTAGCATGGGACAAGGGCAGGAAATTTTGTTTCACTTTGTTTGAATAAATTATTTATTATTTTCTTTTAACTTTTGGATACTTTTTGATATGATTTTCATAACACAAGCTCTGTTTGGGGCACCATGATGTTGAGTCCATCATTATTGATATTATATTTATATGTTATATTAAAATCAATAACTGTAAAATCGGTTCAATTCCCTATCTATAGAGAACAGACCGGAAACTATCTTCCTGCTATCCATAATCTGGGATTAAACTGAATGTAACGTGGAATATTTCCATACATTTGTTTGTAAGCGCGTGTCGTATTTAGTAGTAAGCCGTGGCAAAGTGCCCGGGTCAGAGAGTGGCACAATGGGAGCAAATACTATCTCATCATCATCATCAACATCCTCAAGTCTATACCAGTCCACTGCTGGACATAGACCTCTCCTAATGAGCGCCATTGCGCCCTTTTCTGAGCTCGACGCATCTAGCTTCTACCAGCAGCCTTTCGCAGATCGTCACTCCACCTGGCCGGCCGCAACCAATACTATCTATTTCTTACTAATATTATAAACGTGAAAGCTTGTGAGGATTTACGGATGAACGGACTTACGGATGTATGAATGTACGGATGAATGAATGTAAGGATGTACGGATCTACGGATGAACGGATGTACGGATGTACGGATGTACGGATGTACGGATGTACGGATGTACGGATGTACGGATGTACGGATGTACGGATGTACGGATGAACGGATGTACAGATGTACGGATGTATGAATGTATGGATGTAAGGATGAACAGACGTACGGTACATGAATGTATGTTGCTCTTTAACACCAGTACGGTTAAACGGATTTGACTTGGAATATTTATAGATTGTGATTAACACATAGGCTTTTTATCCGAGTACCACGCGAGCCAAGCCACGGGCGGATGCTAGTATATTCTAAAGACGAAAGTTTGTAAAAAGAAGTAACAGGATATTCAAAAGACAAAATATTTAGTACAAATGCCGCTAAACTTTTCTGACGAGTTACACAAAAACCCAACAGAAATTCGACAATGTCTTGCCTTACCAGTAAGGCACCTCAGGAAATGTTTGACTCGTTGTCCACCTTCAGCATTTCTCAGAACTCCGCAGATGTGTTGTTTTGCCGAAAGATATCGCTCGGCCAAGCATTGTCAAATTTCTGTTGGGTTTTGTGGAACTCGTCAGAAAACGAACCAAACCAAACCAGCATACATCAGTTCAAGGCTGGACATAGGCCTCCCCTACCCATAATCCCCACGCTAGATACGCGGGTTGAGGATCGCATGGCACAACTTCTCACACCGCCGACGCTTTTGCCCGTAGGCGGCGGTAGGTTTTGCTGTGCCGATGTAGGTTGTGCAATGCCGCAATCAGCGGGCCACCAGAGCGCCTGTTTTTTGTTAAGCAGCACCACGTGTAGGTGATGTTGGCTTGGGTCCTGAAGATGGGGGTTGGAACCTCTTACACCCCAGCGAAATAAGCGGAATAAAAAATACCCAATTATTTTTGAAACTTTAGTAAAGTTTTTTTTATAATTTTTTAAGTCTGTCTTATAAACATACATTAGCAAAAATAGTGTGAAATATTATTTAGGATACATATAGCAACAATATTTCCACACTACTTTTGCTCCCAGTGCGCCAAGTGCGTGCAATAATTTCAGTAAAGCCTGGCCTTTAGATGGTTTATATATTTACAGCAAAGTTACAGAAGCCCCAACCAAACTCTATTCGGATGAAGTTAGTGTTAGTTAGCTTACGCTTGCGTCTCCGACTTTACTTGGGTGTTACTCCGATACTTAATCATCATCAGCTTATAACTATCCACTGCTGGACATGACCACCATTAATAAAAATAAAAATGAAAATAAAAATAAAAACTGTTTATTTCAGACTTTAAGTAAAGTCCATAATGGTTAATTAAAAACCTAAAACCTAGAACTCTATACCCCACCAAACTCTATTCGGATAAAGTTAGAGTTAGCTAGGTCAACTTTACTCCGGTGTTGCTCCGATACGATTCGATATTTTTTTGTATTCGTACCTTACCTAACTACCTCTTTAGGCTTTTAAACTATCAGAAGATTCTCGTGCGGACTCTACCTGAACTTTGATAGGTTGGCTGTGTGTGGCGAAGTCCCGTAAAAAACAAAGTCATAAAAATTTATTTTCCATACATCAATCACACAGAGTCATTCCTTTCAAAATAGCAACAGAAGCCTTACAACTCCACTTATTATAACTGGATTATAAAACAAGAACCTTAATCGTGCAGTCTCTTTCACACGCCACGCGACGTTCATTCATCTCTTTCGCTCCTCATCTTGTTTGTATATCTGTTTCGCTCGCACGCCACGCTTACCTGTCCTTGTGTTGAAGATGAAATGATAGTTATTATGTGCTGAGATTTCACTTTGATACTGCGATGGGGTTGAATTCGTATCAGTTATTTAAAAGTTGATGTATGCCATAGAAAAAAATTTTTTTTTTTTTTTGATTGAGAACCTTTTCCTTTCGTGAAGTCGGTTATAAAGGAAGATCGATTACCTTGGTCGATGATAAGCAATCGTAAAATAATATCAAAAGTTGTTTTCAAAGTTGAACTCGGGATTTTTAATAGTAAGTGCCTACTTTATATAATTTTCTCTGCTAACAGATCTTAACAGAGGCATGTCGCAAAAGCATCTATTCAAACTAGTCTTCCTTAACCACGACAACTCAGACAATAGTGTCAGACTAAAATAAAGAAGAAAAGTATTTTTATTAGGCGTTAAACTTTTAAAAATTACCCATTTAAGCATAAAATACAGCCTTATAAGGCTTTTTCTCTTCTTCTTGTTATTTTCCAGTCTATAGCTTCATAAATTGTTTTACTGAATAAAAGTATTAAGCTTATCAATTTACAGCTGGTTTTCCATCAGCCAGTCAAATTTACCTAAATTGACCGACATAGCCTCATTTACTACGTAAAAAGCTCTAAATTCATTGTCATACAGCTGATTTTCCACCAGCAACCGATCATCAGAACCCCAAGGCCCGTCTACAGCTTCATAGATCCACGTCTTATTTATAATAAGCTCTAAATGCATCAAGATACTGCTCATTTTCAACCAGCAGCGGGCACCAGTGCTCCAAGACCAGTCTGTAGGTGAATGTGCCTTACTTCCGTCGTAACCTGCTCCACGACAGGTGCAAAAACTAAGATTCTTCGACCAGCATCTTAACGCCAGATGGTGCAATGTTTTGACTGAATACATCGATGTGACTTTTTTGATCTCCTAGTTAAGTCTGGTATTGCGTTGCGTCGAATTTACGCACACATAATTCATCTATAGATATCAATTAGTCCATCAATATTATAACCATCATCATCATAATCAGCCTATAGCTGTCAACGGCTGGACATTGCCTCCCCTAATGAACGCCACTGCACGCTGTCCCCAGCGCGACGCATCCAACTTCTACCAGCCTTTCGCAAATCGGCACTCCACCAGACCGATTTAATAAATAAAAAAAATATTTGAAGAGTATGTGATATCGAAATATTTTCTATAGTCTGAAATTGCGTTGCGTTGAATTTACGCACACAAAATATTGTTGTAATTGTTTTAGCCCATATTGTCCCACTGCTAGTCAAAGACCTCCCCTCGAGTTTTCTATCAATAATATGTATTTGGATATAGGCTGTGATATCTAAATAATTACCTACAATTTTAGATAAGTTAATTTGGAATCTTTCTTATTTATGTATCTGCCCCGTTTTAAAACCCGCCTAAAACGCTGGCTTATTGAGCAGTCGTTCTATAGTTATCATGAATTTATAATAAATTAGTAAATAGTAAATAAGTATTCACTAGGTGCTTTGTAGCACCTAAGTGAATACTTAGGCGAAACTTCTTTTGAATGTAATTTAATGTTTGAAGGTACTGATAATATCTAATCAAACTTACAGGTAAATTGGTTTACTGTCGGATTTTAATTTTTGTCTGTTTCTCTCTCATATTCCGTCTAGGTAATCCCCAACGAAGGTGATGAGAAATTTCACGTTTTTGTATTAAATTTGAATCAAATTTAAAGATAATAAGTCAATTTTCTAAAGACTAATAAAAAAATAATGTACGATTCTTGCTAAAAGGAAAGAAATACATTAAAATTTCTGATCCAACCTCTTTAGTTAAAAATATAATATTTTTAGTTAGAACAAATAGTTTTAATGCAAACTCTTTGCTTAGAACAGTTGTTACTTTTTTGCTTGCAAGGTTCAAAGCAAAGGTTGTATACCAAAACAAAGTCGATGTTCTCAAAAAGGTCGGAATGGTTGTAACGTCCCGAATACCAGCTCGTTATCAGACCATAAAAGGGTCAACGGGCGTTACGTTTGAAACTAAGGATTCTAGAGACAATAGAATGGTGAGAATTTACCAATGAGTATTGAAGGTTGGACCGAATTTCACAGCAAAGCGGGTTCATGGCAAATGAAAGTTTAAAGGTAACATAAACAGTTACAGGTCAGGTACAGTTTATCAGTACTGGTAAAGCGGAGTATACTTATAATCATTATCATCATAATCATCCTATAGCAATCCGCTGCTGGACATAGTCCTTACCAATGAGCGCCATTGCGCTCTGTCCTCAGCATTAAGCTTCTACTAGCAGCCTCTCACAAATCGTCACTCCACCTGGCCGCAGGGCGTCCTACACTACGTTTGCCGTGCATAAGTCTCCTCTTAATTCACTATAGAAATATGTCAGTACAATTGGTTATGTCAATTTTTAAAATTAAGCAACAAATATCTTACTTGTTACTAGTTGACATCCATTTTTGTTCATGACTATCCAAAAACCTGCAAAGTTGTGCAATATATACGCTCCTGCATCGATTCCGCAAAAACATTTTTTGCGTTTATAAAAATTATAAACATTTATTTAAACATAAATGCTTTACATGAAAAAAAAAAAATCAAACTTATTAGTGTTTTAGTGAAGTTTAGTGAATTCAATGACACTGAACCATTCTTATCGTAGCAAGGTAGACTCCGTATTATTTAAAAAAATGACTGCTCTTTTCGACACGGCAAATAGACTGGTAGGTATTTATGTTATGTCCAGTTAATAATACCTCAGTGCGAATATAGTGCTTTGTGGGAAGTATGAGTTTTTATATCAGAATGGGAGTAACACAAGGTCGTTTTGTACATTCTTTGTAACTAAGTAGATCTTCAACCGACTTGAACCCAAATTTTTATGATCATTGTTAAAATTACTTATAAACTTACAAAGAACCATACCAGCCTATTCAGTCCACTGCTGGACATAGAGGCCTCCCCTGTAAAGTAAAAATTCATTTATTCAGTTGGAACCACAAAGAAATCTTTAAAACGTATTTTTTTTTTTAATTTACACCAAATTATTTACAATTTACACAAAGTGACCAAACAGAGTGGCCAGAAATTCTGATTGGCTTATATTTTTTTAAAGTCACTATTACAATCTTTATTCTTATCTACATTGTTTTTGAGTGTTTATAAGAAGGAGAATATGTCCATAAACCTCAGCGCTGGGCTTGCGGATAGGGGATTGTAGTACACAGCTTCTGCACCGCCCACGCTGCTGACTATCGGTGGCCAGTGGATTTAGCTGTGCCAGTGTTAAGCTGCGCTATGCCGCAATCAGCCGGCCGCAAGAGCCCCGTCTTTTATTCAACTGGGTGCACCACAGGCAGGTAAAGTTAGCTTGGATTCCAAAGATCCTCCATCCTTATCCAACTTTTCCCTTCATCTTTTTTGGAACCCTTTACACCCCAACTAAGAATTTACATATTATAAACACCAAGTATGACTGAAGCGCTCGTGGCGTGGCTTGCTTCGGTGTTTATAGCAGATCACCTTGGTGAAGCAACGATCCGCCTAGTCACTACTTGGATGGGTGGCCGTTTAGTGGCAATTAGATCTGAGCGCTTCCGTTACGATGTTGGTCCCGGCTTTAACAGTCGTTAAGCCATGTCGGAGGCCTTCGGGCGGCCTAAAAACTCCGACACCAGAGTTGGCCACTAGCTCATACGAAGAAGAAAACTGTCAGAATTAACTATAAAAAAATACTTTCAGTTTTCGAGAATTTTCCAATTTTCTAATCAATTTTTGAAATGTTTATTTGCCTAAAACCTTGTTCGAACATATTACAAATTTCAAAAAATGCTAAATAAAGTAAAGCCTTTCTAAAGAGAAGCGCAATTCGCTTATCACTTATCGAGCTCGATGCATCCAGCCTCTACCAGCAGCCTTTCGCAGATCGTCACTCCACCTGGCCGGAGGGCGTCCTACACTACGTTTGCCGAACCGCGGTCTCCACTCAAGAACTCGTTTACCAAAACGGTTATCGATTCTTCGGCAGATATGGCCTAACCACTGCCACTTCAGCTTGCTAATTCTCTGAGCAATGTCGACAACTTTAGTTCTATGTCGGATATACTCGTTTCGGATTCTATGATTCAGAGAAACTCCGAGCATAGCTTGCTGAGCGACTTTAAAAACAGACAAAATTTAATTTTATTTATTATAAGTAGTTATAGATCACAATCACACTACACACAGGATATCTGGAAGAAAATGCTAATTAGCATTAAGTTCGCCTGTGTACTTCTTTTATTTTATGCCATAAAGAAATTTCTATCTATCTTTATTTTCTTAAAAGGCCCAAGTCTTCTCTCTGTGGTACTCAAACTGCAAACATAAAATAAATTCCCGCCAATGTTCAAACTTGGAACGTAAACAGAAATGCACCGGACTCGATACGACAGTCGCACACAAAAGTGAAAAGCTCTGCACTGAGCGTCGTTTAGTTCGGTGTCAACTCGGCGCCTCTACGGACGTGCTTTGATCTTTGACGTGTTATCAAACGTCAGATGCGTATTTTCTGGTAGAATACGGGACTGTGTGCCTTTGTGAACTTGGTTTTCGTGTTATTGTTTTGTGTTGTGTGACTTTTGTGGATTGATAAGGGACTGGAAATTAGTGATTTGGATGGTTAGGTAAGTTGTTTGATAATTTATTTAAAATTTAAATAATTTATTAATAATGTAGGTACCTACTTTTATAGTGAAATTCTCATTATTCAGGTAAATACATTTTAAATAGACAAAGATTATCTTATTAATTATTTAAATCCATCATTATTATTAACATAAAATATATTAAATTATTTCGCTTTGTTTGTACATGCGTACTATTTATAGTTTAGGGCCATAATTTCCCGCAGTTTGTTCATGAAAATTTCAACAGATGGCGCTACCAGATGTGTTTTTATTATAAATGGGTAGGATAGAGGTGCATATTTTGGGACTTAATACAATTGTAATTGTATGCAAATGCAACACCAATAATATGATGTAGGCCTATGCTTACATCATATTTATTATTCACCTAATAATGTCTATCTTTAATATAATATATTTACCTGATACATTTAGGTACCAACATTACAAAAATGTTGAATGGACGTTTGTGATATATTATTTCTATTTAAAAAAAATGTGTTAAGTAAGATGCTGGTTACTTAAATATATTGATTTTTTTTTTGTAAATAATAAATTATAGTTAATGAATATGCTGGACGAGCTCGAGGCTATCAAAAGAGGGTTGTGGTAGTTAACTCGAGAAGGAGTTTTTCGGAAGTTACGGGGGAGATTTTTGCCCAGCATTGAAACTTCACGTCCCGAGTTGAATATTAAAATAAAATTTAGCCTGTAATAAAAATTAATAAAACAAAATCTGATACATCCATACGAATTATTTATCTTTGCAATAGAAAACATATAGTTGCATAGATAATTATTTTGATTTACAAAGCAATAAAAAAGATATCACGAAAATAATCTACTGGTTTTACGCATCAAATAAAATTCAATAGCATCACTTGATCTACGACCCGCCATCAAAAATAAACACGCTTTAGATATAAAAAAAAACAAATTTTAAAGTAGTCGTACCCAAAAAACTGATACACCAACGAAACCAATTTTAAAAAAGCCCTTATCCCAAAAAAACATTCAAAAGAATACTCTATTTCTCTTGTAATAAGGCAGGTGTATCTTAATGTAAAGGTATTGGTAGGTCTCAATGTGAAACAGGTTTAGGAATCGTAATTAGGGCAGGTGCTCAATGGACCTTTTTCCAACTAGATTTTTATTTTTATAGCTCTGACTGTGAGATAAAACTTTATATGTACTTCTTTTGGCGGGATGACTTTATCAAGTTGATAACATGAAATAAAATTGGATTATTATTGCTTTTTATATTAACCATGTATAATAAAAATAACTGGGTATAAAAAAATGTCAATACTCGTAATCGTACTAAGTAGTAAAGTTTGTTTATGTATCTCTTGGCCTTTTGGACTCTGTGGTTACCTACATATGTACATGTGTAGGTGTACCAATATTATACTACTCGTAGTAGATACGAAGGTGTTACTCAGGTACTAGTAGTTCCTAATACACTATGGAAGTTCTAGATAGATAGATAGAAAACTCATTATTGTACACCAAAAATTACAAAGTTTAAATAAACAAACAAATCTATAAAACTAATCCGCGGTTATACAATGTTCTAATGTAGAGACGTCTTTGAGATGCTAGAAGCGCAGGTTTTTTTTCATGGGTTTCAATACTGTTAAATTCTTTATTGTACACAAAAACATAATACTGCTCAATCTCTGCCTATCTTTAAAAATTCAATTCAATTTTTTTTCATCCGCTTCACAAGACGGTTGAAGTGAAACTTTCATCTGTTTTTAGAGTATATATATTTTATTACCTATATCTATGAGTTTATTTTAGTTATTAAATTGTACCTATTCGTATGTATTTATTATTTATTAGTATCTATTATTTCACGAGTAGATATTTATGTTTATGTATAATTATATTAAATAACGTATTCATTTTTCCTAGTCCGCAATGGATTTTATAATTTATGTGTTTATTGATATAAAACCATCGTCTGCTATTTTGAATCAAGTTCATCCAAAGGTTGTCTGGAAGAGATCGCTCTAAGTGATAAGACCGCCCATTGTACTTTCATTATTGTTATTTTTTATAGTTATATTTGTATATGTTGGTGTGAGTACAATAAAGAGTTTTCCATCTATCTATCTATCTATACAGGAATAAATTTACTTAAATGCTATGATGTAGGTACATAGGCGAGCTTAACCCTGAAAGAGTTTTCTTACAGGAAACCTTTGGGTATTTGGGTATTTCGGTACTCAATACATATATTGTCATCACATGGTTATAAAAGGTACAGAGTTAGCACAGTATAGTGTGGTAGTACCACATGTCGACCCCTTAGGTCATTGGTGTATGTTGAAGGCAGGCCGAGGCTTTCGTTCATCAGAATTTAGGAAGATGAATTTTCATGAGTTGGTAGGTATTTTATAATTTTATCTTAGGTAATGAATGAGTAAGTATGATAAAGTAATGCCATTAAATTATTTAATTGAGCCTAATGAGTGCCATTGCACCCTGTCCTCGGCTCGGCGCATTTAGCTTCTACCAGGCTTTCGCAGATCGTAACTCTACCTGGCCGGAGGGTGTCATATACTTGTGTATACGTGGATCTTGTACACTACAAAATATTGTAGGTATTTATTTGTTTTAAAATATAGATAGAAAGATCAATGAATTCTTTATTGTACACCAAAAAAAAAATTAAACATATCACAGGAAAATTACAATTAAAAAAAAGGTACAATGGGACCTTTTTTATCGCTAATAACGATCTCTTCCAGATAACCTTTGCTTGTTATTCTTTCCTTATAATTTTATAGAATAACCCTTACCTAGGTAGGTTACTGAATAATAATAAGCACTTAATACTAACAACTTCCAAACTTCCAAAATGCCAATATTTTTTTTCAGTTTACTGTTTTTCAGTTTACACTTTTGTATTAATTTTTTTGTTGAAGATATCTCTCAAGGCCCGACCGACCCACGATTAGACATAATTAACAAGAAGAAAAATAAAAATAGAGCTGGAGTTTTAAAGTTTTGATCGGTTGTCGATAAAATAAAAACCAGTTCAAAAATAATATTTTTAGCCGCAGCTTTTAGAACTATTTGTGCCACCGCGTAATTTAATTTTCTATAACGTTTTGAAAGTTTTTTCCTGCAGTGAAACTAACAAACTTTACGAAATAAAAACAAACAAACCATGGATGAATTTGTTGCAATATTATATATTTTAAAGATACTTTGAAATATTTTTTTATAGTGTTTGTATTTTTACACTATATATTATTTAAATATATATTGCATTTTTAAATATTTTTCTTTGGAAAAGAAATTTTATTTTTATCACTTGAACAGATGAACAACTCACAAAGATGATAAAAAGTTATTTTGATAAATTTGCACAACATGTTGTACTTACCTCTTTTTTGTACTTTTGCGCTAAGTGTGATACATAAGTATTCAATAAAAATAAATTTATTCATATGAGTTTAAAGCTAACAAAAGCCACTAAGTACTGTTAAACTAATAATATCTTATTGATTTTATAACACAAAAAATGACTTAAAACCTTCGTAAAACTATTGTAATATTATCTTGATTGCTCGATTTCCCCATATGTAACCTCAAAAGCCTTGAATACCTCGAAGCAGCAAAAGAACTTTATTCACTAAGACATAAATGTCAAATTACATTACTTCAAAATCTATAGTACTCCTACGCAAAATCTAGTAAATAGATAAAACATACTAACCAGTATAACCAGAACCATGGTAATAGCTCAAATTGTGGGGTTTCTTTTGAGTAACGGTGTTGTACGGGTCTTGTTACGTTGGCCTGTCAAAGTATTGTTGGCGGTTATGGAATCAAAAAACACCAATTTAGCGTGTAATCGAGAGGTCATGATGAAAATTATTACCAATATATTATGAGTCAAAAAATAAAAGATTAGGTTGTTAGTAAACTTTAGAAAAAGTCATTTTTGGAGTGGAACGAGACTGTTTATTATCATCTAAACCGGAGTATTTTTTAGTGTATACACTTTTAGTGCTGAAACCACAGATGTGGAGTAATAATCTGCGTAATGTAGCTGGCAGGCAAGGGATTAGAAGAGTAGAGCTTCGGACTCAATGGCGTAGTCTGGGTAAGAACTATGTCCAGCGGTGGACTGCTTGATGATGATAGAACAGAAAGACTAGTATCTTCTGATTATCGCGCTGTGTGTGCTTCGCCTACCTAATTCCCAATGATTAATGTTGCTTTCTCCATCCAAAAGTCACTTTTTTAAAGGAAAAAAACACTTTCAGCGATAAACCTTTGGAACTATCTTCTAATAATAATGCTGGACCCTGTCACATGGCATCATATACCATTAAAATAGGCAGAGCTTTTATTATTGGAACCATAAGCATTACTTTGATATTTTTTTGGTAAAAACATAACATTATAGAAAGCACCCAGCACCAAGATAAATATTTACAGATAAATAAAAATTGCAATCAAATTATCCTTACTGTAAATTAAAGTATTTTTTAACTACACTTGGTACCCTTGGGAATAAATAAATAAATAATAAAATGCAGGACGTAATCACACAGCATCATATAGCCCCAAACTAAGCAGAGCTTGTATTATGGGAACCACATGATTGATATATTGCACATATAATTATTTTTTTTGAATATCCTACGTGTTTTGAAAACACCCAGCCCAAAGACAAATATTAACAGATAAATAAAAATTACAATCAAATTATCCTTACTGTAAATTAAAGTATTTTTTAACTACCTTCGGTACCCTTGGGAATATCCTACATGTTTTGAAAACACTCAGACCAAAGACAAATATTTACAGATAAATAAAAATTGCAATCAAATTATCCTTACTGTAAATTAAAGTATTTTTTAATTACCCTTGGTACCCTTGGGAGTAGCCTGCGCCCAGCGTATTTAGAAAACACCCAGCTAATAGACAAATATTTTTAGATAAATAAAAAATAAATGAATAATGCTTGACAATTTCACACGATATCATGTAGCCACAAAGTAAAAAATAAGATCATACATTTTTTTTGCAGCGGGAATTGAATCCGCACCCTTCTGGCCAGGCGAGCGCTGGTCCACTGCGCCATAGAGGTTTTCATAAAAAGTTCATTCATTCATTCGTTTATCCATACAACAGCAACAACACCAGCCTAAATCAGTCCACTGCTGGACAAAAGCCTCCAATTATATGATGGGGGATAAGCCCATAATCCAGACGCTACGCAGCCATTTACATACCCTGGTGTATTTTTTTACAACACTCACAAGAGAAAACAGCACCTTTCTTATAACCAATGTAATAGCGACCTACTTCTGTAAATGGTTACGAAAACAAAAGTTGTGCATTATTGAATTCACTTTTCAAACGGAAGGGTTTCATTTTTACCAACTTTCAAAGTTATTCCGGCTACGGATATGACCATTGCCACATCCTACGAAATTTTTAACCAGTCGGATGCTAAGTCATAGCTAAATGAAAACAGCTCATGCTTTGGGAGCACTTTGCTTATTTTATTTGAGCTTCTTTTTGGTTTTTATTTTCTGAGGCAGTATTATCACCATGCCTTTTTCTGACGTAAAGCAGCATTGTTATTTTGATTTTGAAAGTTTAGGTGCCTGTGAAATTAAAGGCACATGAGGCGTACCTTGGGAGAGACCTACGTTAAGCAGTGGATTGATAATGGTTGATGATGATGAGGCTCAACGCTTGCATGCCTCAAGTTGATGGACGCAGAGCGTTGCATTGTAGGGCACGTTCAATATTTTTTATTAGTAATGGTTACCACTTAACTCAGATGGGCCATATGCTAGTTCTATCTTTAGGTATCATAAAAATCATTAATTTTAATTATATTTCGATAAATTTCAAGGATTTAAAAACATTATTTAATTTCAATATTTAAGATTTTATACTATGTCAAAACTTACATCAGTGCATGGGGTTCCGGAAAGGACCGTCAGCTGTGACGACCTAGACTTTAATGGCCGCTGGGCCATTAAAGTCTTGGGCTCCACCGCGCTCATCAAGGCTAGGCCATCCTGAAACACTAAAGTTTAAACAATTAATATTCGAGAAATTGTTATACGTCTGTATGAGCGTGGAAATAGCCTTGTTATCATCGGATGTGAAAACAAAAAACACAATTTAAAAAATCAGGGGAAGCATTACGCGTGAGAAAACAGAGCCGCAAAACCGAATCAAATTAATTGATTCGAATTTAACCAACTGTTTATATCTAAGCTGTGCTCATACGCTAATTAATGCTGCATTTTAATTGTCATTGCATTAATCATGGCGGAATTGTGATGAATTTGCATCAGACAACCAATTGAAGTTCGGGGAATATGATTCATATTAATTTGTACCAATTCGACCAATAAAATTATGGGTTTCGCTTAAGGGCGCTTAAATTTTCAACTGTTGGTTTCGTATTTGTTATTTGCGACTGTTGGTTTCGTGATTTGTTATTTTTACTTATTATTTCTGTGTTTTGTTATTTTGTGTACCTACACTTACTTTACTTTTGTCAGCGCTACAACCCTTTATGGGTCTTGCCATTTATTTGGATCGAAGCGACTGGCAATAACGATGTATTGCCAGTCGCTTCGATCTTGGCTTTCCTTCTCCAGTTGGTAAACTTTCCCATGGCCTTAAGATTTTCTTTGATGCAGTCACACAATCTCATTTTTCAGTCTCCCTCGTGGTCTTTTCTGCTGCGGCTTCCAGTCGGTGATCAATTTGGGTGCCCGTTTTTCCACAATTTTTTTTTATATATCTGATGATCGTCTCCTGATTCAATACTTTTACCCACACTTATATACAAATAAGCATCTTGAGTCTTGAATCTTCAGGCCACATGCAGTGCAAAAGGGTAGGTGGTATCTTTAAATTCACTAACTTATTTAATGGTACCATGATCAGTTACGATATTTCGTAGTTTTAATTTAAGATACTTAGTGTTTAGGCGCAAACTGTAAACTTTCGTTGGTTAATCTTTATAAATTCCAAAGCTCAAAGACCGACGGCTTTGCGTCAAGGGGCATCCCCTTCGATGCGCGAAATTTTCTCTTTTTCTGCATCATCTAATATCTTTACAAAGCTCAGAGACGAACGACTTTACGTCAATCCTCTTCGATGCGCGCAATTCTCTTTACAAAACAAAGAGACTGACTACTTTACGTCAAGGGGCACCCTCTTCAATACGTGCAATTTTCTATTTGCAATACTCTGCATCATCTAACATCTTTATAAAAATTTCTAGAACAATCCGAAGACTAATTTACATAATTTTACAAGGATGTAGCCACTTCGAAGGTAGAAAGGTGAAAGTGATGTAAAACAGGTTAAAATAGTGTCAAATTGACGAGACTTTAGTGGCACATCCTGTCCTTAAACTTAAGTGCTCGTTAAATGTCTATCTACCTGTACAGTCTGCCATAAAAATTTTACAGTTAGGTTTGTTCAAGATATAACAAACTTTTTATATTATTTGAAGATGGGTCTAGCACAAGGCCTCTCTAGGGTGCTGTAGTTTCCGTATCGAATGCGTAAATTTTTGTTCAATTATATTTCTATTCCGATTAATTTATAGGATCTTAAAAGCTGCTGGTGGTTCAAGAATGAAACGACGCGATGGCGCCTTTCAACACTACACAGTACACACCCTGACACAATAATGTTACTCTAGCACAATCGCTACTTTTACGCTCAATCGATTCGATTTGGAAAGGTTTCGAACGTTTGAAAATACTCCTGCTGATTTTAAAATCAAGATAGAGATAAAGTTTAGTTTTAGAAAGTCTCCACTTTATTTTACTTTTATATATTTACATATTATAGAAACATTAACTTAAAATGGATAGGTACATCTAAAAAACCAAATTAGGGTTACCCAAGATGCAATAAAAGTTCCACATTTATCATAAATATGAATCAAACGTGCTACTAATTGACTATCCACCTTAATTTTTCTTAATATCCAGTACATATTTAACAAAATTTTGTCTTAAAAAAACTATGATTAACCACCATGCCTAGTTCTGCCGTGAAGCAGCATTGCTGTGTTTCGGTCCGAAGGGTGTGCGTGCCGATGATATTACAGACACTTTCATGCCTCAACATTGACGTACTATTAGTAAACTTTAGTACCTATCTCTTTGTGCCTCAAGTTGATAGACGCAATGCGTTGCATCGTATTGTACGCTCCAAACATGCATGAAGCAAGCGAAAACTTTGTTATCAATAATGGATACCACTTAACATCAGGTGGGTGCTGTTTAAATTTCAGTATCAATTTTTTTTATGTTAGTTTCAGTAGAGTAAAAAGTTTTCTATCTAAAAATTTACTAAATTAATTAACTGGTGCAAAACTAGAATAGCTATGAAATGTTAATGTCAGAACCCAATTTAATTTGCACCATAAACCTCAATGTTATTAAAAAGTAAAAATTCATTTCAAACTTCTGAAATAGGGAAACCCCAAGGTACCCACGTCCATTGTCCGTCAATCAAAATTCAGCGGAAATACTTCAGGGCGCGCCAAAATATTTCGAACCAAGGGAAATATTTCGAATAGACGAGACTAGGTATTTTCGAATAGAAATCGAAAAAGTACGATGATTGGAATAGTTTCCAAATGGGTACAGTCTGCATATTTTTGTGAGGTTTTAGAAGTGAAGGATATTTTGAAACCTGACATAAAATTCTGAGATTTCATTGGAAAAAACATTCATATGTATCGATGTATCATTTTAGCTGAATCATCATCATCATCATGATACATCGATAAAAGATGACGATCAT
Source organism: Horisme vitalbata (assembly GCA_951804965.1). Taxonomy (NCBI): domain Eukaryota; kingdom Metazoa; phylum Arthropoda; class Insecta; order Lepidoptera; family Geometridae; genus Horisme; species Horisme vitalbata. The sequence goes on from OX638093.1 coordinate 5,228,531, forward strand.
GATGATGATTTATACCTACAAGATCATCGTGGTAAAACAACACTCTGCCTGATCACTACTTGGAAGGGTAACTTTACTGGCAAATGTAAGCTTTTGCGTGCATGTTAAGATGTTATTCCCGGCTGTTTCAGTCGTTAAAGCGATGTCGGTGCTCTTTGGGCGGACTAAAAACTCCGACACCAAAGCTGGCCACTAACCCATACGAAGAAGGAATATGTAGTTGCAAATAAAGCCCCTGATGGTAATTAAGGCCCCTGATTTTTTTCAACTGATATGACAAAAGGTGAATAACTGATAACACAGAGATTTGTAGCATTCGCTTAAAAGAATACTGTAATGACCAAGATGTCTGCCAAGCGTGGTGATAGCAAACCCTTTTAAATATCCAAGAGAGTGGTCCTTATTGAAGACGGATATCTTGGTACTTTCTAGGATTCCTTATGGCAGGTATAGACTTACGAAATGTAACACGCAATGAAAGAATTTGCCGTCCAGATTGTCGCAATGTATCATTCAGTGTTACAGAATTCCCATAGTGCGAACGCCTTGTACGCACGAACTGTGCAAACTACGTACACGAACGAGCATTTTTGCATGCATGCTCGGTTTGTGCGCGTGCTGTGTCCACACTTATGAAATGCTCCTTTCATGTTACATTGCTTGTTACGTTACAGCAGTCTGTACCCGCCATTAGATTTATCTTTAAATGCTCTAATGATATTCTACAGGCCAATGAAAAAGAAAGAAAGAAAAGAAAAAGCATTTATTTGTGACAACAACATTGACAAGGAAACTTAACAAGGAAATGAAGAAAGAAAAACACACTTACCCTAAAATACCCTTAACAATAAATAAACATAAAAAGTGTGTCTCTCGGACCTAGGCATACTACGCCACAAATGTCGTTATCACAAAAAGGCGTCCAACTCAGCATTTGTTGTGTCATGTCAACACAACGCTGATCTCATGTCTATGTCATCACAAAGAGGATACCATGTCTATGTACCTATATTATTAGCATCGCAAAAAAAGAAAAATGACTTAAATAGGTATAAGCAAACCTTCACGAAGGAAGTCTTTGAAACGTTAAAGACGAAATCTCATTACGAAAGAAAGAAGCCTTATAGGTACAACCTTAGGGATTGATCTCAATTCTTAATTGAAAAGGTTTTCAAGACTGAAAGTAGATTCTGTGGTAAAGTGAGTGTTCTTCGATTTCAGGTACGAACGTTGTGGGTTCAAATATGCAATGTTGCTGTCAACTTGTAACCCGAGTCACTTGATTTTTTTTTTGTAGCCTGTAGAAAATTTTCGCGGTCATTATCATTAGCCAGTTTTGGCTTGCTTTAGGGATTATGCCAATATCCTCAATTTCGCTCTAGTCTGAGACTCCCACAGATTTATTAATCTGTAAATATGTTTTAGCTGTCTTAGGTCTAGCTGTTTATATTTAGGTATGAATTTATAAGTAAAAATGTATTTCCAAAAAAACTGTATAAGTAGTTCATCAGTTATGTGGTTACCATAATACAAGCTCTACATAGTAAATATTGTCGATTTTATTGTCGAGCTCAGGACAGGGCGCAATGGCGCTCATTAGGGGAGGCCTATGTCCAGCAGTGGACTGCTATAGGCTGATGATGATGATGATGATGATAGTAAATATTAATAAAAAATCTTTACATGCCAATCTTTCATTAATTCTTACGTAGGATTTAATTAGAAGTGAACCAAAATTAATTTACAAAAAATAAAAATAAAAGTACCGTTGATTAAAAGGCTTATAAAAAAAGTACAGCGTGTCAAAATAAGGCCCAATCTTTCCAAATATGGCCCAGTCTCTCCAAATATGGCTTAATCTTAAAAATAAAGTTGGCCAAGAGAGCAAGTGAAGCTTGTAATCGGTTCACGGGCTATCAAGTGATGCGTAGCGTTATGCCCCCCGCTCTATTTGGTCGGAATCTGTCGATTCAATTAGACGACTTTTCCTGTCAATAATGTAACGGTTTATTGTCGGTTATATTAATTGGAAAAGGTAAGTCGATTAGTGATGGCGATAGAAATTGATTTTGTTTTGCCTAACAGCATTTTTCATCTTTGTTTTTGAGGAAGTTAGCTCAGTTTGTTTTTAAAACAGATTACTTTAATAGTATTGTTTGATTTTTTTTAAGTAAATAACCTTTTACTCCTGTAATTCGAATTAACGCATTCATATGGAATAACTATCCGACAAAAAACTAAAAAAGTTGTCGACATAGTTAAAAAATTAGATATTAGTTAGTTCATAGTTTAAATTATCAAGCTGAAGTGGCAGTGGGCTGGTCGGTCATATCTGCTGAAGAATCGAAAACGGTTAGGGTAAACGAGTTCTTGATTGGAGACTGCGGCTCGAGTGACGATTTGCGATATGCTGCTGGTAGAAGCTGGATGCGTCGAGCTGAGGACAGGGCGCAATGGCGTTCAATGGGGAGGCCCATATTCAGCATCGGACTGCGCTATAACATGCTGATGATGATAATGATAACGCATTTGCCAACCAGCACTTAGTCAAAATGTATAAGACAAGTGATAAGATGAAATTGCCGTAAATTGTACATGAAAGGAAAATTGCGTAAAAAAAAATTCAATAAGTTAAAGTAAAGGGTAAATTGCGATAAGAACAGCCGATTAAATCGTATTCGTTCCCACGGGCGTGAAGTAATCGATTTAACATCGATTCGACTTATCGGTTATAGCTCAAAGAATTCGGATAATGTTCCGCACGTATTAAATATTATTAAAACACATTCCATATTTGAAATAGGCCTCCCCTACTTTAAAGGGAATAAGACCTTAATCTCCACGCTGGGAATGCGGGTTGGGGATCGCAGGGCACGCTGCTGCTCGTCGGCGGCCAGGGGATGGTGTGGTGCGGGTGTCAGGCTGCGCTATGCCGCAATCAACCGGCCGCCAGAGGGCCTAGTACGAGTTGCACAATTCGAAAACTTTCATGGTATACGTATCGAGCTCAATTTTCAAGTCAAAAAATAATAATTCTAATTAGTCCGTCAGTTAGATCAACAAAAAATACCGCAAAAGTGTTTTTTATTTATCGAATCAATAAAACTGACGGAGATAAAGAACGTGAAAGTTCGGGAGTGGGGGCTCGTGACGTCACGCCTAGGTAAAAAAATTATTTATCGTGACGTTGCGCGGAACTTTAACGCACTATATCTTTGTTATTTTTTGTTTAATTGACAAAAGAAAAAAAAAGTGTCCAATATTTTTTGGATATGTAAATAACGGATTAATTAGAATTTTTCTGTCGTCTAGCCAGTTTGAGTGATAATTATTGCAATCTGCAAAAAGATTACATTAACTACGTTGTTCGATCAGTTTCTACTTAAAACCTTTTGCGTAATTTCGAATTGTGCAACTCGTACTAGACCCCCAGATCCTCGTTTATTAGTTAGCAGCAAGCACCACTGGCAGGTGAGGTTGGCTGGGGTTCCAAAACTCGTGGTAGGAATCCGTTACAGCTCAAGAGTTTTAGTCGTAAAAAACCAAGAGGCCTATTCAAAGCGATGAACTTCAACAGGCTGCAGATGATGATAACATAACCTTCTGAATGACTGAACCTAAAGCTTAATAAACCTTTGGGATGTCATCGCCCTTAAGTTCAATATTTGTATTCAACACCCATACAATTGTATGAACCTGCATAAGTCTCCATAAAAAGCTATACATTCATACAATCAATAAACTGGTTGACAAACCTGTCGGTCGACCCGTCGCCATAACTGTCTGTATACCGGTCTTTAGAGACATGGGTAATTAATTCTTTGTATGGGAGATGTTTCGTATTGGTATTTAGATTTTTTTGCTTATACATCTGTGTAGCTTAATTTGATATTAGTTTTTTATGCCGCCAGTGTGGCGGTCCCGGCAAATAATATAATTGTGCTTCTTATCATGGATATTAGGAATTATTGGTAAGTACCAGAGTCTTAATATTACGATATTTAATTTGACCATTTCTGTGGCGTAAAAGGTTTCGGGTTCGATTACCACCGCGAGACAAATGTTTGTATGTTCTGCAAGTATTTTTCTCAGGTCACAGACCTGATTCGATTTAAAATATTTATAAATTTACAAAAAATATTTAAGCTGTCATGTGGTTCCCATAATACTAGCTCTGCTTAGTTTGGGGTTATGATGCTGTGTGATAATATCCGGCATTATTTATTTATTTTTTATATTGCAATAATAGAAAATAATATAAATATAATTACACTTACTGACAAAGAACGGCAGCTTATTCAATTCATATGAGGGGCGCTCTCATAGAAAGACGCCAACTGATGAGCTGGTGGTATTCTGACTGGTGTCGAGGAAGATTGAAGCAGTAGTGTCTCCCTAAGATGAGTTCCATATCAATGTGGTATTGAGGCAAACTTTAATGTTTGAATACTTAGCTTGTGTTCATTTTTGTTGAGGTATGATCGAGGTTCTTCTTAATAAACGGTTTTAGGTGAAAAAAAATCATTATGAAAATGTTTATTTCAGCAATAAACAAGAATAAAGTAAACAATATGTTTCTAAAAGGTACTTTACAATGATTGCTGCTTCACTTAGACAGAAGAACTAGATTTATAAAAAAAGTTAAAACAAATAGAAGCTACACTACCAGCTATATTCTATACTATCTACCTACAGGAAACTGCGAATATTTTGATTAAACAAGATTTGGTTCTGTATCATACCTAATTAAAAATGTGACATAAATACTATACTTTCTTAGTAAGCACATTTATAAAATAAGTACATAGTTATATATTTGGATTTAGCCTATTGTATTAATTATAATTTGAACTAAACTAAACACACCGCCGCCGCGGGTTGTCTTTCTTTAACTCTGTTCTTACTCTGTCTTTCTTTAAAAGCTTCAATTATTCTAATTTGATCCTAGTGTTTTTTTGCCCTTCATCCTGTCTCTATTTCCACCGGAAGAGAAAAGGCTTGTGAGATAGTTAGAGCCAATTACATTGACTCGACTGTCTTGATTGACAGTATAAATTGAACCTAATAGCACACAAAATAACGGTCAAATAATTTTTGTTACGGAATTCTTTGTGTTTACAAAAATTATGAAAACCAATTTGGTTTTTCAAACCGTTGAAAGCCACTTTGGTTTTCGTCATCGTTCATCATTGGTGGTCATCATCACTACATGTATGTCATTGTCAATGTCAATGTCCCACGTATAAACCTAGATTTAATGAAGACCTGACTTTTAAACCGTACTACGTTGCCTTACATGGTAAAATTGTGAAAATTTAATTTTATTATTATATTATTTTATTTATTTTATTTTATTGTAAATTGTACTGTAACTGTATTATCCCAGATAAATAAAAATATAAATGCCTGTTTATACCGTAAGTTGGCTACAATTCATGCGTTTAAGAAGTTAGATTGAATAAAAAATAGTACTAAAGATTCCTTCAAATTAAAATTAATATTCTTCTTCTTCTTCTTCGTATGAGCTAGTGACCAACTCTGGTGTCGGAGTTTTTAAGCCGCCCGAAGGCCTCCGACATGGCTTAACGACTGAAAAGCCGGGACCAACATCTTACCGTACCTTCCGAAGCACGGAAGCGTTCAAATCTGAATGTCACTAAACGGTCACCCAGCCAAGTAATGACCGGGCGGAGTGATGCTTAACCAAGGTGATCTGCTAAGAACACCGAAGTTAACCACGCCACGAGAAATAAATATTAAAATTAAAATTCAAAATGTAATCAAATTAAAATAAATATTTTTTATAATAATATCGTACATTCTTGCTTTTATTAATTAGTATTAAAGGAGAATGCCGATAACCCGTACCAATTGCGTCAAAACCAAACGTATCCCATAAAATTGCCTTTATTTTATAAATAACATTAACATTTTTTTTAGTCTTACACACCGACTCGATTAATAATCACGTAAAAAATTATTTCGTTTATTTGGTTTCCGGCGCACGGCACCATGACATTGCAACTACCCTCACTTATAATTTTAGACAGTAGAATTTACTGAAAACATTGGAGGTTTTTTCACTTTGTAAAATCAAAGAGGTTGGATCAGAAACTTTTTTGTGGTTCTACTAAAATATCTCCTATCTTTATGTATTACTAGAGTGTTCTGTGGCATTGTGTAGCAGTGTTTATTCTGTAAATAGATATTTTATTAGACATTATCACAATAATGTACGATAAACAATCGTGGCATCAACTGTTTGCTAATAACCGATGACGCGAAACCAGCATAGTTTGGAAGAGGCATCCATGGCCTTTTCGTGGTTGTCATGAATGTATTAAGATCTTGGATCTTAGCTTGGATTTCACCTTCACTAGTAAGTACTAATACCTATTATAACCATAAATGATGTAAATGCCTATCTACTTTCTCGTCACTATAATTATTTGAAAATAATGTAAAGTAGAACACAGTAGTTTGTGTGTAATGTCCTACCTACGAAGTAGAAGTTAAAACACCCTTTTACCTATCTGTGTGAGGTATATAAACCTTTTCTTATAGACCTTTTATCATAGTGAAATGTTTATAGTGTAATATTTAAAATTATTTAGACAAAACTGAACACACAAGGTCTCGGGAAAGCATTTTTTAAAAAACAAACTCTAAACCTAATATCAAATAAAAACAATTTGTTTACGTTTATCATAAAAAAGACTTAGTATTCCATGAATAACAGTATAATATCTTTCAAAAAAATTAGGTTTCGTTTTGACGCAATCACTTTAGCATTGGTACCGAGCACCATACATCAGACGGCATTCTCCTTTATATTTATTAGTTAGGACCCCTCTCGGGTAAAGACCTCCTCCAGATCTTTCAATCAAACCATGACATCCGTCCAGTTTTGTGATATAAGGGTTCTATCAGACAGAAAGCGTTCACGCGTACAAGCGTTCCTCGTTCGCGTTCTGCGTTCCTTGTGTTGTATAACGTTACATAGACATGCACAAAGCAGGCGTTTAGTACCACGCGAATTCGTACTAAAATTCTATGGAATAGAACGCAAAATGTGAACGCGTAACGCTTGAACGCGTGAACGCTTTCTGTCTGATAGGACCCTAAGTATTTTTCTTATTTCGACAGCTCATCTAGCTAGTGGCCTGCCACTTCTTCTTTTTCCTCTTTATCATTCTTCTTCTCCTATCGTCCCAGAATCCACTGAATAAATATATAATACAAACTGTAAAGACTTAGAACAGAAGATGTTTTACTCCAGACTTTATAAGTTGTACAAGAATAAAAATAAACTATAGAAACTCACCATCTAAATAAAACATCACGAGCACAAAATAAAATATTTGCTCACGAAATTGTATTCCAAAGTTTCTAAATTCTTGACAGTGCACCGATTACCGAAGAAACGCATGTATTATGTAAAGCATAGTGTTTGTACACAGTACGTGCACGTTTACACATCGTACGAAGAATGGGAATAGCAAATAACTTGATGTGGGGACACGCGGACGGTAATCTTGTAGAGCTTATCCGTCTTTGACACTCGAAAAAGTGGTGGCGGCCAACAGTCAACTTACTCAGTTAACTTTGGTACCCAAATAGGCCTATCCAAATCACTGGGTGCTTATACTAGATACAGTGATACCCACCTACCTCTCTAGGTACAAAATCATAATTTGTCTGCGTACTTAGATGCTAGCAAACTTGTGTACCTATTTTTATTCTTATTTTTAAATTACCTAGTAGGTATCATTATTTTGTTCGTCTCTATGTATATTTGTGTGCATTATGGGTCAAATAAATAAAATTTATTTCTTTCTTTCTTTTCTTTCTAACTTTTAGCGCGTAAATAGTAGTAGGTACCTGTACACTTGCGCAAGGTAAAATAAAGTGACGTTTTAATTATTTTCAATTGTTTGTTAAGCTGCCAAAACCGGTAGATTTGGCATTTGTGCCTAAATAAATGAATAGATAGATACAAAAGTAGTTAATTAGAGATAGAATTAGAATAGTGCTTCACATTTTCAGACCTCATTAGAACCCCAAAGTAAGCAGAGCTTGTGTTTGGAAACTACATGAGTGTTAATACTACGTTTTTAAGTTAACTTATTCTGTCCACTGCTGGGCAAAAGCCCCATCCCCTGTTATAACATACGATCGCTTCGAAGTTTGAACGAAAGGCATCAATATTATCACGCCAACGTTTCCGAGGCCTGCTCCAGCGTCTTCTACCATAAAACTAAGTTATAATTGTACTAACATTATTTTATTTAACGTTGGAACAAGTTTGTCCAGCACATATACCATCCTCTTATCCTAGTCGCCTTGTCTGTTTGTAAATTTGTATTGATGTTGTGTGCAATAAAGAGTTTACTTAGCGAAGCGCAAATAAAAATATACTCGCCAACCTTTTTCTCCGTGTGTATCCGCGTGTTTTTCTTCCGTGGCGTATCTATGCAAATTGCATTAAAGCAGCCCGCCTCCATTTTGTTTTTACAACAATATAAAATAACATTAGGTTAACAAGGCTTGGTTTTTAGCAGCGGTGCCATAATAAAGCGGCCACCATATCTTATTAGCTAGTCGCTAACTCATGGAGTTATCACGCCCCTTAGGTCTTTACTAACATGAAAACCTACAAGAAGCCGTACAGGTAATGAGTCAAAATGTATAATAAATTGATAAAAGATATTAAATAACTAAAAGATATATAGATAGATATGAGATAAAAGAGAAGGTCGCCGTCATGTCGTTATAAGGAAGTGAAAGAGACAGCAAATGGAAAGAGCTAAAAAGAGAATTGCATCACTACACCGACAAGAGCTGTAAGCTCTGAAATTATTAAAATAATAAATCCCACACTAGCCTATATCAGTCCACAGCTGGACATAGGCCTCCCCTAATAAAGGGGGATATGCCCGTAATCCCCACGCTGGGTATGTGGGTTGGGGATCGCAGGGCACAGCTACTCGCACAACCGACGCTGCTGCCCGTCAAAGTTAGGGAATTTATCTGTTGCCGGTTTTAGGCTGCGCTATGTCGCAATCAGCCCGCTGGCAGGCCCCGTTCGTTTGTTTATCAGGGTGCACCACGTGTAGGTGAGGTTGGCTTGGGTTCCGAAGATGGGGGTTGGAACCCCGTACACCCCCTAAATAATAATAAAAAACTTGCAGAAACTTTTTAGCATTAAGTCCACTAATTGTACATTTATTTTTAAAGAGCATTAAAGAACTAAATAAATTAATAAGAAATATTATTATTTAATTGTTAATATTAGTATTAAATAATACTTGCGATAAAACACACATCATCATTAAACCTCAAACTAAGCAGAGCATGTATTATGGTAATCACATGACTGTTAAACTTCTTAAATTTTATTATAATACATAAATAAAAGAAACACCTAACACCTAGAAAAATATTTGCAAATCATACATTTGTGTCACGACGGGAATCGAACCGCAACGTTCTGCGAATCACGCGGGCCTTCGCCCACAGAGGTCGTCAACAAAATGTCTTGACATGAAATTAAAACAACACCAGACGCAATACAAAATGTTTGTATGATTTGCAAGAATATGTCTTGGGGTTGGGTGTTAGTAGGTTTTTCATCCGTGTACAAAATAAGTGAAGTAGGGGCAGAAGGCTCCAATAAATCCAATAATATCGAGTAGAAAAGTGCTTAGAAAGTTGAAAATGCCACTTAAGCCCGCGAAAGGCGCATATCGTGTCAACTACAACTAGTTAGCGACTAGTTTCACATGCAGAATAGTTTCACTAACATGGTACTCTAATGAGAGGGTTTTTGTAGCACTAGTTTTTTCTTGGACACTCTGTACACATAGGGCAAGAACATTTGAAAATGAAAAAAGTATTTAGTGATCACGACCTCTTTGACGCAGCAAGCAAAGGCCCGTCTGAGACGCAGTAAGTTTCGGGTTTTGATTCCCGCCGCCAGACAAATGTTTGTATCGGGTCTAGGTATGTTCTATGTATAAATAAAAATAATAATTGTTGAAGTATATCAGCCATGTGGTTCTATCACAAAATTTACAAAATCAGCTTAGTTTGGGGCTATGTGATGGTGTCCAGCATTATTTATTAACATATACCCAATGGGTTTTCAGCTTCCATATTCAATTTAAATGAAAAACTATTTATTATCATGTCTGTCTTGCGCCTTACTCTACTTACGTCGCTACTAGTTAGAACTAGTTTCACATCTGCATACAAGTAACTATTACGTGTTATTATAATAATTGGTGGTTCGATGGCAACTGATGGCTATTTGCGATATAGTTGCAATGTGCTCCTACTGGTTGAAGTTTTAATAACATCTAATGTAAGTTCATCGAATGGAAGGCACATAATATATACTACTCTATATCGATACAATCACTTTCTTTTAATAAATTCATATAATTGTATGGTCGTCCAAAAGATTTACAATGGCAAAACAACTTCTGAAATATTTAAAAAACAATCTTTTTCTTCGTATGAGCTGATGGCCAACTCTAATGGCGGAGATTTTTAGGCCACCTAAAGGCCTCCGACATGGCTTATTAACTGAAAAAGCTGGGATCAACATCTTTACGTGCCTTCCAAGGCTCGGAAGCGGTCAAATTTAAATGCCACTACACGGTCAACCATCCAAGTAGTGATCGGATGGAGGGTTAATTAACTCAGATGATCGGCGTATAACACCGAAGTATCTAAGTATTTAAGTAAGTATCTGAGTTAACTACACTCCACCCGGTCACTACTTGGGTGAGTGACTGATAAGTGGCATTTAAATCTAAACGCTTCCTTTCTTTTAAAAGCACGTTGTGATGTTCTTTCCGGCTTTTTCATTCAATTTGCCATGACAGAGGCATTTGAGCGGAGGCCTTCGTTATTATAATTGGTCACTAGCTCACACGAAATTGTAGAGAGAACGCTCGCGCTCTTTCTACTAAAGTTCCAATAATGAAAATGAAAAAAACTTATTTCTGTTTGAGCATAAAAACTAGGATAACAAAGTGTATAGATAAAAAAAGTCACAAAATCTTATACAGTATCTGTGGTTGAACAGTAAAAAATATATTTGTCTACCGATCTCCACACTAGGTCACATCGTGGAGATTCGACTGATTTACGATTAAACATAATGGGTAGTACTATTAATTCATCTGGCACGGCAACTATTGATAAAATTACTGTAGCTAAAGATTGACAAGAAATAATGAGCCTTTTTTTACCATCTTTAAGTAACGTCAAAGCTATTTGCTGGTCAAAGTGACATATGTATTTTCTTTCATTCTATTTTATTTTTTAAATTCTATCTTCTAATCTTTATTCGGCATTCATAAACAAAGTTAATTTATATTCTGAACGATTCTATTCGATTACAAGATTTGCAAAGATTAAAAATTTATTCAATAAATGCTACTTTTGAGGAACTTTATCCCCAAACAATAAAAATAGTTCATTTCATGTGTTGTCGCTTTCAATGCTTAAATTCATTGCATACTTGTGTGATCGTTTTCTCTTTTTAAAAAAAGGTTACGAATACTTTTCACTATGTTGTCTAATAACACAAAAAATATTAAGGAAAATGAATATGTAGTAACAAAAATGTATGTATTGAAAAATCAATTTTCTTGAAATTCTCCATTCAAAACGCGAATTTTATATGTGAGGCCTCTCTGAGCGCATTCGTCACGTTAACCGGCAGTTATCTTACTTTGACGTTACTTGAGGGTGGTGAAAGAGGCCATTAGACGGAATTAAATTACAAAAAGGACTACAGTTACTAAAAAAAATAACTTACTTTGATTAATGTACTACAATATAATTGCATTCTGCAAGCAAAAGCTATGCTAGTATTATTTTACACACCACAATTTATAACCAGCAATGATAAACCGAGCCAAGTCGAGTGCGAACCGTGTGTACCGAGTGTCTTGTACCGTAATGTGCCGGGAAACCGTAGGTGTTTGATGTGTTGTACTGTTGTGTGTTTAATATAGTCTAGTCCTAGCATAGTTAGTATTACAGTGATTTAGTTTGAGACGAGTGCGAACTGAGTCGACCGAGTGTCACGGTCAGGTATTTCGCGTTTGATAAGTAAAAGACTAGACAGAAGTAGCATTGTAATTTTCAAAATCTACTTTTTCAACAGTATACATGGGAAAAAAAATCTGCCTATGCCTGTCATAAACTGGTTGGTTAACTAGCTGCAGTTTTATAAATTTTAATTATGAAAAAAACACATTGTTCCGTACCGGAATAGCTTCCTCATTATATATTAACGTAGTTGAATTTTAAATAGGTATCTGCCTAAATTTGTGACAACTTACCCTGGAGACAACCAGATATCATAAGGGTCGTGAGAGTTTGAGGCATATCCTGATTTCAAATTTCGCGTGCTGAGCAATCCTCAAACTCAGGCAATTTCTATGTGCATGACGCGACGCAGGCGCACTCTGTGTTGTCGTTTTTATTCGAAAGCGCGAGCTTCGTCCCGGCTCCTTACAACAAAATACAAAAATCCTAGCTAATTGTGTGATAACTGCGAGTGTTTGTGACCACCATAAACCAGGGATCAGCACCAAGCGTCCTGTGTCATATTTCATTTCTGTCGTGCCCAAAAATAATTTTCAACCAAAACCCTGATCCATCGCCGAACAACCTCTGACGGAACGCGAGGCCGTGGAAGGAGATCCAGGTGAGCCTTATACTTTTCACGACATAAATTTGGTCCATTCGAGCTGGATCGTTGTTGTTTCCCAGTTTTTAGTTGTCACAAGTTTTCTTGTCCCCGTAGAAATCGTTGCGACGTAACACGTTCCGATCAAAATGGCGGAACAAGATTTATTTGAGCGCGATGTCATACTTGACGAGTTAAAACGAACTTTGGAATTCTTTCCATCAGATGAACAAAAGTTCCTAGCAAGATCCAAAGATATTGTAGTCTCTCAAAGAAAGTTTCTCAAATTGCAATCAAAAATTGAGAAAGTTCTCATGAAGAATGGTACTTTCGATAAAGATAAACAATTAAGTAATCGAAACATTTTCAATGATTATTACAACGTGACCTATAGTAGGTCACGTTGTAATAATCATTGAAAATGTTTCGAATAAGGATTTTCAACCAAAACCCTGATCCATCGCCGAACAACCTCTGACGGAACGCGAGGCCGTGGAAGGAGATCCAGGTGAGCCTTATACTCTTCACGACACGATATTTCATTAATTTAGCGAATTTCTACATAAATCACGCAATTCGATTAACCTTATACCTAAGTACTTAATAAATATGTTGCATTATGTTACATGAAGTATAGATGTCATAAAAAAGAAAATATCGTGGCCTATAATACATACAAGTACTTGTACCACATAATATTGACTTATCATCACTGATTGAATTCTGAAAAGAGAACGTGTTTTTACTTGCAACTGACAAGCATAACGGGACAGTGACCTAGTTGCATGAAGCTTTTGCAACTGGATCGTGTAAACGAGGCTCCTGCAGCGTCGTAAGGGTGTACCTCAGACAAATCTACTACAATTAGGCAAATGCTTTTAACAGGAATGTGTAGACGGAAACAGACGATTTCAAGGGTTTTTAGAGTTTCAGCGAGTTAATACAGATTTTGGTTTTAGTCAAGGTAGTATTAGGACATTGCATAGGTATGAAATTGGCGTTTTGTATGGAAAATTCCAGAAAATAATTTCTCAATACACATATTTTGATTTTTTTCTGGAATTACAACTCCTATTCCCCTAAAATTTTGAGTGAAATTAAACAACACTGTGAAAAGTATGCGTAGCATTATTAAAAAAAACAACACATAAAAATTACAATGAATTTTAGCATTGAAAGCGACAACAAATAAAATGTGTGTTTAAAGTTTTATTTTTTGGGGATGAACTTCCCCAAATATTGAATTTCTCTTGTTATAGAATTTTCAATCTTTGCAATAATATTACGTTCAGAGTATTAATCAATTTTGTATATGACTGTTGAATAAAATAAAATAGAGTCAAAAAACGCCAATTTCATATGTAAAGGATCTAATACTAGTAATATCTCAACCATAGTCCACTGTTCCAAAACTCGTTTTGTTGAAGCCTTACATTATTAATTGTCTAATATGATCTGAATACAAGTCACTTATCTCATGATAGATATGATTTGTTTTCTGTTTTTGATAAATAAATATATGAAAATCATAGTACAGTTGATTTCAACGACCTCTGTAGCACAGTGGGGTAATTGCCCGCTCAAGACCCAAAAGCTTCAATTCTGGTGTCTGAAGGTTTTGTTCTATTATAAGATTTAATTGAGCTATTTCAAAAGTAAAACCTTTATAATATTTTCCCTTACTATGCGTTTGGCGTGAAAAGTTAGAAATCTAGATTTCTGTCCGCATTTTTGGGGTTGTTCAAATTATTATGTCAAATTTTCTTCCATAAACCTTCCAAATACTGTCATAAAATCATTCCATTTCCTGTTTGGTTGCATGCTATCTCGAAAAATAAACCACCTCGATAGCATATTTCCATATGTACAAGTTACAAGCGCACGCGACTATTCTATCTACCCTCTACGTAATACAACATTGAATTTTTTACATTCATTTTGTCATTTTCTTGGCTTGAATAGAAAATTAGAGATAAAAAGAATTGCAAATGACAATTAGCGCTAACTCTCACTCTGGTGTAAAAGATAGATAAATGTTCAAATGGGAGATGTGTAGCATACAAGCTACACATCTATGATTTTCAAAATATTATTACTGATTTTAAAACTATTTATCTTTTATTATAATTGCTTAAAAAAGACTGTTTTTTTTTAAAGTCCATTTAAAGCATTAAAATCAAATAATAATAATAATCAAAAAAGCAAATAAAATCTTGAACCTTTTTTGGGTATTGTTGTGTGTGGGCTAAATAATAAATTCTTTATTCTATTATATAAAAAAATCAAAAGATGTAAGTTTAACCCATGGGACAGCAGAACTGACATTTGCTACGCGATTGAAACCGCTTTTAGTAAAACTTTAGTAGTTCTAAAACTATTTTAAATGGAAAAATTGAGTCTGCCAATTTGTCGTAGCTGTAATTAATTCCAATCTTAGACAAGCCCATTATAGTTGCAGCACTAAAAAGCGCCATAGATTATTCTTTATTATGCATTAACCACTAATGAGCTAATAAAAGCTAAATAAAAAATACATACATAAATCAATCAAGGCATGCAAATCGCTTACCTCCTCTACCTCGTACCGGTAACCAATTAAAAAGCTGTCACACGTATGACTCTTACTCCTATAGCATAAGGTTTAAATTCGCTTATTTTTATTTTTTTGCGTACCGTACCCTTGGAAATGACAAGTTATTACTGTCATATCACCGTAATTACGGGTAATGTTTTTAAAGTTATTTCGTATGATATTTTAAAACGTGACGTGGATTGCGCCGTGAGGCTCAGTGGCTGTCCTGCAATGGCTATTGCTTTCACTTGCTCCTGACTGTACATAAAATATTAATTTAATTTATTTTATTTTTAGAATATTAAAAAACTTACAGCTATGCATAATAGAAAACCAAATATAACATAGCACCCAATTTTTTCTTATAAATAATATTAGGTTTTCTTATTTAAACTAAGCTGGCTTCCGCACGCGGCTTAGCACGCGTGGTACCCGGATAGTCTAAAGCATATGTATTAATCCAGGTAGTAAACTATGTTTCTTCCAAGTTTCATAAAAATCCGTTCAGTAGTTTTTGCGTGAAAGAGTAACAAACATCCCTCCATACATACCATACTCACTAACTTTCGCATTTATAATATTATATAGAGTAGGAGTAGGATGGTTTCAATTTACTAGTGTACGCCTCGCGACTTCGTCCATATAGAAGTTTATTTTCACTGCACCTCTTTATAGACTAAATTGCAAAGATATACCTTCCAACAACACTCTAGGACTCACGTCAATCACTTATGTTCCTGATGGTACTTATTTCAAAATTGTCTTATTTTACTAGTGTGCACCCTGCCAAGTTGTTCCTGCACCTCTTTAGAGATTAAATAGGGATGATGAATGAAAAATTCTAATTAGTCCGTCATTTATGTACATTATCAAACAACTCGCATTTAACTGGTCTGGTTAAGTGCGAGTTGACTCGCTCACCGCGGGTGACGTCAATGGCGTGCGATACTAATTAGTAAGGTTTCTTCGTAAATAAAATGTATACGTCCTATAGAAAAATAAAAACCGGTTTTAGAATGGGCAAATTAGGGCCTTTCAGGTAACACCATAATTGACCGTGTAACTTGCTTTATAGCTGGACCTCAGCTGTCAATACATTTATTGAGGTTTCTACAAAACCATATTAGCTGGAGACTTTGCTATAATTTTCCTGCAAAATATAATACTTCTATAATATGAATAAATTTCAGGTTTTTCACTTCGCAAACTTCGGAGTTAAGGAGGTGGGTATGGTCATTTTTTTAAACGTTTTTCATCTAAATCAAAAACTATGCATGATATTAAACAAATTAAAACTGTTACATGCTGTTCCAATCAAGGTTTCTCATTTGATACCCCACTCGAGATTTCTGGCTTTACAAACTTTGGAGATTAGGTTGGTTATTATTAGGGGGGGTTATGGTCATTTTTTGGACAATTTTGATCATAAAATGAAAACCAAGCATCGTATAAAAAAATAAAAAGACTTTTTTAAGCTGGGCTAATTGATTATAATATGCCACTCAACCCATTGGCACCAGTTTGAAATTTTGACGTTTCTAATTTTGGACCTTTTGGGGATGAAAATGATTTTTTTTTAATTTTTTTACCGGCATTCTTATTCAGTCTTAACAAGACCAACTTTGGTAACTACCAGCAAACCACACCAGCTTATATCAGTCCACTGCTGACATTAAGCCCGCCCTAATAAATGGGGATATGAAGATAATCCCCACACTGGACATGCGGGTTGTTGATCGCATGGCATAGCTTCTCACACCACCGACGCTGCCCGTTGGTGTCTAGGGGATTTTATTGTGTCGATGTTGGCTGCGCTATGCCGCAATCAGCCGGCCGCCAGAGCCCCTTTCGTTGTTTAGCAGGGTGCACCACGTGCAGGTGAGGTTTGCTTGGGCACCGAAGACGCATGTGGGAACCCCCGTACATCCCATACAGTTAGTAACTAGGTACATCATTTTCGATTCCTTACGCCACAACTACTAAACAGGTTTAGCTGAAACTTTGTATACATAGGCAGTTCAGTAGACCAGGAACAACAGAATACTTACTTTTTATCCAACATCTGTGCTCTACTGTGTAACCTCATTTTTTTATTTAAATTTAATTCACCAACCAATACCGACCATTTTTGCCGAAACTAATCTAAATTCGGAATCTGGAACCCAATTTACATTTTAAAATATTGTTCAAAAATACAAACCATCTGTTTTGAACAATTAATATTAAAAGACCCACTCATTCATAAAATAAATCGGTATCGGACCCGAAAACATCGAAAAACATCTGTCACGGCCTTTTATCGACCCCCCAAAGTGCCGACACTTTGTCAACACTATATCGATAAATCTGATCATCGATAGGTTCAAGTCACATCTCAAGTTTAGAAGAGTAATAAAATATGCATTAATGTTCGCGCATTCGCATTATTTTAGTTGATCAACGCAATAACAATTTGTTACCTAGGCTTAATCTACCTACTTAATAATTTTAAACGTAAATTAAATTACTTTTTGTTGCGTGCTTTTACTCTGTGGACAAATTTAACACTCATATATTTTAATACATTCAGCCAGTAACTAGAGCTACGTTTGTTAGTTAGTAGGGTGTACCTCAGAATAGTGAGGTTAGCTTGGGACCCTTACAGGAAATTAAGTAAAAGAATAATATAAAGGCAAGAGGCATAATCATTGTGCACATATGTTGCTTGATTTCTCTCATAAACATCCTTTTTAAAAACAGACAAAAACTATAAACTCTCAGATTTATCTCTAATTTTGTTTTCGTAAAAGTTTATGTTGAAGGATATAATTTGTGATTAAACGAACTTACCTGTAAGTGAAGTTCTATCATAATTATGCTCGGCTTGTCCGAAGAGACTAGATTTGACGTGTATTTATTTTATTTGTAGTTGCGCTTAGCGATCACCATTCCATTGCACTTATTTGAGGGTACAGTAGTTTTTTTTTTTTTTTTTTTTTGTGGGTATATACATTTCTCGGTCGCAGGCTGTTCTTTGTTCGTCATTTAGTTTAGAGCCATGTAGGTAATATTTCACATTAGGGATGGGTTTCTTTCATTTGAAAATGAATTCCCTAGAGGGGTGGGTTGCTCTAGTCTCTTCGGACAAGCCGAGCATAATTATGATAGAACTTCACTTACAGGTAAGTTCGTTTAATCACAAATTATGCTGCGGCTTGGTCCGAAGAGACTAGATTTGACGTGTATTTATTTTATTTGTAGACTTTTAGAGCCTGTTTGTGAAATATTAGACCTATCTTTTACTAGAGTACCTACCAACGTAGTACTTCCTTTAGTAGGCAATAAAAAAATAAAATAAAAATAATTTGTTTAATCAACAAATTTATTATGTCTAAGGACTGACATTATTAATTATCGCATGAGCAAATGATTCATCATTAGCAACGTAATTAACTAAAGGCTTATTATAAAACTTAAAGAAAGTGTTGGAGGTGGCGCTCCAGCCAGCTGTTCTCCTTATAAGGTCGAGGCTAATGCCCAGAGAGTGAGCTCGTGTGGCGGCGGCGTGCCGCGTGCTGTGCGCGCAAAACGCCGCCGGCACGCCGCTATCATGCAACGTGCTTCTGATCCAGCGGCTCAACGTCTGGCTGGTAACGCCACCATGTGGACGTTTAAGTCCTAGGAACAAGCTCTTTACATTCCCACGCAGGGGTTCTGTTTTTGATAAATAGAATTGTAATGTTTTCGCAGGACATATCTCCGGTTTTTGATTATAAAATGGTAGAATCAATAAAGGTTGGGGAGTGCCAACCTTGGATGTTTTAATCAAATCTGTAATCTTGATTAAAATACGAGAAGTAGTACATGATATATTATCGATCTTGATTTTCGAAAATGTTTGCACTCTATGAGCGGTTACTAATGCCAATAGAGTAACCAACTTCCTAGATAAATTCTCAAATGAAATTTCTTCTAAGGGATAAAATTTTCCTAAAAAATCTAGAACAATAGCAGGATCCCATGTGGTTTCATATTTGGGCATAGGTGGGCGTAAACGATATATTCCCTTGAAAAAACGTCTAATGTTTTGATCAGACCCCACATGATCTCCTACGACTAAAGCGAGAGCAGAACGACAAGTATTCAAGGTTCCGTACTGAGCCCCTTCGCTGTACAAGGAAGTGAGAAAGGTAATAATTTCCGATATAGAAGCATTATATAATTCAATCCTGTTATTTCTACAGTACGAGTACCACCTTCTAATGTAAACCTCGTACTGCTTAATCGAGTTATTTGATAGAGACGCGAGCATAATTTCTAACGCTGCTTTGGGAGTTTGTCTCCTGAGGAATGCTGACTTGATAACACTGCGGCCGCCAGGGTAATCCGGGAGTGCATCTTGCGAGTACTGGAATAAGAGCACCGAATTACATTTTGATAAGGCTCGAAAATAAGTATCTCGGAAGAAACTAGGCTTTTAAAAATAGGGTACCAGGGCTGAGTAGGCCACATTGGTACCACCATTATGCCTATAGCATTGTCATTTATTATTTTACGCAGGGTTTTTAGAATAACAGAAAATGGCGGGAATGCGTAAAAATAAAAAGAGGACCAGTCTACCGTATATGCATTAACCGCATAGGCCTCTGGGTCACGGTGCCAGGAAATGTATCTATGACATTTTTTGTTTAACCTGCTAGCAAAGAGATCAATATTGGGACGGCCAAACTTTTTTATCACCCTTTGAAATGCCTCTGCCTCCAACTCCCATTCTATATCAGGGTGCACTCGTCTAGATTCGAAATCTGCCTCAGAGTTCTCTATGGAGCTAATGTAGGAGGCGTAAACGTATATATTACGGTTCTCACACCATTGCCATAGTGTTTTGGTAACCTCTGTTAGGTGGGGAAATTGTATTCCACCCATACGGTTTATGTAAGAGATAGCAGTTGTATTATCTATTCGTAATAAAATTTGGCAGTTATTCAAGTCCTTTGTGAAAATTTTAAGACCAAAAAATGCAGCCAAAATTTCTAAATAGTTTATGTGCCTAGCACTTTCTTGTTCAGACCATGGACCGCTAGCTCTATCTTCACCACAAGCGACACCCCATCCCGTAGTTGAGGCGTCTGAAAAAATCTCCAAGTCGTAGCTGTCATGCTTAATTTTATTAACAGAGTCACAAATTGCCCCTCTCCACCATTTAAGATCGGGTTCGATAGATTTTGGGATTACCATATATTTATTATAATTATTGGCATTGTCATTAAGGCTGAGGTATTTGATACGTTCAAATAGTTTAGTATATAGCCAGCCATACTCTATGGCTGGACATGCAGATACAAGCAAACCAACAAAACGAGCAAAGTCCCGTATTTTACACCTGTTTATCGAGAGGAATCTTTCAATTTCTTTCTTTATTCGATTAGCTTTATCCGAAGGAAGGCTTACTTGAAGATTTTTTGAGCTAATGATATAACCGAGAAAGACGCAAGAATTACTTGGTATAATAATACTTTTTTCTTCATTAATAATGAACCCTAAGGATGACAACAATTGCCTAGTGGCATTGATATTTTCTAAGCAATGTTCATATGATCGAGCTATAATAAACCAGTCATCTAAGTATACGGTGGATAAGTATCCTATAGAACGGAGCAGTTTTGCTACAGGTTTCATTATTTTAGTAAAAACGTACGGAGACGTACTAAGCCCAAATGGCAGAACTTCAAATTGGTACATAGTCCCCCCGCAATAAAAGCGTAAGTATTTTTTATAGTCCGGGTGCACTTTCACAAAAAAATATGCATCTTTAAGATCCAGCTTTGCCATGAAACAATCCCGAGTAACGAGCTTTAGCGCTGTACGAAAATCTTCCATTTTAAAATGTTTATTATCAACAAACCTATTTAGATTCTTTAAATTTAATATAAATCTCATTTTTCCATTTGGTTTAGGCACTAGGAAAGTACTTGATATATATTGGCCCTCACATGGTTGACATTTAGAGATAGCGCCTATTGACAATAATTCATCAACGGCTTGCATAAAATGCAATCTTTTTTCACTAGGTTGATTTCTAGTAGAAACATTATTTTGTACAACTGGCTTAGAAAATGGAATTTTATAGCCTTGGATGTATGACAAAATGACGGGATCATTAGTGATCATCGCCCATTGTTCATAAAATTGTGATAGCCTACCAGCATAATTTACCGGTGGCGGCGAGGATAGCGGCGACAGCGGCGGCTGGGCGGCTGCGGTTGCTAGCGGCGCTGCGGTCGGCTGCTCGCAGACGTGGGACGCCGACTCTGCGACTGCCTGTAGGAGGTCACGTGAAAATTCCTCGTTGCCATAGGCGCGTTCGTGTCCTTGGCCTTCGACATCGCTGCCGCCTTTCGAGCAGGAGGCGGATTTCTCCAGTTTTTTGACGGAGCTCCAGGTGTTTTACTCGTCGATGGCTTTGGTGCAGCAATTTTCAGCTCTTCGCCAGATTTATGAATCGCTTTAGCGGCCTTCAGCGTCTCTGCAAGACCTTCACCGAACAGGAAGCTGTCGACTTTGGTATTCTGGAGTGATTCTTTCATCTCTTTTTTGACAGAAAAAATTATAAAATTACGCCTTGTAATTGTATCGCTATGTTGGCAATCACACATTGTACGACCGGTATCGATGAGAAGTCGCAACAGTTCGGTGTTCTTATCTTTTAAAGACATGACTTGCGTAATAGCTTGACCAAGGCTCGAAAGAGCAGAAGCCATTACAGTTTGTTTCAATTCTATTGCCTTATCACGCTTTATAACCATCTCAGATAGCGCGGCCTTAACTTCGGGGTTCAAGGACGGCCCAGCGATAAGTTTGCAGTTATTTGGTACAAGATATTTGTCCAAGAGTTCCTTACGATCATCTTTCGATAGTCCTGATGTAGCCACATGTTCAAAACGTATGGCAACATCTTTTTGGATATTATTTCCAAATTTTTTCGGAACCGTAGGGTCCACGCCTAGTATCTCGCGGATCTCAGCGTCTAATTCTGATATGTCGTCATCAAGCGATTCCGGTAGTGGGCCTGCCTCATTGGTTAGGGCATCCCGTGTGGAACTAGCCGCTTGCTCGTCCGAAATGGGCATCACTTGGTCCGCATCTGCTGATGAAGGCGTTTGTTCTTCCGAGCAAAGTTCAGCACAAGCAGGGATGCTGTCTGCAACAACAAGTATCAACTGATTTATGCTTGTTAGGTAACAATTTTATTTTGTCTGCAAAAATCGTTGGCAGGTTAGAGATAATATCAGTGATGAGATAGCCCCTTAAGCTATCCGCAACACCAGATCTCTAAAATGCACGAATAACGCATGCTCTTACCGTTAGGTAGGTGAGCAGTGACAGTGAAGAGATAGCCTCATAAGCTACCCACAACACTATATGGTGGCACGAGACAGCCTCAAAAGCTGCCCACAATACCAATGCGTTTAAGGCAGTTATTTACCAATGTAGGTATGTACGTAATTAGTGGTAATTAATTACAATTACTAACCATTATGT
Organism: Horisme vitalbata; assembly: GCA_951804965.1. NCBI lineage: Eukaryota > Metazoa > Arthropoda > Insecta > Lepidoptera > Geometridae > Horisme > Horisme vitalbata. The sequence goes on from OX638093.1 coordinate 5,251,333, forward strand.
TGCGACAGTCGGTCTGGAGATGAGTCCTGTAATAGCGGCGGTACTGATGATGCCGATGATGAGCTGGATATGACACGTACACGTCGTCGTTTCACTTCACTAGCACGGCTTTGTTTCCGATTGCGATCAATTTCTTCTTCCAGAATTTTTAATTTCTTACGTAATTTTTCGTACTTTGTATCTTCATTCTTCCTTTTAGGCATTTTGCTGAATTTTCCTTGTATTTTACTTTAGATTTACTGCTAAGAAACTTTTATAATTATTGAGTGTGCGGAATGGTTGAGCACTAAAAACGCGAAATGACGAACAAAGAACAGCCTGCGACCGAGAAATGTATATACCCACAAAAAAAAAAAAAAAAAAAAACTACTGTACCCTCAAATAAGTGCAATGGAATGGTGATCGCTAAGCGCAACTACAAATAAAATAAATACACGTCAAATCTAGTCTCTTCGGACCAAGCCGCAGCATAATTTATTATATCAAATAATCTTTTCACTTTCTTTAAAATACCGTCAAAGATTGGAATATTATGAGAGCAAGTTCTAAATAATTTATCAGTAAGTTTTCAAAAAAATGGTCCTGCTGGCTACTTCTTACGGTTCGTACTTAGTTCGCACTCATCGCTCTTACTGTAATATTTCTCCTCTCTGGTTCTAGATCACGCAAGATAACTGTATTGTGCCTCGTCTATTGCTTTTTCTCTTGTTAATGAATGGTATTGTGTTAAACATTTTGTCGTGTTTGTGAAGATCTTTAGATTGCCGTTACCTTGATGTATAGTGACTTATTTGTTCACTGACTTCTTCATCATCATCATCATCATCATCATCATCATGAGCCTTCATTAATGAGCGCCATACTTGACTTATAGGTACACACAGCGTCACGATCTGGTATACCCCTTTCAAGTATAAATTTAAACTGCTGCCGTGGAGGCTACCATATTCAAATGGACAAAATCTTATACAAAAATATTTTTACTTGGCTGGGGGATCGAACCTGCAATTCATTCACACCAGTTTATGAATTAGATGCTAATAGCCAACTGAGCTATCGTAACGGTTGGCATTTATGACGAAATTTTAAGTTACAGTATACGTTTATTATTTTGTCTAGGTATGAATGGATGCGTCAGCTAGTAACTTTTTCATTTGTTTATTACGGTAGTGCGCAACTACTTAAAATTATAACGAAAAAAAAATACATTTAGGCATTGAGGATTTGAACCCTCTTATAACGTATAGATTAATGTCGAGTGTTGTAACCGCCACTCCATCGTCTCATATAGATATATGGACGAAATTAAATATGCATAAGCAAGGAGGAGAAGGTTTATAAAACACACATTTGTGCAAAAAGTTTGAGATCCACGACCGACACCGCGACGGTTTGAACCTACTAACGTTAACTAGGGGGGTTATCAGACTCTGACGCTTTCTGTACAAGGTGTATTTGAATAATTCTTATGAAGATGTCATGCGATTTGTGAAAGAGAGAGTCCAGGGTCAGGCTCAGGGGTCGTTCCGAATGTCTCTTCAGAGGCTGGAGGGCAGAAGAGATGCTGTTTGGAGAGCTGGATCCGTGCCTGCACAGCGCTGCTCGACGCATCCAGCTTCTACCAGCAGCCTTTCGCAGATTGTCACTCCACCTGGCCGGAGGGCGTCCTACGTTTGCCGAGCCACGGTATCTACTCAAGAACTCGTTTTCTGCAACGGTTGTCGGTTCTTCGGCAGATATGGTCAGCCCTTTGCCACTTCAGCTTGCTAATTCTCTGAGCAATGTCGACAACTTTAGTTCTATGTCGAATAGTCTCGTTACGGTTTCTATCTTTTATAGAAACTCCTTAGGTACATAGCTCGTTTCATAGCTCAATGAGCGACTTTAACTGATAGACTATGTATACTGTGTGTAAGTGTCCACGTTTCGGCTCCGTATGTCATCACGTCACCATTAAGGAATTTTTATAGAATGTAAGATAATAAATATAAGTCTCGTGCCACAGGTTGTAAATCTAGTCTAGTCAAACAAAATTATATCACTTTTATTCAAAATTGACATTTATGTCCGTCTACTCAAAACTGGTTTTTAAGTGCACCAATTTATCTTTTTAATTTATATCCAAAATTAACATAACTCACCTTATTAGCGAATTAGAGCACGTTGGTTTGAGGTCGCGAATCGTGGGCATATAAAACTAAATTTATTCGGTTAAATTAATTTTAATTACTTTAAAATGCTTTCCTTATCCTTAATCGGAGTATTAAGTTACATACTGTTGAAAGATGGGAACACGATAAAGAATTTGTAAAAAGTTTATTTTGTATTTACAAAAAATGCTTCCCTTTTCGGAAAAGATACAGGTAGGTAAGCATAGCTGCATTGTAATAAATGGAATTTCTGTAATTTTACCAAAATGTTTATTCCACTCAAATTAGTAAATACGAAATTTGTAAGTATACTAGATGTATGGATGGATGGATGAATGTTTTTTTCTCTTTCACGCAAAAACTACTGAACGGATTTGGATGAAACTTGGAATATACACAGTTTGTGACCTGGATTAACACATAAGCTACTTTTTTTCCCGGTACCATGCGAGCGAAGATGCGGGCGGAAGCTAGTTAAACTATAAAACGTTTTTATTCTGTTAAAATTAATGTATTGCGTATTTTTTTTTGTACCATAAGAATTCTTTGAATTATCCTACGTAACTCGCTCATGTGCTTTTGAATTTAATTTTTTTATTTATCTTACAAGCTGTCTTCGCTTATAATTATTGTGGCATTTAACCTAACAAACAAAAATGATTTTGTATAGATTTTAATGGTGTACACAGCGTTGGTGTAATAATAAATAAAAATTAGCTACCTACGTATTTTTTTAATTAAAATTGATAAAAACATGCCATGGCCTATAAATAAAATAAATAAATAAAATAATTTTATTTCGGACAACAGGATCCATATTTTCTTAACACTACTTAATAACACACGAAAAAAGACACACACTTAAAAGAAATAGAATAAAAATGTATGTCCAGCAGTGGACTGATGTAGGCTGGTGTGGTGTGGTGGTGGATATAACATTATTATTACATCAATCATCATCAACATTTAATTTATCATCAAAAATTCGAAATAATCCATTTCCCTGTAAGCACTTCCAAGTGTTAATTTATATTAGAGTGGTGTAAAAAATAAAAAGGTTAGTCACTCGACACATTAAACAAATATTAATAGTCCAATTTGTAAAAATAAACAAAATCCCTTGACGTAGCGTCTACTGAAAATAAAACAAGCAATCAAAAATACCTCATAAACTCAGAATTAAACGCTTAACCAAATCGCATCCAAAGGGATAAACTAAAGCATATGCCTCAAATATTCTGTTATACTTACATTTGCCCAACGCAATATCAACTCTACCACTCAAATATTAAAATACAATTTCCCTTACAGTTCCATTACACCTGAAAACTAGACCATAAACCTGAAAGAATAGGGTATAATTTAGCTTGTTATTGGCAGTGGTGCATTCATAGAAAAAAAAAGCAAGCGGTCTGTTGCACTGCGGACAAATTTAGCGAGAGACGACGAAAAGGGGTGAAAAAAGAAGGTAGACTCAGACGTTGGCACCCCTTTTTCAAGGTAAATTTCCGTACATCAGGGGTTAAAATAGCGGCATGGTTTTTACGCGCGAATTTTAAATTTGGAATACTTTTTCGTTGCGCGTGGATTTTTTCTGGGTTGCATGTTTACACAGTGTGTAGATGAATTCAAAGGCAGAAGAGATTTTTTTTCAAACGACAGAATCGACGGAATTTAGTTTTTGGTCAATGGAGTCAACACTAACTTATAATTATTCTGTGTAAATATACCTTATACCTATAATAGTGTTGTAAAAATGTACCAACCATAAAAAAAAATATGATTTTTCATTATTCATAAGTAGGTAACTAGGTTTAGGTATAATAATATTATAAAAAATTGTCGCTATAGGTAAGTTGGTAAAAAATATAGTTTCAGATTTTTGTAAGAAGCATAAATCATCATCATCCATTCATCACCATAAACCTATAACTGCCCATTGCTGGCCATAGGTCATTTTTGCAAAGTTCAGAGTTCATTTATTGATAACGCTTATTTTACATGTCAAAGAGAAGCAATAAAACTTAAAAATTATGAATAGTAAAAGGTTATGATAAAAAGTAGGCAAATATAAATGCATTACTATTAATTACCTCTTTGTCGGCAGGATAAATAAGATATTCTACAAAGCAAAAATAAAAGAAAATAAATGAAAAAGTTCTCATGAACTGCCTCATTTTATAATTATATTGCGTGAAAATAGTTTTCCGTTTTTGTACGTTACACGTAGGGTACTATATGAAATTCAAAAATAGAATTCAACTGATTACCTATCTCAAACAAACAAATTACTGAAAAGAAAAGAAAACATTCGTGTGCCAAACTATTTTCTATTCTATTTCACAACTTTAGAGTGTATTTTAGTTTGATGTTGTTCAGGCAATTAACTTCAACGCAATGTCCTAATAGTCGTGAAAGTAACAATTGAAACCAACGTGTTCCAAATTTAAAATAGTAAGAGAAAATAGGGCGAGCATAACCGTGTGAGCGGGATAGAGATAGTCTTTCCCAAGAAAATTTTAGAATTTGGATTTAGCTTAGAATGAGAATTGGCAAATTGAGTTATTATTTTAATTTTAGTGGCAGATTGATTCATATTTCTATAGCATAATATGGTACGTAGCGAAAACTGGATAATTAAATAATACATTTTTATACGTTGTAATTATATCACCGTGACTTCTTTACCATTTCTTGCATGTTTGATTTAATAAGACTACAATCCAAAAAGTTCCTACAACTTTTTGTTTCGAACTTCCAGTGGGTATTACAAACTTCTTGGTCGTTCCCTATTCGGATTGGCCATTGGAATGCTAGTGCATCTCCTCTATGGCGCTTTCAACCTACGCTTTTGAATTTAGAACATAGTGATGACAGATGGACAACTGTTTCTGTCTGCTGTTAATTATACCGAGAGATTTTTGTAGTAGATTGTATAAAATTACGTACTTTAATATCTTTGTATCTATTAATAAATTGAGTTTTAATATGGCTATTAGTTACGGGTATCATGACAATTTGAAAAAATAATTTACATAGAAATAAAAATACTTCATAAAACTGAGTGTTTATTATTTATGTAAGTAGGTAAATTAGTATGATGAATTATATTAAGGAGGTTTAATTATGTATATAAAATTTTGCTACAAATAATATCAATAATAGTGCCTAGACCACCATTATAATAAAATATTGATTTGTAATTACCATTAATTTCTCGTATTAATTACCATATTTTCCGTGTACTACTACTAATTTTGAAGTTATTAACAGAATTTAGCTGAAATAATTAGCCACATTACGTGTGTATTTCCTATGTAGAGTAGAGCACATTGCCCTTCCTCTATCTAATTATAACTATGAATTACACAATTGCTTTTGCAAATGGCCCGTTTGTCCCACGTGGGCCAGTGAGTCACGGTGAGAATCTAACCATATGGTTCCAAAGTCTGGCCGAGGTTAATGTGGTCATATTTGCATTAAATCATTTTGAACGCAATTTGTTCCTAATTCAAATGTGGCCTTTTTGGTGAGAACTCCTGTCTCTACATTTTCAGTAAATAGTGCAAGGAGTTTTACTATGAGTACCTACTATATAAGTTCCATTCAAACGGTGGAAATTTAAAGGCTTTTAGACCATACGATATTCAGTCTGTTTTAGTAAGACTGTCTTATTGACTAATTAGTCAAGCCTAAAACGGAATTAGTGGCTTACTCTTAGTATACCACGCTAAGTGTAAGACAGTAAATAGTGCAAGGAGTTTTACTATAAGTACCTACTATAACTTCCATTCAAACGGTGGAAATTTAAAGGCTTTTAGACCATACGATATTTAGTCTGTTTTAGTAAGACTGTCTTATTGACTAATTAGTCAAGCCTAAAATGGAATTAGTGGCTTACTCTTAGTATACCACGCTAAGTGTAAGACAGTAAATAGTGCAAGGAGTTTTACTATAAGTACCTACTATAAGTTCCATTCAAACGGTGGAAATTTAAAGGCTTTTAGACCATACGATATTCAGTCTGTTTTAGTAAGATTGTCATATTGACTAATTAGTCAAGCCTAAAACGGACTTAGTGGCTTACTCTTAGTATACCACGCTAAGTGTAAGACAGTCTTACTTAGACAGACTAAATACCGTGTGGTCTAATAGGCTTTTTAACGTTTTTTTATCAGTTTAGTTTTAGTTTTAGTTTACATATAGGTGCTGAATTGTTAGATAATTCATTAAGGGTTTTATATTTCTAGAAGTCACCAAAACCAAAGACTTTTTTTTTGTAAAAAGTCATCATGCTAAAATTCAGAGAATTTCGTGGTCTTTACGTAAAGATCCTACTTCAGGCTACTGTATTATGCTTCATAAGTATGTTTATTGAAAGATTTAAAAATGTTTGACAGGCAGATTAATTCAGAGGAATGAAAAATCTAAAATTTTATAATATAAAGAAAAATAGACAGAGAAAAACAATAAATCTTATGATTCAGACGAAAAGCCAATTTCTATATAACCCCGCCACGTCTTTTTTGATGTCCCGTACTGTTTTAGTCCAAAAATTTAGCTATCTTTGTCATGACAGCTTTGACTGAATGTCTCACAGATCCATCATCAGTTCCATGACCCTACCGGATACAACATGTGGACCTAAGATCCAACAAGGGGGCGTTTTCTAAAAATACCCAATCATACGCATTATTTCGTTCGGGCTTAGTTTTGCTTCGCTCCCGGTCGACCGCGGTTCGGATTCAAATTCCGAATTTGAATCTAGTTGAAGTTCGAAAATGAGTGGAAGTGTTTGAGTTTTGTTCGATTTTTTAATTTGGCGGGTTATAAAATTGTTACGGTAAGCACATGTTTCCATTTTTGAAAAAGTATTATCCTAATCAGCGTTGCCACCTGAGCCCTTTTCGGGTTAGATCTAGCACTTTTATTTGGTATGTCGTTTTTTAATGATTTAGACTGGAAAGAGCAACCCTTTTCGTTTTCGTTTCGAAACAATGCGCGCCACGTAGCTTTCGTCAGTCACACTCATAATCACTTTTAATGATAAAATTAGCTATATCCCAGGAAAATACGGAAAATGTATGAAATAAATTAGCTTGTCAAAATGCCATTTTTCAAAAACCAAGGTGGCAGCACTGGTCCTAACCAACCTCTTTGTTGTATCGTGCATGACATTTTTAAATATGAAAAAAATTATAGATGGTGCAATGAAGGTTACAGCTTGTTATAGCTAAGTATAACTTAGTTTCAGTGTCTGTTATTAGCAACTTTATAAGCACGTGAGTTTAGCTTTTTACTAATCACCTCACAAAATGTTCATATATTTTATTCATACGATATGCGTACTAGTTACACTCGCGTCGATTTATAAAAAAATGGCAAAAGACAAACAACAAAGAATCTTTACAGGTATACCTAAAATAATAATTAATTATGTAGTGCGTAGAGTGTTCTTGTTCTTTAGAAATAGACTGTTCTTTTTCCCTGCACTAACTCTATTTTTAAGCTAAAAAGGCAAAAATATTTACGCACAGTTTAACAAAATGTTTGCGATTGCGTTTTATTGTAGCTATTCTAGTAACCCCTGTAGACGCATGTTTAAACATGTCTACTGAAATTTATGCGTGATACAGCACACATATCACATGTAAACTAGTTAGCTAGTTATGTACACGAGTAGGTAAATATATTATATGTATTTAGGACGCCACTTGCAAAAATAAAAATATATTTCGTGAGAGCATTATTGAGTTGGACTAGATTCTTACATTTTAAGAAGAATGCAACGTACATAACTTTTTTGCAAGCTTCTAAATAGCTATTATTTATTATTATATTACTGATTTTATTTGAGGTATATTTAATTGATCGAAATGACTAGAGGAATCGTGGGGAGGCATTTGCCCAGCAGTGAGACATAACAGTAGTGAACCGTAATCGTAATCTTTAATTTGCCAAATATACGCCCCTTATTAGCAGTCACCATCCAAGTGGCGGCTGCGCAGAGGGTTGCTTTTGCTAATCTATTATGAACATGCTAAAAATAACGAAAATAGCCACGTCTAAAGCCATCACTATAACTACAAAAGTATGCCGCCCAAAGAAAAAAAAGGCAACAGGGTTCCTTCAGGATTTCATTTTAGTTTCATTTTCATTCTTGTCTATATTTGGATGTGCGTTGAACTTTAGACAACTGCAAGTTTAAGTAGTTGCTAGGTTACAGTTTATCTGTTTTAGTTAACGCCTGAACACTGGAACGCTTACTCAAGTATTTGAGATAGTCTGAACCAAAGAGGTTGGACTAGATATTTTTTCTCTTTTTCTGATAATGCCACAAAAAAGGACGTGAATTTGAATCATTCATGAGTTAGGTTTATGTTGATCTGTGTTAGTTATTCTCTTAGCATCATCTTAAGCTATGTGTTATGATTGATATGAGTAGGGAAAAAATATTCGTATCATAGCATCGAGATATATAGTACGTTTTGTACTTTTGTATCTCGATGTATCGTAAACGTAACATTTTGGCCAATGAGAAACCGTAGATTGAAAATAAATCTCATCGAATTTCGCCCAACGCATTGCACGCAACAAATCTACTCTTTTTGGCAAAATAAAATAAATAAATAATAAATAAATAATGCGGGACGTAATCACACAGCATCATGTAGCCCCAAACTAAGCAGATATATATTATAGGGAAAAGATATATATAATATTCATGATACGCTTACAATTAAACATGTCAAAATATTTACGCTTCAGGCTCTTCGGCATAATCTGAAAAAAGCTACAGAAATTCTAAAATGCCAAAAGATTTCGCCACCGTATGTACCAAACTTAGATTAAATTAAAGATAATGACAATTAAAATTAGCTGAGCTTATAAAGTACTTATTTCTGACGTCACCCCCACATTTTGTTATCATTAAACATTTCGGCTAATGTTACCACCATGTGTGGTCCTATAGTGTTACCACAAACCGCCAGGGCTCGGAAAATAAACAGATTTTGATAAACAAATTATAATGCATTAGTTTTTGACTTTGAAGGTTACCGAAAACGATGACTTTGAGATAGAACATCAATCAAAAAGTAAAGTAGAACTCTTTCTAAACGGTAAAGGCGAAAGTAAAGCTACCCTTACAAAAAGAAAGTATGAGTATAAGAAAGGAAAAGTTCAAATAAGTTTAAAGTAGTGGATAGTTTACATATTTTTTTATCACCATGATGATCATACTTCGTCATCAGCCATTTTATTCAGATTTACGATCCACTGCTAGGCACAGGCATTTTTTATTTTTACAAAAATAATATAAAATGACAAAAATAGGTATAGGACCCTCTCAATTTGCTTGACTTTTCAACCTTTGACTTTGACTTATAAAATAATTTAAATAGGTAAGGTACCAAATGGTACGTACCCTCTCATTTTATTTAATTTTCGTTTTCAACCATATATATAAAAACAAAATATTTACTACCCGACCCGCGCGCAAACACCGCTTGTGAGGTTTCTTCAGTCTTTCAAAGCCCATCGACAAAGACTTCTGCTTGTTTTATCTAAAATAAATAATGGGCTATGTTTTCAACCGAAAAATCTTCTATTAAATCATCTACTAAAGCCACGAACTCGTGACGCAGTGGGCAAAAGTCCGCCTGAGACGCAATAGGTTGCGGCTTCAATTCCATCTGCGAGACAAAATGTTTATGATCTGTAAATATTTGTCTTCAGTCTGGGTGTTTCTTATGTATGTATTTCTATATATTCAGTCGGTAATACCCACTGCTGAGTAAAAACCTCTTCTTTATCACGGCACTCCTGGCGATCTTTTGCCCGCTAGAACCACTACCTCCTACTGCCCTCACAATAAATATCCTCTGACCATCGGGCAGCTGGTGTTATAACTCTAGGCCGGTACCTACATATGTATTTACAAAAATAAAATTATATCAGACCAGACATGTGGTTCCCATATTACAAGCTTTGCTTTGTTTGGGGCTAGACGATGTTGTGTGACCAGACCACTGGTGGACATAAATAAATGTTGTTGTTATTGCGTTATGCAGAAACATTTGACATGTGAAAACAGGTATAGGTATCTAGTAGAGATTTCAACACAGAAAAGAGAATACGTTTTCATGTTTCGATAATGAAAAGCACCGATCCTGGATATCCACGTCATTCCACACATCATTACGCGCCTGTTTTACACATTTCATCATCACTGACTCATCCAGCCAATCGCATCGAAATAGAAAACCATTTGTGTTTTTTGTGTTTTATGACTTTGGGAAAAGAATTTCCCATCAATGGCCACACACAAAGTCAGTGTAAGTAGATTTTCAAATTTATTTTATTAAGAAATTGTTCAGAAATTTAAAGAAAATGTAGTGTAGGACGCCGACCAGGTGGAGTGATCATTTGCGAAATGCTGCTGGTAGAAGTTGGATGCGTCGAGCTCAGGATAGAGTGCAATGGCGTTCATTAGGGGAGGCCTATGTCCAGTAGTAGACTGTTATAGGTTGATGATGATGATGATGAAGAAATTGTTCTTATATTTTATTCTGCCCCTCCGGAACAGCTCAAAGGCCAGCAGTCAACAAGTAAACTACTTCACCTTAGACTCTCCAGAAGCAGTAGAAGTCTTTGTGAAGGACTCATCCGGGGATATATTACGACCGTGTATATTTTTGCCGTGAAGCAGCATCGCTATGTTTCAGTTGGAAGGGTGTGTGTGCCCGTGAGATTACGCAGGCACACGAGGGTTATCACTGTCTCAAGATGGACGCAGGCCGTTGCATCCTAGGGAACGTTCCAAATATGCGTGACCTTCGAAGCAATCCACCAGATACAAACCACACCAGCCTATATCAGTCCACTGCTGGACATAGGCCTCCCCTAATAATATATGCCCCCACGCTGCTAATCCTCACGCTGGGCATACGAGTTGAGGATCGCAGGCTTCTCACACCACCGATGGCCATGGAATTTAGCTGTGCCGATGTAGGCTGTGCTAATCGCAATCAGCCGGCCGCCAGAGTCACGTTCGTTGTTTAGCAGGGTGCACCACGTGCAGGTGAGGTTGGCTTGGGTTCCGAAGATAACGGTTGGAACCCTGTATACGCACACGAAGCAATACTTTTCTTATATTTTGGGATCGCCGAGCACAGGTTCTCGCACCGCCAGCCGACTCTACTGTCCGTCAATGGTCAGGGGATGGCCATATAGCCCGTGGTTGGTAATGTTCAGCTGAACATAGGTCTTTCCAAGGATTTAAACGAAGAACGGTCCTAAGTCCTCTCCATCCACCGAGTACCGGTAATCTAGACGATGTTATTGGCCCATCTGGTTGGGGTCTCCCTACACTGTCTACCAGATCCCGGTAGCCATTTGAGAAACTTTATTACCCAACAGTTATTGGTTCCACGGTCGATATGTTCATCCCCTGGCCGCCGACGGGCAGCAGTTACGGCCGCGCTCGAAGCTGTGCTCTGCGACCCGCATGCCAGCGTGTTGCAGCGACTCCTATAGGTTGCTGATGATGGTGAATTAAAAACACTTGGTCACAGTATGGCCACATACTGTCATTAACAGAAGTACACATAATTATAAAAAAAGTTATTATCATTATAAAAGTAGGCGTAAAGGCGTTAAAATAATATTTGTCGCGCCACATGGCGTCGTGGGCTTAGAATAAATAGAAGTGGCAGAATGTTTGAATTCTAAAGCACTTAGGATTATGTGATATTTATGCCCTTTTAGTGCCATATGGGTGCAGTATTTTAAAATAGTTTGTACTATATTTAGTACAAAATCATGTCTCATACTTAAACTTTGGCACCTTGAATCTATTTGGATGAAAGTTTGCTTTCTTAAAATTGCCATTATCTTTTCAGTAGGATAATTTTATAAGACTAGCTGCGCCCCGCGGCTTCGCCCGCGTGGATATTTATGCGTAAAAAGTTTTTTATTACTTACATAAAGATTTATTTTTACCATGTTTTGTTTGGAATAAAAAGTACCAACATATTATAAATCAAACACATCAGACCTCAAAGGACTTTAAAATCTTAAAGTCCTTTGAGATATACCACCATCCTCTCTCGAAGGCTTAGATTACATCCCGCCAACACTTCTTGACTGACCACGACCTTGCCTTCCATCGGCGAATAATTAAAAATGAGGGTTATTGCCATAGTAACTCTTAAAATCAATGTTTGTTGCCATAGTAAAGTGAATATCATTGGTTCGTGCAGTCTTATGGCGGCGTGCGGCGGAAACCAAATCAACAAAATATTTTTTTACTTGATTATTAATCCCGTCGGTGTGTAAAAATAGAAAGAAAAGTTAGTGTCATTTATAAAATATAATAAATTTTATGGGATACGTTCGGTTTTGACGCAATTGGTACGGGTTCTCGGCATTCTTCTTTAGTGTAAGTTGATATACCATTCCAGGATAATTTTATATCTGCGTCAGATAGTCCACATGGTCAAAACACATGTTAGACACTTGTTGACTATCTATAATTTATTGATTTTGGTTTTTGATAACGATTTATTTAACTAGCTCACGGCCCGGCTCCGCTCGCATGGTATCGAGATAAAAATTTGCCTATGAGTTAATCCAGATCAGAAAATACTCGTTTTTATATTCCTAGTTTCATACAAAATCGTTCAGCCGTTACGGAGTAAAGAATGAACAAACATACTAACTAAAGCACTTATAAATATGTCCTTCCGATTGAAGTTTAGAATATTATTATTTTTTCAAGAATCTTGAAGTGCATTACAAGTATAATAATAAAGTTAAAGTTAACAGATAAATTTATTTCAGCCAAATTATAGTAAATAGTATTGAGTACCTAGTTAACTATAATAGGATAGGTATGATTAAACTTTAAGGTACCTAAATATAAATAATGTACTTGAACACTGGGTAAAACAGGATCCTTACTCAGCTTAGGCAGCATTAGAGACAAAGCTCAGATACTGCGCTGGTTTCAGTTAGAGCCTTTTACAAGTAAAGTCACGAATTAGGCAATTGAACAGATCGGAAATACAATAATTACCTTTTTAAGAAGGAAGGTACTTGCTGACTTATATAATACTTCAAATTATTTAAATAGGTAGAATAGTGTAGGTAGGTAACTCAAAAGAAATAATGAGATAAACTTTGTGATCTTTACCAAAAGTTTTTTTTATAAAAAGAGAAAACACATGACATTCATAAAAAAGTAACAAGCAAAAATATCTACCTTGTTTCAACTTCGCGAATTTTGACATTTAGAAAGACAAGAATTGATGACGAAGTGAATGATTTACGATTATTAACCGGATTCAAAATGAATGATAAAAATACTTTTGTAAATTTCTACTTTTTGGAACATTTTGGGATAAAAAAAAGTTCTCTTAGTCAGGTTTTGATTTTGACAGTTTGACAGTAAAGATGTTTTATTTTAATTTTTTACCATAACACGTTAACTGCGGTCCTCTCAGCAACACGTGCCCTAGAGCAAATATGTTTTCTGCACTCTATAACGAGGAAAACTATACTTAAACATAACTAAACTTCTTAATAGGTGTTATAGGTTTCATAGGCTAACTAGTAATATATAGATAGATAAACTCTTTATTGCACACAACACCAATACAAAAAAAAATAGAACAGAGAAATAAAAAAGTAATGTACGTACAATCGGCGGTTTGGATAATGGAAATAATATAATTATAAGAATTGAGCGGTTACACAAAACTAATGACTTACCTATATTACATAGACTACATATTACAATACAATACTAACATATCTATTAAAGATAATTTAGAAAAAACCTATTATAATAAACCAAATATACAATACATTATATTATAGTTTTATAGCAAAAATTATCAATAATATACTCTAAACTATTTAACTAGTATAGTTTATTCAACTAGTATTAATGAATTAACAATTAATTATCATATTAAAAATATGTTGAAGGTAAAATTCTATGATAAAAAAATAAAATAAAATAATGCGGCTTAATATTATCTAAAAACAAAAAAAACGAGTGTGAAAAAACGTGTTAGACAGTAATTTAGTTGAATTTATAGAGGTATCCAGACAAAATGCAGCATAAAAATAATTTAAACAAAAAACGAAAACATTTCTTAATGCAAAAAAGCGCTACATTAACATATTCCCGCTGTTCATTAAACTTCTTAGTTATAAAAAAACTAGTTGTTTATAACGAGTTTTAAAAAGTATATAAATAACAAGTTTTTTACTAGTTTAGGATACAAGTCTTAAGAGCATAGTTTACGATATTCAAAATCTATGGAATTCCGTTTAGGTTATTATGTTTATGTTGTAATTATTATCAATCATATTTTATGATTTGAATGATTAGCTTTTAATCATTTTGTAACTTAACAGTTGGAAACGTTTAATTAATTTAAGAAATTGGATTTTTATTTAAAACATGTTGTGTAGATTTAAGACGACTAGTAGGGTCAAACCTCCCTCTCGCTCGCACTATTCAACATTTTTGAAGATATAAAATCACTGAATGTAGTTATGCAAAATAGCAAACCTTCACGGGCTAGAAAATAACAATACAAAGGTTCAGCAATAATCTCATTTTGATTCTATCACGTTTTCTTAACAAAAAACTGGTACCAATGTGATGAATTTTGGTGCCAATTTTTTTGTAGGAAAACGTGTTGGGTTCAAAATGATATTCTTGCTGGACCTTTGTATTGTTATTTTCTAGCCCGTAAAGGTTTGCTATTTTGCATTACTACATTCAGTGATTTTATATCTTCAAAAATGTTGAATAGTGCGAGCGAGAGGGAGGTTTGACCCTACTAGTCGCCTTAAGTTATTATGGGATCGCACCTTTTTATACACGTACCTACCGTTTTTTTTATATATTTTGTTTTTATACATTTCTGTAATTTTGTTGTTCTATTTTGATTTCATAGTCAATTCCAATTTCAATTTTGGAAACACCAACCCATAAAAATAGGACTAAATAATTAATTAAATGACGCGGAACGGCATTTAAAAAAAGAACTTATGAATGAAAATCTATGTAGTTATTTTCTTTAAGAAGACTTCGTTTTTATAATGAAAAACTTTAGGTCTGGTACCAATTACAATTTTTCCTATAACTTTTTTCTCTTGTTACAGAAACATAATGCTTCTAAGGAACTCATGAAACTCGAACAGATGAAACAAAGCACCAACGATCACTGTCACCAATATGCCCCATCCGAATAAAATATGGCGCTGCTCAAAAGGGAATTCAAAAATGGAACGTTTATAGGGCGCGCGCGCAGGGATGATTCGATATTCGAAAATAGAACGGGAAAGTGTCGCCGGATATGGCTGCCGGATGTGGGAGTTTTGTTCCTCTCGCTTGCTTTGTTGACGGCCAGTTGCGAGTGTTACCAAGAACAGAGGTTCGCTATGGAGCCACAGGATCAGGTCAGTTTTTTTACTTGTGCACAAGAATGTTTATAATTTTGTCCTCTTCTTCTTTTTTATTTTTATTTATTGTTTTCTTACAAATATAGAATACTGTAATTAATGAAGCTGACTAACTGACTGACGGCTGACTCACTGAATTGGCGGGTATTTTTCTAGCAAAACTTGTGTAGGGGTGTGCTAAAAAGAATTTCATGAAATTCAGATATTGAAAGAAAAAGCTTCGACGCAGATGAAGTCGCAGTTAAACTTTACTATTTAAAAATAAAACAAAATCAAATAGTTATTTCTCTGATGTAAGTACTTACTCGACTTTTTTATCAATTTTTTTCTATGATAATATAATCCTGAAGCAAATAACATCCAAACAAAATGTTATTCCTGCAATAAGACCATATGATAAAGGAGTTCCTTTTTAAGGGAAATTATTTATTTATTTCAAAATAATACATACTCACGAACATCCCGTTCCAAAAAAAATGTTTATAAAAATGTACTTTTAGCGTGAATTCCTTGTTTAAACATGTGTTTTGTATTTATGTTATTGTTCCAACCAGCTGTTTTATGCAAAAAAATAGACTTCACAGACTCTGTGATTTGGCCTCTGTGGCGCAGTGGGCGAAGGTACAGGGTTCGATTCCTGCAGCGAAACAAAAGTTTGTATTTTCTGCAAATATGTATCTCGTATCTGGAAGTTTTCGATGTATATATTTACAAAAAAATGTATAGGTATAAGTTGCATATATCAGTTATTGGTTCCCATGACTTTTTTTTAATTTTTGTTTTAAGCTAAAGCTTTGCTTAGTATGGGGTATCCCCTGGGACTAGATGATGCTGTGTGTTAGTGTCATTACATTTTTTTTTTTAAATACACACAATTATTTTACATAGCTTCAACAAATAGCTGCAGAACATACAAATATTTGTATTGCGGCGTGAATCGAACCCGCAACTGTCTGCGTCCCAGGCGTGCCTTCGCCCACTAATCAGAATGGGTGTATAATCAGCAGATTTTTGTCATGAGTCTCGATGTTTTTGGTGTACTCAGAGTTCTTAATACCCACGACGTAAGAAAGATTCCAATCATGCGGTCAGGGCTTCGGCGGCATGAGCATATGAGCAGAAGTAAAATTAGACTATAATAATTTTAGACTAATTTGAAGGAGGTTTTACTAATTTCAATATTTAATTGGAAAAAATTCTTACAACTGAAACTGCTATTTATTAATATAAATAGTTATTTATTCTCACAGTATCTGATAAGCTAAAAATAAATACGCTTTTATTTGCGATACCTGTTGATGGAACTAGTACATGGCCCACCTGATGTTAAGTGGTAATCATTACCTATAGCAAAGTATTGCTTCGTAGGTCACGGATGTTTCGAACGTGCTACGTGAAATAACTCTACTACTGCTAAAACCAAAGTAAAACAATGTTAAGTTGTAATAAAATGAGAAGAATATTAATTATTCAAAAATCAATAGGTATTCAATTAAATTTTTGTGACATTCGATATACCTACAAAATCATTACTTACAATAACTGTTAATCAAATAAAAATTCTACCACGTCACATACAAAACAAGTTATGGTCCAAAAACAGTTAAAAACTGCATTTGAATTTCGAACATTAATGACAGTTTTAATGTCATTCTTGGTTTATCAGTCTCTCAATCAGTCTTGTTTATGTTCATTGGCCGATAATTGACCAATGGCGTTTGAGTTTTATAGATGTAAGTTTTGTTTTATTTGTTGACATTTTGAATATGGAACAAATGATTAGTTTAAAAAAATCGCTGTGCTATGTCGCTATAGACAGTCGCGCGTGCACTACGATCTATACATTTTAAGACCAAAAACAACAACACCAGCATAAATTAGCCCACTGCTGGACATCATAGCTTCCCGTAATAAGAATAGGGATATGCCCTTAATCCCTACGCTGGGTATACGGATTGGGAATCGCAGAGCACATCTTCTCGCACCGCCAACGTTGCTGCCCGTCGCCGTATCGGCGGTCAATCAGCCGGACGCCAGAGCCCGTTTGTTAGTAAGCAGGGTGCATCAAGGGCAGGTGAGGTTGGCTTTGGTTCCAAAGATGTGGGTTGGAACCCTCTACACTCCTTATTATTTATTATTTTAGGACCGTGTCGCTGTAAAGTTGAAACATTCAACGAGCACGTAGACATCTGTTAGAGAGCGCTTTCTAGTTTAACATAGTACTAAAATGCATCATCTTTATGCAAGTTAATATACCTACATTATCATTAAAAAACATTGAAATAAAAGTGAATTTGTACTGGAATTATCTGATGAAGAAAATTGTTCATCGATTGTTTTTTTTGTTATAGTCGCCATTGCTATAGCAAAAGGACCTGACTGAAGACTGGATGACAGGACTTATATACCGTAGCCTCATAAATTAATAAACTTGACATTAGCGTACTTGTGGATATTATGTCAGAAGCTAAAAACCGGCTAAGTGGGAGTCGGACTCGAAGTTTCCGTTTTATGGGGTTAGTTACGGTTCGACCGACTTGGCCCAAAGGACACATTCAATTTTAATTATTTTTTTTACTGACCATTGTTTTGTACAGTCAGTGAATAAACTTAAACTGCAAAAACCAATCTCTTGAACTTATAATACAAATACCCGTTTGGTAACTACACATTTTTTTGATGTCATAACTAACACGTAAACCTACCAATTCTCTATGACTTAAACAAAGCGCTCAGTGCAAAAAAGTTCGCTTTACCTGAATTAGTGAAAAACGCCAACCAGGGTCCTAACAATTTGTACGAAAGAGGTAAAGATAATGGCACGTTTGACCGGACCGACACTACTCTACTACTTATTACTATTTTTTTGGCAAGAGAAGTGATCAATGCCTGGCTGTATGTTCTGTCACAATGTCCCAAAAATTCAACATTACTGTTTAATGATTATTTTGTAGACACTTGGTTAAATGAAAATTCATGTTTTGTCTATAAGTAGCGCGTCTACAATAGCCAGCACCGTACAACAAACATGTTGGAAAGCCAATTAATATTTTCAATTTTTTAACATTGTTACAAAAGGAGGACAACTATAAGCAAGCTCTTTATCTCAATGCTTCAGCTAAAACAAAAAAAACACAACTGAGTTCGATAAACACCTTACTACCACAATTACTGAATTTTAAAAAAATATTTTATTTAAGTGTCTGATTTATTAGTATTCTAGTAATTGTGCCGAATGCTTTTTACGTGTTAGTTATGACATTAAAAAATGTGTAGTTACCAAACGGGTCAAGATTTGTATTAAAAGTAAGTTTATTCGCTGACTGTACAAAATAGCGTAATATCATTGTTGGTCGAAACGTCACTAAAAATAATTTAAAATTGAAAGCGTCGTTAGGGCCAAGTCGGCCGAAACGTCACTAAACCGTTTATATTCCACTTGAATATTCATTTTATTCTGTTTTTAGCATTTGTTGTTAGCGGCAACTGAAATAACATCACCTTTGAAAATTTCAACTGTCTAGCTATCACGGTTCATGAGATACAGCCTGGTGTCAGACAGACAGACAGAAAGACAGTGGAGTCTTAGTAATAGGGTCCCCTTTTAACCCTTTAGTTACGGTACCCTAGTACCTAGATACTTATTCGTACATTTATCAGTACAACTTTTTTGAAAAATTATTAGTACCAGAAAAACTAGAAGTACTTAAAGAAATGATCTGGGAATACAAGATAACCAAAACCATTGTATAAAAAGCTCCTATTATTTGTTATTGTTACGACGATATGGTTCATTAAAAAATTTTAATTAAATATTCGGATCACAACAAAACCTTTCTAATGTAAAAATATATAAAATACTTATAATAAAAAAAATCTGCCTTCGAATTGGTTCCAATAAAAACTTAAGCCTAAAATTAATTAATCAGTCCATTTAAGAACGGAAACCAAAAAATATCAATAAGAAACTATCAATAGACTGCAATTATATTAATTCTATTCCAATTTACAATCCATAATGCACCATTTTGGAAAATAATGCGCATAATTAGGCTGGTTTTAGACGGACAGTTGGAGCAGTGGTAAAAAAAGTACATAGTAATGGTATTTTTCGGTGGCTCCAATTAATATGCACATAATGATAATAAAATTCAATTGTGCGATGTAAAATATATTATATATCTCCCACCCACGATTTTGCTCGCGTGGTACCTGAATAAAAAGCAGCCTATAAATATATTCCAAGTTTCATCCAAATCCATTGCAGAGTTGAGTGGGAACACTTACAAAACTTAAAAACTAATTTATAATATTTAGTAAAGATTGTAATAATTGTATTGATATCGTACCTAAATTTATATGACTAAAAATAATTTAGGTAAGGTATTTTTATCTACCATATTGTTTTGTGAAAAATATACTTCATAAATCCCAAATTTTTACTTCTTTTTAGAATATTTAGATTCTCTATTAAAAAAATCCAAATTATTCACGTTTCAGTATATTTGGAAAAATTCTTCACACTGCTATGATAATAATATTCAACCAGTAATTTTAAATTGTTTTAATATGATTTGAAATATCACTTGTGATGTGAACTATTTTATTGATTGTATTGTTTATGCCGAATTATATAATTCTGTTGGGAAATGCGATATATCAAAAGGTGTTGTCTCGCTTCTTTTCTAATGTAACACTAAAGAGGAAACAAGATAAATTTAACGAATATTGTATTTCTCGACTGAGTTTTAAAGTACATTTAGAGTTTTTAAACGTATTTTATTCTCATTGATCTCTAGCTGTCAACATCGACTGTTCAAACAGTACGTCTGTCCCCAGCCTTAATTCAAACTGATTAGTATGTGCGGCTATAGATTATAATCTTGTAAATTGTTTATTATCAGCCTAAACGACTGGACTATAATAATATTCGATGAATATTTATGTTTGTACATAGATTAGTCGGGTTTTATAATAAATTAACAGGAATTTGCATGTAGCCACTATAATGCCAAGGAAAAAAGATAAGAAATGATAGTTTTATTTAGTAGCCTTGGTTCCATACTGTAATGACAATGTTATATAAATAAAATAAAATAAAATAAAACTAGCGTTCGCCCGCGGCTTCACTCGTGTTGTGCCGGATAAAAAGTAGCCTTTACGTCGATCCTGAGTTTTACCTTTTCATACAGTTTTGGCGTGACTGACGTACATACTTTTGCATTTGTAGTTAACTAGCTGACAGGGGTGCCTAGTGCGAGTTTTTTACCAGCTCGATCGTGTTTGCGTTAGCTGGTAGCGCGTGAGCTGGTAAAAAAACTCGCACTAGGCACCCTGTTCGCATTTTCGTTTGCATGTATATTTGTCTATCACAATCTGATCAATGGCTTTGAAACGCTTAAAGGACACACATGCAAACATAAATATTTTGAATAGATTTTTGGGCCAGAAACCTTCGCGGATGATTTAGAACACTCAAACAAAGTTTCAATCTAATCAATGATTTCGGAACACACACAGGATGAAAATGCATTTATTCATTCATAGGACCTTTTTAAAAAAAAAATTGAAAGGGTTTGTTATTACTAGAACATGCCACCTACATAAGATCACAAAAAGCAATTGTAAAACTAAATAAACAAAAAATAGTAGTATTCATTATGTAGTTAACAAAAAAATACCCTTCATTTAAATAATCAAATAAGTTACAAAAAATAATTACTTTTTTGTTTTGTCTTTTGTTAACAAGTAGAGTTTTCGCCTCTCCTATACCCAAAAGTTCGCTGGAAGTAAACTCATATAGAGTTAAGCTGTGTATTTATTTTTAGTATTTATTATTTATTCATTATATACTGGCCAGGTGGGGTGACGATCTGCGAAAGGCTGCTGGTAGAAGCTGGATGCGTCGAGCTCAGGACAGGGCGCAATGGCGCTCACTAGGGGAGGCCTATGTCCAGCAGTGGACTCCTATAGGCTGATGATGATGATGATGATGATGATTCATTATTTCTGTGTACAATAACAGACCTCGTAAACACAACGCTTTCACGCTTAGTCGCGAGCGTCTGTCACATCTTGCTATCGCGATTGTCGCCGTGTGTGCGGAGCTTTGAACAAAATGTATGAAAATTGTCCCCCGCAGCTTGTCGTAGCCTCTAATCGCTGACGTTTGTCGTTCAATGTGCGCAGGTTGTAAAGAATTACAGAACTTCTGAAGCACAGACGTGTTTTCTGTACTCAGTGTTACTAATAAACGATTTAAAAAAAGGTACTTTATTAATTATAAATAGCAGAGTACCTATTTCTTATTTATTTGCATTAGCTAAAACATGAAAGTACTTAAAATAAAAACTAAACAGGAGAAGAATTCTAAAGTTTTTTAAAGTTTTGAATGATGCAAAGTTTTTAAAGAAAAGCAACATAGCCGCTTTTTACCGGACTTATTGAAGAGGAGGGTAATGTTTTTAAGTAATAAGTTTTTGAACGAATATCCGCTAACTGGTTTTGGGTCTATTCAGGCCACTGCTGGACATAGGCTTCGACGGCTTTGACTGGCCTCATAGCTTAGTTGGTAGTAACTCTGCCTTCTGAGCCGCAGGTCGCGGGTTCGATTCCCGCCCAGGACAAACATTTGTGTGGTGAACATGGATGTTTGCTCTGCGTCTGGGTGTTTCATAAGTATATAATGTATGTTTAGCAGTCTCTGGTACCCATAGCACAGGCTCTGCCTAGTTTAGGATCAGTTGACCATGTGTGAGATGTTCCGTTTATTTATTTTCATTTAGGCCTTCCTTATGACAACGGGGATCTGATTATTCCCGCGCAGGACATGCGGGTTGGGGATCGTAGGGCACATCTTCTCGCAGCCGACGCTGTTGCCCGCCAGCGGTCAGGTTATGTTGGTGTAAGTCTGCGCTATGCTGCAATTAGCTGGCCGCTAGGATCCCATTTGTTAGTTAGCAGGGTGCACTACGGGCAGGTGAGGTTGGCAAAACTACTAAAGGTATTTTAGCTCTTTTTCACTTATGTAGTTCTCTGGCCATATTAGAATATATTAGGCTTTTCAACCGGGTATACGCCAGCAAAACCGCTAGAGGAAACTAGTGTTAATAATATATATCTGGAAATAAACACTTGCAGAAAAAATAAAGTTGTTAAACGGGTCAGTTAGTCTAAGTACATACGGAACCCGAGCGTGACTCGCACTTGACCGAATTATTTCCATGATCTTGTGCCAACAGACAGGCGCCAACATACCGAGAAAATAATTTTGTGTCATATTTTGTACTAGATAAGTATTATTTTGTATTACGAAGTGTTGATTACAATGTTGGATATAGCTCAGTGTGAGTTGCTGTGACGAGACGAATACCTATTGACGGAACTGGCACATGGCCTACCTAATGTTAAGTGGTCACCATTACCTATAACAAAGTATTGCTTCGTAGGCCACGGATGTTTGGAAGGTGCCCTACAATGCAACACCCTGCGACCATCAACTTGAGAAATTAAGGTGATAAGCCTTATTTGCCTGTAATTTCACCGGCACTCACACCCTTCAGACCGAAACAGCAATGCTACTTCATGGCAGAAATAGGCATGGTGGTAGTACTTCCAGGATGAGCCCTTCACAACGAACTCTTCTACTGCTGATGAGGGCATCTATCATAGTGATGCAAATCTACAAAAAAAAACCAGGTTATCCTTGTGTACCTACTGTGAAATACCTTTGAGACTACGGTTTAAAAATCTAAAATTATTAATCAGTTAATTATATTTAGTCCACACAACACTTCAGTATTCAGTATTCAATATTTATTTCAATCATATTACATATGTAGGTACATTAAACAAAAAAAATAGTCAGATGTTAAGACTAGGTTGAGGATCAATACTTATTATGTACCCAGGCAGGGTGTTCACAACTGAGTAGGAGTAGACCGATATTTTAAATAGGTACTTACATTATATACTTTGCACATTACTGATTGTTGTTATTATTAGTTAATTCATTTAGGAATTCGTCTAGAGAATAATATTTTTTATTTAATAGCATGTCCTTTAAATTATTTGCAAAAATGTTATTCTCTTCTTGGGCTTTAAGTTTTTCTGGTATTTTATTGTCCATCGCATTTGGACCCGAGCTATGTATATTTGGGGTGTACAGGGTTCCTACCCCTATCTTCGGAACCCAAGCCAACCTCACCTGCACGTGGTGCACCCTGCTAAACAACGAACGGGGCTCTGGCGGCCGGTTGATTGCGGCATAGCACAGCCTACATCGGCACAGCCAAATCCCGTGGCCGCCGACGGGCAGCAGCGTCGGCGGTGCGAGAAGCTGTGCCCTGCGATCCCCAACCCGCAAGCCCAGCGTGGGGATTATGGGCATATCCCCCTTTATTAGGGGAGGTCTATGTCCAGCAGTGGACTGTTATAGGCTGGTTGTGTTGTTATTGTTGTGTATGTATATTTAATTTAGACGTAGGTATAACAACTTAGTCTTCCCCTGTAAGAAGAGGGATATGCCCATAATCATTACACTGGGCATCAAGGGTACAGATTCTCGCACAGCTGCTACCCACCGGCATCTAGAGGATTTAGCTGTGCCGGTGTTCACGCTGGGCATGTAGGGTACAGATTCTTGCACAGAGAAGCTACTGGCTGACGGCGGCCAGGGGGTTTATAGCTGTTCCGTTAGCTGAGTTATGACGCAATCAGCCGGCCGTCAGACCCTCGTTTGTTGTTCAGCTGGATGCAGCACGGACCGGTGAGGTTGGCATGGGTTACAAAGATGTGGTTTAATCATTTATTTTCTGAAAAGAATTAACAAGAAATTCACTTACAGAGAAAAAATAGGTTTCTCATAACGTACAATATGTGCCATTGAGCTTTACTAAACTGAAGTAAGTATCTATTTACTAACTTATAATGAACTATTCAAGCATGCATTTATTAAATTAAAACAATGTGTAAGTACATATTTTGGTTAAGTGTAACGCTCTTTTTTAAATATTTTTTTGAAGATGAAGGATGGAGGCTAGAACCCTTTTCACGCCGTAACGTTAGGTGTTACGTAACGCTAAAATCCGTTTAAAAGTTGAATGCAAAAATCCATTTAAACTAAAGCAATATTGTTTCTACATAATGCGTTTCCGCTTACACTAAAAATGTAACTTTGCTAAGTTTTCAACTTTCCTCCTGGCGTTAGGTCCGAATAAATTTGAATTTATAAATATTAGAACTGTGATACATCGGGCGGAAATTCTAAAATTCCAAAGGAATATCAAAAATAAAAGCACTTTTAGATTGACGACAATATTTTTGAACATAATAATAATCATCGTCATCACCACGATTTTTTTTTTAAATTTCTTTTTTTACACAAAAGAGTCAAGCGTTTGACATCACACCTGAAACAGGTGAAGATGTGGTCTAAGATACGCTTGCCTAGAAGGTCATCAACCGTCATCATCATCATCATCATCATCATCATCATCATCATCATCATCATCATCATCATCATCATCACCACCATCATCATCATCATAATCATCATCATCATCATCATCACCATCATCATTGGGGGTACAGCAGTCCATTGCTTGACATAGACCTCCCCTAATGAGCGCCATTGCACATCCTCAGGTACGTCGAGTATACCACAACACCTATAGTATGTTAAAACTGTCATATTCTGATAAAATTGAAATTCCAAATGTGATACAAATTCTTTCCTTCCACTCATCAATGATTCAGATAAATAAAAACGGGCTTTTTTGTACTTGTAACACGAAGTAAAAATCTCTTTTAAATGTCAATTTAGTTTTATTTACACCAATTCGTAACGCGACCAAACAGAGAAGAATTGGTAAGAAACTCTGCTTATATTTTTTTACATCTCATGTTCGGTAAGTAGGTTCTTATTACCTCCAAATGGGGCTTGTAGGTGACTAATTAGCGCTCTAGGGTAACAATGTAGCTAGAAAAACCCTAGGGCGGTACGTAATAAAAAAAAAACACTTCTTTCTTCCAAAAAGTTCGCATACATCTAACCATCATACTGGTAATAGACATCATGCATTCAGCCCAATGACCAAAGAGGTCGCTTTGCTATTCAGCCTTGTCTTCGTGTGAGTATAATAGTCATCAATTTCAAATATCGAACGGCGAAGATCAATTTCGTTCTTGAAAAAAAAAAAATTAAAAGACGTGTGGCACTCGGGGACTGCCGCGGTAAAGCTATTGCATAGCATTTTGTATCAACTTATGCAATTATAATTATTTATTTATTTTATTTATGCAGTATTTCTTTTTCTTTGATATTAATTCAAGTTACACTTTTTGAGCTTGGTGACCGATAAGAAAACAATTTTTTTAAGCTATTGCATAGCTTCTATCGAGGGCCTTGAGCGCGGGGACCGAATCCAGAAATTCCGTAACGAAAAAAAACCTCACGCTCCCCACTCCGACGGGCACGGAGGTGTGGCTTGAAGGCCGTGCATTGTCTAACGTCGTTTCTTTTCGGCAGTCTTCGACACCGTGTTTGTGTGCGTGCAACTAGACGTATTTTTATTTAATAAAAGAAAAAAAAAATGTTTTCTTATCGGTCACCACGCTCAAAAAGTGTAACTTGAATTAATATCAAAGATATACTGCATAAATAAAATAAATAAATAATTATAATTGCATAAGTTGATACAAAATGCTATGCAATAGCTTTACCGCGGCAGTCCCCGAGTGCCACACGTCTTTTTTTCTTTTATTAAATAAAAATACGTCTAGTTGCACGCACACAAACACCGTGTCGAAGACTGCCGAAAAGAAACGACGTTAGACAATGCACGGCCTTCAAGCCACACCTCCGTGCCCGTCGGAGTGGGGAGCGTGAGGTTTTTTTTCGTTACGGAATTTCTAGATTCGGTCCCCGCGCTCAAGGCCCTCGATAGAAGCTATGCAATAGCTTAAAAATGTTTTATTCTTGTAATGCCGGTTTTTTTCTATTTACCTCACAATCGAGATGTAAAGCAGAATAGTTAGCTCGGGTGTAAGCACCAGTTGCACCCTCGAACTATAGGCGCCTTCGCTGCGCTCGTGTGCCTAAATGTCTCGGGCTGCAATTGATGCCTTACAGCCCTTGGCTACTAATCTACTATTAACGTGTGTCAATGTTACAATTGTTATTATCCAACTGGGAGTAGGAGACATGACCAACTGCCTAATTATCTAATGCCGATGATAGCGTCGGCATTAGATAATTAATTAAGGATAGCCTTGGCCCACTGCTGGGCATAGGCCTTCTTTGATTATGCCACTCGCCTCGATCCTGCGCTAGTCTGAGCCAGCTGCGGCCCACGGTTTTTCTGATATCCTCAACCCATCTTGCTAGTGGACGTCCCCTATTTCTATGACCATCACTCAGCCACCATTAGAGCCTTGCACACGTAAAGTTCGGACCGCGGGAAACAGCACGCGCCATTCCAACCCGCACTCCGAAACGTACGTGTGATCATACACGTGATACGTGTGATGTACGTGTGAGATGCGCGGGGCTGACAGTACGATCTGGCATGTCGACGCGAAGGCAAATCTCACAGTTTTAACCGCGCGTCACGTCAGTGATTAGTCCCAGAGGTGCGGTACGATCTTTACGTGCCATTAGCACGACAGTTTGATCCGCAGTCCAAACCGTACAGATCGGAGTGCGGTTTGGAACGCAGTCCCGATGCGCGGTCCGATCTTTACGTGTGCAGGGCCCTATTCGGGCAGCATTTTTGTCCACCTGTAGTCACTTGCACAAATATTTCACTTTTTTGTCATGACACTCAGCGAACTTAGTACGACTTAAATTTTTCAACTCGATGTGTCACAAAATTTGAATTTATAATTTTAAAGATTTGCATAGGCATTCTGTTTGGTTATAAAACTGTTGTTTCTTTATCGTACGATGGAGATTGGAATAATTATAACCAGGTTATAAATTGGAATTATAAATTATAATTATAGGAGTATAAATAGACAGTCGATGAACTGTTTTTGGGCTAGTTTAATGTGTTTTGACATTTTTATCGTATTTTTATGTGCATTTTTGTTTTATTGTCAGATAAATTTGGTGTGGTCATTACGATTAATATTTCAGCCACAAAATTGGCTATCGTTACCAAAAAATTCATGAAATAAGGGGTGAGGTAGTATACAATAGGTTTAAAAAAAGAGAGTACTAAAGGAGAAAGCGGTCTGATGTATGGCGCTCGGTACCAAGACTATAATGTGAGTGCGTCAAAAAAAATTCCAATAAGTTTTTAGTCGATTGTACTGTCAAAATAATTTAAAATGAGGGTTATTGCCATAGTAACACTTTACATCAATGTTTGTTGCCATAGTAACCTAGATACCATTGGTTGTTGCAGTCTAATGGCGGCGTGCGGCGGAAACCAAATCAACGAAATATTTTTTTACTTGATTATTAATCTCGTCGGTGTGTAAAACTAAAGAAAATGTTAGTCATTTATAAAATATAATAATTTTTATGGCATACGTTCGGTTTTGACGCAATAGGTACGGGTTCTCGGCATTCTCCTTTGTTAATGACTTACCAGACAATGCGACTATAATAATTGCATCAGTGTAAAAAAACATTTAAGATTATTGTCTCTTTGTCTATAAAAACACCAACGAATGAACCCATAAGGTGGTCTAAAAATAACTAGTAACATCCCCAGGGTTGCCACCAGCATTTGGCTAAGTATGCTTTGCATCTTTGCATATATTTTTTATCCAAGAAATTTTAAATTTGAAGGGTTAAGTTAGTGTTATCACTAAACCTGGGATTCGCTTGCTTATTATCTAAATATATGATATCTTATGAATCTGACTGGACTGAGTAACTGACAATCAATACAAAGTTTAAAATGCTAGTGCAATAACCTTGAAATTTGGAAGGTGCATACCCTCATAGGTTTTAGAGTCTATGCACAGTGCATATTTTATGCGCACAGATGACTCGCGTTTACGGCGCCGTAGATGTCCATAAAGTAGATTGTTTCACGACTGAATCTCTTTTGAATTGCGTTAACGCGCGTTATCTTCGCGTCATCTGGGCGCATAAAAAACGCCGTGTGCATAGACTCTTATGATAAAAAGTAAGAAACCTCTTGATAAATATTTATTCTATCTAACGTTATCCTGTTTCTTCCACAGAGTGCAATAGTCGGCTCCAGGGTGACTCTCCCCTGCCGAGTGGAGAACAAGGCTGGGATTCTTCAGTGGACGAAGGACGACTTCGGACTTGGCACCCAGAGAAACCTCACAGGATACGAGCGGTACTCGATGATCGGGAGCGACGAGGAAGGTAAGACAATTTTACACTTTGTATCAATATGTTTATTTATTGTATTTATAGACTATATTATTATGATGATGAGGCTGATTATTTTTAATGACTAAAACTAAAACTTGTAACTTATAAAGAGAATCCAACTTTTGAGTAAAACATGAATGTGCTTTCGTAGAAAAAAATATCATAAAACAGGTTATTTGTGTCCTTCATCAAAACCACAGGAAATACAACATCCTCAATTCCTTTGACAGCTCAGTTACGTCCCATTGACCTTCCGCCATCACAATTTGCTGTACCTATTTTGATGAACCTAATTTGTGTCATCAAAGACCTTAGGTTACACAGAAAACGGGTTGCCGTAGAATTATTTACCAATTTTCCGTGGGCACAAATCTTCATAATACCCATAGAAACAATAAGTGTTAAATCCACGAAAACATTTTATCTATACCTGAGACGCAGAAGGTTGCGGGTTTGACCCCCGCCGTGATGTACGCGCGCCGGTAGGCTCGTTGCTTTTATAGGAAGGAGGATTGCCGCCTTCAAAAGTTGGGTTAGGTTATAATGCATTAATAAAAAAATTATATAAGTAGTATATGAGTCATGTGGTCATGTCATAATACAAGCTCTGCTTCTCATGATGCTGTGAGATAGTGTCTAGTTATTAAAGTAGCAAAAGGTAGGCCCGCAGTCAAAAGTTAACAAATAAAAGAGGTTATAATTATGAGATTTAAAATAACGCTAGCAGCTTATTCCAATAATCATCACCAAGCTGCGCCCCGGTGGGGATAATTGTATTTTTCCCAAGTTGTCTAATTTTTAGTTTTATTTAAAAAAATCTGTAATTTTTCCGATAAAGCTTTCTACCTTTTTAGTTCTGTAGCCAATTTACACCTAATGTATCATACTACTCGTAGGCACATTACGTACTGAACACCGGACAAAAATAATCCAGCCAAAAGATGAAGAGTGCAAACACACAAATACATATTTTAAATGTGAAAGATATGTGTAAAAATATATCTGTGTATGCGTGTTACCGCTGAACTTCGTAACGGCTGACAGATTTGGACAAAGCTTGAAATTTAATTTAGATTGCAACATAACAAATAGCTATCAGCGCCGAGAACCAGCTTTCTTCGTATTATAGAAAAACCTGTTTACATAGCAAATCTCCCTGTTCCAATAAAAACATAGCCCGTAGCAGTAGGGTCGCCATACTTCCGCTCTTCATGATATTGTCCTGCTGTCCTGGGACGTCCTGTATAAGTAGGTTTACCCTTAACTTATAAGGGTGATTTTTTTTTGCGGAAGTCTTTCTTATTTTCGCAAGTATTTATATGATGGATTTTCTAAAATGACGAGCTTGTTAATAAGGTAAATAAATACATTTTAATAGGTGTGAAGTGGCACTGAAATTGCTGGTAAAGCAGTTTTACATTTTGAAAGTGTGAAGAGACATGGTAATTGTTGGTGAATAGATACATTACTATTAAACTTTTAAAAAGTTTTTGATTACCCTATTAAACTAAAAAAAACAAGTGATTATTATAATATTTAATTATTAGAAAAAAAAACACAAAATTCAGAAAATGTATATATTTAAATACATTTTATTTCAAGTATTAGACATGATCCTCTTTTATAATAACCGGCTTTTTTACGAAAAACATGTATTATTCATGTAATCTTTTTTTATATAAAAGTAAGTGAAAGTTAGTAAAGTAAGTCAAGTCAAAAATCCTATGTTTTCTGAATTTATGGAACCCATTTGCTGGTCAGTATCGTTCGTTACGAATTTTACGCGTGACTCATTCAAGTACATAAAAACACACTTCAGTTCTTTCAGCAGTAGATTTTAAAACCTATCCAACTAAAATTAGAACTCAAAATCGCATGCCGATTGTATAATTTGTACTACATCAACATCGAGGGTACATATACATTTTTTTGCCCAGCGAAAAATCTACTCTATTTTTAGGGACTAAATCATGAAATAGCGCGAAGCGTCTAAATTTCAGCATAGAAGTTTTATTTGGAATTTACATAGGTATTAATTTGTTTTGCAAAAATGCAGTCGAATATATTGATGAATGTTCTGTTTTCTATTCACGAAAAAGCATTTTAATAAAATGGTTTTAGTCTGTAAAATGAATCAAACTGGACACTGGCTCTAAAGTTAAAAAAAAAACTAGTTCAGTTTATGCTCATAAAAGTTCAATTCATCACTATATTTAAGCATTGTATCGTGGGTCATACATATTTATAACGTGCCTAAACAATACAACACCCTGCGTCCATCAACTTTTTTAGATGAATACTTATGTTCTATATGTACCCCAGTCAATATGTATGCAATATAATGATAAATCTGTTAAGACGTAATAAACAAAGGTAATCACTTTTGAATTTAAAATCCTAGTCAGTGTCTTTTATGTGCCTAGATACCTTTAGTATGAGTTAAGTTTTTCCCCAAATCCATTTGAACCGCACTGCTTGTTTTGTTGCAGCATTTTTCTGTTATAATAAATTATTATTTTTCTTTTTATTTTATTCACTATATATTTTTTCTCTTTCTGTAACTATTAGTTTACATTCTAGTTTACATTATATTCTTAACTGAACACTGTCGTACGTGGTAAATAAATTTTCAGTTGCAATGAATACTGAATCCTGTTGTATTTGGGTATTATATTAATCCGCTGACATCGAGGTAGTTTTGGTCACGACGTCTACAAGTCTGAGAATTATATGCTGCATAAGCACAACAGACTTGCGCCCACGCAAGGACACAGGTGCAGATATGTTTACGTTGCGTCTGGACCGAGCATAGTTTACTGAGTTTTTTAAATGTTTTTTTTACATTGAATGGACCTTCGATTGACCACATAGGCAAAGATAACAACAGAGTGGATAACTTGATGCTAGGAAACGACCTAGAATGAGGTGGTGGAACAATTTTGATTAATTGAATTAAAGAATTTTACTATGCTGCTGTTAGGCTGCGCTATGCCACAATCAGCCGGCCACTAGAGCCCTTTTTGTTGGCTAGCAGGGTGCACCACAGGCAGGTGAGGATGGCTCGGGTTCCGAAAATGGAGGTTGGAACCCTTAAGAGCCCCCTCTCGAGCAGTGCGTCTGGGCATAGTCATCAAAGTCCATGAGTCATATCCTCCTTTCTTTTCTTTGTCAACCTCTGTGGCGCAGTGGGTGAAGGCCCGCCTGAGACGGAGAAGGTTGCGGGTTCGATTCCCGCTGCGGGATAAATGTTTGCATGTTCTGCAGATATTTGTCCCGGGTCTGGGTGTTTTATATGTATGATATATAACTTTTTACAAAAATAAAAGTATATTATGTAGTATATCAATCATGTGGTTCCTATAACACAAGCACTGCTTAGTTTGGGGCTACGTGATGCTGTGTGGTAACGTCCAGCATTCTTTATTATTTATTTATTATTATTTCTTTACTTTGTCTTATTATTAAGGGGATAGATTGTAAAATAAATGTGCAAAGAAAAATATATGCAGATGTGTGCAGTCTCTTTGTTCCTCCCTACTGAATGGAATAAGCTTAAACTTGCAAATATGAAGTTCTAAATCAGGATTAACATAAACACTTTTTTATCCGGTTACTAAGCGACCGGAACCGCGGGCAGAAGCTAGTTGTAAGTTGTAACAATAAAGAGATTTACACTATATCTATAAATAATTTTTATTCAAACACATTATTTTGTAGTCCAGCAACTACATAAATAGGTTTTATAAACATGCCCTAAGCACAGTATAAAGATCATAGTTTAGTACGATAAATATAACGTTTGCTTTCAAAATATTCCTACATTTTCATTTTGAGATATTCGCATCATTGAATATAATTAGATTTTTACGCAACGGTTGAACGGCCGATGTGGATGCTTCGGTATTCAAGGTTAGTTTTGTTTAAGATGAATGGTTATTGTCTAGTTTCCGCACGCGACTCCACTCAAGTGGTATAGTCACCTGGTACCCCATACATATATGTATGGGGTCCTTGTCGTGTCCGACAATGGCGAACGGGACTTGTCATTTTTGCCGATCATGTGCTCGAATGTGGCTAGCAAATCCAAATTTGGTTTTAAAGATTCTGTTGCAAGGCGCACAATGCAACTGACCCACTGCAATGGTACCCCATACGAGTTGTATAATACGGAAACGTCCAATAATTTTCGTCTAGCTCAATTTTATTTTATGTTATACGGAAATCGAAATAAAAAATAAAGAACTTGCAGAAGCTAGATGCGTCGAGGTCAGAACAGGGCGCAATGGCGCTCATTAGGGGAGGCCTATGTGCAGCAGTGGAATGCTATAGTCTGATGATGATGATGATAAGGAAATTACTGAATAGGACTCAAATATACACAGATCAAACGACATAGGTATGTAACGTTCTTGCAGGTAGCAATGTTTTGCACTCAAAACAGTCAGGAAATTGCCGAAAAAAGTAACTTTAAAATTTAGTAGCATAAACTCGTACTAGGAGTACAGCTATAAGCGCTCCTGGCGTTGGTTACTTTGGTGCTCTTAGCAGAGCTACTTAAATTATAATTTCAAGATTATTTATTCCATGTGTGTTCAACTCCTTGGCTAAAGCAAATATTGATCTAGATTTATTTAACACCACAACGAGTAAGCTTAAACGCTTACTAAATGACAATTTCTTTAAACCAACATAGTATAGCATAGGAAGTTTATGTAATCTGTATTATTGTATTTTGTCGTTTACTTGCTGTTTTTCATACCTATTTATGTTAATTATTTGTGGAAACTTGTAATTGGCCATCAGGGTACATGTAGCAACGTATGTGTGGCTGCATATATTTATTATTATACTATTGTGCTCCCACTTAGCTGTAAGTTTTCCCAAAACTTTTAAAATAAACTAAAATAAAATTGATACACTTGTATACACTAGAAAATGACATATTGAGTACAGACTAAAAAACATTCAAAATATAAAAATAGTTATGCAGCAGGTACAAGTACAGGGCCCTGATTCTCATGAATAGAGATTGATGTCACACTAGACCTAGTCCAAGGGAACTGTCAAAACTGTATAGAAATTTGATAAGATTGAACGGGAATTCTCTGATGAAGAAAATTGTGCACCGATCGTTTTTTGTTATATTCGCCATGGCTATAGCAGAAAACAGGACCTGACCGAAGACTGGACGACTGGACTTATAAACCGTACTACGTTGCCTCATATTATTATGAACAATTATTATACTTGATACTGGCGAAATTGTGGATAACTATCCCAGAAGCCATTTAATAAAGAAGTGAAGTGAAGTTCTCTCGATAGTGTGATTGATGCAACAATCATCTTTATTCCTGAGAACCAACCCCCAGAACATCAACAATACTTATTTAGGTACTTATTTAGGTTCAGGATCAGCAACACTCAGCCCTGTCACTTCCTAGATGGGTTATAGTTTTGTGGCATTTCGATCTGAGCGCGCCCGTACTTGGTCTCGGCTTTATTTCAGTTACTAAGCCTGTCGGAGACCTTCAAACTCCAACATCTGAGTTAGCCAATAGTTCATACGAAGAAAAAGAAGCCTCTTTACCAACTATTACATATACAACATGATGATGCTTTTGACATAAATACAGATCAATGAAAACCATGAAAAACTTACAAGTGTGAAAACAGTGATTTCTTTTTCTAGCGATTGTCGACAAAAAGTATAACGTAGACAATGACACCCACTGCCATGAAATAGACTAGGTACTGTCAGTTACATAAGTAGATAAACTAAATTTAATAGGTAAATGACTGAGACCAATGCTGCCACTATTTGGAGTGGTGACTTCGTCCAAGTCTATTCGACTTTTAGGCACCCCTGCTGCAACTCTTTTAAGGATATATACTGGGAAATCTTTCTTTATTAGATACTTTCATATCCACACGTATGGAAGAGAAAACTATATTTTTTAAAGTTTGAATTTCGACGTATGAAACGTCAGAGTTTGTAAAAACAGGATTGGTGTCAATCATTTCTGTTTACAACAGAGTTAGCCAATCACCCCACAGAATTTATGTTATAAGTAGCTAAGTTAATAACAAAGAAATTGTTTCAATAAGGCATTCAATTTTTTTATAATCAGCAAAACAATTTAAGTAAAATTTAAACTTTAGATTTATAATCGGCCGATTTTTTCTTCTGTCGCTTTGAATAGCAATGATTTATTTATTTTGAAATAATCAATTACTTCATTATGGCCAAAGAAGAAAACAAATGGCGCTACTAAAACAAGGCTTGATAAGTTACATTATTTCATAATCATGACAGCAATAGATTACTTTGCCGCTGACTGTACAAGTAGTTATAGAGTACGCTTTCGCGTTCCTTTCAGAGTCGTTGAAAAATGGTCTTTCAGTT
This sequence comes from Horisme vitalbata, assembly GCA_951804965.1. Taxonomy (NCBI): domain Eukaryota; kingdom Metazoa; phylum Arthropoda; class Insecta; order Lepidoptera; family Geometridae; genus Horisme; species Horisme vitalbata. The sequence goes on from OX638093.1 coordinate 5,286,725, forward strand.
TTTAGATCGCGTTGAGAGATGTAAGTATGTAGACAAGACGTTCTTATATTAGGATTGTTACCATTCTTCTAATGGATACCATGACAATCTGATGAATGATATTGGGTGTGTGATGTAACTAGCTTCCGGTGGCGGCTTTGCTTGCATATATCCGGATAAATTGTTATGTAGACATCCAAATCCAAACCTCGAGGTCAAGAGCTGGCCCATAGTAAATAAAAAAAAACCTGAATATATATATCCCATTTTTTAAAACATTAAATACTGGCTTCCACGCGCGGCTTCGCTCGCATGGTACCGGTGGTAAAGTAGCCTTTATGTTAATCTAGTTCACAAACTATGTATATTCCAAGTTTCATCGTACATCCATACTCACAAAAACAACAGTAGGATAGTAGAATATGACTAATATCCAAAAGTTTCGCCTTCCCTATGCCCGAGCGCCAAACAGCTGTTTGTCAACATTGGCAAATTTCTGTTTTTTTATGAGAAGGTTAGGGGAATAATTGGTACTAAATATTTTGTCTTTTAAATATACTTTTTGACGGCCTCTGTGGCGCAGTGGGCGAATGTCCGCCTGAGATGCAGAGGGTTGCGGGTTCGATCCCCGCTGCGGGACAAATGTTTGCATGTTCTGTAGATATTTGTCTCGGGTCTGGGTATTTCTATGTATGATATGTATATATTTACAAAAAAAAAAAAATTATATGTGTAGTATATCAATCATGTGGTTCCCATAATACAAGCTCTGCTTAGTTTGGGGCTACATGATGCTGTGTGATTAAGTCCCGCATTATTTATTTATATTTACTTTAGTGTAAATATATTGACGCTGACCATACAAGAGCTACAAGGGATTTCGTAGAAAAATACATTGATGAATTGCTTGTTACATTGCCTAACACAGGCACAGCTAAATCTCCAAGCAGCGTCAAGCAGCGAGAAGTTTTGCCCTGCGATCCCCAACCCACATGCCCAGCGTGGAGGCTATGGGCATATGCCCCTTTAGGGAAGCCTTTGTCCAGCAGTGGACTGATTTAAGCTGGTGTGGTGTGGTGGTGGATTTAAACCTATAACTTTCAAAAGTCAAATTATCCACTAGGCAAACTCTCTAAAAAGATACGCCATTTTCTAATTACTTAAATTGGACTGCAGTTAAAGAGATCCCGATGGATTCACGGAATTTAGCGAAGCTTTTTTATCAAGTCTCAAAGTTTATTAAGTGAGATCTCTTGGGATAACGTTGCTTCTTTTATAAATTAAGTATAATATTGGATTTTTCAGACAGGTAACTGAAAAGGTCAAAAAAGAAAAACTGATTTAAAAGCTTATAGAATACATAAAGATTAGAATATATCAATGTTTTCTCCATACCAACGTTTTGAAGTGGTTGATTACATACGTCCAAGGTTAATGTTTAACGTTTTGTGTGCTGAATAACACAACTGGGCTACACTGCTGGACCAGCTCTTTGGGTATGGCATGTAGCGATATGCCCGCAGTCAACGTGTTAAGCATGCTAGAGATTTTTCTCGTCGTTATTAACAGAATAGGTAAATTATAGATTATGAGCCTTGAAATATTACTAATGAAACCCAATTTTGAGCTTACGTAAATTACAAAAAGAAAACGTATTTAATCTCCAAAATAAAATGGGTACAGCCATGATTATTCAAGAAAGTTACTTATTTATAGTATAAAATAATAGTTTAAGAAGTTCCAACCTCCTTTCTTTGGATGGTGCCTCTTAGGGTGCACTGTGCTTTATAATAAACGAGGCTTTGCGGCATAGCGCAGCCTAACAACGACACAGCTACATCTTCTGACCGCCAACAGGCAGCAGCGTCAGTGGTGCGTGAAACTATGTCGAGGGATTCCCAATCGGCATGCTCAGCATGGTAGTTATGGGCACATCCCCCTTCATTATAGGGTAGACCTAATGTCCAGCAGTCGATTGAATAGGCTGGTATTGTTGTTATGATCGCAAGCCCATTTGAATGAACTCTAACCCCCTTAATATGCCAAATGCCATTTTATAACGTAAAAAGAATGTGTAAAGCATACTAATGCTAATCTAGGGATGACAACTGGTTAAAAAATAGTAGATTGTTTTACAAGGGACTAAACCATCCCATTATATACGAGGTTGTTATACTCCCGAGCGTAGCGAGGGAGGATGACAAGACCGAGTTATAATGGGTGGTTTTGGCCCGAGTAAAACACTCTACTTTTCACTTCGATTGCGAGAAAATAAAACAATTCAAAATTACACAATTTTCAGAAATTTTACTAAAAATTAATCAACCTTCATAAAACATCACCAAGACGGTTCTATTTTCAAAAAAAAAGATTGACGGAGCACCAAGAAGTCTAGTTTTTATGTAAGAGAACGAATGCTTTGTACGGGCTGATGATTTAAGACAAAAATTAAAAAGAAAAAATACTTTTTAGCCCGAGTTATTAAACTCGAGTTTTAGGCCCGCTAAGCTACACTATTATGATACACTTTTTGAGCAAGAGAAGTGAAAAAAAATATAATTAGTCCGTCAATTAGATCAACAAAAAATACTGTACACGTATTTTTTTATTTATCGAATCAATCCAAATTGAAGGAGATAAAGAACGTGAAATTTCCGGGCGTGGGGGCTTGTGATGTCACGGCTAGGTAAAAAATGTGCTATATCGTGACGTCACGTGGAACTTTAACGCACTATATCTTATCTATAGTATAGGTTTAATTTAATTATTTTTTAATATGAAGTATAACTAATATAGGTAGGTAATTAGTTTTTGTATTATAATCACCTCCGCTCAATTATTTTACTTATATTATTTTCATTCTTGGTTGGCTGGAAGAAATCGCTTTAAGTGATAAGATCACCCATTGTACCTACATTACTATTTAATTTCTCTGTTTTTGTTAATTTTTGTTTTTTAATTGGTGTTGTGTGCAATACAGAGTTCATCTATCTATCTATCTATCTATATCTTTGTTATTCTTTGTTTAATGATAAAAGAAAAAATACGAGTCCAATATTTTTTGGATGTGTAAATAACGGACTAATTAGATTTTTTCAGTCATCTAGCCAATACTGCTAATCTTAAGTAATTACTTAAGAAGCGTTTAGTAGAGTAAAGTAAATACTTATTTCACCAGATGTTCTAATTTCAGGTGCCGTTCTTCATGATATTTAATGTGTTTATTGATATTACACTATAGTCTGCTACAATCTTTTAAATCAATTCCATCCAAAGGTTGTCTGGAAGAGATCTTCCTGTCTTGTACTTTCATTATTGTTATTTTATTTTGTTATATTTGTTTATGATGGTGTGAGTACAATAAAGAGTTTTCTATATTTCTATCTTCGAGTCAACATTTAGATGGGTGGCTGCTAGTGACCGAAAAGCATTGATGTAGAGTTTCTAAGTAAATCCTTGTTCTAGGAGACTACTCCCTGGATATTCGAGATGTGACCCTGGAAGATGATGCTGTTTACCGGTGTCAGGTCAGCTCTGGCATGAATGGTAAGTTTACTGAGTACGACGGCCTGTGGCGCAATGGGCAAAGGCCTGCCTGAGACGCAGAAGCTTGCGGGTTCGATTCCCGCCCCGAGAGAAGATTATTTTTCGGCTCCTGAAAATCCAGAGGTTTTCTATGTAAATGTGTTTTTAGAAAAAAAAAAGTTTAAAGTCAGTATGTCATGTAGTTCCCATAATACAAGCTATGCTTGGTTTGGGGCTACATGATGCTGTGTGAAAAGTGGCTTCAATTGTTTATTTTAGGTCTACTACAAGTTGCGGGTAACATTCCCGACGCGAGACAAATGTTTACATTCGTTCCAAACCATCTCAGGCGGGCGCTCAGGATCTACCTCGTGGAACCATGTTATAGCGAGGTTAACAACACAGGTTTTTAAGTCCATATGTTGTATAGGTGAACCGGAAATCCGGTCCCGCTACGCCCAGCTGACGGTGCTCGTTGCTCCTGATCCTCCCAGGATAATTCAAGGTGCCTTCATTGATGCCACTGAGGAGCATCCAGTGGATATTGAGTGTGTGTCGGTGGGAGGGAAACCAGCTTCGGAGGTGAGAAGGGATATTTTAACTAACATTCAAGAAATTTATCTCTTTTTAAGTTAGTACCAGTTTAGTACCGTATCACTTTATGTTTATCAAATTAAATTCAACTACAACTAAAATCCGCTGGCATTATTGCAGTATTGATACATTCATCCAAGTCGTAACATTTTTTAATCAATAATGCTTGTAAACACTAGCACGTAAATACTTGTGAGTGTTTGAAGTTGAGATAAACCTGAAGACAGTAGTCTTGCAGGTGCCTGTTCTTTTATTTTGTAAATTTTGTAGAGGAATTGGATGAATATTTTACTGACAAGATAAATCCATAAAGTAGAGGTTCCATGCAAAAAATATCAAATAAATTTAATTACAGATAACCTGGTTAGATGGTAACCAAGCAGTTATAAAGAAGAAGGTGAAGAATTTGATCGAGGAATTGGAAGATGGAAAAAGGTTCAAAACGAGGTTAGTCCATTTTCCGCAGAACCCTAAACCGCATGGCCAGCGTGGGGAATATGTGCATATTCCCTTCTTTTTAGGGGAGACCCAATATCCAGCAGCGTATATTAATTATTTGGGGGGTATACAATGGGTTTCAACCACCATCTTCGGAACCCAAGACGATCTCACCGGCCTGTCATGCACCCTGCTAACTAACAAACGGGGTTCAAGCAACTGGCTTATTGCGGCATAGCGCAGCCTAACACGGGCACAGATATACTTCCTCATCGCCAACGGGCAGCAGTGTCGGTGGTTGGAGTTGTTGTACCCTGTGATCCCCAACCCACATATCCAGTGTAGGATTACGGGCATATCCCCCTTTTTACTAGGGGAGGCCTATGTATATGTCCAGCATTGAACTGAATTTATGCTGGTGTTGTTTTTGCTGCTGTACTTATTGTTCTTCAATTTCTTCTATCAACCGATACATTCCCTTCTCATCTCATATTTGACACAATCCATCCATTGTTTTAATACTCATCCACCATCCATTTTGAAGGAGATTTCGCAAAATGGTATAATATTCGAAAAAAATGAACAGCTATAAAATATTATATCATTCAAATGCTTAATTTTATTCTGCTACCTGACGATACCTACAGATTCGTTTTTTTAAACTCTCCGTTTTTTTTATAGTAGTTCTATTTAAAAAAAACTAATTATTTTATGTGAAAATAACCTTATATTAAAAATAACCTTAAATTAATATTCTCACAGGTCAGTACTACGGTTGAAGCCTAGCAAAATACACCACAATCAGACAATAACGTGTCAAGCACAGAATACTGCTGACAGGGCGCCTAGGATGGCCACTGTACATATTGAGGTAAGAAACTAATCATACATTCAACATTTATTCAATGAGGATAGTTGTGGTACAAAATGTAATTGTAAGAAAATAATGTAAAGGGTTCGAACAAGAAGCTTGTAACTTATGTGATTTGGCTGGTATATTAAAATGGTTTCTGATGCAGTCAAAAATAGTGGAAACTAAAAAACTATTGAACGGATTTAGATGAAACTTGGAATATCATAAATTGTGGCCTGGATTAACACTTAGGCTACTTTTTATCTGAATACCATGCGAGCAAAGCCACGGGCAGAAGCTATAATGTTATAAAATAGCCGTCCAATTCATAATAATTCTATAATTCTTAGGTAGCTAAAATGGAGTAAAAATATTATATCAGCTTTTTTACCGACGTCAAAAAAAGGAAGTTATTTTACATTTAAATGACGGAGAGCTTGCCTATTTTATCGAGCATTATAACATGACATTTGATTATAAATATGGGGGTTAGATGCTAACTGCAAATCCTTTTAACAGGTCAAATACGCCCCAAAAATCAACGTCACTGTCACAAGTGATGTCAACGGAAGGATTCCAGAAGGATCCGAAGTTAGGATCAAGTGTGATGTCGATGCGAATCCACCACCACTCGTATACAGATGGTTCCTGAACAACAGCCCAGTTATAGGAGACTATGCGGACGAGATGGTAAGTGGTAGAAGATAAAAACACCAGCTTATATCATTTTTTATGGTATTTGAAGTTGGAACAATCACATGGCCTACCTGATTTAATGACGTTAAGTAGTAACCATTACCTATCACAAAACATAGCATCGTAGATCAAGCTTTTTGGAACGTGCTCCGATGCATCACCATGCGTCCATCGACTAGAGGCATGAAGCTGATAAGCTTCTTGTGCCTAATTTCACCGGCACCTACACCCTTCAAACCGAAACACAGCAATGCTACTTCACGGCAGAAATAGGCATGTTGGCAGTATTTCCCCGGACGAGCCCTCCACAAAGAACTCCACCGATGGGCATTAGGCTCCTATGATGAGAAACCATAATCGCCAAGCTGGGCGTGTGGATTTGGGATTGCAGGTCACAATTTATTGCACCGCTGACGTATAGAAGATCTCGTTTGTCATAAATGACATACCGTTTTCCACATTTTCCGCTATCTAATAAAATAAAATAAAATGAGCTTTATTTTTCAACACACTTTGTTCCTACAAAATAAAAATAAAAGTTCAAAACTAAAAAAACTTATATAGATTAAAATATACATAAACTCATAAACGCATATCTTAGGATCTAATAAGACATCTCCATTTAGCTCTCCATTTCTGTCTCTGTCACTTCCTTGTAGGACATAACGGCGATCTTCTCTTTTATCAGGCTCATGTAGCTTACTCTTGGTCTTCCTCTACCACGCTTTCCCTCTACCTTTCCCTCGATGACGTTTCTAATGAACCTATCATGTCTTATAAAGTGTCCAATAATTTTTCCCTCTTCTGTTTTGTATGGTTTCCATCACTTTTCTCATCCACTCATTTAAGAACTTAATCTTCTCAGTCCAACTGATCCTCTTCATCCTCCTCCAGCACCACATTTCAAACGCTTCTAATCTTTCTCTATCCCGTTGTATCGCAACCATACAATTTATTTAATATAAAAATAAAAATGGCCGCCAATGTATGGTTTGAGTAAAAAGACGTGGAAGTTCCCGAAAAAAATCATTGTATTGTATGTACCCTGCTAGTAGCCAGACACATTGAATAGACTAGGATATTTCTCCGTATGCAGTCAACATAGTTATTTTTAGAGCTTGCTTGACAGTTAGTGCAACCGCAAGACAGCTCCAGACAGTGTGGTAAGTGGTGACGTTGTGGTTGTGAACAGCATCCTAATGCGGGTTCTATCATTCTATGCGGAATTTAATGCTAATATCAAGTTTTCTGGAAACGGTGACCATCTGATTACGGCCGATATACCTTACGATTGTTGAACAGAACCGAACGTCACGTGGCGGTCGTTTTTCAAGATTTTTGATTGCTTTGGCTTAGAGAAGTTTGATTCAACGACAGACAGACGGACAATAATTTAAACCTATAATACTTCCAAATTTCCTTTTGAGGTGCCAAACTCTGGAAAAAATACCACCCCTAAGAATCATATTCTTTGAAGTCAGTTTTTTTGATTAAATTATTATGTTAATAGTAGCTTAAAATCTACTTGGCAGACAGTAAATTAATCAAGAATCAAGCTCATTAATAAAGCGCAGATTGCATTTTTTACAAGCATCTACAGAAAAAAATTACATGAACTAAAATTTTGTTATACGAAACATAACCACAGGTACAATTATTGTTCTAAACCACATTAAAGCCTTTAATTTCGCAGCATAAACGTTAGTTAGCAATTCCTGTGGAATCTCATAGCGGGATTCGTTCATGCATAAACTATTAGTATGCGCTCTACTGAAAAATTCACCGTGTATACTGCCTTACTGCCTCCACAGAAGAATAACACTTACCAAAGCGTAAAATGCTCACTCGGTTTATTTGAAACACTTTTGTTCTTAGTACACAATGCAAGGGCCATTTCTATCTTTGTAACCCATGCTAATCTAAACTGCCCATGGTAAACCCTGCTAACTAACAAACGGGGCTCTGGTGGCCGGCTTTTTGCCACTCAGCACAGCTTAACACCGGAGCGGAGGAGAAGCTTACGTCCAGCAGTGGACTTATATATGCTAGTATTGTTGTAATACACAATGTCAACAAGCTGGATCGCTCTAATATTATTCATACCCTATATTTTAATTCGTTAGTAAGTTAGAAATGGTTCACACCCATTCCCGCAATTAAACTGCATGTGAACTGATGGACTGATATATGTAAGTGTTGTTGTAACACACAATGTCAACAAGCTGAATCACTCTAATATGGGTGGGTATTCATACCCTTCGATGTGTATATCTATAATTTGATTCGCTAGTAAGTTAATACGGTGGACATCATTTCTCGCAATTGGACTCCTGTTGATTTATCGTGCGTGTGATCTGACTATATACTTAGCCAACCTTACCTCTGTGTGTGTAATTTTTATGAAGACAAAAGGATCCAATCAACATGTTCTAAAATGAATTGGATTCCACGTAAGTAGAATTAGTAGAGTTCTTTGTGAAGGGCTTGCCCGGGTACGTTAGGTTCTACCACCATGTCTATTTCTGCCATTTGAAAGGTGTCAACGCGCTAACCTGTATGACACGATACATATAGCTACAGAGGATAAGACGGAGCACGCGGGGGCAGAGGGACCTACCAACCCGCCTGCGGCTAGCTGCAACACTCGTCTCGTCGCCGCCATACATTATACGCGCGCGCGCTTAAGCTTGTATATAAAATATCATACATAAATACCTTAAAACTCTAAACGTATAATTCGGAAAACCTCTTTTCATTTCTTTATAACCGCTGTTCTTTGTAGGCGCCCCTGGGTTGGCACGCTGGACACAAACCAGTGGGTACCAGTTAAATTACAGGCACGTTTAGAGCATGCACGATTTACGAAGCTTAGAATACTTTGTTATAAGTAATTGTTACCACTTAACATCAGGTGGGCCATACGCTAGTTCCATCTTCAGCTATCATAAAAAAACGTTTAAATTTTGTAGTGGTGGAGGCATACTGCAGTCATGAGCAGCGAAATTGCGTAATCTACTTTTGAGCATACCAACGTAAATTCACTTTTATGTGGTCATGTTATTTATTTTTGAGTGGTTGTTTGTATGTGAATTACATGTTAGCAGCGGAGCCTTTTGGTAGGCCAAACTAAGGGAATTAAGTTGGGACTTCATTTTCGGTCAAAGCGATTCTTTTCGTGTCAAAAGAAAGGATTATAATTGTTTCAGCTAAAAAGGCTAAACCGTAGTGAAGCCAATTTTATCTTTATTTTTACTAGCTTTTGCTTTCGGCTATGCTCGCATTAATGTAGATCTCGTCAAATGTTTTGTTAGTTGCCTAAGATGACCTTTCCTTTTTTTGTACCCCTGACTAATTGTTCCCGCCACACCGCGTTCCCTTAGCCACGCGCGTTTTCACCTCGCTCCGCTTAGAACGGCGTTCACTTCGCATCGAGCTTTGACATTCATGATGATCGTTTTTGTGGTTAAATCTGGAACGACGCCTGGAATTCTCAAAAAAATTGAAATGATTTTATCTCATTATTGAGTTCTACAACAAGTTCCGCTTGCCATTTCGATTTCAACCTCGAACCAGTCAACTTATTTATAATTTAGATCTTAATCGTTTAGTATTACTTTAACAGTTGAAAATGACGAACAGTAAGAAGTGGCGGAGCGAGTCACGCAGTGCAGCCTCCTGGTGATTCATATTCTTATTCTTATAAGATTGCTTTTGTTTTAGATTCTCTTCAACGCGACTCGAAAGCACAACAAAGCTGTTGTCAGGTGCGAAGTCAGCAACTCTGTTGGCAAGAGTGAGGAGAAGGTTGTTCTTAATGTTACTTGTAAGTATTACTATAACGTTTTAGATTATTTTACGTATGGCATACGCAAGGAATTGTTTACAGACAAAGTGATAGATTTTATTTATTTAGTGTCATATTATACTTAAATAAATATATAGATAATAAATTGATAAAAAATGTAATCAATGATAATACAGTCTACAGACAGAGTAGGCAGGCAGGTAACAATATTAAAAAATAAAAAAATAATCATGATAATTAATATATAATATAATATTTGAGCCGTTGAATGGAACACGTAAAATATTGAGTTTAAGCTATTCGTCTGGAATGATCTGATGAAAAAAAGATATTATAGATGAGTTAATTTCTTTTTGTAAATAAACTTTTGAATTCTAGGCATAAACTAGGCTAAAACATAGTTATGTAACAGTATTAGAGGTGGTTTTAAAATAAATGTTTGAACTTACTTCTACCCCTTATACTGGTATCCTCAATAGATTTGCATATTGGGCAATATCTTAAGAATAGAACAAGAGTTGAAAAGATAACAACGATCACGACACAATTCTTTCGCTTCGCAATAAACGAAGACATAAAAGATATATTGTGACTGCCAGTATTATTTCTACGCTAATCTCCTGCAAGACAGAACTTACCTTGCCAGGGCATACCACACTCGAAATACTTATATCAGTAAACTAGATATTCACTATAATGTTATTCTTCCTAGACCCACCAACCTTCCGTACAAGGCCCCAGAACATAGAAGCTGAGATCGGTTCCAGTGTCACATTGAGTTGTGATGTGGACGGTCAGCCACCTCCAGAAATCAGATGGCTGTTTCACGAGCCTGGGCGGATCGGGGTAAGTGAATACCATGCTGGTTACTTGCATCTACTGTAAAAGCTGAGACAGGAATGTATTTGACACCAAGTAACACGTTAAACTCGTTTAAAAAAATATTTTTGATAGATAAATAAAAATACTCAAATTGTAAATGGAGATTTTTTTAGATCATAGTACGCATGTGTATTGCGCATTGCCTAGCTCCTATGCGTATAGGCATAAATAATTTATATGAACGTGGAGTACCTTCCAGCAGGTCAAGGGGAAGGCACCTAACCTAAGGATCTATGTAAACAACGATACAGCTGGACATTACATCTGCAAGGCTACTGTAGAAAGCTATGCAGAGATTGAGAGTGAAGCAATCATATTCATCAAAGGTAAACACAATAAAGTATTTAATATGATAAAATTTAGTGGCCTTAATTATAAAAACATTTATAAGTAAGGCCACTAATACATCAAAAGATAAACGAGGTTTAGACTGTAGCGTTTATGAATGACGATAAATTTCTACTCAACACTTGAAATTGCAAACATAATTAGTAAAACATGAGTCTATACTAACTACTTACATACAAAGGTATGTTGTGGTCAGATAAAAAGAACTTTTGAAAAGTAAAAAGAAAACAAGAAAGTGTTATCTAAAATTCTGCATGATGGGTTCATACCCATACTATAAAAGGCGGCTAAAAACATAAACAATAAAACATTACATTTAAAGTAAAGATACATAGATAATGATGTTGTGAATGATAACTAAATTTTATAAAACTTTTAGGTCCACCTAAAATCCTGTCCAACAGAACCCAGTTTGGTTCTGAAGGAGAAAGCGCAAGGATTGAATGTATTGCACTGTCGGTTCCAAAACCTGATGATATCCGATGGTACTTCGAAGGAAAGGAGATCAGTGTCATACATGACCCGGTAAGTAACATAAACAGTCAGTCTTTGATAAGCTTGACGTCCGATTAGATTGCATCTATTCAACGACAATAATTTAAAGAGAAAGCAGATTTTATGTAGGTATTAACTTTCTTCTCAGTATTATTAGTATCAAGTTCTACATCATCGTCATTGACATCTTTGGAAGTTATTTTTAACAATTCGTTAAGAGTTCGTCATCGACACGCAATAATCAAAGAACTTGTACCTCTTGATTGCGCTTTTGCAATAATTTTTGGCCCTTTTAGGGATGTAATTCCAACCTCTTTGAACCTAAAGCCAACTTCACTTGCCCGTGGAGCCCAGATGGGGATTATGGGCATATCCCCCTTCTTATAGGGAAGGTTATGTCGAGCAATGGACTGAACAGGCTGGTGTGTTGTTGTTGTTAAGGGAAAATATATATAATTTGGATGGAACTCACGATGTTTCTCATTTGTTGGATTTGTAGCAATGTCATTGGTTCTCACATCATAAGTTTTGCAGGATTACGCAACATTAGAAGAATCTCTATCAGACGGCACCATCAAATCTAGCCTGGTGATCAGATCAAGTCAGTCTAAGCACTATGGCCTGTACAATTGCAGTATCACTAATGAATATGGAAATGCCAACTCTGGGATCGTCTTGAAGCCTTTCAGTGAGTTTGACTTCCAAAACTTTATTGCAGTAATTATATTTTAATAATACCTACTTAATTTTTTTATATGATTTGGGATTTTATTATTTAGATTGCTTTAACAAACTTTCTGTTATTTTGATTATCTAGAATATAATTTGTATTTAAAATTTCAGTGGTCTCAGTATTGTTTTCTATTATTTACTGACTGTCTCTCATCTTTCAGGAATTCTAGTTTTTGGTTCAGCCTTACATTCTTACTCCCTTTTGCATTTATCTTCTATAAGCATAAAATATTAAGCAAAACTACAATGTATTCAAAGTTTTATTTATTTATTAGTAGGATACTAAATTGCACAGTAATTTAGAAAAAGATAGGCTTAATTCTTGCATCATTTAGATTGAACTTAGCAAACTACAATTGGTTTCAGTTTTATGTATTTGTTTTTTACAGTTTTATGTATTTGTTTAAAGTAGAACTACTATACTGCACAATCAATGTCGAAAAAGGAAGGTTAATCATCATTTTGATTTAACTTTAAACTAACTTGGTCTATTTTTCCACAGAAACACTACCTCTCTTCATAATCCTAATCGGCGTTACCTCAGGCATTATCCTCTTCTCCGCCTTCATTATCCTCGTGGTGATATGTCACAGAAGACGAAGGAACACTCAAATCAGTGAGAAGCCTGACGTGACCGTCACTGGCGATATGTACAAAGAGAGCGATAGGAGCTCCAATATCAGCGACTTAAAACTTGGTCTGCCGCAAAGTGATGGGAGTTATGAACTGGTGAGTTTATACTTCTTCTTTTAGCCATTGCACGACATGGCCTTTCTGATGTTTTTCTGGATTTTACTTCTGAACTAAAAAGTATTTACTTATTTCTGTTATGAATACTAAACATTCGAAGGATACTATTTTTATATCCATGCATTAGCATCAATTTTTAAAGCTTTGTGTTGTTCATTTTACATGTTACGATTGTTCTATGAGGAGTTATATTCTGTATGTTCTGCAATTGTGATTATATTCTGTTTTTTTAATAGGATAATTTTCACTTAATCAAGTATAACATTGGTGTTGATTCGGTTGTTCACTTTTCTAAACTTAACTTAGTTCGACAGCTTTAAAATTATAGCTATCCTTGTCATTTTCACCTAAAAGAAAGGGATAGTATCACTTTTAAGAATGTCAAATTAAGTTTACTTTAGGAAAATGCACAACAAAATCGATATCATTATATACCTACGGTGGAAATAGATGAACTATGAACTATAAAAACCATGTTTTTTTCTGTTCTGACTATAAAACCTATTAAGTAGGTACCATCTTTTGTCTGTTGTTAATATTTAAGTCCTGGGCCTAGAAAATCTAAATGATCATCCGATCATAACTCTGCTTTATCCAATACAATAACATCTATTCTTCCCCTCATATCTTCACCCAGGACTACCGAATCTTAGAACCATCAGACTGCTATCGTTACATCTTTCATCTCTTCTCCCTAGGACTACACAAGTTCAGAACGATCAGACAGTAAGCCCCCAGCTGGGTTACCACTCGCCGGTCCAGTGACTCTTCCGAACATGAGACATGACGATCCATTGCTGCAGTTCAGATACAGCAATGATTACTCCGATCCTGCGTATAATGAAGCTTATTTCAAGGTAAGTTTAGTAAGGCTCAAGCTTAAAGTGTAAGAGCCTTCCCAGATGGGCGATTTGCTCGCGCAAGTTGGTCGAGCGATTGACATGCGTATCCAATCAGGGTTGCTGAATGTCACGTGATAAGCGCACGCAATTCACATTCCACGTGACATTCAGCAAGCTTGATTGGATAGGCATGTCAATCGCGCGATCAACTTGCGCGAGCAAATCGCCCATCTGGGAAGGCTCTCAACCATATTGCGTCCAGTTAAGTGCGTTTAAGTTGCGTCAAACTTAACGTTGTATACTTCTACCTATGTGGTGTAGCAGACTAAGGCCCGCCTAAGACACAGAACGTTTTGCAAATATTTGTCTCGAATTGGGTGTTCTATGTATATATATTTATATGTATATTTGTATGTATTTATTTACAAAAAAACACATTTCTTTCGAATTTTAGTTCTAAGATATGCCGTTTTCCTCTCGATGTTTTCCTTCAATGTTTAGAGCATGTTTAGTATGCAACTATGTTTATTCTAAAATTCATCCTTAACTATGTATGATATGTATGTATTTTAAAATATATATATATGTGTAGTTTATCAATCATGTGGTTCCCATAATACAAGCTCTGCTTAGTTTGGGGCTACATGATGCTGTGTGATTACGTCCCGCATTATTTATTTATTTATTTATTATCTTTTCAACTGTTATACAAAGTAGAAATAAACTTAGACACAAAGATACAAACTATAGCATTTTTAATATTAATGATAACAACAACTTTGCGTTGGTATAAAACCATTACATATTTGCCAAATTTGTAGGTAATATACCTATAATTTTTTCCAAAATTTACGTTTAACCTAACCTGAAATGGATAGTAAGTTAAATAAATTATTATCTACGTAGGTATTCCGCGTGGTAGTCGTCAAATAGTTCAAAATACAGTGTTGCCAGGAATACTGAATCTAAATTTTTTCCTTATTCTTTCTAGCAACCCCCAGCCGCGTACATTTACGACTACCCTCAAGGTTACGCACCACCCCCTAACTTGAGGGTACAGTCGCCTGCGGACACACAGGGAAATAGGTAAGTACTTAAACATAAACTGTAACAAGAACCTTAGAAGGCACCGGAGTTTTCAAATAGAAATGGATGGCAAAAAATAATTTTCAAGTATTTATAAAGTGAAGGGAACAAAGTGGAGTTTTGATGGTGATTAAGAAAAATTGACACAATGAATATAGAAAATAATTAAATTACACATATATTCTTTATAGAAAACGAAAAACGTTAATAGGTATATTCAAATCTCGATGGTCAATATTATAAAGGTGAATTAATTTATTTCATCAGAAGGAAGTACCTATGCATGACATAAATTGCTTTTATTCAGCGAAAATTTAAGTTAGCTAAGTAATGAGTGTACTTTTCTGTCTACCTTCTTCTTTCCACGTTCGGCGAAGATTTCTGCTATATGAAAGACACCTAGAACAATTAGTTTTTATTTTTACATTACCTAATATTTTTCTTTTTTTATATCGTTGTGATAAAAACTCAAAACATTCATTGCTTCCTTTTGACATACCTAAATCCTTATATTTTTATGACATTGTCACTTTTCTGACAAAATAAAATAAAGAAATCCAGTAGCTCTGAGGTTCTTGGCGGGTACTTATCTTCATGCTAGTTTGGAAGGCAATTTAGTTATGAGAGGAGGTAAAATTTTGGGCAATCGCCTCTATGAATATTTGAACTAAACCTGAAATTTTGCTTAGGGTCATAATCTGTAAGATTGTGTTTTTGGTTATTTTGCAAATTTTTCCTACCTTTTTACCGGTTTTGTGTTGGTCTGGTAAAAGGCATTTTAGAATACTACTGGATTTAATTCCTAAATTTGTTGCTGTAGTTCTTTCTACTTAAAAATGGATTGTCGTTACGCATATGGGTAACGAATTCAATTTATAACCTATTGAATTAGGTACTTATTTGAGAAGGCTGAGGCATTTTGATTTTTGCCTTGCTATTAAGAAAAAAAACCTCTTGATCACAGTGATCATAATTAATTAATCATCATCATGATCATTAATTGACTCAGGCGTGACTTTGCGGAAATCCATTACAAGATATTCTATAAGACAAGATATTTAGTACTAATTCCGCTAACTTTCTCTGACAAGTTCCACAAAATGCATACGCATGCACCGCCCTCCCGCCCGCAGATTCACATGCAAATCAGAGAAAGAACAAGCAAACATGCACTCATTAATAAATGCAACCGTCTACTTACTCTTCCACCAATATTCAATATCTTGTCTTATAGAATATCTTATCATCATGATCTCTTTCTGTCCTGCTCAGTTGTCGAGCTCAGGACAGGGCGCAATGGCGCTCATTAGGGGAGGCCTATGTCCAGCAGTGGACTACTATAGGCTGATGATGATGATGATGATGATGATGATCTCTTGCTCTGAGCCCCCTTTTGTGGCGTTGGCTCACATCTTTCTCTTGCATATGCCTCAGCCTCTATCTACAATATCTATTAGTTACCTCTAACTAAAGTCAAAACCTAATTTAAAAAAAACGTTATACTTAGTTCCAAAATAAGCCCAAGAAGGGCATGGCAAAGAGACCACGTTAAATATTTGAAAAAATAAGAAAATGTTTTTTTTTGCCTTTTTCATCAGGTCCCTCCAGGGCTCACTGACCCGTAGTATAGACACGGCATCAACATTGCCGCTATCAGCTGGTAACAACTCTGCCAGCAACTCATTGCAACGAACGAAGAACGACGAGAATGATGCCATCAATAACCTAGGCCTACCCGTTGGCGGTGAGAACAGTAAGTTTAAACGCCATCTTGTGGTGATTTAAAAGCACTCTCACTGTGTCTACTACAGAACACACTACCCTCAAATTGTGAACATTTTATTGATCAATGTTTTTTAGATATTAAAATGTCTAAATGTCTGGGTTATCTCTAGGGTAATGATAGTGAATCAAGAGTAGCCAATCATTAGCCACTCACGGTAAAGTTAGTCCACCAATTTAAGGTCGCTCAGAAGGCTATAGAGAGGGTTATGCTCGGAATCACTCTGAAGGATAAAATCCGTAACGAGATTAACCGACAGAGCACCGAAGTAATCGACATTGCCCATATTAAAAGAATTAGCAAGCTCAAGTGGCAGTGGGCTGATCATGTATGCCGAAGAACCGATAACCATTGGGGTAGTCGAGTTCTAGAGTGACCGCGTAATGTAGGGCGCCCCCCGGCCAGGTGGAACGATGACTTGCGGAGAGCCGAAAATCGGGCTCAGTGGCGCTTACTGGGAGAGGCCTATGTCCAGCAGTGGACATGCAGGCTGAAGAAGAAGGTGAAGAATTTAATATAGATCTAGAAAAAATGTGATAAAGAAAAATTCTAGTTACTTACCAGCTGTTTATTAAACTTGTTTTTTGTTAAAGCACCACCAACACCGATCTACGCTCTGCCACACAACAAAAACCAGGGCGTGGATCTACGATACGCAGCCACGTATGGCAACCCTTACTTGAGGAATAGCTCAGTTGGTAAGATTGTTCTATTGTATATTATATTGTACGAGCTCGTACACTGGCTTAGCACTTTACACCAGTCATCATTCAGTTCGCGATCGGGATTATATCAAACCGAGCGTCCCAATAATATTTGTATCATATCATAATAATAATCATAGTTTATCAATTAAAAGATCAGTTTAAATGTATCTTATAGTTTTACTGATTTTATCAATCTACATCCCAGGGCGTGCGTACATATATTGTATTCAAAGTATCTTTTTTATTCAAATTCTATAAGAGTATGTTTTTATTTCATCTACAAAAAAGTCTTACAGGTATTTATAGTATTTATTTGTATAGGTACCTAGCTATATAAAATTGTTTTTAACGTGTGGCAGACTGCAAACTTATTAATATAAATTTAGTTCTGATTTTTTAAATTTCTTTATCATTCCTTAAAGCAGTCACTGCTGGACATGGCCTCTCCATTTTCATTTTAATTTTCTAATATTATTTCCTTAACATGATGACTGCGGGCCTTGGACATTCATGAGGAGTTCTTTCTGTTCGATATCGACAGTGTGTTATTGAGCACTCAAAGTATTAACTAATCTAATATCTCCCAGGTTATGGGGTCCATACAGCTAAGCCAGGGTCCACCCCTGCGCCTCCCCCTTACTCAGCGAGAGGATCCGTACCACCATCAGGTAATTAAAGGTATTATCTTTAAAATATTGAGATCGGTTTTTGTAATTTTAACAAGAGAATATTTTGCTAACTTAATTTAACTTGCCTTGTTTTGACAAAATTTTGCGTACTTAACAAGATTTTGCAGTTTTACACGCTTTTGTTAAGATTTTTCAACCTTATTTTAACTCGTCTTATTTAATTTTTTTACAAGTTTTTATTTAACTTGTTTACTGCATCAGCATTTGATAAAACTTTGCAAACTTAACCAGATTGAGATTTACACACTTTTTTAAAGATTTTACAAGCTTATTTTAACTCACCTTAATTATTTTACAAGTTTTTATTTAACTTGTTTATTGCATCAGCATTTCACCAAATTTTGCAACCTCAAAAATATTTTGCAATTTTGCACGCATTTGTTATGATTTTCCAACCTTACTTTAACTCGCCTTATTTTTTACAAGTTTTTATTTAACTTGTTAATTGCATCATTATTTTACAATTTTAACATGATTTTGCAGTTTTTTTACACACTTTTGTTAATTTACCTTGATTTGTATGTACATGTTTTTGTGTATCGTTTTAAGTATACTTAAATTGCATTTTAACTTTTAAATATATGTATCATTTTTATTTTCGATTTTAGCAAGATTTAAAATATTATGCAATTTAACAAGATTTAGAATTATATGCATTTTTATAAGATTTTGTCTTATCTATTTATGGTTTTTATTTCAACTTACTTGGTTTATTATATCACAATCTTCTAGGTTTTGAGTTCCTTTGCAATTTAAAAAAAATTGGGCACATTCCAAGCTTACAAGGGTAACTTTGTTTAACCTGTAGGTACGGACAAACGTACACCATTATTTTTAACCACAAAATAGCGTCCTCTGCTCCTTAGTGAACAAATCTAAGATAATCTAAAAACTAGTAGAGTTCTTTGTGAAGGGCTCATACGGGGAAGTAATACCACCCTGCCTATTACTGCCGTGAAGCAGCATTGCTGTGTTTTGGTTTGAAGGGTGTGGGTGCCGGTGAATATACAGGCACATGAGGCTTGACACCTTCATGCCTCAAGTCTAAACATGCGCGACCTGCGAAGCAATACTTTGTTATAAGTAATGGTTACCACTTAACATCAGGTTGACCATGTGCTTGTTCTATCTTCGGGTACAATAAAAAAATCTAGGCCAAAAATATAAATTAGCTAATTATTGGTTAATTCATTTTTCTATGATCACTAATCTTTGTGTCCACCAGTACGCATGCTTGGGCCTGGGTAATCTATAATGCACTTTGCATCTTATCTAAGCTGATTAGGAGCATTTTTGTTGAGGACTTTTACTTGAAACGTGAAATAACCTTGTCATTGTAACGTCACGAAATCTGTTGACTGCTCTTTTACATTGTATTTTCACGACTAGATTATTATTTAGATATTATTAATTATTTATTTGTTTGGACTATGTGATTAATAAAACAATTTATTTAACAATGTTATACAATCTGGTTGTGTTATTTAACATAAAATTGCATAAAACTTTTATTTGAGTAACTTACATTATATTGAAATAACTGAACTATTGAACATTACAATTTCTATAAATTTTAATAAAGGTCATGTTAAATAATTTAAACCCACTACAAAACTAACTTAATTTTGCACACTGACTTTTAGCTAATTTTGCACACAAACTTTTGGCTCGAGTACAACCGCGCACGAAAGCTTTTAAATTACATTTAATTTCTGAGTGGGTATTAATCATTTTCTGCAAGTCTGCAAAGTTGAGAACTTCACTAGTGTTTGTGTTTTCAGGCGATACACTATTGAGAAATGCCTTACTGTTGGAACTAGAATAAAAAAGAGCAATGTTTGAAAACATAAACTATGCAAAAGTGTTCATTAATCAGTTATAGGTAGTGATATTATTTCAGCATTGTAGTATGATAAGAGAAATCCAAATTACAAAAAAACTATAGGATTATAGATAATGCTACAAATAAATACATAATGCGCTATATCACACACCACAACAACATCTAAACCCAAACAAAGCAGAGCTATTGAAACCTCATCACACTAATATATTAATTTTTTTTAATATATACGTATTATACATAGCATCGACAGAATAAACAAAAATTTTTTTTTCGCGGCGGAAGTCGAACCCGTGGTCATTTGCGTCTCAGGCGGACCTTCGCCCGTTGGGAACAAAAGTCATCTAAAATGTAATTATTCAATTTATACATGAATCGCAAAATTTATGTAGAGATGGGATGTAGCTAGTCAGTTCATTCAGTCAGTTTCTAGCTATGTACATCCCATCTCTAGTGGTTTAGTACGGTGTACTAACTGTAGAAATATCGATTTAAAAAAGTCTTCTATTAAAATCGAATTCAAACAGTAACACCTCTAAGCCACAACGATTTCTCGAACTCACATAAATCTAATTGCATCCAAAGAACAGCTCTTAGGGTGAATAATTTATTGGAAATGCTTATTTATCGACTTGCGCCTTACCGTCTTGGTTCAAGTTTTTGTTTGAACAAACTTTGAGAAAACGCTTTTGAGCTCTCTTTGTGTCTGTACTTTTGTTCTTTGTATCACAAAATTGACAAAATTTATTGAATTTTAGCATTAAAGTTATATTGTTTTGTTGTTATTTTTTTCACTTTATAACTCACATTGTTAAATCTTTATATTGTAATTTATGTAGGCTTTTCATCGGTATGGTGGGTATCGGTATGGTAGGATTTTTAATTCAATATAATAGGTCACAAGAGATCGTAGCGTGGTTTACTTTGATGTTCTAATCAGCCCGTTCACTACTTGGATGGGTGACCATTTATAGGCATTTAGTTCTGAGCACTTACAAACAATACAAACAATATGGAACCCGGACCCGAGACATATATTTGCAGATCAAGCAAACATTTGTCACGCAGTGGGATTTGAACCCGCAACCGGTCCTGCACCGGTGCAAGTTGTACTTGTCTTGACCGTATTCCTGTTTGCTAACTTAGTAGTACAAAAAATATAAAAAAAGCCTGGCCGTGTTGCTATATTTAGTTTTCTTTACAGGTAATCGAAATCCAGCACACGCTACACATGTATAGTGAAAAGAGAAGATCAAAGATTTAGTGTGAAAAGACTCTAAAATGAAAAGTTATGAACTTTGATACTTAATTTTTGTTGATACTAATATTGTTTTAACTTAAGGATCAATACAACATACTTTTGATTCAGACTATATCTTCTCTTTATGTAGATCAATCTCTTGAGCCGCTACTCAAATCAAACTCGCAGTAAGCCAGCCTAACGTGAGATAAAAAATGCGCCATGGCTAATAGAGTTTATATCGAGTTTCATAGTAGCGCAGTAAGAGATAGGTATGCTGCTATAGCATTACGTGTGTTAATGAAACACTTACGAGTATGGTAAGTGGCTACTTTATTGTAACAAGTTTAATATTAATAGCGCCATAAGAGATAAGAGAAGTATAAAATTCAATGGATTTTAAATGGAAAATTCGAATAAATAGTATAATACTATGTTCCTAAGTAGAAAATAAATGTACGACTGACATTGTAAATAAAGTGTAAATCTCATTTAGCGTTTTTTGTATCTCATTTAGCTTAGTCTTGTACGCAAAAAATCAACATCTGTTTCCCTATCAGATTAGATTTACAGTTTTGGGTATTTTAAATGTATCAACTTTTGCTCACTAATGAGTAAAATATCAAATGAATTTCTGATACAAAATTTTTTTTGAACTCGACTGAAATGATTAATATTTTTAGAATAAGAGATTATATGTTTTAATGTAAGTCTTAGCAAAAATACAATTAATATTTCGTTTAGTACCATTCCACAAGCAATTTCAAAGTTTATATACGAGCTGGTGTAGTTTTTCAATAAAACAGTCTTCCTCATCAGATTTTAAAAGTTCACTTTAAAATCAAAAATATTTTTTATAAATAAATTTCCTTCAAACATTTTTTTTTCAAAACCTCTACTAATTGTTTTAAAATCGCATGTGTAACTGGTACTAAATCTTTAAAAAGAAAATTTAATTTTAAATATTGCTAAATTAAGTAAAAATTCATTAATTTCTGTGATAAAATGTATGTTAACGATACCCGATGCATTTTATTAATGAAAATCTATGTTTCCAATTAATTATTATTTTGTAAAAATGTTTGCCACCGAATATTTTAATTATACTGGCAATACTATTTAAATTTCACGCATACCTACATATATTAATTTTTTGGTCAATTTGTATCATTTCGACTAAACAGTTTGTTTTGTCAAAATCTTACAATTTATATAAATGTATAAATATTATTATATAAAAAACTATGGATTAAATTGACCAAATACCGTGTATTGTTTTCGTTGTAATAAAAAGCAGAAAAAGTATAAAAAATAATTGCATGATAGTGTTTTTTGTTTTTGCATGCGATCAATTCAGTAAATAAACAATTCTCCAAAGAAAAATGTTTTTTAATTCTTGTGAAAAAACATTCGTCCTTATGACAATATTTCAAATATAACTTACATAACAGACAATCACTAATGTTGTGGATTAATTCGGTGTTCTGATCATCTTGGTTAAGCAACACTCCACCCGGTCACTACTTGGATGGGTGACCGTATTAGAGGCATTCAGATCTGAGCGCTTCCGTTCATTGAAAGGCACTTTAAGATATTGGTCCTGGCTTTTCAGTAGGTATGCCGTTGTAGAGGCCTTCAGGTGGCCTAATAAATCCGACACCAGAGTTAGCCACTAGCTCAAATGAAGAAGGAGAAGACCGATAAGCGTTTTTTCACACTAAGACCCGTTATTTTCAAGAACCATGCTCAATCAAAGCAACGACAACCTATCCCTGAGTAGGGCCTATAATCAGAGTCTCGATCTGTGGCTTGTGGGCGAAAAACTTATCTTACTAGTAAGTTTGAGTTAATTATATTTTTGTATGAAAATGAAGCAGAGCCCCTAGCGGGAAGTTTGTAAAACTTTGACATCTGAGGGCCGAGTACGAGTACAAGTTGCACAAATCGAAAACATAAAATGTGGAAAACATGAAATGTGGAGCTCAATTTTAATGTACGTTTTTTGGAAATTACGCCACTGGTTTTAGGAAGAAACTGATCGAACAACGTAATCTTCTTGCAGATTGCAATAATTATCACTCAAAACGGTGAAGTTATTAATGAAAAAAGTTACTTCAAAATTGAGCTCGATATAGTATAGGTACTATAAAAGTTTTCAATTGTGCAACTCATACTAGGTCCTCAGATGTCAAAAATATGGTAAACGCAAACTTTGTAGTAAGGTATGTTTTTCACACTCAAACCACTGAAAGACTGTAGAAAAAGTATTTGTATCGTAAATATACATTTTGGCCAATGAGAAAGCGTATATTCAAAATAACGCTTTGTTATTGGTGAAAACTTTTCGTTACGCTTATGATACGCCAGGTAATCGCCACAGAGCCACTTACGCTACTTAAATCTTGTATCTACGTCATTTAAAAAGCACTCAAACTCACCTACCTACAACAGTGAATAAAAATTGCCATTTGACGCGTAAATTTGACTAGGTAGGTAGGTTCACTTTCAGTATCTTCTTAACACGGAATCTAGTAAGTAATATCCTACGTTACAAAAGCCAGTAGCGATATAGAAGCTCCATAACAAGCAGCTATGTTACCATTAGTAGTCATCAAAAACCCATTTTCTTAGTTTTTTTCTTTTTTCTTTTCCACATTGGAGTACAATGCGGATTGGGGGCAGAGCGCTCGTAATTTCTTCATTAATGTGAGATTACGAACGTATTTTAAGCGGACTTTTTACTTTTTGTGTGTGGATAAATACTTTGACATCATCAGTTTTTCGTTCTATATTTGAAAACCCGGTTGCTGACAACCTCTATCATGGAAAATACAAGTAAGAACTTAAATTAGAGGAATTACTTGGTAAGTTAAACTTTTTTGAAATAAGAACGCGTGATTTGATGGGCTGTCGGAAAAATCCTTGGTGATTTCATTCATTTTTCATATTGATATTCTTTGATGAAGAAAATAGTTCGCCAATTGTTTTATGTTAAAGTTGCCATTGCTATAGGTAGTTTATAGAAGAACAGGACCAGACTAAAGACTGGAATACTGGACTTATATGCTGTACAACGTAGCCTCATAATAATTTGAACGGCATATCTACTCGATATTAGAGAAATTGTGGAAATTATTCCAGAAGCTATAGAAAAAAAATGAATGTCACGGATATGGTGAGCTTGAATTCGTTTAATACTGTGATAATATCACAATGGTTTTCAATTTTTGGATAGAAAGCCAAAATCAATTTTTGGATATCGAGTGATGCCCTGATGCCAAACGACGCAGCGCAATTATTTCGACGCCGTAAGACAGACTGCTAGAGGCTGATGATGATGATGAGCTACGCTGCGTTGCCGCGTACCTATCTCCTTTCCAAGGTTCGTCTTTGTTCGTTGTTGTGCGTTGCGCTGCATGACGTAACGCATCGTGTGGCATATTGTTGTGATTTATAATTGGCTTAGTCGACGCAGCGCAACGGCACCGTACCGTGTGACATCACTGGTTATCGTTGAATTTGACGACCTCTGTGGCGCAGTGGGCGAAGGTCCGCCTGGGACGCAGAAGGTTGCGGGTTCGATTCCCGCCGCGGGACAAATGTTTGCATGTTCTGCAGATATTTGTCTCGGGTCTGGGTGTTTTCTATGTATGATATGTATGTATTTACAAAAAAAAATGTATATATGTAATATATCAATCATGTGGTTCCCATAACACAAGCTCTGCTTAGTATGGGGCTACATGATGCTGTGTGATAGTCCAGCATTATTTATTTATTTATTATTATTATTTATTTAAATCAAACATCTGCTCCAAGTAGCGTTTTGTTACGTTTCAATTTGAAAATTATATATCATCGAGTTCAGCCAGCCCGACGTCGGACATGGCGCATGGCGCGGAGCGTCACGTCTGAGACAAGTGAGAGTCGTGGGCGGAGACGCTAAGTAAATTTTGTTATTAGTTCATTATTTTCATAAGTATTTGTTGCTTTGTCCCCCTTTGTTTTAAGCGCCCTCTATCCAACCTAATTTGCGATGCCTGAAAAGGGTAAATAAGTCGTGTACATTTAAAACTAGTCCTAAGACCTAATGTTACCTACACTTATTTGTGCAAATAAATATCTTGTATCTTGTATCTTGTATCTTGTGAATGAAAGACAAATAAATATTTTTTACAAAACCGACGTATAATACTACTTTCTATAAAAATGTCCACCTTTAAAGACACACGCCTATAATATTTGAACTTTTACAGTTTGAACGTAGTTCGGCGAAGGCCATTTTTTTTTTAGTATAATAATTTTTTTTATTCATGTGTCAAAATGATCCTGGGATCTTACTGATTGAATTCATAATTCATTTTTTTGCTTTAGGTATTGGTGCAATAGTTCTTAATCATAAATAAGGTTCCTTAATACTTAGTCAATTATAGATATGCAAATAATTAAAAATTAGAATTTAAATAAAATGTTATCTAATACTAATTACAGTCTTTTAAGGTTCAGAAAGTCAGTCACAGAATAAAAATTTTGTTCAAGAAGCCATAGCCTGATTACATTTGATAAATCATTATAAATTCGGCCACACATAAAATAACAATTATTTTGTAATAATTTAGTTTTTGGAATTTTACGTAAAATAATTCTATTTGGATCTCTCGTATTTTTTGGGTATATTTCATATGCTCTTGTGAACAGGTTTCCTACGCCATAAGCAACACATCTTATTAAATTTTGGTTTGAGTCTAATGTTGGCCAAACATGAATTTAATTTTTTTTAATTAGAATCTTATTTAATGATTTTGATTATTTGTACATTTAATATTAAATGTACGAAAATGGGAGCAGCGCCTCTAGCGGGGACTTTGTAAAACTTTGATAAAAAAAATATCTTAACACAAACTTCGTAGAGGTATGTTTTTCACGCTCAAACCACAGAGTACACACGAACTATGTATATTCTAAGTTTCATCCATATCCGTTCAGCTCGTAACGGAGATATTTATTTGAGTGGGAACAATCAAACATTAAAGAAACTAATACTAACACACAAACTTTCACATTTATTATAAAATAAATTATAAGTACGAGTTAGAATGATAGCACACTTCATACTGATAAGCAAAACAAATGGAGAGGCAATTTTTTATCACTAACATTTTGATTCAAAATTTCATCACTAGATGGCGCCCCTAAATTTGTGCAGACCGCTAGAACGCGCTATCGATGCGTTTTCAGTAAATGGTGGCACTGGTTGAACATTCACTTCAGATTAACTTTCGCTTTTATAATATAAAAGTAAAAACTAGCTTCTGCCCGCGGTTTTTACTCGCGGTATTTTTGAGGGTGTCACTGAGGACACCATAGAAACTATTAATAAGGCTTCCATCCATTAGTAGAGATGGGCGTTTTCGTTAAATTTTGTCATCGATGCGTATCGTTATTAAGTAAGCCGCATCCGATGCCGGCATCGTTATTTTTAGCATCGATGCGACTATGAAATTTGCTTAACGACTCGGTAACGGTGCCATAATGAAAACATTTGTTCCCTATATAACGAAACGACTTCTACTTATACATATTTTTAACTAGTACCAAGACGCCCACGGCTTCACTCGCGTGTACCTACCTAATCTAAACATGCCAGTGTACTTCCCCACGCGTAGTGATTGGTGTAGACACAGCCACAGTGTAGTGGTTTGGCCGTGAAATCGTAATAAACAAACTCACTTTCGCAATAATAATTATTATTTAGGATAAAAGTGTGAAGGTTAAAAATAAACAAATGGTAGTTGTTATTAATCTTTATTTTTAACAAAATTGGAGTTTACATTAAGAAAAACTAATTTTTCTAATTTGGAAGTCGATAGACGAGTTCTTCGTTCATTTAAAATATACCCGGCTTTGGAGAATATCCGTTCGCATGGCACCGAAGTTATTACAATATTGCACCTGGAACGGTATATTTCTGCCAAAGTCGGGTATATTTTAGAATGACGAAGCCACCATTCTGTGGGATCGTTCCACTTCCCATCAACGGCTTGCCGGGGCAAAATTTCATCTTCTAAGTACAATCGCAACTCCCTGATTGCCTTGGATAAAGGCGTCCCTGGCACTCTGGTCCTGCTTAACTGACTGTCTACTTTATTCCACACACTCGATCCGACAGTTGCATTAGGGGCTAGCTGTGTTGTAGATGGGATTGGGACCTGTCTTGCTCTTGTTAAAATGCCTGCCATTAAATCGTGGCAATGTTCCTTAATGGCATTTTTGTTGCTTTCTGATTTGAAAATCTCTAACTTGAAGCGAGGGTCCAACAGCGTGCACAAGGCTAAAGTTTTGCTCTGTTCAATGCTCTGGAACCTCGTATCGAGGCCCCTTTTCAATTTTATTAAAACATTTTGTATCACCTCAGCGTCTATGTAGTTTCTGTTTTGTAGCATTTCTTGGCAAATATCTTGAAGGCTATTACTTAAAACTATTGCTAGTCCCCCAGTCACATAGTTCTGACCACTCAAAGTGGAAGTAATTTCTTCGAATGGTGCTAAAATACTTACCAACAACTCAAGGTTTGTCCACTCTTCTTCCGTCACAATTGGCCACTCTCTATTTATCACTGCCATAGTGGCTTTGACTGCCTCACTGAGCTCAATAAATCTTTTTACCATGAGGTAAGTCGAGTTCCACCTTGTGGCTACTTCCATGACCAGTTTTTTTGGCTGTTCCATTCCCAAGTGGTTGCTTTGGTACTTCATGAGTTTTTCGGTAGCTTGGGTGCTACGTTTAAAATGTGCGACAATTTTTTTTACTTTTTCGATAGTGACTTGGATTGGTATGACGGCTTCTTTTACTATCAAATTAAGAGAGTGTGCGAAACAGCCATAATGCTTCCAATTTAATTGGATTGTTATTGCATTGCAAACATTGTGTGCATTATCAGACACCGCGAAATTTACTTTGTTTAGTAGGTTCCATTCTAGTACAATGCCTTTAATTTGCTGTGCAAGGAGTTCACTTGTGTGACTGCCGGGACATCCTTTACATTCTAATAAGATGGACTTAAATTTAAACTTTGGCGAAATGTAGTGGGCAGTGACTGCAATGAAACTGTCGTTATTACTGGAGGTCCAACAGTCAGTTGTTATACATGCAGTTACTGCTTCTGTATTTAATATTTCTCGACATTCATTAGATGTTTTTTCATGTAATGCCGGTATTAAAGAGTTCGATATCGTCTTTCGTGATGGCGGTATGTAACCAGGAATCCATGATAATAATTTTTGGAATCCTTTATCATCCACCATACTAAACGGCTGCATGTCGTCGATAAACAGATCGAGCAAATCTCTGTCAATATTTTTTTTCATCTCTTGTGTTATGGGCTTAGGTATATATGAATGCATTGTTCTTTGTCGGCGTTGTCTAGCAGGAACCACAGCAGAAACAGTGCATGTACCGAAAGTTGAAGATGATGGCAGCTCTGCGGTCGCGGTCGTTGCACTCGTAGTAGGGAAGTCCGCAATTGCTTCTGTGTTAGCGTTTTCCTGTGGTTGTGGAGGAGGTAGCATTTGTGGAGGCAGTACTGATGGACTCACAGAAATATTATCATTTGCCAGAATATTTGGGTGCTTTTTTTTTAAATGCGACCCTAAGTTTCCTGTCGTAGATTTGAAGCTAATGTTCTGACTGCAATATTTACAAATTGCAATAGTATCGTCTTTTTTGTCATAATGATCCCAATAATGATTTGCTTCCCGTCGTGGTGGCATGATCGATAATCACACAAAATTGCTAACAAACTTTTTATATAGCTGTCACTCTTCTCAAACTTCGCGCGCAATGACAAAATCAAAACATAAACAAATATAACCTTGAACAAGTGGCGCTCTTTCTACACCATAGATGTTACGTTCACAAGAAGAGACGTGAGCGCAACGAAATATAGTACCTACATCAATGCGCATATGCAGTTTAATAAATAAGTAGGTACATTTTATACTTACCTATACCTAATTACTTGGGGTTATACTGATAGAAAAATATAAGTAGGTACCTATCTACTTAAGTTATATTATATACACAGACGGGATTGGGATCCCATCGATCATCCTTGGATATCTATATAAGAAATCATGTCACATACCTACATAACAAATTTAAATACGCATAGCTACTTTACTACTTAGGTAGGTACCTAAGTAGTAAAGTAGCTATGCGTATATAGTATGCCTACATAGTACATACTGAAAAATAATCAAACATAACATGTAAAATTCTCGTAATAGATGCTGTTTTAATCTTGTTGTGAGTAGGATTATAAATAATAGATAGATAAAACTACCTAGATACTCTTTCCACATTCAATTTGATGTCGTTTCTAGTAATGTTAGGTCAATGTCTCGCGAGCGATACGTTCGGTCGTCTTCGGTTTGGTGGCTTGTGATGCCGAGTGCCGATGCGCGCGCAGCGCGCCCCGTCGTTTGCGGTCGGCCGCGCCGCTATCCGTTGCGTTGTCAACTATCTCGCTCGTACCGCATTCGGATTTGGTTTCGGCACAGTTCGATTCGGGAGTTGCGTACTTGCGTTGCGGGCGGCATCCGTTTTTCACTAAATTGGTATCGGATGCCGGCATCGTATACAGGCATCGTTATTCAAAAACGTTATTACAAAAACGACCATCTCTATCCATTAGTCCTTCTTTAAAACTAAATGTCAGGACAATGCCGGGAGAGAGCCCGTCTATTGTCTAAGCCAAACGTACATGAAATATATTAATTTCATAAATTATATATCATTTTCATCATGTAAATACGCACACCAACGGGATTAGTAATCAAGTAAAAAAAATATTCAGTAGAATTGACTGAAATTTATTGTAGATTTTTCTAACGCTCTCAATATAGTCTTTGATCTAAGCGCCATACATCAGACGTCATTTACATTGTAAAATAATTATGTGTAAGTGGCGCATTTAATTTAAATAAAAATATTTCAGGACGTCAATATATATTTTAATGTCTAGTTTTACATTGCATGAATGCATTAATTAAAACGACGTGACGCAGTGAGCGAAGGCCTACATGAGACGTAGAAGGTTGTGGGTTCCATTCCTGCTGCGAGACAGATGTTTGTGTGATCTGCAAATATTTGTCACGGGTCTGGTTGTTTTCGGTTTATAAATGTGCATCTGTCTATGTAGGTAGTTGTAAAAGACAAAATTGTATTTTTATTATCAGTTATGTCCCAAAATAGATTTTGCTTAGCTTGAGGTTGCTGAATGTTAATGTCCAAAATGATTATTTAATTTCATGACACCGTAAGGGTTTCCATCCAACCTTCATCTTCGGAACGTTAACGAAACTCTCACATGCCCGTGGTGAACCCTGCTGTACAATAAACGGGGCTCTGCTGGCCAGCTGAATGCGGCATAGAACAGCTT
Organism: Horisme vitalbata; assembly: GCA_951804965.1. NCBI lineage: Eukaryota > Metazoa > Arthropoda > Insecta > Lepidoptera > Geometridae > Horisme > Horisme vitalbata. The sequence goes on from OX638093.1 coordinate 5,317,451, forward strand.
ACCGGCACAGCTAAATTTCCTGACTGCCAACGGGCAGCAGCGTCGGCTGCCCGGTGTGAGAAGCTGTGCCCTGTGATGCCCAACCCGCATTCTCAGCGTGGGGATCATGGGCATATCCCCCTTTATTAGGGGAGGCCTATGTCCAGCAGTATAGGCAGATATACTGGTGTGATGTGTGTATACCACTAGTGCCTATAAATGTGCGTTCAGACTTAACCATCCATATTAATAATTGAACAGATCCAGTTAAAGGACTGCTTTTTGTCCATCGCCACATACTAGACCAGTTAGACAACATTACTGCTCACCGCAGTGCTTGAAGGGTTACTAATCAGTGGACGCAAAAAGGGAGAGCATGATCCATACTAAAATGATCCTACTAATATAAAATATTTGCTCGACGCTCTCCTGAACCCTATTCTATCCACACTGTGACTTTGCGATAAATTAGGCATGACGACAGGGTCAAAAAATAATAATTCTAATTAGTCCGTCAGTTAGATCAACAAAAATACTGGACACGAATTTATTTTATTAATAAAATAAATTAAATAATAAAATAAATTCGTCAATTTATATAAATTGACGGAGATTAAGAACGTGAAAGTTTGGGAGTGGGGGCTCGTGATGTCACGCCTAGGTAAAAAATGTACCTTATCGTGGTCGCGCGGAACTTTAACGCACTATATCTTTGTTATTTTTTTAGCCTAGCGGGGTGCATTGTATGATAAAATAACTAGATAATATTATACTTAATTTTTAATGTTATTTTCCTAATTCATATTTTTATTCATATTTATTGTGACTTATGTGGATCTTCAATTCATTTTATTGGTTTGTCCGTATTAATTTAATGAAAAAGTAAACATTATAGGTGTAAACTTGTTAAAAAAATTGTAATGTTTGTTTTTGCTTCACGTCAAAACTGTACAGTTTCAACTGAAATTTTGCATGTGTGCTAGATTAACAATAACGACGGAAGAGAAGCCTCAGGCGGAAGTAAGTACGAAAATAACTCTTTCAGTGTATACAGTACCTACTTAGTTGCTACTATAAAAATTATACAAAAAAAATATATTTTTCATGTTGCGGTTATCTAATAAGTGAGTAACATACTCTCAATATTAGATCAACCAAAACCAATAAGTGAGGTTATGTAGGTATTTATTAAAAAAAAAGCATTCGGCTTTTCAAAATAATGCATTTTTTAAATATAATTTAGTGAAAGATCAAAGCGACAAAAGTGGCAGGGTCCATTTTCTAGCGCGGAGAAATAGTATCCTTTTGTCCAGTGCCTACTTGCCTATAGAGTCATGGTATGCCCCATGGGTTATTCTATTGCCAATACTATCTATTTGTGGTGAATGATTTGCAGTTTGTTGTGTGGCGTGGATCTCATTACTTATAGAATACCTAATCTGATGAAAATTGTTAAAATTCATTAGCGCCTTTAAGCACAGAATAGAAATGGAACTTTTGATGAACTCTACGTACCATTGCAAGGTAAAAATATGATGGTGTAAGGAGTTCCGACCTCCATCTTCAAAACGCGAGTCAACCTCAACTGTGCGCAGTATACTTCCCTGTTAACTAATAAGCGGGGCTCTTTTGGCCGGCTGCGCAGCCTAACACAGGTAATATCCCTTGACCACCGACAGTCTGCAGTGATGGCGATGCGAGAAGCTGTGCCCTGTGATCCCCAACCTGCATGGCCAGCGTGGGCATAATGGGCATATCCCCCTTGCTATTAGATGAGGCCTATGACTGTCCTGGTGTTGGTCTTGTTTTTGTCCGGAAACTGAGACGCTTCTCAAACATTTAAGTAGTGATTTGATCATCACTCCTCCCTCTCCTCTTTTTAGGTACCTCAGAAGGCCGTAAATTATAATTTCGCTGTCCTTCTGTCGTTTTGTCTGTCTGTCAAGACCCCTTTTCACAGGAACATTTGGAAGTATCAATCTCGCGGTACCTGCTTCCCCCCCATACTGCCTATCCCCCGTGACCGAATGCTAGCGAACTGCAGTACAGACTGCCGAGTGTCTTCGTATCCCACCGCATGCTGTCGCGTTCCGCCGCGGTATCCTCCAGCGCGCTCTTCAATAATGCAGAAAATGTTCAAGTAATCCTTTTTGATGCTCAATCCTCTCTGATCTCTGAGCTCTGGAATCTATATCCTGTTACCATTAGCTTTGTGATTGGGTCCAGCATTATTAGATACGTAGTACAAAACTATGGTAAAGGAGAATGCCGAGAACACGTACCAATTGCGTCAAAACCGAACGTATCCCATAAAATTTATAATATTTTATAAATGACATTAACATTTTCTTTAGTTTTACACACCGACTCGATTAATAATCAAGTAAAAAAATATTTTGTTGATTTGGTTTCCGTTGCACGCCGCCATTAGACTACAACAACCAATGATATAATACGTTGCTATGGCAATAAACATTGATGTAAAGTGTTACTATGGCAATAGCCCTCATTTTTAATTATTGTGACAGTAGAATCGACTAAAAACTTATTGGTTAATTTTCTGACGCACTTACTTTAGTCTTGGTACCGAGCGCCATACATCAGACGGCATTCTCCTTTAAAATACTCTGCCCTTCTGTCCGCCAATTTGAGCTGGTCTTTATTCTCATAAGCCAAAAGTGAAACCACTAAAAACTGCATGTTCCAAGTGACTTCTCCGAGCAGCTTCCGGTAAAATGTAAGTAAACATTTATGACCAAAAAGAGGTCGAAATACACGAACGAATATTTGTACTCCTGGTTTTATGAGTCATTACCGTATTATTTCACTGGTAAGGTTCGTTTTACACTGTGACAGAACACTAGCCACCTAATTTACAGTAGAAAAAGAGTACTGTAATTAAAATATCATAAAAAAAGTTGAAATTAAAATATTACGACGAATTAGAACTTCCTTCTTTTTTGACTGACCTTAGCACCGTCATCATCACCGCATGTATGAGCAGCATACGTCAGGGTGACGAAAGAATAGAGAAAAAGCATTTTTTTTTGTAGTTATAATAAAATATAGGCCGCCCAGGGCCATGGTGCAGATTGGTAAAAAAAAAGGGCAACATTTTTAAGCATCGTTTACTCAAGTATCAAATCTCGCTTCGCTTAAGGCGACTAGTAGGGTCAAACCTCCCTCTCGCTCGCACTATTCAACATTTTTGAAGATATAAAATCACTGAATGTAGTAATGCAAAATAGCAAACCTTCACGGCCTAGAAAATAACAATACAAAGGTTCAGTAAGAATATCATTTTGAACCCAACACGTTTTCCTACAAAAAAATTGGCACCAAAATTCATCACATTGGTACCAGTTTTTTGTTAAGAAAACGTGAAAGAATCAAAATGAGATTATTGCTGAACCTTTGTATTGTTATTTTCTAGCCCGTGAAGGTTTGCTATTTTGCATAACTACATTCAGTGATTTTATATCTTCAAAAATGTTGAATAGTGCGAGCGAGAGGGAGGTTTGACCCTACTAGTCGTCTTAATCGAATCGAATTACATTTTTAAGGTAAAGGCTCTTTTCATATACTAAATTCGGAGCTTATGATTGAAAGAAATAAAGTAAATTAAGCTTACGTAGGTAGTGATTACTTATACTGTAGGTGAATCAAAATGGAGGGATAAAGCTATATGCTTCCGATGGTTAAGTGACCACCAGTGTATCACAACCCTTACGGTCGAGTTTTGTGTGACACATCAAAATGTACCTATCATGGATATAAAAGTAAGAAAATGATTGCCTTTTTATGACATAAATGTATGGATGTAATATACATTTATTTATATTCTGTAAGATAGCATCACAGAGAAAATGAGGAATCATTATTTTGTCAAAGAAATACCAATATAATTTATGAAGAAAAAAGGTAAAGAAACATGTTGGTAATTAGCAGGTAGGTATGATAATTATTGCTATGAAAATGTATGAGGAAATAACTAATAACGGATAGATTCTGTTCAGGGATGTTTGCGGAATAACAAACCGACGGCTTCAAAGCTACCGTCCCCAACAAAACTGCTTCCCTATTCCGTAGAGTGCGCGACTGGCACAACAGCATCCTGAAAAACACATCGGATAGGTGTAGGTTGCCCTTTCACGACTGATAATAGGCCACTGACCAATTATTTAATGTAGGACGAAAATGAAACGTAGTGGGCCCTTTATATAGCCCTATTATTATTCCCTATGATGAAACGCAAACGTAACGCAGATATCGTAATAACTGCGTTACGTTTGCGTTCTTCATCTGCATATAATGATATTCTCTGTGGCCACGTCAAACTTAACGTGTCGCCATGGTGTGTTTTGGAAACGCGTTTGTGTTTGAAGCATGTTAAGACGTCACACGTTTTCGGCAAGAAATTTGTTGTGAAATAGAGAATAGGGCCCTTATTGCTTATGACCAAACGCAAACGTAACGCACCTTGTTACGATATCTACGTGGAATCTGCGTGTAATTGAATTCTCTGTGGCCATGTCAAATTTCTTATTGTGACGTCATGGTGTGCTTTGAAAACGTGTTTGTGTTTGAAGCATGTTATGACGTCACACGTTATCGGCAATATTTTCTATGTCATAGAGAAGGCCCTGATTGCAATAGTACAACACACACGTCCTACAAATAGTCGGTCAGAAACACTATGCAAGAAAAATTGGCCCGATTATCGGTTCTTATAGTCTAACGTATGCGGGCAGCCTTATGAGAATGATCACCTAAGTAAATGCTAGGCTGGTCACTATCATACATTTCTTATAATTTAACATTTAATTTATTATTTTTCTGGGTTTTTTACTGTTTTTACATTTTTTTAAATAGTGGATTATGTAATCTGAAGTAAAATACTTTTATTTATTTATGATTTAATTAAGGCGACTATAAGGGTCAGACCTCCCTCTCGCTCGCACTATTCAACATTTTTGAAGATATAAAATCACTGAATATATTTATGTAAAAAAACCTTCACGGCCTAGAAAATAACAATACAAAGGTTCAGCAAGAATATCATGTTGAACCCAACACGTTTTACTACCAAAAAATTTGCACCAAAATTGATCACATTGGTGCAAGTTTTTTGGTAAGAAAACGTGATAGAATCTAAATAATATGATTTCTGAACCTTTGTATTGTTATTTTCTAGGCCGTGAAGGTTTTCTATTTTGCATTACTACATTCAGTGATTTTATATCTTTAAAAATGTTGAATAGTGCGAGCGAGAGGAAAATGAGAACTCACTCTATCCGTGACAGTCCTACTCTTAACATCTTTAAATCGAAGTTGAAAGAGCATTATTTATCGTTATAATCTTAGTAGAACCATATAGTATATGAAATTATTTATATGTTAAGAGTATCTATGTAGGGATGTCGATATGTTTTTTTTCCTGTTGGACATAGTTTCCCCTAATGAGCGCCATTGCGCCCTGATAATGTTAATGATGATACATGAAAGGGTGTCATTCTTAACTTATCTTTTCTTATTACTTCGTTAAATATATTATAACTAAGTACAACTAATTAAGTACATCTACCTAATGTAATAAATCTGCGATCAGACACGCAAGTAATTACAAGTAATATCTAAGTCATGACTAATTTACTGATGACATGACACACAACGCATTAATTATGACATTGACAGACATGTGACAGGCAGGTAAACAATTTGACATCCACAATAGAACATCAATTATTCGGTAGAAAACGTTCTATGTCGCATACCACTATAACTTCAATTAACAGATGGATGGTGTTATGCAAAACATTGCAGCCAAATATAATATTGTGTGCTTTCAGAAAATTCGAAGGCATGAGCTCTAAGATTATGTGTTGGAATACAATTGCACCTCTTTACGTAATACTCAATACATTGATTGCTTTCTCATGTATCTTCATTATCATTCGGTGTATTGCATGTTATAGGGTTTAAGTATTTCATATGAGCCCTGCTATAAGAGTATAGCAACATGGATTACAAATTGTCACTGTGTTGATGAATATTATTATTTTAAAATAGGTACCTAATTATTATATTTACAAGTAGGTTTGTAACTAAAGCAAGTGGGTACGAAATATCGTCAATTGTCCATTATAATCGTTTTCATTACATGGTACATATAATAATGCTTGCTTATATACCTAATTGCAAATAGTAAGCATAATCCTGAGTGTTGTTTTTTATAGTTACCTATGACTTATTTTTTGCTACATATCTGCATACATCTTTAATATAAAATACTAGCTTGTGTAGTTGCATTAAACATATGAGCTTCCATAAGTAAGTAGGCATACAGTTAGGGTATAAATTTATGATCTTAGGGACCCCGATGGGGTACCTAAAACCTTTTGGAAACGGATTGATTTTCCTTTTACCATGCTGCATAGACCGTCCTCAATTACCGGCGTGGTAACAAATTAATGTGGTCATTGTATACTCAAGGCGCGGTGTCAGCTCAGTGACACAACCTGTCTGCATAACCACGAACAGGCTTTCGAGGAAATTAGGAAGGTCTTCTTTTAGGCTCCAAGCTGGTCTTGTTCAGATATTCTCTATAATCGTAACCAGTGGAGGTAGCGTAAAGTATTGACAAAGATGAAAGTACCGCGACAAACTTATTCATTTTAATTTTTAAATGAATAAGAAGCACTGAAAGTGCCGCTTAGTACATAATTATTAATAAGAAATACTCTTAAGATAAACTTTCCATTCGGCATACATATAGAGAGGCATGAAAGGTTGGCAATACAAAACCTTTCATAATATGTAGTGGATATCAGGAGCTATGAGCATATTATGGTCAAATCTTCGATGATGAAAAAAAATGACCCACAGCAGGAATCGAACCTTGCGATCTTTTGCAACTCAGTGGTTTTTCCCCCAGCAAAAGATTGCCACAAAATAAAGTTAGCATTCCACATCAATCTATTCGTACTATGTTTGCCTGAAAGATATAGCTTTCAGCGATAAGGCCGCCAATTGTGTGACCTTCATATTGCTCACGCTAAGATACTTTTTCTTTTTCCTGTTTGAATGTGGTGATCAATATGTTATCTATATATCTAACTATCAAAACACCCTGCTTTGATTCGACCAAAATATGATAAGCACCGGTCCTGTTTGCACTAACTTTGATAATTGTCGTTCTTTGAATTTCGACAGATGAAATGTCAAAGTTCGTAAAAAGAGGACCGGTGCCTATCATTCTTGAAGGGCCTATATTCTTTGCTGGAGCCGGCCTTCACAGGTAGGTTATCCTAATTGCATAGATGCTGGCGGGAGTCCAATAGTCATCGCTCCAGAGATTAATTACTTCAATTTACGGCGCCAGCGTACGTTTGCCAAAGGTTGGTATTTCAGTGATTCATATGGACATGGCTCTTAGTTTAGAGTGAGCCAAGATGGCCGGTGATTTTGCAATTGTAACAATATATAATTATGCCTGCAACTTCGTCTGTGAGTGATTTTTACTTTGAAATTAAAGGATTTTCCATACAAAACATTATTCCCCTTTTCACCTTTGTAGAGGTGGAATTATCAAAAAAAACTGAGACACATATAGATTAATTTTAAATCGTTATTTTAAATAAAAAAATTAAGACCCTATCTTCGAAACTGACGGACTTTCATACAAACTTTTATCCTCAATTTAACCCCTAATTGGGGTGGAAATTCAAACATCTAACTATTCAATATTTATCGTCTGTTAAATAAAGGGGTTTATAATTAAGAAAATTAAGAAAAATATAAAGGAGAATTAGAATATTTTGTGTATACTTTAAATGAAAGGCCAATTTCTGTCAAGTAAATATAAGAATACTTACCGAAAAACCTATCCTTACCCAGAATCGAACCCGCTCTCGTAAACTACGCTAATTAATCTCCAGGCGGCTGGAATTTTGCCAACTTCGCATCCATGCAATTAGGATTACCTGCAGTGGGGTGGCCAAGTGGAATCTTCAATGGAATTACCCTCATGGGTGTCACAAACCAACCACCCAGGTGATAATGGAACCAAAACTAAATTATGCTGAAACGTTGAAGGAAAACATTGTTAAACATTACGTTGATTATCAGTCACTGAGTCTGTCAGCTTCTAGAAAAATATATATAGCTGGATACTATCACACAGCATCATCTAGTCCCAAACTAAGCAGAGCTTGTATTATGGGTACCAAAAAATGGTTGCCTGGAAGAAATCGGTTTCAGCGATAAGGCTGACCATTGCACCATTTTTAAATGTCATTGTGTTATTTTTATGTGTTTAATGCAATAAAGTGTTCAATTATTCATTCATTCATTCACATTACGGATATATTCATCATCATCATCATCATCATCAGCCTATAGCAGTCTACTGCTGGACATAGGCCTCCCCTAATAAACGCCATTGCTTATTTATAAACGGATATATTACTTTACTTATATAATATTACTTTTATACATACGTTTTGTAAATACATAACTTTAAACTATACGTAGAAAACATAGGTATACATATTTTTTTGTAAACACATACATGTTATACGTAGGAAACACCCAGACCGACACAAATATTTGAGATCATAAATTTTACGTAGGATTTTTTACTTCAAGATATTTGATTACCTGAGTCTGTCAGCTTTTTAGATAAATAAATAATACTGGACACTATGACACAGCATCATCTAGCCTCGAACTAAGCAGAGCATGTATTATGGGAACTACATTACCGGTATATTACTTTACTTGTGTTTTATTACTTTTATACATTTTTTGTAAATACATACCGATATACTAAACGTAGAAAACACCCAGACCGAGACACATATTTGGAGAACATAATTTTTTCGTAGTTTTTAATACTTTAAGATATTTGAATATATTTATATCAAAAATGATTGTGATTATGCATTATTCGGCCTCGTTGCGAATTTAAGGGTAAACCTAATCTAAGGGTCAATTTTTACTAGCGCAGAATTCCGAAGAGCATCGAAGCCCTTAGTTGACAATCTATACCTAACATTTGAGTAAATCCAATATTATTTCAAGCCATGGTCTCCAGATAACGATTCGTTACTTACTAGACTAGCTTGACCTAACGACCGAGTATTATCCGTTAGTAAGAGGATTAGCCGTACTGTCGCCACTCAATAGATGGTGTTAGTTGTAGATAGATTAGCTTTCATCGAATAGCCCTAATCTAACTATAGTTTTGATTTTGCAGGAAAAATTTAAACTGTAGTCAAATTTGGTTGGCATAGTGAAGTCGTGATGCGCAAATGGCATGTTCTCCGACTTTTGACCCTTGGAATCTCGGCCAGATACAACTACATTTTTCTTTTCAAAATATCAAAATATGTACTTAAATATGCACACTACTACGTGGCTTAGGTACTACATTATAGTTATTTACTAGTTTCCACCCAAGACTTCGCTCGCGTGGTACCCTGATCCTATGTGTTATGATCATATGCCAAGACTTCGCTCGCATGGTACAATATTATGTGGTAATGAAGGTCAGAAACTAAATATATATTCCAAGTTTCGCTCGCGTATTACCTATCCTATGTGTTGATCTGGGTCACAAACTATGTATATTCCAAGTTTCATTCAAATCCATCCAGCCGTTGCGAATTTGAAAGGGAAGAAACATTAACACACACACAGTGAATTCACATACACTCTCAGCAGACTTATAAAGTCGAATTTTCGAAAATATTATAAGTGTGATGTGATTCATCGTCACTAAATGCTCGTGCTTAAAATGGTTTAAGATATCATTTTAAGGAAAGCTTACCAACAACACTAGTCTATATCAGTCCACTGTTGGACACAGGCAGCAAACTGTTAAAATCTTAGGATAAATATCCAATTTGACTTTTTTTACATCTTGCTTCCTTCAGTGTCGATACTTTGAAAATGACAGAATGGCATGGAAGCAACCAGCGTCTATTTTTCTATTGACTCACGGCTTCAAATAGAAAGTTAAAAGGCATTAGGCATCTTCTGGGAAAGCTCGCACCATCATCGACCTCATTTTTGTTCGCGCAAGCCTCGAGGTCAAGAGCTGGATTAATATGTTTTCAAAAGTCCCCAATTTCTATGGCCATCTTTCAGCTACCATTTGGTCAACAGTTTCAACCACCTGTCGTCAGTCATATAAATATTTCACTAAAAATAAAAATATTTTTTCATGACACAAAGTAAACGTAGTAGGTCTTTAAGAGCTGGCCCATAAAAAATAAAAAAAACAGGCGAAGCAGCAGGTAAGTGCTAGTATTTTAATTAAAAGCTCCATAAATGAACAGTCTATTTTTAATTACTTTGTGTTAAACGCTTAATTATTTTGAACATAAGCTTTACTTCCTGAAAACTTGATAAAGAATAGGGTTGCCTCATGATTGGTGGTTTTTTAGTAATAAATAATAATGTTCCATTTTAGTTACCATTTATAGTTTAGCTCTTATCTATACAAAACCCATCTCTCATGGTCTTGACTCATAATTATAATAAAAACATACTACCGAAGCTATAGTACCTTTATGTACTTTCCAGTTTTCGTGTTTAAAACAAATCAATTAGGTATAATTTCACTAATAAGTATTTAGATAACATGTAATAAAATAAGACGCTTTCCAGCTAGGTAAAGTGACGATCGGCGAAAGGTTGCTGGTAGAAGCTGGTTGCGTTGAGCCGAGGACAGTGCGCAATGGCGCTCTGTCCAGCAGTAGACGGCTATAGGCCAATCATGATGTCGATGTAGATAAATAAATAAATAATGCGAGACGTAATCACACAGCATCATGTAGCCCCAAACTAAACAGAGCTTGTATTATGGGAACTACATGATTGATATACTACACATTTTTTTTTATAAATACATAGATATCATAAAAATAAAAACACGCTAACCGGAGACAAATATCAACAGAAGATGCAAACATTTATCCCGCAGCGGGCATCGAACCCGCAACCTTCTGCGTCTCAGGTGGACCTTCGCCCACTACGCCACAGAGGCCGTCAAAATGATGGCATTAAACAATTCATACTGTTGTTTTCCTCAAAAATTAAGATAGGAAAGCCATTTTTACCTCCGAATATTACATATTAACATTTTAATGAATTAATTTATTATATTTTATTAGATTAGGTATCGATTTAATATTATGTGATATGATCTTTTTAAATAATTTTAAAGTACCAACCCTAAGAATTCCTTTACTACCAAAAGCAAAAGGCCTGTAACAGACATTTTCGTATAAAACTTCTCAGTAACAGTTTATTTGTTAACAAACCTTTATATTTTAATGGTACCCTTTAGTTTTAAATGTTAATTAAAAGCCTTCTCTGACCCTTAATCTAAAAGCCATACGGTCCATAATGGTACTAAAAAGTTATTTGATATGTTTTCGTAGTGTACCTATCAAAAAGTAAGTTTAACTTTACGGAACCCTTATTATATGAGCGTGGAATGGCTTTGCTATTTTGAAATCGTATTGGATAGGTACTATTAGTTTTCACTTTAAAATAAATTAAACATTTTGTTTGATACCAAATTTTAAAAAGCTGAGAATGGATGGATGAATGGTACCAAATTATATTTTTGAATTTACAACCCAAAAAATGTAGAGCCTATAATTGGGCTCAGTGGCACTTATTGGGAGAGACCAATGTCCAGCAGTGGACTGATAATGATGATGATGGATAAGAATATCAGAAAGAGAATAAAAGGATGGATAAGGGACTAATCACACTTATTCAGCTCCATTTGCGTTTCGCTGAATGATTTTGGTCACACTTATACAGCTCTGCTTCTATCAGCCGCGTACGGAGTCGTAAGAATGAGAAATGAGAGCCGTCATAGCGTGCTATCTTCGCTGAAACGCTTCTTTCTACTACGTACGACGCTGAATATGCTGCGAAGACGGTTAGGTTCCCCGCAGACGACCGACTTTACAACCGATTTTTCGTAGGACAGTTAGAGATAAGACATCATGGACAGAGCGTATTTCAACCAGGTTGGATTTACGGAGAAAATAAGGCCTTCAGAGCTAAAATGTATTTTATGTTCTATTACTTTTTTTCGTAAAGTTCATAGTTGTGGAGTTATAGCAGTTTCAAATATGTATGAGTATTTCGTTTTTTGGATTCATAAAGTAAGGCCTTAAAGTGCCATAACTCCACAACTATGAACTTTACTAAAAAAAGTAATAGCACATAAAATACTTATATCAATACGTACAATCTAATTCCAACCATTAAAGCTCTTAAGGCCTTACTTCCTTCGTAAATCCAACCTGGTTGGTATTCGCTCTTTCTTCCTGGTTGGTATGACGTCCCATCCCTTAATTGTCCGATTTTCTGTCCTACAGAAAGTCGGTCGTCTGCGGGGAGCCTACAGGTCGCAACTTGTCAACAAGGACTCGACGGTGCATGCGGCGGAACAGCGCTGAACGCGGCGGAACAGAGCTGAACGCGGCGGAACAGCGCTGAACGCTCTCTATAGCATTCGCATGATAAAAACACATTTATTCTCATTTTATACTGGTTTGCCGCGAAAGGAGAATAGACGCGGAAAGCTGAATGGATGCGTACACGTATCCATACAAAATCGTTGTTTTCTATGGACAAAAGCTGAATCGAGCTGAATAAGTGTGAGTAGTCCCTAAACCTATCATCATCATCTACAACCCTTGGAAGTCCACTCCTAAACATAGAACTACCCTAAGGATTTCCACATGAACCCTTTTCATTCACCCACTTCCCGTACAACCCGCTACCCCGCTTACCCCAAAATAATTTCATTAAAATATAAATTCCTTATTATAAGAATAATTATCATTAAACAGGCACACCGTGGGAACCGAACCCGCTAATCCAGATCCCCTATGAGGCCACTTAACACCACTCAAATATTAAACATTCTTGCACATACCATTAACCCCAATCAACCCTTTCCACCCTTGCGAAGAAATTTAGGGCAGCTAGGTCACATAGTACAGAAAGAATACGAATTTAAACTTCTAGTTATTTATCTGTCGTCGTTAATGGACATCTTCTTGAAGTTGTTTCGGAGTACACATACCTCGGGCAGATTTGTAGTTAGGTAGAACCAATTTTGAGAAGGAGGCTAAGAGGGGGATTTAGCTGGATTGGGCAGCTTAGGGAAAACTACGTCGAATTTTCCCGTCACCCATACCATAATGTCTAAAATCTAAAGTTTTTAATCAGTGCGTCCTACTCGTGATGACATAATATGGAGTCACAGTACGGTTAGTCCACTGATTACGACTATTCCTACGAGTTGATGACAAAGGGCAATGGCGCTTATTACGGAAGGCCTAAGTCCAACAGTGGACTGCTTTAAGCTGATTATAATGATGAGAACATTGAGAAAGGACAAGAAGAAGCGTCCTATAAAGAATTAGCATACAACACATACATATTATTTATATTTCTATCTCTATCTTGAGCACTCCTCTTCTTTGTAAGAGCAGCGAGTGGCCTACTCTAGTGTCGGAGTTTTTAGGCCACCCGAATGCCTTCGACATGGCTAAAATACCGAGACCAAAATCATAACGTGCCTTCCGAAGCAATGACGCACTCAGGGCCCTGATTCTCATTAATATATTTATATTAATGTCAAGTTAGTTAAATATCGAGAGAACTATCTCTTTTGACTGTCTTTTGACAGTTCTTGCGATATACATATAACTGACATGACATTAATATCTATTCCCAAAAATTAGGGTTTGATTAGGCTGTGATTCTCGTTATTGGTTTAATATTATATGACTTTACATTAGATATTATCGCGCAAACTGTCAAAACTGTATCTATACTGACTTTAAAATCTATTCCTCAGAATCAGGGCCCTGAACTAAATGTTACTAAACGGTTACCCATCCAAGTAAAGACCGGGCGAAGTGTTGCTTAACCAAGATGCTCTCTTAATACTACCGAAGTAAGCCACGCCACGAGCGCTTCTCGAGCACTAACTTCCCGAGCTAAATATGAATTTACACCCTCATTTTCGAAGTCGGCTAACACAACAACTATATCACAAACAAGCCTTCATAAGTTTCCTATTGCGAGTCAAGACGTGAAAAATTACCTTCGACTCCTGGCATTTTTCACCTTTCGTCGGTGTGGTGTAGAGACACTAGATGCGCCATTAAACTATATAAACTTGTCTTAGTATATGCTGGATATAAATTATTTATTTATTATTGTTACTTAACACCAAGAACGATTCACATTACAGTAAAACAGAACAGTAAAGTATATAACAAATATTACTGGACAGAGTGACATTGCCATTATGCGTTTAAAAATATTTAACTAATATTTATTTAAGTTTAAAAACACTTTAGTCTTGTAAAGTACTTAATAGCATAACTCATAAATTGCATTGCATTTCGGATATAGTAAGAAATTGGGCACTTAATAACTAGACGTGATCAACTAGCTTCATACTATTCAGCTGAGACTAGCTCATGGCTAGTTTTAATTTTCTTCGTAAAACTAAGGAGGGAATCATGGAATATATCAGTATCTGTATTATATATGATTTTAATTAACGCTTATGGGGAGTTTACCAAGATTTGTTCTAAATGTTTTTAAAGTAAAAATATTTCTCAAGCAAGCTAGGTAGCAAGGTAGTGAGGCAAATTTCTAAGCATAGTCAAGTGGAAACACCAATTATTTTTGAATTTATAATGTGTTATGGACAGTGATCGAAATAAGGCGGCATAAAATACCTAAAGTTCAAAGAACAGAGAGTGGGGGCTCCCTTACCACAACAATTTTATTCGGCCCATTTCGGGACAAAAATTGATCAATTGTCGCAGTAAGTAGGTATATACATTTAATATTTATTTTAATATATATGGAGTGTACAGGGTTCCTACCCCTATCTTCGGAACCCAAGCCAATCCCACCTGCACGTGGTGCACCCTGCTAAACAACGAACGGGGCTCTGGCGGCCGGCTGATTGCGGCATAGCACAGCCTACATCGGCACAGCTAAATCCCCTGGCCACTGACGGGTAGCAGCGTCGGTGGTGCGAGAAGCTGTGCCCTGCGATCCCCAACCCACATGCCCAGCGTGGGGATTATGGGTGTATCCCCCTTTATTAGGGGAGGCCTATGTCCAGCAGTGGACTGATATAGGCTGATGTGGATGTGGTGTGTGTGTGGTTAATAATATTGTGAATTAATTCAAATACTTTTTCTTTTAAACCGACTGTAAAAACTTCTTTATTTTATAACTTTTAATTAAGTTTTAATTGTTATTAACTGTGTTTCGCATACCAAGAGTTGTCGTGTGTGCTTCACTATAATGTGTAGTACACCTAATAAATGGATTTTAAGTACAAAAATAACCCGAAAACGGAGACGATTGGCCCGAAAAAATATTTAGTCCTAAGGCGTCTCCACTTAGTCTCTGTTATTTGTCTCTGTTATTATGTATTTTAGCTAAACATCTTCTTCTTCTTTGTATGAGCTAGAGTTTTTAGGCCGCCCGAGGGCCTCTGACATGGCTTAACGACTGAAAAGCTGGGGCCAACATCTTAACGTGCCTTCCGAAGCATAGTGACCTTAAAATCTATTCCTGAGAATCAGGGCCCTGGACTAAATGTCACTAAACGGTCACCCATCCAAGTAATGATCGTGCGGAGTGTTGCTTAACCAAGGTGATGTGCTGAGAACATCGAAACTAACCACGCCACGAGCGCTTCATAATGATCTTGCTAGACACTATAACACAGCATCATGTAGTCCCAAACTAAGCAGACCATATGGGAACCACATGATTGTAATTCTACTTTTTTTTGTGTATACCTACAACTACATGTTATACATTGAAAACACCCAGACCTGAGACAGAAATATCTAAATCAGGTGAATATCCTGATTCTAGATTCCGGATGCATATTGGAGTCAGATGAACTACTTATCCATTTCAGATGTCCATTTCATAAACGATTGGAGGACCTCTGTAGTGCAGTGGGAGAAAGCCTGCTTGAGATGCAGAAGGTTGCGGGTTTGACTCCTGCCGCGAGATAAGTTTGTATCAATCACCACTACTACCCAATCCGCTTCTATCAGTCCACTGCTGGACATTAAAAATGATTGATGACAATGTTTGTATGATTTTCAAATATGTTTCTCGGGTCTGGGTGATTTCAATGTATCTATGTAGGTTATTAAAAAAAAATGTATTAAGTAGTATATCAGTCAAGCTCGGCTTAGTTTGCTTCAAGATTATGTGTGATAATGTCTTTTATTATTCATTTATTTATTTATTATTATCCTCTTCCCCTTATAATAATCCAATTCAGGCTTGAAGGATACCCCAGACGCTATGAACCGCCCAGCGCTAACTCTTGGTTGTTATGATTTATGGAGCGCCCGCCCTCCGCCCGCCCGCCCTAGGTTTCAATTACAGGATTGACGAGTCACTCGATGTATCAATTTGAGGTTCTTGTGAATTTGGTGAATGGATCTTATTATTTAGCTTTGAAAAAGGTTAGAAAAATGAGGTAGCATTAACTTTTACTTAAGGTTTTCAGATTGCCATGGTACTCTTAATTATAAATTTTATTTTTAAACGCCCTCTAATAAACTCTTTTAGGTTTAACTTCGCCTTTGTACATAGTATTTAAGTAAATTTATTATTTTATAATGTTTCTGTGTACGATTAAGATTCAAAGAAAAAAGGAGGAGGTTAATTACTCGAAGACGGATGAACTGATTTGTAAAAAAAAATATTTTATAGGGAAGACATATTCCCATTAGTTGACTGATAGAGGCTAGTGTTGTTGGTTGAATAAAAAGGGCTTTTTTTAAAACTATTAAATAATGTGAAGTCTGAAATTACAATAAACAAAATTCATATTTTTATATCAAAAAGTTATAAGTTAATTGTAGTAAAATAAAATGTGAAAGTGACTACAAAGAGCACATAAATAAATGAAGTCGGTTAAAATAATAAATCAAACTCATACTATTTAATATTTAAAAAGCTATACATTTTGGTAAAATCATATGTGGCAGTAACAAAAAAGGGTACTAAATGGGTACTAAACAAATAAAGTCGGTTAATAAATAAGTGGAAAGATCTAGTCAAAATGTAAAAAATGGGCACAAACAAGTTGCTTGGGGGCATTTTCATTTTCACCAACAAAAACCACGAATTTGCTAATTACAATTTCAACTTCTAAGCTCAGATAAAAAGTAACAAACGTCAAACACAGAGCCGAATAAAACACAAACGTTCTTTGACAAAGTTAACATTAATATAATTAAAGTAAAGTTAATCCGCAATATTCTATTTTGTTTAATTTATGTTCGAAAAGGCAGTGTTCAACGGGTTGGAGAATATGACAGTGCACTTACTGGACAAGATATTGCTACGAATGAACACATAAATATTCAAAACATCTACGATAATGACGAACAACATCATTATCATCATCAGCCTATAGAAGTCCTGCTGGACATAGGCCTCCCCTAATGAGTGCCATTGCGCCCTGCCCTGAGGGCTGAGACGCATCCAGTTCGTCAGGCGTCGTTCACTACGTTTGGTCTCCACTCAAGAACTCGTTTGCCCCAGCGGTCGTCAGTTCTTCGGCAGATATTCCCAGCACACTGCCACTTTAGCTTGCTGATTCTCCGAGCTATGTCGCCAACTTTAGTTCTATGTCGGATAGTCTCGTTGCGGATCCTTCTGATAAACTCCAAGCATGGGTCGTGCCATGCTCGCTGAGCGACTTTAAACTGGTGGATTAGCCGATCTGTGAGTGTCCACGTTTCGGCTCCGTATGTCAAGACGGGTAGGACGCACGGATTGAAAACTTTCGTTTTCAAACATTGCGGTATGGGTTGCGGTATGGGTCACCCATACCGCAATGACACATGGCGCTTGGTAAAAATTTCGTTCAGTATTGCAATGCATCGCAACGCAGTGCTATTGGCCTCGCTATAAGACCTATAAAGTAGTAGAACTCATTGTGAAGGGCTAATCGTACGGGGAAATAAGTACTCTATGCGTTGTAGAGTTTGTAAACGGAAAATAAAATGTTCTCTCTGATAACTAGACGTATATAATAGCCTACAAAATATCATTCAGCTTGTTTATCTTTAACTAGCTATCGCCTGCAGCTTCACTCGCGTGGTACACGGATAAAAAACAGTCTATGGATATGTTACGTTAGTTTATGTTAATGGAGGTCACAATCGATGTATATTCCAAGTTTCATCCAAGTCCGTTTAGCTATTCTGCTATTCACATAGCTTACATGACCGTTTCTTTGTAATATCAGCATTTCGAATCCAATTGTTGAATATTTCCAGATAAATACGATTTTCTAACCGCGTGTGTATAACAGTTTTCATCACATCAAAGCTCTTCGAGGAATTCTAATGGTTATTATTTAGGTTGTATTGGTTGGTGTTTTGAGAATTCTGAAATTATTGTTGTACATGTAGTATGAGAAGACATTATTTATGGTAAATATTTTGTTCGTTATTTTGATTTAGTGTTTGTTTTCGGACGTTCTAAGATTTTGTAACAATATCCCAAATTTTTTTGACTCGGGTGGGATAACTGGGCTCGGTAGGGCTCGACTGGACCACCGCATTAAGTGAACTAATTGTATTGGTAAGTTAAGGATTTCGAATTGTCAAATAGGCCAGCTTAGAGTCATCGAAAGAAGTCCCGAGGCAATTAACGGAACTTAAAAGCAGAGTCTAAAGTTAAAACACCTCACATTTTTTTATCAAGAAATTCTAGATGTGACTGGCTAACGCCGATTCAATATAAAATTATTTTAGTTGGTGACTTGTTGATTTTGCTTTTATCTTGATTTTATTTCCATTCCATTTAAAAATTTCACACAAAAGTGACGCCACGTTTGCGGGACATCATTCATGAAAATTATTCTATATAAATAATAAAATAATAATAATAAATCCATTTATTTGTAACTAAAAACATATTGTGACAAAAACTTATTCAGGTTTATCTAGGAGTAATAGGTACAATATAATAATTTAATATTTAATATATATGCACTGAATTAATTCGAGAAATGAATGAAAGCATGCGTTCTCTAACCAAGTAATAATATAAAATAGAAAAATTGTTAGTAACATTAGAAATTCAAAATGTTTCTCAATCCTTCACGCTAAAACTACTTACTAAACGGAATAAGCTGAAATTTTGCACACAGGTATTTAGCTTTGGAACTGAATTAATAATAGGCTACATTTACCGGGTACCACACGAGCGGAGACGAGCAAAGACCACGCGAACAAAGATCTTGCGAGTGAAGACCACTTTAGGGAAGACTACGCGAGCGAAGACAATGCGAATCAAGATCATGCAAGTGAAGACCACTCGAGCGAAGACCTTGCGAGTGAAGACCTTGCGAGTGAAGACCACTTTAGGAAAGACTTCGCGAGCGAAGACCACGCGAGCAAAGACCTCGCGAGTGAAGACTACGCGACCGAAGACCACGCGAGCGGAGACCTCGCGAGTGAAGACCACTTTAGCGAAGCGGGCGGAAGCTAGTTTTCATATAATCTCACAAATAGTGGAATACTAGTGCGCACAATTTCTGAATTAAAAAATATTTATAAAAATGTAGAAATAAACTTAAACCCATAGCAGAAAATGGCACAGTCGTAACACTTTATTGGGATATGAAAAAATATTATTTCGTTCCAAAATTCATTACTTTAGAGTCGTTTGAATGCTAATTTTACTGACTGTAACGATTCCGAGTGGAAACGGTCTTTTTCGGGGTGAAATAACCTCTTCAAAGGTTTTAAGTTAAATTCAAAGGTGATTCTAGAGTTTTCTTTTGAGTTAAGTAAAAAGTAAGTAAACATTTATTTGACTCACAAATCATACAAAAGTAACAAAGGCAAGTGCATAATCTAACAAAATACAGTGGCACAAAAAATTCGCCACTCAGCGTTATGCTGCAGAAGCATGGTAGCTTCTTCCCTTCCTGTGCCGCATTTAGTAACTTATTTGTCCACTGAAATGATTATCACCCGTCCTGTGTTTACAAAATTTGACAGTTTGTCAATTGACGTTGCTTGAATTTTGACAGATGATATTTCAAAGTTTGCAAATACCGGTCCGGTGCCGACCATTTCGATGATACGAAATGAGGCCTCAGGGCATGTTGATGAACTTTTTGTACACATGAACGCAATAGTAGTAATATGGTACCTATATAATTTTGACGAAACTTTTTTTTGGATAATTTTTATAATTTGATGTTTTACCTATGTATGTATTTGTTAAGGTTGTGTTTTCTTTCTGTTTAAATTGCTCTCTTTTTCTTAGACTATTCTTTATCGCCTAGGCGCTTTGGAATCTATCTGATAAGCCTATTTCATAAAAACACACCTGTGTTAATATAATATTAAATAAATAAATAGTATATGTATTCCAAATACACATATTAACTAAAAGTTACTTTGAATTTACCTTAGCTTCCGCCCACGACTTCGCTCGCGTGGTACCCAGATAAAAAGTATCTTATGTGTTAATGCTGTTCATAGTCTATGTATATTTCCAGTACGTTCAGCAGTTACGGAGTTGAGTGGGACGCACACAACAATAACAAACCAGCATATTCAGTCTTCTGCTGGTCAAAGGTTTCCTGATAAGAAGTCTATAATCCCAACGCTTGGCATGCGGGTTGAGGATCGCAGGTCACAACTTCTTGCACCACCAACGCTGGTGCCCGTCGGTGGCCAGGGTATTTAGATGTGCCTCTGAAGGCTAAGTTATGCCGCAATCAGCCGGCTGCCAGAGCCCCATTTGTTCTTTCGCAGGTTGCACCACGTGCAGGTGAGGATGGCTTGTGTTCCATAGGTGGGGGTAGGAACCCCTGGAATAGGGGATGGATTCTGCTATTTATAAAAAAGCATACAAGGATTTAAAATGTTTATTAACCGTCACTCCAAAGTTAAACTTATCAACGAACACTTTTAAAAGTATTTTACAATAAAGTATTAACGTGCCGAGTCAAATAAAAAAACTGCAACCCAAAATACTTTTATTGCATTTCATCATTGAATTGGAACACCAATAAAACCGATTTCAATACATTCCAGATAAAATTCAGGTACGAAAGAGCACTCTCATAATTTTTCTTTGCACATCAAAATCAATGTACCGTACAGAATCGCCTCTTAAAAAACTATTGGGTCGGAAAAGGGTGAACTCAGTATTGTACCTTTTTTATAAGGTGCCCCGGAATATGTTTACTATACCGGAAATGAAAGTTCTTTATAAATTATACTACCAGTAGTATTATTTAGACGAAAGTTCGCGTGTGAAATATTTGTTCATGGTTTATTTAAGTAGTTTTAGATTAGGAATAACATTATAATTTAGTAACTATCACAAAAACTAAGCCGCGGGCGGATATAAGTACTTTCTTAAAACGTTTAAATTATGTAGGTATGCATATAATATAATTATAAATGCAAAAGTCAGTGTGTGCGCGTGTGTTTATGTGTGTATGTGTGTGGGAATGTTTTTTTCCACTCAACCTCATAGCGGCTTTGAATATGCTATATTTTTGATTAGGCTTTTGAGTAGCGGATTTGGATGAAACTTGCGGCGAAGGGAGGCCGCGAGTTGAAGCTAGTGATATTAATAATTTTAATATTGTGTACATATGGAATAATATTTTACAACATGCTCATAACAATAATTAGCTGTTCAACAAATATCACATTCATTTCAGCTCCTTATCTTGTTGTTTTTGTCTTGGTTTGTTTGTTTACCACCGTTTTGACCTTGTTTTTTATTTTATGTAGGATGATTTTAGATATGCTGAATTTTGTTATAAAAATACCTGAACTCTACCTAGTGCACCTTGTATCACTGCTGTTTTACTGTGACAGGGTTGAATATTTTTCAAAAGATAGTAAGGTGACTATGAGTTTTATTGTGTTTTTTGTGGGGGATTTTGAAAAGAAAATATAAGATCGGAAGGTTTATTTATCTAGTGATCGATTGCTATTACCTATATTATGAAACTATCTATCTGAAATTCTTACTTTGTTTTCATATATAGATATTTTAAAAACATAGAAATTATAAAATTATAATTAAAAAAAAGCCGACTTCAAAGAAATTTATTCTTAGAGCATGAAGCATGCTATTTTCTTCAAATTTAATTGAGACCAAGCGGGAAGAAGTTATCTCCTTCAAAACGAAAAAATAATTTTCCAAATTGCTTAATTTTTTTTTTCAAAAAAAAACAAGCTAATTGAAAACTTCCTCTTTTTTAAATTTGTAAAAACACACAGACCATCATTTACATACAAAAAATTGATTCGCAGCGGGACTCAATCCCGCAGCCTTCAGCATTTCAGGCGGGCTTTCGCCCAATGCGCCACAGTGGCCGTCTGAACATAGCTCTAAGGGTCAACCTTCCAACCATCATTCAACGAGCAGTCATTGAATCAGTGGTTATCATCACCGCACACCCATCTATGACACACAAAATAAACAGAATGTTTGTATGTTTATGGGCATTGTGCGGGCATTTGTCAAAATGTACGTGCTGCGGTTTTTATGGGTAGAAATTACGAGTTAGAATTTCGTGGCGAAATGGTGAAAAAAACCTACGGAACCATTTTTTGGTCTGATTGATGAAGCATGTTTTTTACAACAAAGGATTGCTTTGTATGTCACTCATATTTGAAACGTGCCTAAGGATGCCACGCCCTGCATACAATACTTGAGGCACGAAGGTGATAAGCCTCAAAAATGGTACCTACCTTACTACAATATATCTCACAACCTCACTTGCCCGTCATGCACCCTGCTGTATAACTTACGGGACTCTGGCGGCCTGCTGATTGCGGCATAGCACAGACTTACACCGGCGGAGCTAAATTCCCTAACCGCCGATAGGCAGCAGCATCGACGGTTCGAGAAGCTGTGCCTTGCGATCCCAACTCACATGCCTAGTGTGTGGATTATGGGCATAGCTCCCTTTATTAGGGGCGGCCTATGTCCAGCAATGGACTGATAAACAGAATATTGATTAGCATCGTTCATTTCAACAATATACATTATAAAATACATATAAAAATATTTTCTTGGTAGTGATGTGATCAATGTAATATTCATCATCATCATCATCATCATCATCATCAGCCTATCGCAGTCCACTGCTGGACATAGGCCTGCCCTAATGAGCGCCATTGCGCCCTGTCCTGAGCTCGACGCATCCAGCTTCTACCAGCAGCCTTTCGCAGATCGTCACTCCACCTGGCCGGAGGGCGTTCTACACTACGTTTGCCGAGCCGCGGTCTCCACTCAAGAACTCGTTTACGCCATCGGTTATCGGTTCTTCGGCAGATATGGCCAGCCCACTGCCACTTCAGCTTGCTAATTCTCTGAGCTATGTCGACAACTTTAGTTCTATGTCGGATAAACTCGTTACGGATTTTATCCTTCAGAGAAACCCCTTCAGAGAATGTAATATTCAGTGTGTGGACTGACTCGAGTGACAAACGGTAATATCTGGGCAAGTTATGCCTGGTAGCCATACACGATCAAGTTTCCCGTCAAGTTTGTAGCGGACTTGAAGCGGCTTCTAGTAAACTTGACCATGTGTTGCTATCAAAATAGACTTACCATGCAAAGTGATAGCCACTTTCGGTCAACTTTCGACGCCGCTTCAAATCCGCTGCAGATTTGACGGTAAACTTGTTGCTTTTCATCACATCATCATCCTCACCTAATGCCCAATATGAGACATAATACTACTTATGCCAAACTTAGCAGAGTTTGTAACTGTCTGTAACGAGAGACTGATGAACATAAATAGACACATATAAAACTCCCAGACACAGAACAAGGATCAATGTTCACCACTCAAATATTTGTCTTGGGCGGGAATCCGCGATCTGCAGCCTAGAAGATTCAGCAACTACCAACTAATCTATGAGGCTAGTCAAAATCCAAAACTTTCGTCGAATCCAAAACATCTCTTTGAAAAATACCAACGGGCAATTTTCTCATAAATATTGCGCCCAAGAAACCTATTACATGACAATATCGTTTCCACGTCGCTTCGTCCGAGAAAATTTGCTATCAACGAGCTCTTTCTGTTGCACATTTCTCAAGAAATAGCTATGACACCTGTAATACAACCATATCATAATAATATAGGTATCATTCACAGGAACGGTACCATTGCGCTTTGTACTCAGCTCAATACTGTTATTGAGCTTAGGACAGTTTTAGGTTCATGGTGGTGATGATGATGATGGGTACCGTGGGTACGCCAAGGAGTTTTTCTCCAAAAAGGTACCCAAGGAAGAGAAGGAGTTGATTATGAGAGTGCGCGCTTTAAACATAACCCTGTGATCATTGATGTACTATTAGTAAACCTGTGACATAATGCATTCTCTAAAAAAGGTGTGTCGTTTCTTAGTTAGCAGGGTGCATCACAGGCAGGTGAGGTTGGCTTGGGTTCCAAAGAGCCCCTGATACACTAATTTAAAAAATAATATTCGCAAATGAAGCAACCGTTTGTCTCGCGTAGGAATCAAACAACGTTGGTCAAAATGAATTCTCAAATAAAAAACATGAAGGCTAATGAGAGCAACCCTTGCTTTTGAACCTATCAAAATAAGTTTAAAATGAACAAAATTCACTGTTTCCTTTAAAAAGATATCAAAACAATACATACTATTTTCTTTATCAACAACCTTCGGATTAAACAAGTTGAGTCGAGTTCTTGAGTTCGCTGCTTGGCAAACGTAGAGTAGAATGCTCAAGTCAGGTGTTGTGACGATCTTTGAAAGTCTACACATCCAGCTTCTATATAAGCTGGATTTTCGAGCTAAGAACAGGGTGCAATGACGCTCATTAGAGAAGGCCGACAGTGGACTGCTGATGAAGATGATGATGATGACATCAATTTTTCTTTTAAAAAATGCCCCAAAATCACTGACGTTATGCGACAATTATGAAAAATGAGACAGTGTCCGAATTTATGAGGTGAATGAAAAGGGACAAAGGAAAATGTCTCGGAGTGATAAAATATTTCAATTAGAGTACAATAAGATCTTTAACAGGTATGAACAATTGAACATTTCTTTACGATTTTGTGGTTTCGGTATTTACGGTATGAACTACAGAAGGTAATAATCTAAATCGAAACTTGAAATGAAATTTTTCATCGGAATTTCATTTAAAACTCAAAACATCCTACCTTGATGTATTTTACCTGCAAAATATGCTTGAAATAATGTATATATGGGTCTGCAAGTTATTTCTTTTATGTCATGATACCTCAATAGCCATAGTACCTACTTATATTATTTAGAATTGAAGTAAATCTTGCTATTTATAATTTTAGTGCATGTTACTATTTTAAAAATGTTCTAGGTAAAAAAAAACATCATCATCAGCCTACAGCTGTTCACTGCTGGACATAGGCCTCCCATAATGAGCGCCATTGTGCCCTGTCCTGAGCTCGACGCATCCAGCTTCTACCAGCAGCCGACAGCAGATCGTCACTCCACCTGGACGGAGGGTGTCTTACACTACGTTTGCCAACCCGCAATCTTAATAAATCTTGCTATTATCATGAGGTAACTATTTATTGTATTGTTTTAGGAGAAAAGGTTAGGTTTATAGTTCATGTTGACTCTAATGTTACTTTATGTTTCTTTATTTTATTTACTAGCTTCCGCCCGCAGCTCCTCGTGTTACACGGATAAAAAACCTTTGTGTTAATCCAAGTCATAGACTATGTATATTCCAAGTTTCAGAAAAATTCATTCAGCCGTTACAGAGTGAAGCGACCACAAACATACTCACACATACACCAACTTTCACTTTTATAATATTAGTGTTATACTATGTTATATGTTACTACTAGCTTCCGCCAGCGGCTTCGCACGCGTGGTACCGGGTTAAAAAGTAGCCTATATGTTAATCCAAGTCACAAACTGTGTATATTCCCAGTTTCATCCAAATCCGTTCAGTAGTTTTTGCGTGAAAGAGTAACAAACATTCATCCATCCATCCATACATCTATACTCACAAACTTTTGCATTTATAATATTAGTAGGAAGTAGAATATTATAAATGTTTCTTACATAACTTTGTGTCATACAATGTTGTTGTAACTAAGATTCTATAGTAACAACAACAGTAGTTTGCTTGACTTTACTCTGGTTGATATTAAAAGGACAAAAGAACAAAAATCACACCCCATTAGTAATCGTGACGCGAACTGGATCTCGCTATGACATTGTTTTGTTTATGTATTTTTTTGGTTCCGTACCAACAAAGTTAATTATTTTATTTTATAGTTAGCTACTAGTTGAACAATATCAATATCAGACACATATTTTAAATGGTTTTCAGTTATTCGCAGTTGCAACTGCTTCGGGGCAGCACGGTGAAATTTCATCGTGCGGTCAAGCAGTTGCCAGCCATACACTGACTGCTCGAGCTCTCGACTGCTCAAGCAGTTACCCCGTTATCAACATAAACGAACCGCACTTGCGCAACAGCTTGAAGCTGCCATTGATAACTGCTTGAGCAGTTAGCTTAACTGCTAGAGCAGTTAGCAATTTCAATTGTTCTCAATAAACAAACGAAGCCTGCAGGCAGGAAACGTGCGCGACGTTGAATGAAGAGCGCGGGTGGAGGTAACTACGCGAGAGCAGTCGACAGCTCGAGCAGTCAGTGTATGCCTGGCAACTGCTTCACCGCACGATGAAATTTCACCGTGCTGCCAACCGCCCGAAGCAGTTGCAACTGCTCGAGCGGTTCGTGTATGTTCGTACGTAGAAGTCTGAAGTTCACTATGCAGTTGCAGCTTGAAGCAGTCGATACTGGCTGCTTCAAGTTGCCTTCAACTTTGAATAACTATTTAGTGAGGCAGCACAGCCTAACACCGGCACAGCTAAATCCCCTGGCCACAGACAGGCAGCAGCGTCGGTGGTGTGAAAACAGTGCTATGCGATACCCGTCCCGCATGCCCAGCGTGGGGACTATGGGCATATTCTCCTTGGACGCCCATCTCTAGCAATGGACTAAATAGGCTGGACTTGTTGCTGTTTTTGTTGTTATCTTTGTCTAGGAATAACATAGCAGTTCGTAACATAGGTACGACCTTGCACTGCTGCTAAAGTATCACATTTAGTAATTTTTAGATACTTCCTGAATTGAAAAAATAATTGTGTGTGAATTTTACAACATGTGGTTTTTGGTTAAATAAATAAAAATAAAATATTCACAGATGTCGGACGCCCGGATCCCACAAATTTCCAACCGTGTGCGGGGTTGGTGAGTGCATTTTGTGTGGAGGGAACGTCTACTGGCGAGCGTCCTACCTTTGTATTACAGACATTAGCACCCTAAATATCGGACCGGGCATCGGGACTGAGTTCCAAACCGTAGTCCGGTCAGTACGGTTTGGACTGCGGATCAAACTGTCGTGCTAATGACGCGTAAAGATTGGACCGCGCATCTGGGGCTGATCACTGACGTGATGCACGGTTAAAACTGTGAGATTTGCCTTCGCGTCGAGACGCCAGATCAGACTGTCAGCCCCACGTATCTACACGTACGTTTCGGAGTGCGGGTTGGAATGGTGCGTGCTGTTTCCCGCGGTCCGAATTTGAGCGCTTTTATCTGATGGTATGTGATGGCCCTAAAGAGTTAATATATTAAATTCAGACGTTTGAGTGCACTATGCAATTAGCATAACCTTTACAAATATCAGTCAGTCAGTTAATTAATAAATAAATAATGCTGGACATTATCAATCAAGCTAATCTAACCCCAAAACAAGTAGAGCTACTCGTAGTATTAACGGAACCACACTAATGTTATACTTTTTTGTGTACAAACTAAACATTACTTGATTAGAAAACAACCAAACCCGAGACCAATATTTGTAGAATAAACAAACAATTGTCTCACGGCAGGAATCGAACGCAACCTTCTGTGTCTAAGGCCATCGCACACTGCGCCACACAGTCAGTTGACTGTAAGTTGTTCCAGTGTTTTTATTTTATTGAACCCTAAAAAATGCGGAAGAGAAAATGCTGGAGCTTTATTGAACAAAGGCATCTTTTTAACGTTACAGTGTAGAAAGGTTTTAATGAACACATTAAGTAAACTGGAAGGAAAAATGGTGGGCTTTGCTTTAGGACATTTTTTAAGTACGCCTTAAAAGGAGTCTTAGTTCTAGGTCAATGCTGACCCTGTCGTCAGCGCAGGTCTTAATAGCTCAATAATAAGGTTAGTATTGGCTAAAAATTTAAGAAAGCTGTTTATTCTGCGCTATTTTACTTATTTATGCGAACGATACACGTTACAGTATTTCCATACGCAAGTTTAGACTGGCGCAAGTATACAATACAAGCATACAAGAAGACACTTATACAGGCCAGGGTGCACTGAAGCTAATTAGAGGAAGCCTATATCCAGCAGTGCACTTCTATACGCTGATGAAGATGATGAAGTATATTTGTGTGTTGGAAAAACTATATACGTAAAAATCTTTAAACACAGGGTAGCTATAGCGGTACGTAAGCCTAGCGGTGATTGAAACGTCTGCGCATGGGTCTCTCACTCTCTCTCACCTCTACTCCAATAAGATACCTTACTTTTGACTTCTGCGCGATAACGTCAGCGCTACAGATTCCTGCCGCTACTTGTATACTTATGCAAGTCTGAATTTGCGCAAGTTTATCACAACGTGTATAGCTGGCGTTTTAGTGCGCTATACAAGTGATTAATAGAAAGAGCTGTTTCAGATTAACGTGTACTTTTACTTTTTAAACTTCAAATTTATTTAAAAACAAATGCTGGACACTATGATACAGCATCATGTAGCCCCAATCTAAACAGAGCTTGTTTATGGGTATCACATTACTGAATTACTTTTTTTGTAAATAAATACATATTATGTATGGTAAACACCAACATCAGATAAGTCTAAACGGTAGACAAATATTTGCAGATCATACAAACATTTATCTCACGGTGGGAATCGAAGCTTCGACCTTTTGCGTCTCAGGCGGGCCTTCGCCCACTGCGCCACAGAGGTCGTCAAACGAAACAAAAATACCTAGGTCGTCTTTTAACTTAGAAAATAACTTAAAACATGATTTCATCATAATCATCTATGTACAATCATTGAACGGTAACAGATAAGTAAAAAATTGAAAGGAATAGAATAATGATTCATGTAAGAAAAGATTTTCTAATTAATTATTTAATAGGCTTAGGATACTTATCTACTAAAAGCCTCCCCTAAAACATTTTGTAAACCTTGCTCCTTTCAATTTTTCAATAGATACTGGTTTTCCCCTAAATCACCCCTCCTTTTTCACTCCGAGTCTCATTGTAAGGCAACATGAACTTTATTATATGTAGTTAAGATAAAATATTTCTTGTTCATTTTCTTCTTGTCGAATGAGCTCATCATCTTCTTCATCGTATAAGTGGCCGATTCTGGAGTCAGAGTATTTAAGCTAACCAAAAGCCCATTTTATGACATGGCTTATTATAGGTCATTTCAAGCTATTTTATCGGATAAAATCCATATTAAAACAACTAAAACAATAAAGTGTCGAATGGAATAGTGATTCCAAATGACACCACCGGTGGTTTCGTTCTGATGGTGTCGAGTGGAATGAACGTTCCCTGCGATCCCCAACCTTGCCCAAAGAATTGATTTTGGGCATATGTTCAGCAGTGAACTCATATAGGCTGGTGTTGTTTGTAGTTCTTTTTCAACTATCTCTCTGTTTTTTCATGGCTCTAATATATCTTAGGGGTCAGCTATTCCTACAATTGTTCTCTCACTTCACTTTATCTGAAGATAGACGTCGAAAAACGTCTGCATCGGAAACGCCAAGCTACCTCCGACCACAATCTTTTGGAGGCATCGAGTTCGTTCCGCCAACGCATCCACGGCCGGCCTAGACGCCGTCCCTCAGGTATCTAGGCTGTGGGGATGATCGCCCACCTATTAGAAACTATCCGGCTGACGTGTCCCGCCTAATCCCATTTGAGCCTGGCAGCCTTATCTCCAACATCGGCAACAAGCGTGGTGTTACGAACTTGATCGGTTCTTTTGAGACCTAGAATGCTACGAATTAAAAAAAAATACTTGTAAAATGTGTTAATGAGTGAAATAACAATTTAAGTTATCAAGGAATGAAATACTGAAATGTTACTGCTTTCTATTCTGGAAAGGATCCAATGAATAGGAACACATACTGAAGGAATTTTATCCTCTACGTTTTGGTCCATCTGTTCACGGAATTTTGTAATGGGCCTATTATTGGTTCAAAGATAAATGCAGATAAAAAATATAAATTAAAATTTATGTTCTTCTATGGATTATCTTAACGTGCCTTTGGAAGCGGGAAAGTGTTTTTTAGGCGCTTGATTTTGATGATTAGCTACAAAAAAAAGAATACTACAGCCCTTTTACTATAGTGAACAGGTTATAGTGCAGCAGGATGTACTATCAATATCCTACTATCCTACACTTGTTCCTACTAATATAATAAATTAGCTTCCACTCGCGTATTCGCTCGCGTGTTATCGGGATAAAAAGTTGCCTATGTATTCATCTAGGTCATTTGTATATTCCAAGTTTCATCCGAATCCGTTCTGTAGTTTTTGCATGAAACTTTCGCATTTATAATAATAATGGGAGGTGAAAGTTAGTGTGAATGTTTGTTACCACGTATCTCCGTAATTACTTAATTTATTTAGATGAAATATGGTATGTAGATAGTTTAGGTTCTAGAAAACATAGACTAATTAAATTAAAAAAAAATCTCTGAGAGGGATAAAAAGGGTGGTAAAGTTTCTATGGAAAATTATTATTCCTTGGTTTGATTCACTCAAAACTCGGTTTATATAAACTACAAAGTAAATAATTAATATATTTATACAAAACTATCCTTAGGGGGTGAGCAATAAAGATCTGAAATTTGTATGAAAAAAAATTTTGTATCGCACTTTGGACTCCAAACATGTCCAAAATAATAGCGGCCTGCACAAGTAAAGATCGGACCGCGCATCGTGACTGCGTTCCATAGTCTTAGTTGTAGGACACTCTTACTAAAAATAAATAAATAAAAAAAGAACGTGAAAATAAAATAAAATAAAATAAACATAATCAATTGACTCAGGCGTGACTTTGCGAAAATCCATTTAAAGATATTCTACAAGGCAAAATATTTAGTTCAATTAGCGGAATTTGTACTAAATATTTTGCCGTGTAGAATATCTTTTAAAATAAACATACTTTATCTGGGTACCAAGCGAGCAAAGCTGCGGAGGCAAGCTAGTCTATTGTAAAACTAACAAATCGATCTTAACTTAACATTAAAAAGGGCTAACTCCCCCCAGACTATTTGAAAGCCGAAACTACCCAATAAAATCAAATTACGCAAATAGCAAAGGTGGCTTCTTTCAAAATTCATGAACCCTTCAGTACTACTAAAATTCATCAAAACAGTTGGATAAGGAAAGGAGCATAATATGTTTTTTTGTATCTTGGGTCAGCGTCCATTCAAATTAGATCACATTCAATTCGACTTCTAAGTTGGTAAGTTTCGTATAATCTAATCAAATTAAGTATCTAAAAATGCAATATTTTGAAGCAGTTTATTGATTTATATCTATATATGTAAGGGGGTTCCTACATTGTTGGAAAAGTTAACAAAACCTACAAAAGCCTAACTACATAGACTTAGCTACGTATACCTATGTTATATTTTCTACTAAATTTGTGGTACTACCAATCTATCTCCACACTACATATAGGTTATCTGGAAGAAAATACTAGCATTAAGTTCGACTGTGTACTTGTTTTATCTTGTGCAATAAAGAATTTTCAATCTATCTATCAGTCTAGACTTACCTACGTAGACCAGCCTACGTAGACCTACCTACGTAAACCTATCTATTCCAATAAACATGGTCTATTGGTTTCCTAGCACAGATATACGTTGACAGACAGTATTGCAAACACAATCAATATCTTATAGATATGCATATTCTGTACATATACCAGATACAAATATGATGAGGAGCCAAGTCACTATATCATTGGAGGTGTTTAGGCTCTATGCAGACGTATGGGTGCGTTTCCATTGAAGCGTTGGAGATGTACTAAATCAACAAATTAAATCTCTTCAGATTGTTTAATCTGGTGCCGGCAGCCGCTTTTCACCATCGCACCACACGCCACAAAACCAAATTTCATCCGCACCACCTGGATGGTTGGTTCTCTACAACCGTTCGCTTTGCATGATCTTTCCTGCCACGTACGTGCAAGTTGTGGAACGAACTCCCTCCTGCGGTTTTCCCTCAGAGCTACGACATGGTGTCCTTCAAAAGGCGGGTATTTCATTTCCTCAAGGGCCGGCAGCGCATCAGTATCGCCTCTGGTGATGCAGGTGTCCATGGGCGACGGTGACCACTTTCCATCCGGTGGCCCGTCTGTTCGTCTGCCAGCTTTGGCTAAAAAAAAAATGTGTATCACGTTATGAACTATATATTATTGGTCAATTGGAAGCATTCAAAAGAATTGGTGTCGATGAATTAAATAGTTGACCTAAAAGAAAATCAAACAAAGTTTCTAATTGAATAAAAAAATAAGAAGTTTGCTTGTGGCGTAGTTTATTCGGTGTTCTAAGCCAATCAACTGAGCAACTGAGTTAAGCAACACTTCTCCCGGTCACTACTTCGATGGGTGAACGTCTAGGGGCAATTAGATTTGAGTGCTTCCGTGATTTAGAAGGCATTTTAAAAGGTTCATCTTTTTTTTACACAAAATAGTGAAGCATTTGACAACTATCAAATCAGAAACATGTGAAGATGAGTTCCTAGAAGGAACCGATTCACTCTGGATTTCAAGACTCCGAGATTGTACTGATCCGGGAAAACAGACGCCGTAAGCAAGTTCCACTTCTTACTAGTGCTAACAATAAACGTGGAAGCGAATTTTTTGGTACGACACGGGATGTGTACCAGGTATGGGTGGTACTCTCCAGTACGCCTGCTTGTCAAATAATAAAAGGGGTAAGGTGGGATCAAGTCGTGAACATTTTGGGCACATTCACCAAAGCGGAACTTTTAAAAAACCGACAGTCTGGAAACTCGACGCTTGTGTTCAAGGCTCTGTAGATTTGTTTTTACCAACGAATCATAGCCGATGAGCCTGGCAGCTCGACGCTCAATCGAGGTCTCGACTTTTTCAGTCGTTAAGCCATGTTGGAGGTCTTTAAGCGGTCTAAAAACTCCGACATCAACACCAGAGTTGACCAGTCGGTCATACAAAGAAGTCTTCGTCTTTGATTGGTCAATTTACTGACAGTCATCATCATCATAGGCTTTAAACATCTATGAAAGATGATTTAAGCAGCTTCCTACAAGGTTCGGCACTTACGAATGTGGCTTGTAAGGCCGATACGGGAGCGACAGCTTTGACCGCTTCTGTCACAGAAAAATTATGTCCCTGGTGAGGGTGGAGGGATAGCAGCGTCTTTGTGACACAGTTCACGCTTGTGGGAAAGTACCTAACCTACTTCATAATTAATTTACAGGATGGGGCAAAATTATACCTCATTCAGGTGAGCCACCTTTTCTTTTTTAGTAAGAAGATTTTGTTCTTAGAAAACTATATGAAAATTTTGAAGAAAAATCAATTGCTTTTCAGAATTTTGAAAGAATGTACTGTCAACCTAGAAAATAACATTCTTCAAAATAGAACAAGTTGGTCTCAATCCACTCTATTTTCCAACAGGAACACTTTTTTCAAAGTATCAAAGTATAATCGTAAGATTTTGTGAAAATTAAAAAAAAAGTCATACAATTTCGATCATTCGCTATAACATTTCCGATTCGCCATAATGCTAAAATTTTGCCGCACCCTGTACACCTCGACACCTAGACGACCTCTACTTTTTACCACGCGAGCGAAGCCGCGAGCGGAAGCTATTAATATATAGTTTGTGACCTGGATTTACCTGACTATTTACACATATGCTAATTTTTTCCCTGTACAATAATGCCCGAAACATCCACTACAACTTTTAAAATTATGTTTTATTCATAATTAATTGACTCAGGCGTGACTTTGCGGAAATCCATTACAAGATATTCTACAAGGCAAAATATTTAGTACAAATTCCGCTTACTTTATGTATGTGTATGCATGTGTATATTTAATTATTATAAAATGTAGAAAATAAGCTGCTATTGGCCAAAGCAAAGGTTGACCAAGGGATTACCAGAAGTGTCTGGGGTCCAACCTCCAACTTCGGTACCCACACGTGGTGCACCCTGCTAACCACCAAACGGAGCTCTGGCGGCCGGCTGATTGCGGCATGACGCAGCCTAACACCAGCACAGCTAAATCCCCTGACTGCCGACGGGTAGTAGCGACAAGTAAGTATAATTGCCTTTATTTGGGGAGGCCTTTATCAAGTCAATTGATATAAGCTGGCGTGGTGTTGTGGATAACTTTAATTAGATATAATTTCGTTGGAAATAAACTGCTATTTTGGTCAAAGTAAGGTTTACCAAGAAATGACTAGTGCCATAAGTCCATAACTCATTTAACAGTCCATCAAAACGTCGTTAATGTAACCGCATAAGTTACGCTCTCATTTCCTCCGCCCAATCGCTTCCGAACCGAACCGAACATAAAATATATTCCCACATAAAAAGAAGTTACCTGTTATACAGGGTGTTAAACTCGAAAGTTTGAGATAAAGCTCGTATTTTGAAAGTTTACTTGAACATGAAGATTTAGAGTAAGGATCTTTTGGTTCATGGATAAGGAAATTAATACTGCTTTTAAATTAAAAATGGAATTATCCTCCTATTACCTTGTCACATCACACCGTTTACTTATTTTCAATAAGATTTCACAGCATGAAAATCTGCGTCTAGAATTTTTTATACGGTATAAGCAATTTAGTTTTACAGAAGTACCTATTTGAGGGCAGGTTTTTATAGTCCGCGGCTTAGTCAGCTTGACACGTATTGACCGTGTATTTCGTGTGGATAAGGCCAACTAATCTGAGAGAAAGATACGTGCTGAAGCCTACTCTAGCTGATTGCGGCATAGCGCAGCCTGACACACCGAACTGTTCGGCACCAGAGCTCGAATTGCAACATTTGACGTATCCAAACTTCCAATCTGGAGGTCGTTTGTTTGAATCCCAAATTTAGATTAATGGATTTTTGGTTTCAAATAAAGTATGTGCGCATTACCACGTGCTCAAAACGGGGAACGAAAATATCGTGGGGAAACGGCCACCCTGGAACTAAAATTCGAAAAGCATGTGCTAGGTCTAGTTTTCCAATAAAAACAGAGTTGGACATATAACTCGTTACGTGGAATGCTAGCTGCTTGCAAAAAGTGAGCATGTAAGTAACGAATATTATGTTTGGACTTGCCTCTGACTACATACTTTATGGTATCCTCCATAGAATTGTGTATTGAGCAATATCTGAATTTGGCTTTTGACTATAGGATATATATTACATCTTGAGATATAATATTTTATCGCTCATCATCATCATACATTTTGTACGAGACACGTCCCTGGACACCGCGTCTCCCCCTGCCTCGCCCTCAGTTTGAATGGTGACGTTCATCGTTCATGCAGAAGTGTCAAATGATGACGTGTAATATTATATAGCTCAAGATATATTTATTTATTTATTTTGAGATGGAAAACCAACAGCTATACATACTGATCATAGTTACAAAATAGAAGACTGGAAGCCAATTATAGGTCTTCACTGTTAACAATTTTTTAAACAATTAACATGTGAACACTACTTTTTGAACACAAATAACGAGGTACATACTACAAAGATAAGAAATAAAAGAATTAAAAATAAAATATAAATCTGAGTTCTCACCTACCAAGAACTAACATAAAAATCAAGTGCACCTATTACTGCGACGCTGAAGGCAAATTGGCCGTGCCGAAGAAATGTAAGTATGTAAATGTATATGATACACATTAATGTCAAAAGCCAGCTTCAAGATATTCATGTTTGTTTTTATTTGGAAAACAAAAATTTTCCAACGTTCCCAACGGCATTTCTATAGACCATATTTCGAAGTTAGTTAAAAAATATTCAGTTTTAAAAACTGCAACACTGCCTGTAAACGTAACAAAGGAGATATCGGCTTATAGCCCAGGGTGCTTTAAATTCAAGCGTGTCGACACCGTCCAGTGTATAAACTTTTCGTATTTGTTATCGAATTGGAAACTAAAACAATAGGGTGGTCTGGAAAGTCTGTAGGGTGCCTGTGCGTTCCGCTTTGTGTAAACTAATAAACAAATATAGGAAGGTACCGATGACGCTTCGTTTTTCCTTGAAAAACTGTCAAATTGGATGCCTTGCTGTTTATTTTTGACAGTTTTTCAAGAGAAACCGAAGCGTTATTGGTTGTAGTATATGAGATTCCATAGTTAGTCATCTCGATTTTCATGCCGCTTGTTTACGCCGCCTGCTACCACAAAATAAATATGTACAGAAGTCAATCACATGTATGTACTTCACTTTTCATACCTACGATTGGCAATCGCGCTAGGGTTGTCAACTTTGGGGTGACTGATGGAGGTTACTCCAAACCCGTGGTTAAAGCCCGCATAGCAAAAGAAAATTCTATAATATTAAAACAAACCAATAAACATACTATTACAATAGAAAAAGTTTGCAGAACAAAAACGAAATTTTACATTTGACAATTTCCACTATCGAAAATTTCTAATATCTTCTAAATATTTTATACCTTATTTAAACAATTCCTTTTTCCCTATCCGTTTTACACATAAACCTATCAAATGACACTAAAACAACTCAATATAACTAACAAAAAAATCATGCATTCAACTTACGTAATATTTGATGCCGTGAATTTACCTTACAAAAATTAAGATACTTTGTTTAGACTGATTCAAAATAGGAAACTATTATAAATCAAGCTTAGATATCCACCTTACAACATATACTCCGCTGGTTTATTGTTTATTTTGGTACTAGTACGGATGGCCACCCTACCCACCGCTGGACAACAGACAATGCTATCAGCGTATAAAGAACATCTCACACAAGCTAAACACTGCTGGCAGGAAATTAAAAACTTTAACCAGAGCGCGTATTGAAATGAACCACGTACAGGGATGGAGTCGGGTAAAAAACAAAGAGCAGAAAATTAAGTTCATAACTTCTTATTTATAACAAAAAATGAAACAGATTTATCTATCACAGTTTTGGAATTCATACAAAATTCATCATAGAAAAAAGCCCAAATTATGGGGAAAATAATTTACTACTACTTTTGTCTATTGGTAGATATCTGCGTACAAGTATTGTCACCCACTGCAGATTTAATCTGATCAGTACATCACATTTTTGACCTTCCTCGCTGCCTGGTGCTCTCCACACGTCCTTTTTGATAGATCTATACAGACAGGTACATAGATAGAGAGGGTCAATTCGATAATCCTTGAAAAGAACCCCCATTAGTGTCCCTTACTCCGACCCCGTTCCTATTGGTTTAAACTGCTCGGAACGGGGACAGTTTTTCTTGTATCAGCTGGTGTTTTCGTTCAATTTGGTCAACTTGGTGGGAAAGAGGGTTGTTAATATAACCCGAGTGGTATAACTAAAAAAGAGGGAGCTGTTTTTTCAATTTCTTTATTAATAATAGGCGACCATCATCATCATCAGCTAACAATGTTCTTCTTCTTCTTCGTATGAGTTAGTGGCCAACTCTAGTGTCGGAGTTTTTAGGCCGCCCGAAGGCCTCCGACATGGCTTAACAACTGTAAAAGCCGAGACCAACATCTTAACGTACCTTCCGAAGTTCCGCGTTCAGATCAAAATGCCACTAAACGGTCACCATCCAAATAGTGACTAGCTGAAAATATTGGCGTCATATGAGAGCCAATGTTGGATTTGATTTTAACTGCAAGTTATATCATACAACAACATCAGCTTTGTAGACGACTTTCGCAGGGCACAGCTTCTCGCACCCCCGTCGCTGCTGCCTATTAGCAGTCAATGAATTTAGGTGTACCAGAGTTAGGCTGTGCTATACCGCATTCAGCCAGCCGCCAGAGCTTCGTTTGTTATAACAGCTGGGTGCACCACGGACAGGTGGGGTTGGCCTGGGATTTTGAAGATGAAGATAGGCAAATGTTTTTACGTCGTGGAAGGCCGCCATCGTACTCAACCTGGATGAAATCATGGGGCGATCACTTGTCCTTCATCATCATCATCACTCTGCCCTATGATATGTAGGGTGGGCACAACATGTGTTCTCCCTCTATTTTCTTCGGTCACTCGTCATCTCAACACTCACTCTTGTCTTCCTCTTTTCTTTGGCCTCGTTCCACATGCAAATTTAAAGCTCTTCTTGCTTCATGAATTTTATCCCTCGTCATAACATGCTAATTTTTTCCGTTACTGGTGCTTTTTTCAGACTTCTTCTGATAAACTCATTCCTTATCTTGGCCACATATACATCTTAACATTCGCATCTCCATCGTATACACTCTTCTTTCATCCGTCCCTTTAGGTGCCCAATACTCAGATCCATACAATTAATTGACAGGTCGAATTATTCAAGATACCGAAAGTCGGACTAATCCTTAACATTATGCTATAGAAAATAAAGTTCAGAAATATTTTTCCATCGACTCAAATAACAAGAATTCGGTCATAAATTATCCCAATTTCATAAGCGCCCATTACCTTATTTGATTTTAAGTTAATTTAATTCCATACACTTTTCATACATAAACTGGCTAGAAGTATTTCAGTGTAATCTTATCCGAGTTAGAATTAGCTTAAAGCACGCGAGCTTATCCTACTTAGAGCGCATTTACACAGGAAACCGGTTTATTATTTTATGCCAAAATATGCTTTCAGTGTTGAATAAAAAACTTCTCAGGTATGTCCGCAGCCTGCAATCAACCTTTTATAATGTAACTTGTTAAAAATTATCAACTGATATCTACTTTATTAACAGTAAAAAAATTAAATCCTTTTGCTGAGTAGGTAAGAACAAAATAACTTTGATTTGTCTTAAAAACAACCTACACTTTTGCTTATTTTGATAAATGTAGAAGTTTTTAAGAAAGACGTAATAAATATAAACTACCTATTTTTTGCGATAGTCCTGCTAAAATTCTTGAAAACTGCTGTTTAAGGAATTTGCATTTGTTCACAATTGAAAAGAAAACTTATGATTTTTTTAAGGAAATAATATAATTGTTTTTGCCAACCAAAAGTATAACGTTTAAAGCTAAAAGTAAAAATGATAAAAAATGGGAATTTTCACGTGCGTTTAAATCGGTAAAGGCACTGACTCCGTTTCAGCTCTTTCAGAAAGCCTTCATCAGGTGGGACACGGAGGGAGAGAGTCACCTTCACATAACCTGACTGATGAAGGAAAGAGCTGGAAGGACTTCGTGAAAATTCAAGTTTTTCTATATGAATTAACTTCGAGTATAATTAAAACAAATATTTATATATAGGTAAATAACCTTCAAATGCTTCCAGTACCAAAGATCGGTACCGGTCAGCGCCGGTAACCACCTTTCTAAATAATTGTAGCATTTACTGTGTAGTAAAGTAGGTAGTATGTTGTATGTGGACGGTCGGGGTGTATAATTACCATATTTTAGTGTTTACTTCAAAGAAAACCGCTGTAAGGAAACTAAAAATAAAAATAGAAATAGTTTTCGCTAAATTCAATTATTAACTTTAAAAGTAAAATGAAATACTTTTTGCAT
Source organism: Horisme vitalbata (assembly GCA_951804965.1). NCBI lineage: Eukaryota > Metazoa > Arthropoda > Insecta > Lepidoptera > Geometridae > Horisme > Horisme vitalbata. The sequence continues at coordinate 5,357,341 of OX638093.1, forward strand.
TAGATAAGTATAAAATAGGTTTCGCAATGCATTTATATTATGGAAGTCATTTATTGACGGTCTTTGTAGCGCAGTGGGCGAAAGGACCGTCTTTCTCAGGTTGCGGGTTCGTTTCCCGCCGCGTTACAAATGTTTGTATGTGCTACGAATATTTGTCTGGGGTCTGTGTATTTCTATCAATATATGTCACAAAAAAAAAAACTTTAATCTAAGTAATATATCGGTTATGTGGTATAATATACTAGCTCTGCTTAGTTTGGGGCTCCATGATGCTGTTTGATAGATACTGTAGAACTTTATTAATATTATTTATTTACCATGTATTGAATATTTATATGAGCTTTTAATATTAAACCTATTTATTTAAATAAGTAAAGATTAGTTTCGGATAGAAATAGGTCAGACGATCATTTTTTCAGGCGACTAAAGCCGCGGATGCAAGCTAAACTAAATTCCACATAAGATGAATTCATTATGAATGAAATTTTCAATTATAAATTTACACTTTGTTTCACTTCTAAATACGGTAATAAATACGAAATTCTAACCATTAATATAACAAAATTGTACGTCCATTATGTTTGTTTAGAATGTATAGAACGATACATTGCAGCATGGATGCTAATTCTTGTAGATGTGGCGTTTTTATATACATGTTTTTTTTTTTTTTTATGCCAAAGCTAGCAGACGAACATGCGGGCTACCTGATGGAAGGTAGTCACCGCCGCCCATGGACACCTGCATTACCAGAGGCAATACTGATGCGCTGCCGGCTCTTGAGGTGATGAAATACCCGCCCAGAGATGAGAGCAGTACTCCACGTGGGGACGGACTTGAGCTTTAAAAAGCAGAAGTCTTTGACCCGGCGTGAAGTACCAGCTCGCTCTGTTGAGAACGCCAAGTTTCTTGGAAGCCAGTTTGGCTTTACTTTCCAGGTGACTGCGGAATTGGACTTGACTCGAAATGTCGACTCCTAGGATTCCTATGCTCTTAGAGATATTAAGGGGAGTATCCTGAAATCTGGGAGCTACAACAAATGGGGTTTTCTTAGCAGTGAACGCGCAAACTTGTGTCTTAGTGGGGTTAAAGCGGACAAGATTTTTTTCACCCCAGTCTGAGATCTGCCCCAGAGATGTCTCGATTTCAGACACAAGATTGTTTCGACTCTCCTCCACATGCTCCCGAGAAATGTTTGCGCGGCCTGCATACTGAGCGTCGCCAGTACTATCATCTGCATAGCAATGTATATTACTCACATGTAACATATCATTGATATGCAGAATAAATAGGGTCGGCGACAGCACAGAGCCTTGTGGTACGCCAGCATTTATAGGCTTTATATCGGAGCATGACCCATCTACAACGACCTTAATGCGGTGCTCTGACAAAAAACTGGCTATCCAGTTGCATAGTTTCTCGGGGAGTCCGTAAGATGGTAACTTCGATAAAAGTGCCTTGTGCCAGACCCGATCAAAGGCCTTCGCGATATCTAAACTGACTGCCAGAGCCTCTCCTTTGTTCTCAATGGCTTGCACCCAGCAATGAGAGAGGTATACGAGAAGATCACCAGCTGAACGACCATGGCGAAAGCCATATTGCCTATCGCTGATCAGCAGGTGCTCCTCCAGGTACCGAAGCAGTCGATCATTTATGACCCTCTCCATCACTTTAGAGAACAAGGAGGTAATTGCGATAGGCCTGTAGTTAGATGGATCTGAGCGGTCACCCTTTTTAGGAATAGGGTGAACCAGGGCTATCTTCCACGAAGGCGGGACAATTTCTGTTAAGTAGGAGAGCCTGAAAAGGCGTGTGAGTCCGGTGCCAACTCCGGAGCGCACGTTTTCAGCACAATTGCGGGGATCCCGTCTGGCCCACTCGACTTTCTAATATCGAGGGAAAAGAAAGCTCGTCGCACAGCTCTTTGCTTGAAAAGAATTTCGGACATCGAACTCTCACACCTTGGGATGGTTGGTGGTGTGTTTCCTCCGTCATCTAAGGTCGAGTTGGAAGTAAAGAGTGTGCCCAGTAGATCAGCTTTCTCTTTGGCTAAATGGGCCAGCGAATCGGCCGATATACGCGAACTTTGCTCTAGAGATTTGTTTTTTTAAGGATCTGGAAGCAGCGTTGTACTTTTTCTTCAGTTCGGAAGTGTTGGACTCATTGTTGTCTCGCGCTGCAGCACAAGCATGGTAGGCGCATTGCTTGAGTTCGGAGAGCTCAGAGCAATCCACACCGTACCAGGGCTGGGTCTTTCCACCAAGTGGTACCACAGAGCTAGGAATAAAACATTCCATACCCTGAAGAACCACATCAGCGACTGACTCCGCACAAGCACAAGTGTCATCCGAAGAGAAACATTGCTGCCTCCATGGGTAGGAAGCATAGAACTCTCGCAATCCATCCCAGTTTGCCGACTTATAGTGCCAGACCCGACGCCTCCCAAGAGGGCGGGAGTTAACTGGACGCACGATCGGCACTTCCGTACGTATTAGACAGTGATCGGATGACCCCAATGGGGCATCGACGGAAATTTGGTAGCCGTTAGGGTGGGTGGTCAGCAAAAGATCCAGAAGAGAGGCAGAGTGGTCTTCAATATCTGGTATCCTAGTTGGAAGAGACACCAGTTGAGTGAGGCCATACGCCAGGGCAAAGTCGTGTACAGCTCTTCCAGCGTGATCGGTGATTCGTGATCCCAGCCACTCAGTATGATGAGCGTTAAAATCGCCAAGGATCACCACCTCCGCTGAAGGAAACTGCCCGAGAACATAGTCAGTCGCGTCTTGGACGTTCTCAAGGAGACGGTCGGTCAGATGGAAATGAACAGCATTTAGGTTGGAATGTAGGCCCCTGATGTTGCAAAAGTCCAATTGCAATGTGGAAATTGGTGCCGCTGAGAAACGCTTATTTCTTTTAGTTTTAATAACAGCCATATTTAACATCGGGTTTGTGGGAAAAGAATGACAAATTTATGCTGACCCTGAGAGCAAAGGAGGATCCCATACATTACTAGCTTTCATGATTGGGTAGAGTGAGTAGCTGGCTCGGGGGACGGAAGGGCCCCCGATCCGACCCTGTGAGAAACCGCAGTGTTCCACTCCGGTCTCCTACTCCGGCACAACAGGAACTCACAAGGCTTTTTACATTGGCGGCGGAACAGCCTCCTGGGATAGGATTTCCCAGGTTCGGGTTCCCTTCGAACCAACGGGCAGCCAGCGGACAGCTGTTTCATCGGGTCTCCCTGGCCCCCCAACCAACCCTTCACGCCCAAACGCGAAACCATGATTCCTATGACCCGAACGGATCCCAAAGCCAAAAATCCGCCATTCGTGGTGGGGAGGGGGGGAAACTGGCACTCGGACTCAACAACCGGAACACACCCAAGGATGCTTTGCGGCTGATTCCGATCCGAGGGTGGTAGCTAGCCAGACGGATCCGGAGGATCCTACCACCAGCGGACTCCAAGGGGATTACACTGGGCGGAGTCAGAACCACAGCGACCATTAAGGGACCAGAATGCGCCAGAGCCTCCTTCGCTATTCGGCAGGGAGCACCACGAGCAGGAGAGGTTGACTTTAGCTCTAATGGTGTTATTCAAGCTACTTGCCCCCCAAAAATTTTTGAATGTAAAATACGTTCACACGGGCAGGATTAGAACCCACGATCTCCTACACTATCACTAGTAGCCCCATAAATAAAATACTGTTTCCAAAATACTGAATGAAATAAAAATTAGGGTAGGTTCAGCGATCACGAATATTTCAACCTGACGTTTCGTAAGCGTAAGTAAAAACGACAAAGCGTTGCAGCGTTGTTTTTAATCTACGCTTTCTCATCGGCTAATGCCAGCCACCCACGATCAAGTTCACCGTCAAGTTTGCAGCGGACTTGATAAGGCGTAAACTTGACGGTATATGGTTATGGTTTGCAGCACTGCAAACTTGACGGTGAACTTGATAGTGGGTGGCTGGCTTAAGGTTTTACGTCTACGATACAAATACTTTTTCGCTTGTCTTCGTTAATCGAGACTGAACAACATATACACCCACCAGTTTAAGAGAGAAAAGAGTCTAGTTTTGGACCAGACATGACTGCTAATAAATGCTACTTTTATCCGAAATAGACGCGAATGAAGCCGGTTATTTATGAATAGAATATTAGAACTAATAATAGAATAGTAGAATATAATATGCTGCTGGTCATAGGCCTGACCTAATCACCGCCATTACACCCTGTCCTCAGCTCGACGCATCCAGTTTTGATCAGCAGCCTTTCGCAGATCATCACTCTACCTGACTAGAAAGGCATCCTGCACTAAGTTTGCCGAGCCGCGGTCTCTACTCAAGAACTCGTTTAACCCAACAGTCATCATGTTCTTCGGACTGACAGCTGAAGTAGGCTGGCCATATAGCCTACTGCCACTTCAGCTGACTTATTCTCTGAGCTATGTCAACAACTTTGGTTCTATGTCGGTTAGTCTCATTGCGGAATATCGGCTATCTTCAGAAACTCAGAGCATAGCTCATTCCAAAGCTCGCTGAGTGACTTTATAAGTACTCGTGGACAAACCGTACTGTGAGTGTTTATTTATAAAAAGCCTTATCTACCACCTCTTCAGGGATCGCCGTCACAACCAATATCGTCTCATTAATTATTGGCGCGCTGAGAGTGCTTTAAAATAACCCGCGCAATCTGTTTGACTGGCTCCATCATTGGAAGTAGATAAGGTGAATCAGAATATTAAAAAAGTTTGTCAATAATATAGAGGGCAATGTGTTAGTTTTTTTAACAAAATCCCCAAAGACGTACTTTATTTACCTATCTGTAAGTAAATTCCTAAGTGTTGTCATCGTAATCGCTGTAATAAAGCCTATTAGAAAATTTTCAGTTTGTGTTTGCGTTTGAAACCGCTAATCCGTGCACTTTTCCTCTCTCTCATTTCTGTGAATATCAAGACTAACTTAATTATATTGTGGTTTTCTAGTGTGATAGAATTTTGAAAAATAGATCAGAATCCAGAGATGACACGTAATTATCATTAACGACATAAGACAGTCCTCAAATAGTAACAGTATATATCAATGCCTCAAAATATGTCATACTAGAAAGCATTTGCTAACAAACAAATATGACAACGCGTTCGTTTTAATAAATTATATTATTTAGATAGAAATAAAATAAAAATAAACTTTTACTAACGGCCAATTCCTATAATATATAACAGTACCAAAAACTGTCAAATTTTTGACGCCTCGTTGTTATCTCTTGAAAAACTGTAAAATTTTCGACGCCTTGTTGTTAATTTTTGATAGTTTTTCAAGGGAAAACGAAGCGTCATCGACTACGGTATAATATAGGATTCCATCGTTTTATGCCATGTACAATTGTAAAAAGGCGAGCTTAACACTGAAATAATTTTCATAAGCAAACCTTCGGGTGAAAGTATTACAATGAAAAGAGTTACAATGAAAAGGATAGATAAATGTAAATACAAAAGATAAATTAATAAATAAAATCAAATCTTTATTCAATTTCTTAAATCTAAGCTCAACATATACGGGATAAATTATCTTATTAAAGGTAGGTAAATATTTTACACTCATAAAGGATATATGAACATAAATTGGAATAATAACCATTTTAAATAAACTATTGCACGTGACTGTGCATACAGATAACCATCTCCATCTTCGGAACCCAAACCAACCTGTGGTACACCCTTCTAACTAACAAGCGGGGCTCTGGCAGCCAGGTGTTTATGGCATAGCACAGCCTAACCCCGGCACAGCTACATGCACTGGCTGTCGACGGGAAGTACCATTAGTGATTCGAGTAGCTGTACCCTGTGACACCCAACTCGCATGCCCAGTTGGAGAATTATTGGGCATATCCCCCATTCTAAGGGGAGGTATATATGCTGATTTATACCGGCTGGTATTGATTGTTGTTGTCCCTTGACATCTATTTCTATCTAGCTTTGCATTGCGTTGACAAAAATGGCTTAAGTGCAAAAAACACACCTTATTAATATAAAAATATTGTTAACGCAAACTTTTTAGTAAGGAACAATTTTGTTTTTTAAGACCGTTCTTCGTGGAATTCCTTGGGGAGACCTATGTTTAGCAGTGGACTTCTAGAGGTTGTTGATGATGATGAAGGTTAAATTATGTTTTTCGCAACCAAACCACACAGATCTTAGTGGTGTAACATCGTCCGTCAAAAAATATTCAGCACTGAGATAAACGACGCAAGGAGGCTGGACTTACAAAAAACCTGCCTCGAAAAAAATGTAATTTATTTATATATTTATGACTATTATGTATAAGACACTTTCTTAAGTTAACACCTAACCTATCTTGCAGCTCATAAATTACCTTATTTTCTATAAAATTATTGCAAATATTTAGTTCTCAAAATATTCTAGTATTTCATATATTTTGGTATTTATTTAGGTATTTAAATTTGCGTGGGTATGAGACAGTAAATATGTGGCTTAATCATTAAACTACTTGCAACTTTTGTTTATATATTGACACTGCCTCTCATGTGGTTAAATGACAGAATCGAAGTAGGTCTCGGCAGAATAACAGCGCTGACCTGTCTTCGGATAGCGAAGCATAATGCTGAGTCTGGACCGTTTTACTGCTGTAGCACACAGAACAACACAACATATAGATTTTTTATTGTCATAATACACTCGAGAGCAATGAATCCGGGTCACTCAAAGAATCCAAAAAATCTCGGAAAGTAAGAATGCTAGGTTAATGCAATAAATTGTATTTAATAGACAATTTAATACTCCTTAAATGAAAGTATTAAAACTTCTTAGTTATTGTAAAGTTATATCATAAAAAAATCAAATTTGAAAAGGGAACACTGTCGAAGATGGAACTACGAAATTACAGGATTTGTTTTTGCTTTTGTTTGTAATCTGTCATTTATGTTGGTACATAAACCAGGTTGATAGTGCTCAATATTCATTATTCAAGCTGAAATCATGTCGCTTACACTTGAAGAATGCACCAGAATACTTACATTGGTGGAAACCGGCCGGAGTCAGCGCGATACAGCCAGGACTGTCGGTGTGTCGCTGTCAACAGTACAAAGAGTTCTCCGACGTTACGAAGAAACTGGTTCTAACCTACGCAGACCAAGAACGGGCAGAACTAGGTGTACCACAGCACGAGAAGACCGATACTTGGTGAACACCATGCTTCGAAATCGCTTTCTCACAGGAACTGAACTCACAAATCAGTTTCGACGCCTCGGAGGAAGTAACCCAAGTGCATGGACAGTAAGACGTCGGCTTGCTGAATCTAACTTAAAACCCCTTAGACCTGCAAACGGCCCTAAACTGGAGCGTGGCCATCGTATTTCAAGACTAAGATATGCCCAGAACCACGTAAATTGGAGTATTGAAGATTGGTCGAAAGTTATGTTCTCCGACGAATCAAAATTTATGCTCTACAAGCACGATGGAAGACACAGAGTGTATAGAAGACCAGGGGAAAGATTCAAGCAAGCATGCATCGAAGAAAAAGTAGCCTACGGTGGTGGGTCTGTACTTGTGTGGGCCGGAATTTCCTCTGAAAGTCGCACAGAGCTGGTGATCATAGAAAACGGCTCTTTAACTAGCGTAAGATATGTGGAAGAAATCCTCAACGAACACGTTGGTCCATTTATGGTCAATTTGGGTGAGGATGCTATATTTATGCATGACAATGCCCGACCTCATACAGGTAGGATTGTGAATGACTACCTTCAAGAGATGAACATTACTTGTATGGAGTGGCCAGCGCGCAGCCCGGATATCAACCCGATCGAGCATGCTTGGGACGAGCTAGGGAGATGCGTAAAACAACGAAACCCTCCCCCAATCACGCTTCCTGAGCTCAAAATTGCTCTCAAAGAGGAATGGGAGAATATTCACCAAAATCGTATAAGGAACTTGGTGTACAGCATGCCAAACCACGTAAACGCAGTAATGGAAGCACGAGGAGGTAATACGAAGTATTTAAATTCAAGAAAATCGTCATAAAGTTCAAAAATTTCATGTTTCCTATTTTTGTTTTAAGGAGAGATCAGCAGTTTTTTTTCTGTATGTAATTTTGTGTAAATAAAATGTATGGTGACTCATATTTTTTTAACTTTCATTTAAGGAGTATTAAATTGTCTATTAAATACAATTTATTGCATTAACCTAGCATTCTTACTTTCCGAGATTTTTTGGATTCTTTGAGTGACCCGGATTCATTGCTCTCGAGGGTATAAGTACTGTACGCTTTATTTTTTAATTTTTCTATACTCTTGTTAATAGTAATTATGTATGTAGTTACTTAGGTTAAACATAAACTGTTTTAGTGATAATTATGCTGTATGTGTGCTGAAGTAGTAAATAAAAGTATGTCTTGTCTATGTCTATAAAAACTCTCCTTGAAAATTCCATTGAATTAATTTCCGTGTAGAAAATATTCAAACAAGAGATTAACAAGAGCTTTATTGACTTATCAGTGAGCTTCTTATAAAACCGATTGTATAGAACATTATTATACCTCGCCCTCCGAAATGACACTTTGATTAGCTAAACATGATCCAGAATTTGGATTCGTCCCACGAAATTTTTAGCAAGGCCTTTAACAAATTAACTAAACCAACAGCTCATTTTAGCAACAGCTATGTTTCTTTTCTACATAATCATCATCATAATAATCACCCTATAATTGCAGTCATTGCTGGACATAGGCCTACCCTAATGACCACCATAGCGCTCTGTCCACAGCTATATAATATGCTATATATACAGCTGTATAATGATACAAGGTTTGTTATTTTGAGTTTGAACATTATATTATATTATTATATTTACTCCTGAAAGTCAAAAATATTTTTTGTTCAAAGGCTTTTCCAATTTAGTAGTTTTTCATTGAAAAACTGTTTTGTAAAGTTACGCCATAATTTAACTCAAAACTAAAACTTATGAGGCAGCCCTAGAACATCTGATCTAGTTCAACCATCACAAGCCTTTTCAATATTGTAGCGTCTTACAGTTTTAAGATGTTTAGTAGTGGGAAGGATTTAGTACGAATCAAACCCACGAGTGCTAGTTTGACACTGAATTTAATTACGATAAAGTTAGAATAAAAATGTATGCATTTGCAGAAAAATGTACTGGTGTGAGTATGTAGTTTACAGCTGACCTAGTTCGATGACTTTACCTACCTATCGTGCGTTATTTCGTACAATTATAAAAAAAAAATAACCTAATGGTGACGGTAGTTATGCTGTAGTAGTTACTGCCACACTTAAACAAGTAAAATTAAATATAAATTGTTTATTTCATATTATTAAGTGATGAATGCAGGCCTATCCAGTATCCAGCAAACGAAGTCCACCAATATTTTTAGAATGATGTTAGGGCTGCCACACAGGCGTTTCAAGAGACGCGTAACGGTTTCTTATGATGACATGGAAACCATAAGTGTGCGTATCACTGAACATGCCTGACGCAGTGCAAAAACGTGGCAAAACCATCAGCACTCTAAAACCAATATTACATGTATGGATATTGCACTCGCAGCGCGTTGTATGACGTCTGTGAATAGTCAAACCATAGACTGCAGGTAAATGCCGAACCTTCTAGGACGTTGCTCAAATCATCTTTTATAGATGTTAAAGGCCTATGATGATGATGATGATGATGAGACTGCAGGTGTTACGTGTCTTTAAAAAGCGTCATTTTCACCTCTCTAGAACTATGAGCAAATTTGCGAGCCTCCGTGTTAAAAAAATATTTTTTTGGAAAACAGTTTTGAAATCACTTATTTTTAACTGAGGTTCTTATAACTTGTGGACTACTATGTTTCAAATCACCCCCTTTCTGGATAAAATGCGAATTCAAAACTCACATTGCATAAATATGGAGATAAATCACACCGATCATTCAATGGATAAGCTAAAATATATAAATCTAAAAACAATCAAAACAATAAGGTGCAGGCCTCATAAGTAAGAAGTCGGGCGCGAACATGGCACGAAGGCGGTTTCCTATTCCATAAAACCACCCGTGCCATGTCCGCTCCCGACGCCTTAGATATGGGGCCTGCACCAAATTAGCCCCAAAACACACATTAACAGATATCCAGGCACTATAGCGTCTCGGTCAGTAAGTAAAGTGTGTGCAAGTGAGTGATGCAAAGACTTAGTTATGGTAAATATAAGTAGACGTGACCTAGCCATTCCTTTTCTTTATACACCCAACCCAATAATGTTAAAGCTAAATCATAACGATTATTCAATGGATAAGCTACAATTTACAAATCTGCTAGCTATATAGTTAGCCCCAAAAGACATCTCTACCAATGTCCCAGGCACTACAGCATCCCAGTCAGTTCTTCTTCTTCTTCGTATGAGCTAGTGACCAACTCTGGTGTCGGAGTTTTTAGGCCGCCTAAAGGCCTCCGACATGGCTTAGTGACTGAAAAGCCGGGACCACCATTCTAAAGTGCCTTCCGAAGCACGGAAGCGCTCAAATATAAATGTCACTAAACGGTCACCCATCCAAGTAATGACCGGGCGGAGTGTTGCTTAACCAACGTTGACCTGCTAAGATCACCGAAGTTAACCACGCCACCAGCGCTTAGAGTAAGTAAAGTGTGTGCAGGTGAGTGATGCATAGGTAAAACTAAGTCAAAGTGACCTAGCTATTCCTTTTCTGCCTGCACCCAAACCCTAGCGGGTTAGCGGCATTATAAGAATAAATAATGAGTTTCCTGAAGGTAGGGGATCACAAGAACTCCCTTGGATCCTCAATTAGCACTCGTCGGGATTCATTTATTTTGAAGAGTATGAGGCTATGAGATAAAAAGGATTCAATCAGGGTTTTCGTTAATGGTAGATGATAATTATACTCGTATTTATATTTGGTTTTAACTTCTGTGAGTGAGAAAATACATGCATACACAACAACACTCAGATCATTTGCAGATCATACAAATTTTGTCTCGCGGCAAGAATCTAATCCGCAACCTTTTACGTCTTAGGTGAGCTTTCACTGCGCCACAGAGGTCGTCAAATAATTAATAAATCATGATTTCCTATTTAGTAATAAATATTAAGTCATGAATTATGGAGTTGATGATGATGATATGGAGTTGGACATGCACACTACAGTACGGCTAGTCCACCAGATAAAGTTGCGTGAGTCGAATGAGCTATGCTTAAAAGCCTCTGGAATCCGCAACGGGACTATCTGAAAGGGAACTAAAGTAGTCAACGTAGCCCAGAGAATTAGTATGCAGTTCCGAAGAACTGATAACTGTTGGGATAACGAGACCGCGGCTCAGCAAACATAGTTTAGGACGTCCTCTGGCCAGGTGGAGTGACGATCTGTGAAAGGCTGCTGGTAGAAGACGGATGCTTTGAGCTGAGGAGAGGGCGCAAAGGCGCTTATCATGGGGTCTTTTTCCAGCTGTGGTCTACTATAGGTTGATGATGATGATATCGCCGTGGATACTTGCAACACCAATGGCGAAGTTAGTTAATGTGCTGCATCCATATAAGGCCGATGTTCTTTTTTAAATATACCTGAAGATGAAACTCATGGCCCACCTGATGTTAAGTGGTAACCATTAATTATGACAAAGTATTGCTTAGTAGGTCACGCATGTTACAACAACCTGCGTTCATCAACTTGAGGTATGTGCCTGTTATGTTACCGGCACCCATACATTTCAATCCGAAACACAGCAATGCTGCTTCACGGGCATGGTACTATGTTAGTCTCATAAGCCTCTAAATTTGCCGATCACCTTCAAACGTAATGCTGCTTCACGGCAAATAGAAGAATAGAAGAAGAATATTCTTTATTGCACAAAAATTGCATGTACATAGGCCAACTTAATGCTAAGAAGCATTCTCTACCAGCTAACCTCTGTGTAATGTGGATTTACATTAATATGTGGTGCCAATAAATACATCAGAGTATTTTAGAAATGCTAACATAAAAGATGACTTGTAAGTTTTAAACTTAGATTAATATAGGTACATTTGTACAGCAAAAAGCTACTGTGGACTTCCCCGGACGAGCCCTTCAAAGAACTCACAACCAGGTAGCGTAATATTTTGACTCCAGGCAGATTTCAGGTCCTAGAATGTGGAATTTGGAACACAAAAGCGAATTACTGCGACCGAGCAATCGTAACCGGTGATATAAGCTTCCCGTTGACTGTTTGGCCACTGGACTGTAAACACGTAAGTACGTAAAAGGCATAAAAACAACACAACCAGGATAGCATCTGCTGGATATCCCCCCATTTATAAGAAGGGGCATATGCACATAACAGGGTGTAAGGGTTTCCAAACACCTTCTTTGGAACCCAAGCCAACCTCACCTGCACGTGGTGCACCCTGCTAACTAACAAACGAGGCTCTGGCAGATGGCTGATTGCAGCATAGCGCAGCCTAACACCGGCACAGCTAAATCCCTTGGCTGCTAATTCCCACGATGAGCATGTGGGTTGGGGATCGTAGGACACAGCTTTCCACACCGCCGACGCAGCAGCCCGTCGACGGTCAAGGAATTTAGGTGTGCCAGTGTTAGACTGAGCAGCTGGCCGCCAGAGCCCCGATTATTAGTTAGCAAGATGCACGGGCAGGTGAAATTCGTTTGAGTTTAGAAGTTGGCAGTTGGCACCTTGCATTAAATATCGACAAAATATAATAAAAATAAAATAAGTCGGACACAAACCTACTAGTTTAATGTACATAATTATTTTTTAACTGGGAGAGGAAATCTTAAACCATAGCAGACACTGAATCTTTGGAAATATTTGTTGTTGTTTTGTAGGATTGTATTTAGTCAAAATTTAAGCGCTAAAAATAATAAAAATAATAAATAAATCTGTAATTTAATAAACCGAGTCATGATAGTTGAAAGTCGAAAAACAAAAATCGATCTGATCTGAAGTTGATCAATTTGAATTTTTTTATTCTATTAAGTTATTTTTTTTAAATACATACATATCATACATAGAAAATACCCAGACCCGAGACAAACATCTACAGAACATGCAAACATTTGTCCCGCAGCGGGAATCGAACCCGCAACCTTCTGCGTCTCTGGCAGACCTTCGCCCACTGCGCCACAGAGGCATTTTATAAATGTTATTTGTATAATTTACCTATACCTTTGGCAACGACTAAATTAATAGATGAATAATCTAATAGGTCTTAACTTAGCTAGTTCATGTTAGATACCTAGCTTGGCAATTCAATCAAGCAGGGCTCACCAATCCATTTCCAGCTTGATTGGTGCATTTTTCTTATCCAAGGGTTAGATTTCCCCAGACACCGGGGCCATTTAGCCAGGAAAAACGTTCGATTTCCTTTATGGCAGCCATAAAGGTGTTTAACTTGGGGATATAATAATAAACGGGGCGGTACGATTGCGCCCGGGGTGATTTTACCCGACTGTTGGGGTAAGTTATGCTGTAGGGGGACGTGTGTTTTCGGTCTATCGTGTTGTTTTGAAGGGTAAAAGATTTTTTGAAAATCAAGTCGCTTGTAGGTTACGCACAAAAACTTGGTGAAATAACGATGAGCATTATATCCGATGGATAAATCGGCGACTCTTATCAGACAGCATAAGGCACATGTTAATACAATACCGAACCGGAACTGATACTTGCAGATCATGCAAACACCGTAAGGGTGTAAGAGGTTCCTAGTTCCATCTTCGGAATCAGGAACAAAGCCAACGTCACCGGCCCGTGGTGCTCTCTGCTAATTAACATAAGGGGCTCTGGCCACCATCTGATTGAGGCATGGCGCAGCCTATCCAAACCTTATTACCCTGACAAGCAGCAGCATCATCAGTGCGAGAAAGTGCTCGTTACGATCCCTAACTTGCAACGTGGGTATTATAGGCATATTCCCCTTCTTATTGGGGGAGGATCATGTCTAACAGTGAAATGATATAGGCTGTTATTGTTGTTTTGTTTGTTTGTTTATTTGATACGCTTTCAACAGATCATCATGATATTTTGCATACACGTTATCAGGGGTACAAAAAAGGACAAAAGTACTGTTCACAATTCATATAATATATTATGGTATATAAAAACAACTTTAAAAATAACTTTAAGCGTAAGCAAAGCCGCGGACAAAATCAAGTAATTAATATTTTAATACAATATTTTGTAAAATTTTGACAGAAAAATATTAAGCCACTTAATTTTGCAGATACAAAGGGCTGCATAATTGAGAGGGGAGCGATTAAAAGAGGTTCTTTAACAAAAAAGGGTTTGGAAGGGTTGCAGTTGAGTTAACTGTATTTATTAACAGCTCATTTTCTAATATTAGCCCATCCTCATCATGATCATCATCATCTGTAGCAGACCTACAGCAACCACAACAACACCACGTCAACCTATTCAGTACACCCCTGGACATAGATCCCCACGCTGGGCATGCGGTGAGGATCGCAGGGCACAGCTTCTTGCAGAACCGACGCTGCTGCTCGCTGGCGTCCAGGGGATTTAGCTGTGCCGGTGTCAGGCTGCGCTATCCACAGTCAGCCGGCCACTAGAAGACCACAACTTTGGCAAAGTCGTTTTGTCATGTTGCAGCCAAACGCCCCACGCTCCTAAACTAACTGTAACATTCTGTAACTAACCTAAGGTTTTTTTTTGGAAATTAATATACGAAATGTATGCACTTTTTTAATCCGATTCAGAATATGCAATAGTTACTAAACCAAAAACTAATCAGTATTTCTTGGATGTAACTAATGGCCATGGCAGAGACCTCCATGTGGCTTCAATCCAATAACAGATTTGGGCATTAGCTCACACAAAGAAGAAGCAGTAGACATTAAGGTTGAAAAACGTAGTCTTTTAAATATAATAAAAATCTCTTCATTAAAGTTAACTACCGTTTCAAAACATTTTTATTTTGTTGCGAACAAAATTCAAAATAGGCCAATTCCCTAAACGCCCGGTGCAATTATAATACCTTTAAGGCTCTGTTTAGACGCAACCACTTTCAAACCACACCTAACCCTTATCATTCGTTGTAATAGTTAGTTCATAGTTTATTTATCTACATAATGTTACACTTGATAATCAAAGGTTTATATAAAATAAAGTAACATACTTATTATAGGTATAATAGAATAGAAAAAAGAAAACATTGAAAAAAATGATTTTGCTCTATAAATTACGACATTGTTTTTTAATCGGCGGTTCCTTGAAATCGGTTTTTATTATTTTATTAAATATTTATCATTGAAAAACCGATTTTATTCAAAATTAAAATCAATTCTTCAGAATACTTAAGTTCATGTTTACAAATATGTACGATGAAACTGCAAAAGTAAAAACTGTGTAGCAGCTTCAACGCTCGTTTCCTTGACGTAAACATAATTCCTATTATTTTAAATTAGCTAATGGATATAATATTCAAAGATATTTTTTTAAGTAAAAGATAAGATACTTTTCTCGTCCTTTTGATTTAGTGGTTGTGGTTGGCCTAACTGTGGTTCAAGATGGATCCGTCTAAATCAGCCTTTAAGCGCACCAAAACAAACAAGTCGCATTTATTTTAAAGTTGCCGTAACGACTTGCCCCTTCTCACTCTATCAGCCTGTGGGTAATAAAATTACAGTAAAGTTTGCTGTTTTAATCTGAGCAAGTATTCAAAATTGTTGCAATGTGTTGAATCTCTTTTAACCGACTCAAAAAAAGGCGTAAGTGCTCGATTCATCGGAATCACTGTCCGTCTGTCTGTCACCAGGCTGTATCTCATGATTTGGGATAGTAACCATGAATACTCAGAATTAAATAAATATTTAAGTAGGGATCCCATACATCGGGACGGAACTCTTCGTACGTAAGTCCGACTCGCACTTGGCGTTGTTAGCGTTGTAACATCGTTGATTGACATTGTCCCACCAGAACTAATGTTTATATTTAACGAATGTATTAACTGTGGTGAGTTCCCTGATCTAATGAAACGTAGTAAAATAACACCTCTATTTAAATCTGGTAGTACTTCTGACCCTACTAACCTTTAGACCGATATCAGTACTGCCAACATTCAATAAAACAAAATAACATTCAATAGAACAAAATTCAACTGCAAAGCCATTATAACTTTAACAACTGATGCCGGTGTTGAGTTGGTATCGCTTATCTACGATGCCTGGGAGGAGTCACATGATGCTTTAGGCATCTTTTGTGATTTGTCTATGGCATTTGACTGCGTACACCATGAAACATTAATCAGGAAACTAGATCACTATGGCGTCAGGGGTATGGCTTTAGCCCTTCTTACTTCTTACCTATCTGACAGAATACAGAAAGTAGACGTAAATGGAAAATGTTCTCCAGGATGTGTAGATGGGTGTAAGATGGGTGTTCCGCAAGGGTCAATACTTGGACCATTTTTATTTTTAATTTACATCAACGACCTACCTCAACTTGTGCGAGACAACCACGAAGTTGTATTGTGGCGGATGACACGTCACTTTTATTTAAATTAAAGCGACGGCAGACTAATTTTGACGACGTGAACAATGCAATAGCCGAAAGTTGTTAACTTGTTCAATGTAAATAATTTATTACTGAACGAGACTAAAACAAAATGTATAAGATTTAAACAAGTGAAACCTAACATTAAAATAAAAGATGAAGATCTAAATCTTGTGGACAGTACCTACTGTATTTTTAGGAATAACTTTAGATAATAAGCTTCAATGGGGCGCTCACATAGATGGGTTGTTGAACAGACTCAGTTCTGCAGCATACGCAGTCAAAAAAATCCGTCTACTTACTGACGTAGAAACGGCTAGACTAGTTTATTTCAGCTACTTCCATATCATAATGTCGTAGGGCATTTTGTTGTGGGGGAATGCTGCAGATATCAACACCATATTTGTGTTGCAGAAGAGGGCGATACGTGCAATTGTGCTTGTTTGTATAAAGAGGGCTTGTTAAAAAAAATAGCGAATATCATAATGTTAACACTAGAAATAAAGATAAACTAGCTGTTTCTACCGTAAGGCTCCATAAAGTTAGTCAATCTTTTAAAGGGATTTGTGTACGATTTTTTTAACAAAATCCCAAGTGACGTGATTAATCTATCTGTAAATAAATTCAAAAATGTTGTTCGTTACGAATTGGTGGTAAATTAAAAAAAAAAATGGCGTTTCAAAGTGTACTATACAGTATCTACTGAATAAATGAATTTTGAGTTTGAGTTTGAGTTTGCTAGTTCTTCAATTTTTTTTTACGTTTATTCGTCGATTACTCAAAGACGACTGGACCAATTTCGAAAATCATGTTTTTGTTTGAAAGGCTTCCCATGCGGTCCGATTGATATCAAGTCATCAGATCTGATGATGAGATCCTGGAGAAATCTAGAAACTCTTTACTTATTATAAGCACACCTATTGCTATTTGGGTATGTCATATAGTAACTCGTTGTGCATTTGCTATCAGAAAGCACCAGTTGCTAAAGTGGAACTGACGATGACCACAGATGGCCACCAGAACTAATTCTATTTCTGATTTTTAGTGTAGGGAAGTAAATTAATATATAAATAAATTCCTAAAAGTAGGTACTTGAAGTAGTTTTTAAGTTTTTGTAATAAATATTTACCTTTTTATTGACTACTAGCGGCCTTTCCCGGATTCGCACGGGTTAGGGCACTTTTTTACACCTTGGGTTACGTTACTCAAGTTTTAGTAAGGATCCCTAAAGTTTTCTATCAATAAATATAGCCTATGTTACTTAGGGTGAATGTAACTTTCCAATCGTGAAAGAATATTTGAAATCGGCACTGTAGTTTTTGGGTTTGTTGGAAACCTAAGAGAAACTTTGTTTTATAATTATTTAGAATTTATTAAATTTAGCACGCACAGACAGAACAAGAACGGAACAAACATTTTACTTGGAACAAGTACAGGCGTTACTGTTACATTTCTTGTTTGGTATTAAACAGAGTTTATTCACTACAAACATACACACACACAAAAAAAATCCTCTATATAATATTATATATTTATATAAAGTATAGATTTTGTAGAGATAAAATTATTATGAAAATTGAAAACGGAGGTTGCAAGAGCCGCTATTCAGACTCAAATTCCATAACCAAGACCACTGTGACAAGAATGTCCTATTAAGAATAAATACCTATATACTAGGTGGACGTAATTATAAACTTTTACAGCAGGCTTGTTAAACAATTTTAATTGAAACAAAGTAAGTTCCTTATCAGTAATCAGTGCAGGTAAGTTGATCCATGCTATCAGCGAGCTTAAATGACCCCGATACACCGTATGTACAGTATAAATAACTTTTTATACAGTAGCGACTATACACCCCCCTTCGTGTAAGTGGTTCTAAGTGGTGTGAGGGGTTTCGATCTCCAAGTCAACCTCACATAGACATAGACATGAACTTATTTACTACAAAAAAAAGCACACAAATACATTTTAAATTACAATTTTACTAGTTAGACAAAAAAATACTTTTAATACATAGGTATTGTATGCTACCGCAGCAAATAGTCCCCGCCCGAATCAGCATTATGCCCATTAAGTTACCAGTAGACGCTGTTTTTCGGCTGACACCGTTTCTTCAGCTACAAGATTCTGTGATAAAGTACTCGTATGGTGTTATTATCAATGTAGGTAGTATCTTGTGGTGTGGTGAAACCTGTTAATTAATAAATGAGGCTGGTAACACCGGTATAGCTATATCGACAGTGAACGTGATATCACAAAAGGCCCTGTCTGAAAACCAGCGCTGTATCGGCACGTAAGTATCCACTTACGTGGCGATGCGGCATAAAGCTAAAACAGAGACCTATTTTTGCCCTTAGTACATAACAGCATATATATTAGTTATTAAGTAGATTTATTAGTTTCAGAAAAAAAAATCTGTTCTCTTTTCTTTGTAATTAATGTACTGGGTAAAAATAAATGTATTTTCTTTATTTCTTCTTTCTATATCCCCTGCCCCCAACGGGTAGCAGCGTCAGCTGGGCGAGAAGAATATATTTTTTTCGAACTAATTCAATAGATAATCTAATGGAATATTAGACCCTACTTATTTTTTGTAAAATATTTTTTTAATAAATTTGTAAATTCACATGCCTCAGTCAACTTTTACCAATTTTAAGTTTTATATTTTTAATCAAATAAATAATGCTGGACGTTATCACATAGCATCATGTAGCCCCAAACTAAGCAGAGCTTTTGTTATGGGAACCACATGATTGATATAATACATACATACTTTTTTTTGTAAATACATACACATTATAGATAGAAAACACCCAGACCCGAGACAAATATCTGCAGAACATGCAAATATTTGTCCTGCAGCGGGAATCGAACCCGCAACCTTCTGCGTCTCAGGCGGGCGTTTGCCCACTGCGCCAAAGAGGTCGTCAAAGATTAAGATTAAGTCATAAAAGAGCGATGCCAAGTGGACTATCATTATATCGAAGTGTTGAGATGTCTGTACACAGCCGCCACTATGAACAGAGCGCAATGGCTATGTCCAGCCATAGGCCTCCCCTATTGAGCGCAGGCTGATAATGATTATAATGATGATAATGAAGTCGTAAATCTCATAATCACTTGATGTGAATCCCTGAAAAGTTGTTACTGGAGATACTGTTATTATAATGTATTTTTCTGTGCCTAGAGCTAGGCATTGTTGCAAGTAGAGTAAGCTATCTAGATTGTACCTAATGGGGGTAGTTAGGTAATGTGAGGTTGAAAACTATGGTCCAGTAAAGCTTTAAATCAACTGAGTAGAACGCTCGTGACTGCTTCATGTCAGAGTTCTTAATTATCATAACACGTCACCCGGTTACTATTTAGATGGACTGTTTCGTGGCATTTAGATTTGATTGATTTCGTGCTTTGGAAGGCATAAAGATGTTGATCCCTGTTTTTCAGTTTTTCCATGTCAGATTCCTTCGGGCTGCGTTCAAACTCTAATACCAGGGTTGGTTAATATTTATTAATATTTAATTCTTTATTGCACTTTACAATAAATGAACAATTGGTTGACCTAATGCTAGAAAGTATATCAAGCATTATTTTTTTATTTGAATTAGTCAGAAGCTTGACTTGATTTAATACGTACAAAAATAACCTAAACGATAAGAAAGAAGATAATAATATTGTTAAGCCAAGTAAAATAAAGCTGAGGACAGGGTGCAATGGCGCTCATTAGGAGCGGTCTAGATTTAAAAACCGAAATTTAATTTTAAAACAGCAGAAGCGAATTTTATGCTATGACTTGACTCCCGATGCGCGGTCCGAACTTTACGTGTGCGGGCGTTATTATATTGCATAAGTCAGGGCGCTAATGACTTGAAACAAAATCTAAAACCCTATTAGGTAAAATTTTCAAGCAAAACCAAGTCTAAAATCTAGCAAATCATAATGTAAATAACACCTCATCTTGTTATGAACGCTCATTTATCCCCAGAGGATAATATAATTTATCAAATGCACGTGTGAAACAGGATAATGCAGGCAACCAACCTTACCCCACTCTCCCCTTACGTGCACCCAACCTAACCTAACTTGCCCAACCTCCCCTAAGTTTAACCTGTAGAGTTTACTAATCTAATGTAATGAGAATGCAGTGTTTGTCTGTATGAAATTGTATTTTGTTTGTTAACACGTCTTATTTAAGCCAAACTTTGCGTTAATAAAACAATTGTATTACGTGCTTAGTTTTGCATTTATACCGTAGGTATTGGTAAAGAATTTAGGCCCCTCCTAGAAGGTTAGTCTTCCTCTTCGTATGAGCTAGAGGCCAACTGTGATGGAGATTTTACGCCACCCGGCGGCCTCCGGCTTATCGACTGAAAAAGTTAGTCACAACATCTGGTGGTCTACTACAATTCACCGAAGTACGAAATTACGTGTTTGCGTCTTGCGATTGGTACCCTATATAATAAACCGAAAACTGATATATCGGCAAGAAGTTTGTAATGTAACAGTCCGAACGTTGCGCATCCTACTCTATTTCACGAAACATACGACTGCAATATTGGAATTGACAGTATAAAATACGATCGCAAGAAACGAAACACGAAAATTTGTACTTCGGTGAGTTTTAGTAGACCCTCTGATGATGAGAATGATGAACTGACTGGTCTCATAACTCACTTGCGCAATGGCGCTCATTAGGGGAAGTCTACGTCAAGTTTATGATGATAATAGGTCATTTAATAGAAGTTCTGCCTTTTGAGCATATTTTGGAGATAAATATATCTAAATATTACAAAGTTGGAAAAATCTGTGAAAAATGAAAATTGTAAGAGCCCTTTCCAGTTTCAGTTTATCTTTTATTTAGGGTAGGTAATAATTTTAGACTTTTACCTTTATTTGTGTCGCAAAAATTTCGTCATCCAATTTTTTTAAAGTGTGGATGTAGTAACCTAGAGGTCTTCCATTTTTGCCATTTCCATACTAAACAAAGACATTAACTTCCATACTAATAAGCGCTTATTAAATTTAACCACTGCTTAAAGCCAAACCTGTCACTGTTTGCCAGTAACAAACAGTGGGAGTCAAAAGTGGAAATTTGGTCGAGTCTCTTGAAACACGAGCCCCCTTTTTATCACACTCAATCTTCAACCTTTTTATTTTTTGCAATCGTGTTGACTTCGACATTAACAAAGTTGTGGACGATACCACAGAGGCCATAAATAAAAAGAAGAAGAACAAAAAGCAATACTTTAAGTATTGTTTATCTTTTGACAGACTTTTTTAAGTAAAGGCATAGATCATTTTAATGTATTAAGTTACAAACCTTCACCTGCGAAGGGGTTCTAATAGAATGTCAAAACCCAATTAGCAAACTTTAAGTTTGCTAACTAAATTAACTTAAATGAAAAAGTTATATTAAAAAGAAGACAAGAAACCTGTAGGTACTTAACTACAAAACTACTGTATGAAATTATACTTGGTAGTATGCATGAAACTACATAATTATTTTCATGAATGTTTTTGTAAAGAAATAAAAGGCCTTTCTTTTAATTCTGTTTATAAGTCAGAAGCTTGACTTGATTTGACTTGATTTTACAGCATCATTATACTCGCAGACTTTTAGATTAGGTAGAAATCTTAATTCGATATTATAGCGAGAGTTTAGCCGCTCGAGAAAAAAAGGGTCTTGACAAATATACCGACAGGTAACCAGTGATTTTATAACGGTTCGATCATGATGATGATGATGATGATGATGATGATGTATAGAGTGATGAGATTACTTATATTAACACCGGAAGTGATATTAACACAAGTTTTTAACCAGACATAAATCATAACAAAAATTCTCAAGTCCATTACGCGGGCACTATTCTAAACAAAATTAAATTGGTGCCGTAATTAGGAAAGGGCGTTATGAATAACGGCCGTAATTAAAAACTAATAGAGGATTTGTTATATGGAATGGAATTTAAGAGTTTGGATTATTATCCTACTAAAATGGACCACCTGATATATGATAGTGGTAACCATTACTTATAACAAAGTATTGCTTAGATGACGCATGTTTGGAACAGCCCCTAAGATGCAGATACAACACCCTGCGTCCATCAACTTGAGATATGAAGCTGTTAAGCCTTTTGTGATTGTAATTTAACCGATACCTTCAAATCGAATCAGCAATGCTCAAAACGGCAGAAAAAGCCACGGTGGAAGAACTTCTCCGGGTGAGCCCTTCACAAGAACTCTACAAGTATCTACTACTCTAAAATGTTTGTTTGTTGTCATGCCAAAACGACTCAAAGGATTGAGATATACATAGATAGTCTAGTTTTAGATCTGGAATGTCATATAGGCTACATTTTATTTTTTAATTATCATCGTGTTTTTGCAAAAAAAGCGGTATTTTTGAATTTCAAAGATTTCAAAAATTCTGCATGTAGGAAGTTAGGTTTAAGTACTAGATTATATTTATAACCATGAAACATTACAAAAATTAAATAAAAATAATAGTGTTAGAGAAAAATACTTTAAATAATCAAATAACCTTGCGCGACATGGAGGCCTATGTCTAGCAGTAAACTGCTATAGTGTAATGATGGTGATGATGAAAACGCTAAAACCACGGGCGTTAAAATTTAGTTCCGTTGGAACAGTTACCATAAAAAAAACAAAGTTGCGGTGTATAGGTCCCATTTCTATCTCCGAAACCCAAGCCAACCTTACTGACCCTGCTAACGAACGTAGCTTATTGCGGCAAAGTGCAGCCTAACGCCGGCGCCGCTATCCCTTACGATACGAGCAGCATCATCGGCTCAACCCGCAGGCAAAGCGTGGTAGTTATAGGCTTATACCCATTATAGTACTGAATGGTCTATGTCCAGCCATGGACTCTTTTTTCTTTCTGTCTAATGCTGGACATTATCACACAGCATAATCTAGCCCCAAACTAAGCAGTGCTTGTATTGTGGGAACCTCTTTGACTTATATATTACTTAAAAGGATTAAATACTTAATTTGGAAATAAATAATAATATATTTATTCGGTAACAATCAATCACAATCGTATTTGAATACAACCTAAAACACACCAAAATAAATTAAAAATAGGGTTATTACAATACTAGATTAAAAATCGAATTACAACAAGTAATCAAAAATGTCAAATTAATGTGTATTATGCATAGAACCCCCAAAATTTTGCGTCACAGACGGGCCTTCTCCCACTGCGCCACAGAGGTCGTCCAACAAAAAAACCATTGATATACCTACTTTCATAAACTGTTACTATCGCAATGCCACTATCTGTTAGATAAATTAATAATAGAACGCGAAAATTCTAATTGTCAGTTAATGCGTTCAATTTTATTCTCCTTTAAATAGCTCTTTGATTAAGCGTTCCCTTTTCAATTAAGATAGATAAGAAACCTACGATAAAAAAATCTATGCTGAAATAACAAAAGCTTACCAACAGTTACCCATCCAACTTCATTTGATCTAAACAAGTTTTGCCATAGCGCTATTAAAAAGAACACACGGCCTTATAAAACCCAAATAATCTGTCTCGACGGCCATAATTTTTTTATGGCAACATTTCCCGGCCAAAGTTCGTCCCTGGGCGGACCGTTACATGAATTATTTAGATGCTCTACGTTTGAAGTCCATATTATCTTGTGTGCTCGGCTGTACTCGAATGGAATAACACATTGAAATGGATGGGTAATGACGTCATTTGCCAATATTAAAAAGCGCTCCTGGCGTTGTTTACTTCGGTGTTCCTAGAAGATCATCTTGGCTTTAGGTTTGAGTGCTAAAAACACACTTGCTCTAGCCGAGCCCAGTTGCTACTGCACCTCGGTCCGTTGCATCATGTCCAAGGCCCGCGGTGAACGCGTTAACGTACTACGTACAAAACTTCACTCGTATAGTAGAGACTACTTGGATGGGTGACCATTTAGTGGTTTGTACATCTGAGCGTTTCCGTGTTTTAGAAGGCACGACCGTTTACAGTCTTTAAGCCATGTTGGAGGCCTTCGGGTGGTCTAAAAACTCCGACACCTGACTACTTGCCCACTAGCTCATACGAAGAAGGAAAATGTGCGTGAACTGCTGCTCAGTCTAATTGTTGAGGATGATATTCACAACACAAATTTTCCGAAGAGGCCCAAGTTAGGAGTGACGTACGTAGGTAAGTACGTAGTTCACAGGGCTACTAGCGTTAGGGTTATTTTATACTTAGGTACATATTTTTATAGTCTTCCAGTTTTCTGTATGCTAGGTGGCCATATCTACTTTGGAGTTTTTTTGCCTCCGAAAAGACTTAAAGCTGAGTCACGGAAGCTCTCGAAATACTATTAAACGGTTATCCATCCGAACGGTAAACCTAGCAGTAGGTAGCTACGTCCTGAGAAAATCAAGTTAGCCATACCAAGAGCACTTCACTTTTTTGGTAAACTTTTTTTGCACTAATGTACGATTCACACCTACTGACGCGCGTCAAAGAAGATACAAAGATTTGTTTGAAGTTCCGCGTGTCGTCACCGGGTACTGACGTTTACATACAAGTGACGTCACGAGCCCCCACTCCCGAACTTTGACACTAAACATTTGTCAATTTCTATTGATTTGACCTATACAAAATACGTACACTTTCAAAGAGAAAAACGGTGGAACATACATTCTTATACAATAACTAAACTGCCTACTTCCCTACTTTCAAGGAAGTAAGTGGAATGGACTATCAAGGGCAACTCATAGGACCCTTTAGCTTGGTCTGACAAAATATACCGCATTATTATAGAATCATTCCTTTTCTTGTGCTCTGCCAGAAATACAATTCAAAATAACCCTTTGACTAACTTCCCTGATAGCAGAGAACTACTTAGGCAATTTAGCAAAAGTAGGTAAACGTACTTAAGATACCTAGACCAATTTCCTCGCTAATTTAATATAGGTAGCTATTTAGTGAAAGTTATGTATTTTCTCTACTCCAATTAACTTGGCAGAAAGATAGTAGTTCATTCAATAAGTTTTTTTCTTTTTCAAAAACCTCTAGATCACAATATTTTGCTTATGCTCATTATTTTCTTACAATTTGAACCTTGTTAGACCCTTAGAAATATACTAGAAGAAAATGTAGGTCCCAGTGCATACCTACCTAGTAATTTATACGCACAAAATCATCAGAAAACAAACAATCTAAAAATCTAAATACCTTACGAAAGTTTTCTCACTGACAATTTCGCGGTGAATAAACATTCGTCGAGCTCAGGACAGGGCGCAATGGCGCTCATTAGGGGAGGCCTATGTCCAGCAGTGGACTGCTATAGGCTGATGATGATGATGATGATGATGAAACATTCTTACGCCTACGACGGCGATGCGACGAAACGTACGTCAAAAAAGTGCTCGTGATCGCGTTTTCATACAAAAGTCTTTACGTAACTACACGCAGACGATAGGATGGTTACGAGAACGTATATCAAATAATTCGTGATACCAAATTTTGTGTAGTTATTTTGTGTTTGTCGTTACGGTATCGAATGCCATACAAAATGCTTACGTCTACGATACGATGACTTTGTCGCAAATATTCGTAATCAAGCTACAGGTTCGAGAAAATATTGTGCAGGAGATTTGTGTGCACTATGTTATGAATAGCAAAAAAAAAACAATTTATCGGTATTCAAAAGCTTATTTTAAGAACTCATTTTGCTCGACCAGCTGCTACTATTATTTCAATCTTCATTTAATAGCAAACAAAAAAACAAAGTTTGTATCTAAAACAAAACGAACTGCCAAGTGTGACTCAAATCGCTGCATAGAGTTTCGTAAGTCGTATCTTTTCAATCAAACTGTTCAAACTTTTGTAAAGGTATAGGTTATATTATTCGGTTATATTCATCAACCGAAAATAAAAAAATGCAAGTAAAAAGTGCTTATATTGAAAAAAAAAACCTTCCATAAAACAGTTTTGCCCACTTAATTAAGACATAAAGACTTTTTGATTTATGGTTTATTTGGAGTTTCCTAACACAATAATATAATATGTTAAATATAAGAAAATAATTATGAATTGTGTGAATTTGTTTTTCAGACAACGCGTTATATCTAGGTCTGAGTGTTTTCTATGTATAATATAGTGTGTATGATTAAAAATGTTTCAGAGTCATATCACTCATGTGATTCCTATAGCACAAGCTCTTAGAGCTAGATGATGCCATCTGAAAAAGTCTAGCATTATTTATATATTATTACTAGCTTCCACCCACGACTTCGCTCGCGTGGTACCTGGATAAAAAGTAGCATAAGTGTTAATCCAGGTCACAAAGTATGAGTATTCAAGTTTCATCCAAATCCGTTAAGTAGTTTTTGCGTGAAAGAGTAACAAACATTCTTCCACTCATCCATCCATACATATATACCTACTCACAAACTTTCGCATTTATAATATTAGTAGGATATGTTTTTATTTACAGAACACGCAGTTATTGCATGTCAAAAAGCATTTTTTTTTATACAGCCTATGCTGATTAAGGACCATTTTATCCTAAACGAATCATAATTTTTTTGATACTTAGTGTTCTTCTTTTTGGTTGCAAATAAACAATTTGATTAGATTTAATTTAGTAACCGCCGAGATTTCAGGGACATACAGACATACGGAGTACGGACCGTATAGACTCAACTGTGTCCCGTTTACATTTTTCCACCACGGAATCCTAAACCAGTGCACGGTAAACAGCGATAAATCATGCAGTTGGATTAGAGAGGTTTTATTTCAATCAAAATACAGCTTTATGAATATCAAAATAAAGATCGTTTGATATACGGATTTTGCGGTGAAAATATTCATGAAATACATAAGGTTGACTGTACAAATAATGCTTTTATCGAATGAAGATTAAAATGGAAATATAACTATAGTTATATTTTCTTGCTAAGCCTTCTGAAATAAACCAAAAAAATACTACTATAAGAAGACTACATACTAATAAGAAGGGGGATATGCCCATAATCCTCAAGCTGGGCATGCGGGTAGGGGATCGCAAAGCTTAGCTTCTCTCGCCGACCCAACGCTGCCCGTACTGGTGTCTTAGGTTTGTTATAAGGTACCCGGTAATGGAACAAGCACATGGTTCACCTGATGCTAAGTGGCAGGCAGTTATTACCTATACAAAGCATTGCATTGTTGGTCACGCATTTTCGAAAGGTGGTCTACGATGCATTGCCTTACGTCCATCAACTTGAACCATGAAGGAAAGTGGATAAGGTTGTGCCAGTAATTTTGCCGACAAATTCAAACTGAAACACAGCAATGCTGCTTCTCGGTCAAAATAGGCATGGTGGTAGTACTTCTTGACGACGAGCTGTTCACAAAGAGCTTTACTACTAACTGTAGGCTGCACACACACACACACATACACACACACACACCAGCCTATATCAGTCCACTGCTGGTCATATGCCTCCCCTAATAAAGGGGGATATGCCCATAATCCCCACGCTGGGTATGCGGGTTGGGGATCGCAGGGCACACCTTCTCGCACCACCGACGCTGCTGCCCGTCGGTGGCCAGGGGATTTAGCTGTGCTGATGTAGGCTGTGCTATGCCGCAATCAGCCGGCTGCCAGAGCCCCGTTTGTTGGTTAGCAGGGTGCACCACGTGCAGGTGAGGTTGGCTTGGGTTCCGTCGATGTGGGTTGAACCCCGTACACCCCACACCACTGTAGGCTGCGCTATGCCGTAATCAGCTGGCTGCAAGAGCCCCGTTTGTTATATAGCAGGGTGCACCACAGGCAGGTGGTTGGCTTGGATTCCGAAGATGGAGGTTCGAATCCTAAGGGGATTACATTTTGGGGTGTAATCACCCCAAAAACTTTTTTTTTTTTTTAAATACCTGCTCGACTTAAAAATCTAAGCACAGACTGTTGATCCATCACGACTAACCGTCGAGAGCATCAACAACGCCACCTGGGGCTGACCCTTCTCAAACTGAGTTGACTTCTCTAAGATTTATTGTCCTGAGATACTACAGCCAATCTGATTAGCATGCTAGTGAATGGAATGACAGTAAGTCTTATCTCTACACTACACTAAATTTAATGAAATAGTTGTATAGTGCATTCGCCTTTTTGGAGTACCTATACAAATATTATAAGTACCTACCTAGTAAGGGAGCCGTTATCGAGGAAGCGTTGCTAAGGGAGCGTATCGTTACAGATACCACAAAAGAAATATGTAGTTGGTATATGTTTCTTTTGTGGCTATCGCTGTAGCGATACGCTTTGGTATCGCTGTAACCTCGCTATATAGGCTCAATAAAACCCAGTGCCAGGGACAGAGCTTAGCCAAGGTACATAATATTTACTTAATGCTAGTGTACCTACCGTATCCGTGACTTCTTAAATTATTTACTTAGATTATTTTGTGAGTTTGAATAAACATTTTTTTTATTTAACAGTTATGAGGCTTAGGTTACTTCGGTGTCCTTAGCAGATGACGGCTAAACTCCACTCCGCCCAGTCATTAATCAGATCGGTGACCGTTTAATGGCATTTAGATCTGTAGGGTGATCACAAATTCAACCTGACGTAACGTAAGCGTAAAGAAAAGTTTTGGCCAATGAAAAAGCGTTATGTTGAATCTACACTTACTCATTGGCGAAATTTTAGCCTCTACGATACTTACGAATACTATTTCGCTAGTATTTATAATCGAGGCTTTTCGTGTTTAGGCGGAAGGCACGTTAAGATGTTAGTCCAGGATTTTTCTTGTAACGCCATGTTGGAGGCCTTCAGGCGGCCTAAAAACTCCGAGACCAGAGCCACTAGCTTATACGAAGGAAGGAATCATAACTATGGCGTGGCGTTGTGGGCGCCCGCCAGAGTCGGAAGGTTACGGTTCGATTCCCGCTCCGAAATAATATTTCCTTGATAGATCTACTAATATTTTATCACTTTACAGGATTTAAGTATTTGTGGGTGGTACAGGAACTAACTTAAGTACTTTTGTGAGTATTGAAACACTTATTATAAGTTATTATTCTGTTTGTACCAGTCTAACTGTTTTGAAGCAAAAAACCATTTAATTATTTATTTGTCGCCTGTCTGGGTTTCTTTTATTTATAATATGTCGTGATAATAAGTATTTAAAAAAATATTATCTATGTAAGTAGGTAGTATATAAAGAAAATCATAAAACGAATGCATTAATCATCATCATCGTCATCAACAGAATACAGCAGTATACTGCTGGACATGGGCCTCCCCAATGAACGCGATTGAGTCTTATACAATATTAGCTCATAATAACCAATTGCATAGTCTTATTTGTCTGAGTCAAAGAGGAATTGTCTTGAATGTACAAAGAGGAGGTGATTCTAATACCTATTATTCTAGAGGGAATCGAACCCGCATCTCTTGCGTCTCATTGTCGCCATTTGCGTCAACGAGTTCATGTTATGTTGTGTAGCAGCAATGTATTCGTATGTACTTCACTACACACGTCTATTGACAGAGCTGTGTCGGGGATATGACGGTACAGGCGAAAGTAAAAGTGCAACATTTAATTTTAGTTTCAGTGTTTTAATTTAATCATAATTTTGCATTTTTCTAGTGTAATTTAGCTTGAGTGAGTCTATAGAAGCACTTAGACAAACTCTTACAGGTTTTATAGTGTTTTTTTATAAATAAATGTTACTGTACTTTTGTGGAGAATAAACAAAATATATATATATATATATATATAAAATATATCGAAAAGCCGATTACCGTCGGGGTAAACGCGCTCTTGAGTGGGGAATGCGGCTGGGCAAACTTAATGTAATCATATTCATATTCTTTATTGTTTCATGCGGTACATTTAGATTGTAAAATATAGTGAAAGACGCCCTCTGGCCTGGTGGAGTGACGATCTTCGAAATCTTCGAAAGGATGCTGGAAGAAGCTGAATACGTCGAGCTAAGGACAGGGCGCAATGGCGCTGCAGCAGTGGACTGCTATAGGCCTTATGATTATGATGATGATGATGAAGAAGAAAATGTATACAATTTTATTTCATGTTGATCTGAAATATAAATTGATTTACAGTGTAGTATTCCTATCGCTACTCAATGGCATCGCGGTTTTATTCAGAGTATCTTTAAAACAAAAAAGATTACTCGGATAATATTGTGTTCCGCATATGGCAACACCCTAAATGTCACTTTTCTTTCGCGCTCTGTACGGCATCGTGTGATTTTTTGCAAAATTGTTGCAAATACTCTAAAAACCTTTAATATTATACATTAAAAGTGATAATAGGTTGTCGGAAGAAATGGCCAGTGATTAAAATTGTGTAAAAGTGATGGGAAATATGAAATTCATAACATTGTTTTCGTTGGAGTTGGAGGTGGTCTTTACCGGCTCAAAGGAACCCTCGTAGTCGAAGCTGAAGCATAAGCCGCTTTAGATCACGTCTACGGCTCGATGCTTCCCCCTTTTCGGACCCACCTTCGGATGCTCCAGGTAAATTTCCAATTATAACATCAGGTACTTATCACGTGTGTTTTTCCGAACTTCCTGGCATATTAGATACACTACCCATCAAATCCACTTACCCGTGCCGGTACGAGACCTTTTAGCACGAAGATCAGACTTGGTAAAGAGATACCATAGCTCTGATTCGGAACTAGATACCCAAAAATACACACACCTTTTAGCACGAAAATCAGACTTGATACGAGATACCACAGCTCAGATTAGGCAAGAGATACCCAGAAATACTTCCATAAATAAATCCACTGCCCGTGCCGGTACGAGATACCTTTTAGCATGAAGATCAGACTTGGTGTGAGATATCACCACAGCTCTGATTCGGAACGAGATACATTTTGGCATGAAGATTAGACCTGGTACGAGATACCACAGCTCCTTGTTATGTAATACAGTAGAATTATTAGAATTATGAATTATTATGAATTACCTCATCACCTCACCAGTTAATATTAAAACAGAGTGTCTATGTATGGAAAACAGCTAGCTGGTCTGAGAGTTCTTTGACCTTGGCAAAGTTTTATAACTTACCTAACCAGGTCAACAATCATTGTACATTACTTTGTTCAGCTTTGTTATTTGTAAACCGCACTTTGTAAACCGCATTAAGCAAATAACAAAATTTTGCAACCATAAATCTAAATGTATGGAATAAGTAGAAGACAGATATTGTATTATGGTGATATCAAAATATATTTATTGATACATAAGAAAAATCTCTTGAAGCAGTACAACTCTAGCTAGGGATGGCTGAAGGCAAATAATGACCTACTTAAATTAAGTGCAATGATGTTGACAAAGTGCAACTCGTAACAAAACTAACAGATGTTTTCTGAATGACATGAGCTTCCGTGGGGGCTTCTGACCCCCACTTTAGACTAAAACTTCATCTCCTCAATTGGAAAAGACAAACTAAATAAACATCTTTATGTCATTGACTTAAGCACAAAAATAAAGCAATAGAAGACCAATACGGTTTACCTCAAACACAAACCAGGCAGTACACCAGCGAGGTGGAATCACAAGGTGGATTCAGAACTTGTATCACACAGCCGCCGCCGCACCAGCGACGCACGCTACAGCCACAAGCGCTCCGAGAGAGTTGCACAATGTGGATCACAGCATGAATAGCCAGGTACAAACAGTCAATATTGCTCTAGGCCTGTTGACCCTGTGCCACAAAACTGGGTAATCATATCCGATACCTTAAAGTACCTGCCCAAAAAGTTTAGCCACATACCTGACATAGAGCTTGGTAATATGTGTCAGGCTATATCTAACTTATTAGAACTTAGCGCTGCACTGTTTGTGCTGTCATTGTATTGATCATTAGATTTCTCCAAGATATTTCTTAGATCAAAGCCTAATGGGAAGGTTAGATTTATACTTAATCTTAAACTCCATAAATTAGTGGCATTTTTAGATGAAAGATATTAGAACAGCTGTAAAATTTTATAATAAGATTTTATTTGCTCCATTCTTCTCAAAGGATTTTATTGTTTAGTTTCCATTGCCCAAAAACATAAGCTTTGATTTTGATAATCTGTATCAGTTCACCGACCTGGTCCATGAGCTATGGCACTTGGCACTTATGGCACCTAGAGTGCTTTCACAAAGTTACTAAAACCTGTGGTCAGCATACTCCGGAAACAAGATTTTCTACAACAATCTATATTGATGATAAGTCATTATTGATTACTTATGTAGGCACAGACCTCATATATTATGATTATGCATAGCCAACTGGGATGCAACTCTCCATATATTTCAATGCCTGGGCTTGATTGTAAATTATGAAAAAGTATTTAAATACAAAGTACTCATTGGAAGTTCCTTGGAATACAGCTGTACCTTATTTTATGATACACACTAATAAATGGAAAGTAAAAATATTTGACTTTATTACATCACCAATAAAACTATGGAGCCACAATGGAATTGCGGGATCTTTTTTATTTTATTTTATATGGTGGTCTCATATAATTATATGAGACCACATCAATTGATGACATATAAATATCATAGGTAGATAATTAAACCTACAAATATTTTCAGATGTGATATTGGTTGGCTGGGGGTACACTGCAATGGTCAGAGTGTTGTCGGCCTATGGTCACATTCGGAATAAGAACTGCATAATAAATAATAATTTAGCTGCTCTATTCGGATTAAAATACATTACAAAATCCATAGTCACTGCAACATCTTACTTAGAACTGACAAAACTACTGTCATTGCATGTAATATTAAAAGGATTCAATTCCCAGACTTAAATAATAATAGCCATTCTTGGTGTGAAAACTGAAAGATGCTTTATATACCCATAAAATTAAAAGATAATTTGTACGCAGATTTGGAATCTTGCAATACAATTATTGACACAGTGGGAACTAACAATGAGGTTTACCTTTTAGTTCAGGATTGACTTAGACCTCCAAGTATTAATCTATTTGCATCTATAATCATCAAGAGTGACAACTATGTCTCATGGAAAAGAGTATAACTAATGTATATTACATAGAATGTTCTGACACTCAACTGGAGTAATCAAAAAGCTCATTTGGTATGCCTTTTCACCATGTTCTCTTATTTCAGAATGTATTATGAAAATCAAAACCAACAAAGCTAAAAACATCTTACCCTCTGTTCAGTCACCTTATCCTGAGAGCATCTCCTGCGGCAAGCATTCAGATGCTGAGGTTTGCTAGAAAGTTCACTGAATACATACATCATTCAATTTCTCACAGCGGAGAATGTATTATCATACCCTGCCTTCTCATAGATGAGAAAGAAGACACAACAGAATTAAACAATTCATAAGAGGAGTGTTTAGACTTAAACCTGTTAAGCCCTATAACACTGAGCTTAGGATAGGAACCCATGTCTTGTATTGAATTATCTAGCCAAATTTACTAACCTGACTAGCCTTGGCGACTGCCCAGCGGGTACAAACCCTTACCTTTATTAAGCTTGATAAGATAACAGTATCCAATTCTTTAAGATTCTTAAAATACTCAGCCAGCATACTTAAAGACTAAATCCATAACACATCTCCCATAAGAGATGTGGAATCATCAATCATAGAGGTGGTTAAAAAACACACTTATTAAGAGTTGAATTTATATTAAACAAGTTTACAGAACATAATACTTGACACTCAGCTACCTATAATATAAATGAATTATGAATTATTATGAATTACCTCATCACCTCACCAGTTAATATTAAAACAGAGTGTCTATGTATGGAAAACAGCTAGCTGGTCTGAGAGTTCTTTGACCTTGGCAAAGTTTTATAACTTACCTAACCAGGTCAACAATCATTGTACATTACTTTGTTCAGCTTTGTTATTTTTTAATTTGGGTGAATAACTATAAGATCAATTAATTAGTAATAAATAAGTATACATTAACTACCTTCACTATGGTCAAACTGTGATTAGGATACATTCCTACTTTCTCTAAGACATTGTATATTATTACATACTTATAAAATGAATAAGTACCTTACTACTTAGGTATTTTATGAATAGGTAGATCTCACCGGTATAATAATAAATACTAATTAAATTATAGTTACTATTCAATAATTGAATAGTTTGGTGGATTTAATATTTATGCAAATATAACTTACTTTCTAAACTTGAACATAGTTTGTTACAACCCTTGTAGGTATTATGTTTGGGTTACCTTATTAAGATGAAATTAGCTGAAATCGCTCAAAACCTTATTACTTATTAATAAACGAATGTTTCGCCTTGTTATTAATAAATATAATAACTTGTTAGTACCCAACTCTGATGGAAAAACCCATTATGCAGTCTTGACTCTGAACAACTACACTGTAAATCAATTTATATTTCAGATCAACATGAAATAAAATTGAAAATTGGACTAACTTACCTAAGTGAAGTCCAATTGTAATTTTATGAATGTTGATCTGAAATATAAACACCCTCCCAACCCAGTATCAGCTGTAAGCCGATCCCAAGCATAATGGGTTAGTGCTTGTGAGCAGGTAGACCATCCGGGTTCAGCTCTAAATCAGTGACATTTAGGGTGTTGCCATATGCGGAACACAATATTATCCGAGTAATCTTTTTTGTTTTAAAGATACTCTGAATAAAACCGCGATGCCATTGAGTAGCGATAGGAATACTACACTGTAAATCAATTTATATTTCAGATCAACATTCATAAAATTACAATTGGACTTCACTTAGGTAAGTTAGTCCAATTTTCAATTGTTTTCTAATCCTAACTAATATTAAATGCTTAAGTGAGTTTGTTTATTTATAAGGTATTCACGCCTTATCTACTCAACTGAGCATAAATAAATTTCGCATACACGTTGTCGGGGGTACAAAAAAGGTCATAGGGTACCTTTCATATCGAAAAAAGTTCAGTTTCCGAGGGATAGAAAAAAAAAATTTAACGCGATCGAAGCCACGACCAAAAGCTAGCAGAACAAAATTAAATTTTAGGATTTTAATCAATAAGCAAAAGCTAATAGAGTGGGGCACGGACCACCCACGATGGCCGACGGGGGGCGGGGAATTTTCTTTTCTACGCAGATGAAGGGATATTTTTTATTTATATAAATTTGTAACGTGACCGAACAAAGAAGAATTGGCAAGAAACTCTGTTTGAATTACTAAATGAATGGAATAAAATAATGTTTTATTTGTATCGATACTTAATACGAGATACATTTTAGATTTTTATACAAAACAAAAAAATGATAATTACTAAATGACTCATTGATTTAGGCTCAAAACACACTAGGTTTCAGAGCAGAACCAATTAGATTGACAGGTCGTCCATGATAATTGGCCTCAATACAAATTTGTAGTTCAAACAATAGGTAATTAATTTACAGACTCTATAATTGTCTAGGGTCTATAATTGGCTATCCCTCGGATGGATTTTGTATCAAACGTACCTATTATACAAAATTAAAGTGTCAAATTCTGTATGTGGTGACATCTATGGCACAAATTTTAGAGACGAAAGATAAAATTAAAAACTACCTTCGATTTAAAAAAAATAAATTATTTCATTAATAGAAAGCTGCGTAATCAGCATTAAACATAGGCTGTATTTAATTTTCAAAAATTAGAGATCCCTACGATAGTTGCAAAAATGTAAGGGTCAAAAACTTGCCTCTAAAAGTCATTAGGTATAAGGCGTGCATGAAAGATGATGTAAATCTTGCGACAAAGTATACAAGATGTACGACAATGGCGACATTAAATTAACACGGTAGTTGTAGTAGAGTTCTTTGTGGAGGACTCGTCCGGGGAAGTACTGCCACCATGCCTATTTTTTGCTGTGAAGAAGCTGTGCTGTGTGTCGGTTTGAAGGGTGTGGATGCCGGTGAAATTACAGGCACAAGAGGCTTATTATCTTCATACCTCAAGTTGATGGACGCAGGGCGTTGCATCGTAGAGCACGTTCCAAAAAATGTGATCTACGATGCAATGCTTTGTGATAGGTAATGGTCACCACTTAACATCAGGTGGACCATGTGCTTGTTTCATCTTCAAGTACCATAAAAAGAAGAAAAACGCACAGGTGCTACTTGCCAGTATTCATAAAAAATGTAATCCTAAAGTTATATCCATTTAGATATATCACAAATAAGGTAAACTAATTGTAGCATGTCTGTTTAGAAGCACGTGTATGGTATTTTATATATCACAGCATGATTAAATTATTTTTACTTTATTTGTGATTTATTTTGTTTGAAAAATAAAATTTTGAAAAATGTACTTCAGCTTTAAGATTTAATTTTTTATGATTACTAACCGTGTGTTTATTTAATGTCGCCATTACAGAAACAACCTGTTTACATAATAGTATATTGTTTTACAAAGGACTAAACCATCCCATTATATACGAGGATGACAAGACCGAGTTATAATGGGTGGTTTTGGCCCGAGTAAAACACTCTACTTTTCACTTCGATTGCGAGAAAATAAAACAATTCAAAATTAGGCAATTTTCAGAAATTTTATTAAAAGTTAATCCTTCATAAAACCTCACCATAGACGGTTCTATTTTCAAAAAAAAAGATTGACGGAGCACCAAGAAGTCGAGTTTTTATGTAAGAGAACGAATGCTTTGTACGGGCTGATGATTTTAGACAAAAATTAAAAAGAAAAAATACTTTTTAGCCCGAGGTATTAAACTCGAGTTTTAGGCCCGCTAAGCTACACTATTATGATACACTTTTTGAGCAAGAGAAGTGAAAATATTATTTAACCTATGCGGTCCCACTGTTCGGCAGAGGTCTCCGATCTCCTAACACGACTTACGATTATTCGTAGTGCTTTGCTTCGGAAAGCACCATTTCATGAAGTGGAACTAATGATAAAGACCATATAGATGGCCACCGGAACTAGCTACATTTATAAGTATTCAGTATAGGCAAGTAAATAAGTATTCAAATAAGTAGTCGGGTTTTCGTGTTTCTTTTTAACTTGTTTTGTTTACACTTGTGAGACCGTCTGTACAGTGTAGTGTTGACTCTTCAAACGATCTCAGGATTGAGACACACAATGTCCCAGACCAGACCAGACCGTGCTTTCATACGCGTCGCTTTCATAACAAAGTATTTTCTGCTGTCACTACAGCTACGTACCTTCCAGTTAGGTATGTTTATGCCTTATGAAATTTGACACAAAAAAGCTATCTTATTATAAAAATTGATTAATATAAATGCACCCTGCTAAACAACGAACGGGGCTCTGGCGGCCGGCTGATTGCGGCATAGCACAGCCTACATCGGCACAGCTAAATCCCCTGGCCACTGACGGGCAGCAGCGTCGGTGGTGCGAGAAGCTGTGCCCTGCGATCCCCAACCCGCATGCCCAGCGTGGGGATTATGGCTATATCCCCCTTTATTAGGGGAGGCCTATGTCCAGCAGTGGACTGATATAGGCTGATGTGGATGTGGATGTGGATTATAAATGCGAAAGTTTGTGTGTGTTTGTTCCCATTCAACTTCGTAATGGCTGAACAGATTTGGATAAAACTTGGAATATACATAGATTGCGACTTGGATTAACTCACAATTTTAGTTTTTTTTTTATAATACCATGCAAACAAAGTCTCTGATGGAAGCTAGCATGACATACGACTAGCGCGGTGAGCAAAACGAAGAAGGTTCGATTCCCGCCTCGAGACTAACGTTTGTATAATTTGCAAATATTTGTATCTGGACTGGGTGTTTTCTATGTATGTATGATATAATAATGGATATATTTACAAAAAAAATCTAGTATATCAGTCATGAGGTTCCCATTAATGCACACGAGTATATTTATATTTATTCGGTAACAATCAATCACAATCGTATTTGAATACAACCTAAAACACACCAAAATAAATTAAAAATAGGGTTATTACAATACTAGATTAAAAATCGAATTACAACAAGTAATCAAAAATGTCAAATTAATGTGTATTATGCATAGAACCCCCAAAATTTTGCGTCACAGACGGGCCTTCTCCCACTGCGCCACAGAGGTCGTCCAACAAAAAAACCATTGATATACCTACTTTCATAAACTGTTACTATCGCAATGCCACTATCTGTTAGATAAATTAATAATAGAACGCGAAAATTCTAATTGTCAGTTAATGCGTTCAATTTTATTCTCCTTTAAATAGCTCTTTGATTAAGCGTTCCCTTTTCAATTAAGATAGATAAGAAACCTACGATAAAAAAATCTATGCTGAAATAACAAAAGCTTACCAACAGTTACCCATCCAACTTCATTTGATCTAAACAAGTTTTGCCATAGCGCTATTAAAAAGAACACACGGCCTTATAAAACCCAAATAATCTGTCTCGACGGCCATAATTTTTTTATGGCAACATTTCCCGGCCAAAGTTCGTCCCTGGGCGGACCGTTACATGAATTATTTAGATGCTCTACGTTTGAAGTCCATATTATCTTGTGTGCTCGGCTGTACTCGAATGGAATAACACATTGAAATGGATGGGTAATGACGTCATTTGCCAATATTAAAAAGCGCTCCTGGCGTTGTTTACTTCGGTGTTCCTAGAAGATCATCTTGGCTTTAGGTTTGAGTGCTAAAAACACACTTGCTCTAGCCGAGCCCAGTTGCTACTGCACCTCGGTCCGTTGCATCATGTCCAAGGCCCGCGGTGAACGCGTTAACGTACTACGTACAAAACTTCACTCGTATAGTAGAGACTACTTGGATGGGTGACCATTTAGTGGTTTGTACATCTGAGCGTTTCCGTGTTTTAGAAGGCACGACCGTTTACAGTCTTTAAGCCATGTTGGAGGCCTTCGGGTGGTCTAAAAACTCCGACACCTGACTACTTGCCCACTAGCTCATACGAAGAAGGAAAATGTGCGTGAACTGCTGCTCAGTCTAATTGTTGAGGATGATATTCACAACACAAATTTTCCGAAGAGGCCCAAGTTAGGAGTGACGTACGTAGGTAAGTACGTAGTTCACAGGGCTACTAGCGTTAGGGTTATTTTATACTTAGGTACATATTTTTATAGTCTTCCAGTTTTCTGTATGCTAGGTGGCCATATCTACTTTGGAGTTTTTTTGCCTCCGAAAAGACTTAAAGCTGAGTCACGGAAGCTCTCGAAATACTATTAAACGGTTATCCATCCGAACGGTAAACCTAGCAGTAGGTAGCTACGTCCTGAGAAAATCAAGTTAGCCATACCAAGAGCACTTCACTTTTTTGGTAAACTTTTTTTGCACTAATGTACGATTCACACCTACTGACGCGCGTCAAAGAAGATACAAAGATTTGTTTGAAGTTCCGCGTGTCGTCACCGGGTACTGACGTTTACATACAAGTGACGTCACGAGCCCCCACTCCCGAACTTTGACACTAAACATTTGTCAATTTCTATTGATTTGACCTATACAAAATACGTACACTTTCAAAGAGAAAAACGGTGGAACATACATTCTTATACAATAACTAAACTGCCTACTTCCCTACTTTCAAGGAAGTAAGTGGAATGGACTATCAAGGGCAACTCATAGGACCCTTTAGCTTGGTCTGACAAAATATACCGCATTATTATAGAATCATTCCTTTTCTTGTGCTCTGCCAGAAATACAATTCAAAATAACCCTTTGACTAACTTCCCTGATAGCAGAGAACTACTTAGGCAATTTAGCAAAAGTAGGTAAACGTACTTAAGATACCTAGACCAATTTCCTCGCTAATTTAATATAGGTAGCTATTTAGTGAAAGTTATGTATTTTCTCTACTCCAATTAACTTGGCAGAAAGATAGTAGTTCATTCAATAAGTTTTTTTCTTTTTCAAAAACCTCTAGATCACAATATTTTGCTTATGCTCATTATTTTCTTACAATTTGAACCTTGTTAGACCCTTAGAAATATACTAGAAGAAAATGTAGGTCCCAGTGCATACCTACCTAGTAATTTATACGCACAAAATCATCAGAAAACAAACAATCTAAAAATCTAAATACCTTACGAAAGTTTTCTCACTGACAATTTCGCGGTGAATAAACATTCGTCGAGCTCAGGACAGGGCGCAATGGCGCTCATTAGGGGAGGCCTATGTCCAGCAGTGGACTGCTATAGGCTGATGATGATGATGATGATGATGAAACATTCTTACGCCTACGACGGCGATGCGACGAAACGTACGTCAAAAAAGTGCTCGTGATCGCGTTTTCATACAAAAGTCTTTACGTAACTACACGCAGACGATAGGATGGTTACGAGAACGTATATCAAATAATTCGTGATACCAAATTTTGTGTAGTTATTTTGTGTTTGTCGTTACGGTATCGAATGCCATACAAAATGCTTACGTCTACGATACGATGACTTTGTCGCAAATATTCGTAATCAAGCTACAGGTTCGAGAAAATATTGTGCAGGAGATTTGTGTGCACTATGTTATGAATAGCAAAAAAAAAACAATTTATCGGTATTCAAAAGCTTATTTTAAGAACTCATTTTGCTCGACCAGCTGCTACTATTATTTCAATCTTCATTTAATAGCAAACAAAAAAACAAAGTTTGTATCTAAAACAAAACGAACTGCCAAGTGTGACTCAAATCGCTGCATAGAGTTTCGTAAGTCGTATCTTTTCAATCAAACTGTTCAAACTTTTGTAAAGGTATAGGTTATATTATTCGGTTATATTCATCAACCGAAAATAAAAAAATGCAAGTAAAAAGTGCTTATATTGAAAAAAAAAACCTTCCATAAAACAGTTTTGCCCACTTTATTAAGACATAAAGACTTTTTGATTTATGGTTTATTTGGAGTTTCCTAACACAATAATATAATATGTAGAATATAAG
Organism: Horisme vitalbata; assembly: GCA_951804965.1. NCBI lineage: Eukaryota > Metazoa > Arthropoda > Insecta > Lepidoptera > Geometridae > Horisme > Horisme vitalbata. Next base: position 5,398,743 of record OX638093.1, read on the forward strand.
AAAATAATGATGAATTGTGTGAATTCGTTTTTCAGACAACGCGTTATATCTAGGTCTGGGTGTTTTCTATGTATAATATAGTGTGTATGATTAAAAATGTTTCAGAGTCATATCACTCATGTGATTCCTATAGCACAAGCTCTTAGAGCTAGATGATGCCGTCTGAAAAAGTCCAGCATTATTTATATATTATTACTAGCTTCCACCCACGACTTCGCTCGCGTGGTACCTGGATAAAAAGTAGCATAAGTGTTAATCCAGGTCACAAAGTATGAGTATTCTAAGTTTCATCCAAATCCGTTTTGTAGTTTTTGCGTGAAAGAGTAACAAACATTCTTCCATTCATCTATCCATACATATATACCTACTCACAAACTTTCGCATTTATAATATTAGTAGGATATGTTTTTATTTACAGAACACGCACAGTTATTGCATGTCAAAAAGCATTTTTTTTTATGCAGCCTATGCTGATTAAGGACCATTGTATCCTAAACGAATCATAATTTTATTGATACTTAGTGTTCTTCTTTTTGGTTGCAAATAAACAATTTGATTAGATTTTATTTAGTAACCGCCTCGATTTCAGGGACATACAGACATACGGAGTACGGACCGTATAGACTCAACTATGTCCCGTTTACATTTTTCCACCACGGAATCCTAAACCAGTGCACGGTAAACAGCGATAAATCATACAGTTGCCACATATGACGGATTAGAGAGGTTTTATTTCAATCAAAATACAGCTTTATGAATATCAAAATAAAGATCGTTTGATATACGGATTTTGCGGTGAAAATATTCATGAAATACATAAGGTTGACTGTACAAATAATGCTTTTATCGAATGAAGATTAAAATGGAAATATAACTATAGTTATATTTTCTTGCTAAGCCTTCTGAAATAAACCAAAAAAATTATGAAATAGTTTTGTTCTCATGTTGTTTAAGCTAGTGGTTATAAATTAAGGCACCATACCATACTAATAAGAAGGGGGATATGCCCATAATCCTCAAGCTGGGCATGCGGGTAGGGGATCGCAAAGCTTAGCTTCTCTCGCCGACCCAACGCTGCCCGTACTGGTGTCTTAGGTTTGTTATAAGGTACCCGGTAATGGAACAAGCACATGGTTCACCTGATGCTAAGTGGCAGGCAGTTATTACCTATCACAAAGCATTGCATTGTTGGTGACGCATTTTCGAAAGGTGGTCTACGATGCATTGCCTTACGTCCATCAACTTGAACCATGAAGGAAAGTGGATAAGGTTGTGCCAGTAATTTTGCCGACAAATTCAAACTGAAACACAGCAATGCTGCTTCTCGGTCAAAATAGGCATGGTGGTAGTACTTCTTGACGACGAGCTGTTCACAAAGAGCTTTACTACTAACTGTAGGCTGCACACACACACACACATACACACACACACACCAGCCTATATCAGTCCACTGCTGGTCATATGCCTCCCCTAATAAAGGGGGATATGCCCATAATCCCCACGCTGGGTATGCGGGTTGGGGATCGCAGGGCACACCTTCTCGCACCACCGACGCTGCTGCCCGTCGGTGGCCAGGGGATTTAGCTGTGCTGATGTAGGCTGTGCTATGCCGCAATCAGCCGGCTGCCAGAGCCCCGTTTGTTGGTTAGCAGGGTGCACCACGTGCAGGTGAGGTTGGCTTGGGTTCCGTCGATGTGGGTTGAACCCCGTACACCCCACACCACTGTAGGCTGCGCTATGCCGTAATCAGCTGGCTGCAAGAGCCCCGTTTGTTATATAGCAGGGTGCACCACAGGCAGGTGGTTGGCTTGGATTCCGAAGATGGAGGTTCAAATCCTAAGGGGATTACATTTTGGGGTGTAATCACCCCAAAAACTTCTTTTTTTTTTTTAAATACCCCTGCTCGACTTAAAAATCTAAGCATAGACTGTTGATCCATCACGACTAACCGTCGAGAGCATCAACAACGCCACCTGGGGCTGACCCTTCTCAAACTGAGTTGACTTCTCTAAGATTTATTGTCCTGAGATACTACAGCCAATCTGATTAGCATGCTAGTGAATGGAATGACAGTAAGTCTTATCTCTACACTACACTAAATTTAATGAAATAGTTGTATAGTGCATTCGCCTTTTTGGAGTACCTATACAAATATTATAAGTACCTACCTAGTAAGGGAGCCGTTATCGAGGAAGCGTTGCTAAGGGAGCGTATCGTTACAGATACCACAAAAGAAATATGTAGTTGGTATATGTTTCTTTTGTGGCTATCGCTGTAGCGATACGCTTTGGTATCGCTGTAACCTCGCTATATAGGCTCAATAAAACCCAGTGCCAGGGACAGAGCTTAGCCAAGGTACATAATATTTACTTAATGCTAGTGTACCTACCGTATCCGTGACTTCTTAAATTATGTACCTAGATTATTTTGTGAGTTTGAATAAACATTTTTTTTATTTAACAGTTATGAGGCTTAGGTTACTTCGGTGTCCTTAGCAGATGACGGCTAAACTCCACTCCGCCCAGTCATTAATCAGATCGGTGACCGTTTAATGGCATTTAGATCTGTAGGGTGATCACAAATTCAACCTGACGTAACGTAAGCGTAAAGAAAAGTTTTGGCCAATGAAAAAGCGTTATGTTGAATCTACACTTACTCATTGGCGAAATTTTAGCCTCTACGATACTTACGAATACTATTTCGCTAGTATTTATAATCGAGGCTTTTCGTGTTTAGGCGGAAGGCACGTTAAGATGTTAGTCCAGGATTTTTCTTGTAACGCCATGTTGGAGGCCTTCAGGCGGCCTAAAAACTCCGAGACCAGAGCCACTAGCTTATACGAAGGAAGGAATCATAACTATGGCGTGGCGTTGTGGGCGCCCGCCAGAGTCGGAAGGTTACGGTTCGATTCCCGCTCCGAAATAATATTTCCTTGATAGATCTACTAATATTTTATCACTTTACAGGATTTAAGTATTTGTGGGTGGTACAGGAACTAACTTAAGTACTTTTGTGAGTATTGAAACACTTATTATAAGTTATTATTCTGTTTGTACCAGTCTAACTGTTTTGAAGCAAAAAACCATTTAATTATTTATTTGTCGCCTGTCTGGGTTTCTTTTATTTATAATATGTCGTGATAATAAGTATTTAAAAAAATATTATCTATGTAAGTAGGTAGTATATAAAGAAAATCATAAAACGAATGCATTAATCATCATCATCGTCATCAACAGAATACAGCAGTATACTGCTGGACATGGGCCTCCCCAATGAACGCGATTGAGTCTTATACAATATTAGCTCATAATAACCAATTGCATAGTCTTATTTGTCTGAGTCAAAGAGGAATTGTCTTGAATGTACAAAGAGGAGGTGATTCTAATACCTATTATTCTAGAGGGAATCGAACCCGCATCTCTTGCGTCTCATTGTCGCCATTTGCGTCAACGAGTTCATGTTATGTTGTGTAGCAGCAATGTATTCGTATGTACTTCACTACACACGTCTATTGACAGAGCTGTGTCGGGGATATGACGGTACAGGCGAAAGTAAAAGTGCAACATTTAATTTTAGTTTCAGTGTTTTAATTTAATCATAATTTTGCATTTTTCTAGTGTAATTTAGCTTGAGTGAGTCTATAGAAGCACTTAGACAAACTCTTACAGGTTTTATAGTGTTTTTTATAAATAAATTTTACTGTACTTTTGTGGAGAATAAATAAAAAATATATATATATGTGCCGTAAAGCCGATTACCGTCGGGGTAAACGCGCTCTTGAGTGGGGAATGCGGCTGGGCAAACTTAATGTAATCATATTCATATTCTTTATTGTTTCATGCGGTACATTTAGATTGTAAAATATAGTGAAAGACTCCCTCTGGCCTGGTGGAGTGACGATCTTCGAAAGGATGCTGGAAGAAGCTGAATACGTCGAGCTAAGGACAGGGCGCAATGGCGCTGCAGCAGTGGACTGCTATAGGCCTTATGATTATGATGATGATGATGAAGAAGAAAATGTATACAATTGTTTTCTAATCCTAACTAATATTAAATGCTTAAGTGAGTTTGTTTATTTATAAGGTATTCACGCCTTATCTACTCAACTGAGCATAAATAAATTTCGCATACACGTTGTCGGGGGTACAAAAAAGGTCATAGGGTACCTTTCATATCGAAAAAAGTTCAGTTTCCGAGGGATAGAAAAAAAAAATTTAACGCGATCGAAGCCACGACCAAAAGCTAGCAGAACAAAATTAAATTTTAGGATTTTAATCAATAAGCAAAAGCTAATAGAGTACCTATTTCTGCCGTGAAACAGCATTGCCGTGTTTCGGTTTTAAGGGTTTGAGTTCCAGTGAAATTACAGGCACAAGAGGCGTACGCAGGATGTTGTTTCGTTCAAAATATGAGTGATCTACAATGCGACGCTTTGTGATAGGTGGTGATAGGTAATGGCACTTAACATAAGGTGGACCATGCTTTCCAGCTTCAGATATAATAAAATTTTACGTAACACGGGAATTCTCGACTTTTTTTACTTTCTCTACTTTCACTTTTAAATAGCGATGTGTTTATCAGTAAACAAGTAATAAATTAATGTTCGATAGGTAGAATATTTCAAGCCGATTTCATGGAGGTATGATACTATAAATAGTTATACAGTAAAATATAAAGTAATTATTAATTATATACCACACGGGGGGCACGGACCACCCACGATGGCCGACGGGGGGCGGGGAATTTTCTTTTCTACGCAGATGAAGGGATATTTTTTATTTATATAAATTTGTAACGTGACCGAACAAAGAAGAATTGGCAAGAAACTCTGCTTGAATTACTAAATGAATGGAATAAAATAATGTTTTATTTGTATCGATACTTAATACGAGATACATTTTAGATTTTTATACAAAACAAAAAAAATGATAATTACTAAATGACTCATTGATTTAGGCTCAAAACACACTAGGTTTCAGAGCAGAACCAATTAGATTGACAGGTCGTCCATGATAATTGGCCTCAATACAAATTTGTAGTTCAAACAATAGGTAATTAATTTACAGACTCTATAATTGTCTAGGGTCTATAATTGGCTATCCCTCGGATGGATTTTGTATCAAACGTACCTATTATACAAAATTAAAGTGTCAAATTCTGTATGTGGTGACATCTATGGCACAAATTTTAGAGACGAAAGATAAAATTAAAAACTAACTTCGATTTAAAAAAAAAATATTTAAAAAATAGAAAGCTGCGTAATCAGCATTGCACATAGGCTGTATTTAATTTTCAAAAATTAGACATCCCTACGATAATTGCAAAAATGTAAGGGTCAAAAATTTGCCTCTAAAAGTCATTAGGTATATGGCGTGCATGAAAGATGATGTAAATCTTGCGACAAGGTACACATAATGTGCGACAATGGCGATGGCGACATTAAATGAACACGGTACGGTAGTTGTAGTAGAGTTCTTTGTGGAGGACTCGTCTGGGGAATTACTGCCACCATGCCTATTTTTTGCTGTGAAGCAGCTGTGCTGTGTGTCGGTTTGAAGGGTGTGGGTGCCGCTGAAATTACAGGCACAAGGGGCTTATTATCTTCATGCCTCAAGTTGATGGACGCAGGGCGTTGCATCGTAGAGCACGTTCCAAAAAATGTGACCTACGATGCAATGCTTTGTGATAGGCAATGGTTACCACTTACAATCAGGTGGACCATGTGCTTGTTTCATCTTCAAGTATTATAAAAAAAAGAAAAACACAAAGTTAGTGCTACTTGTCAGTATTCATAAAAAATGTAATCCTAAAGTTATGTCCATTTAGATAAATCACAAATAAGGTAAACTAATTGCATGTCTGTTTAGAAGCACGTGTATGGTATTTTATATATCACAGCATGATTAAATTATTTTTACTTTATTTATGATTTATTTTGTTTGAAAAATAAAATTTTGAAAAATGTACTTCAGCTTTAAGATTTAATTTTTTATGATTACTAACCGTGTGTTTATTTAATGTCGCCATTACAGAAACAACCTGTGTACATAATAGTATATTGTTTTACAAAGGACTAAACCATCCCATTATATACGAGGATGACAAGACCGAGTTATAATGGGTGGTTTTGGCCCGAGTAAAACACTCTACTTTTCACTTCGATTGAGAAAATAAAACAATTCAAAATTAGGCAATTTTCGGAAATTTTATTAAAAGTTAATCAACCTTCATAAAACCTCACCATAGACGGTTCTATTTTCAAAAAAAAAGATTGACGGAGCACCAAGAAGTCGAGTTTTTATGTAAGAGAACGAATGCTTTGTACGGGCTGATGATTTTAGACAAAAATTAAAAAGAAAAAATACTTTTTAGCCCGAGGTATTAAACTCGAGTTTTAGGCCCGCTAAGCTACACTATTATGATACACTTTTTGAGCAAGAGAAGTGAAAATATTATTTAACCTATGCGGTCCCACTGTTCGGCAGAGGTCTCCGATCTCCTAACACGACTTACGATTATTCGTAGTGCTTTGCTTCGGAAAGCACCATTTCATGAAGTGGAACTAATGATAAAGACCATATAGATGGCCACCGGAACTAGCTACATTTATAAGTATTCAGTATAGGCAAGTAAATAAGTATTCAAATAAGTAGTCGGGTTTTCGTGTTTCTTTTTAACTTGTTTTGTTTACACTTGTGAGACCGACTGTACAGTGTAGTGTTGACTCTTCAAACGATCTCAGGATTGAGACACACAATGTCCCAGACCAGACCAGACCGTGCTTTCATACGCGTCGCTTTCATAACAAAGTATTTTCTGCTGTCACTACAGCTACGTACCTTCCAGTTAGGTATGTTTATGCCTTATGAAATTTGACACAAAAAAGCTATCTTATTATAAAAATTGATTAATATAAATGCACCCTGCTAAACAACGAACGGGGCTCTGGCGGCCGGCTGATTGCGGCATAGCACAGCCTACATCGGCACAGCTAAATCCCCTGGCCACTGATGGGCAGCAGCGTCGGTGGTGCGAGAAGCTGTGCCCTGCGATCCCCAACCCGCATGCCCAGTGTGGGGATTATGGCTATATCCCCCTTTATTAGGGGAGGCCTATGTCCAGCAGTGGACTGATATAGGCTGATGTGGATGTGGATGTGGATTATAAATGCGAAAGTTTGTGTGTGTTTGTTCCCATTCAACTTCGTAATGGCTGAACAGATTTGGATAAAACTTGGAATATACATAGATTGCGACCTGGATTAACTCACAATTTTAGTTTTTTTTTATAATACCATGCAAACAAAGTCTCTGATGGAAGCTAGCATGACATACGACTAGCGCGGTGAGCAAAACGAAGAAGGTTCGATTCCCGCCTCGAGACTAACGTTTGTATAATTTGCAAATATTTGTATCTGGACTGGGTGTTTTCTATGTATGTATGATATAATAATGGATATATTTACAAAAAAAATCTAGTATATCAGTCATGAGGTTCCCATTAATGCACACGAGTCCCATACGAAAAATTTCTCTTCAGTCTGAGGCTCTAACGGCGGAAAGTGCCGGGCATTATTTTTGAGCATATTCATAATCCTGACTTATCTTATCCTATTCTACTTAGGGGGCCTCTGACGGACAAATACATACGTAATACCAAAATTATTTTTTATTCAAGCATATTTCCACTATATTGTATTCCACTTGTATTCCAATAGTATCTAGATAAATACTATTGGAATATAAGTGGAATACAATATAGTGGAAATATGCTTTAATAAAAAATCATTTTGGTATTACGTTTGTATTTTAAGCTATTGTATAGCTTCTATCGAGGGCCTTGAGCGCGGGGACCGAATCCAGAAATTCCGTAACGAAAAAAAACCTCACGCTCCCCACTCCGACGGGCATGGAGGTGTGGCTTGAAGGCCGTGCATTGTCTAACGTCGTTTTTTTCGGCAGTCTTCGACACGGTGTTTGTGTGCGTGCAACTAGACGTATTTTTATTTAATAAAAGAAAAAAAATTGTTTTCTTATCGGTCACCACGCTCAAAAAGTGTAACTTGAATTAATATCAAAGAAAAAGAAATACTGCATAAATAAAATAAATAAATAATTATAATTGCATAAGTTGATACAAAATGCTATGCAATAGCTTTACCGCGGCAGTCCCCGAGTGCCACACGTCTTTTTTGTTTTTCGTTACGGAAATTCTGGATTCGGTCCCCGCGCTCAAGGCCCTCGATATAAGCTATGCAATAGCTTAAAAAATATCTTTTGTGTGGACTATTAAAAAAATATAAGTAAACTAGGTATGTAAACTTTTTTTTGCAATAATGTACATATTAACGCATAACAATGATGATTGTTTTTAGTTTGTAAGGAGTTATATAAGTTTATGTTGTTGCAACACTAAAACAAAAGGGAAATTTGTTTTTAGGTTAGAAGTTACCGATAGTTATCGTTAATTTTATCGGGCTGTCATATTTCACCGCAATGAAATTCTCAAAAATTGAAGAGTTGACATTGTATGTTGGTATGTTATTTTTTGTATGAAAATCTGTTTCCGAGCTGCTACCGAATTTCGGTAGGTAGCGATCGCTAACTATGTCGAGACTGCAGCCCCTGATCTTATTTTCTAGGCCGTGAAGGTTTGCTATTTTGAATAACTGCATTCAGTGATTTTATATTTTCAAAAATGTTGAATAGTGCGAGCGAGAGAGAAATTTGACATGTATAGTCGCCTTATCTACTCACATACACGTTATCAGTGGTACAGACATAGTAATGTACCCACAAAAAAGCACTCGGGCTTAAGATAAGATGTGATAAAATTCTGCAGGTACCTAGGTACCCATTAGGAGAAATATGGATATTTATATCCAAATTGCTAAATTTCCCAAAATCGTTAACATTATTTTACTTTGCAATCGAATAACACGACAGCGCGTTTCATAAATTGGGCAAAATTAAATTTACATTTCCATCGTGTAACTTCCTGACCGGATATTGTTTTTTGTAAATATTCAGTTTAGGGTTGCCGCGAATGTGCGACTTTTTTATTTTAAATTATTACTATCTGACCCGCCCGCAACTTCGTTTCAATGTATACTTGATATCATAATCTTTTAATGGTTTAAATGATAAATGATAAATGATATTTATTGTCTGTGGAACTAGGTCTAATTACATTAATATCATAGTTATTTGTGCATCTCTAGTCCAACCTACCAGGCTTACAAATAAAATGGTAAAAAAACAATCACAATTTATCTCAACCCAATACAATTAAATAGGTATAATATCAAATGTCAACTAACTATAAGGAGAATAATAATAATTAATAGCTATATAATAGAATCTAAAATGCAAAGAATAATGTTAAAACTAAAATAAAAAAATTAAGTATTAAAAACTATGACATCGTAGTTTTTAATACTTAATTTTTTTATTTAAATTTTTCTTCTAAAATCTTAATCAGAGACAAGGAGACGTGGTTGTGGAAATCATAGGGGATATACTTAACAAATATTGATTTTTATTTATCTATTCACAGTGGTTTTAAAACTTTTTCGCATTATTGTGTTGATAAAAACGTTTTGGGGCACATCATCACACAGTTGAATGGTTTCTAAGTATATAACGGCTAAACGTAGTTAGAAACAATTTTTGTGTTTTACATAATACCAAGTTCTTGACCGGGCTGTAGGGTTGATAGTCAATGGAAGGACAGACGCTAGCAGCTGATTCCATATTTTAACAATTTAAATGATGTTTAGAAGCCCTTATTCCTTATAGGTGGAATATCAACTTGATGCGGGTGGTAGTTAGCAATTGCGATTGAAGTTCCTATGGACGAAAGGGAGCTCCTGCGCACATTCATATAGAAAGAATGTGTAATAAGTATCCTAAAATAATTACTCATGTCGGATTTGAACCCAAGACCTTTCACTTACCCCATAAACGGGAATTACTATGTACTATAATATATCATTTGACAACTATTGTTTGAAGCGCTCATTGCGTCGCTTACTTCATTGTTATTTTCATCGATCATCGAGATCATCTTAATTAAGTAATACTCGGTCACTACTTGGATGGGTGACCGTGTATGGAACAGAGGTTGACCTATGCCTCTATGCTTATGTCATATGCCTATAAATTAAGTAATGTTTGTACCTTTACATTTACACCTACGTGAAACAAATAAACTTTATCATAATTTATCTAGTGGCATTTAGATCTGAACGTTCCGTGCTTAGGAAGCACGTTAAAATACATATTTTGTACACAAAGCACCTAGGCCTTATTCAAATATCTGCAAGTAATGTAAAAAATTGTCTAGCGGCGGGAATCGAACCCGCAACCTTCTGCTTCTCAGGTAGACATTTGCCCACTGCGCCACAGGTAGTGGTCGTCATAGTAATCTTATTTTGAAAAAGTCGCCAGTGCGCGGTGGATCTTCGCATTTCTCACCTAATCCGTCAGTATGTACCTAATGTACGCGGCACAGTCGTGAGTGGCAGACGCGGGAAATAGAATTCTCAAGTAGATACTTACGCTAACTGTACCTTGAAAATTGCGAGAAATATAAAAGAAAACTTTTTGATGGATTCCGTTTTTATTGTTGTGACGTGTGGCGTAGTGGTGGCCAAGATTTGAGAGTTCGGGATTGAATCCCTATTTCTCAGTGATGATTTCGACTCACCAACAACAACACATTGATGGAATGAGTGCGAAGTGCACTTGTAAACCTCAAGGCTGGCACGCTATGTGTACAAGCGCATGTACGGATACCATACCTTCCTGTAAGCGCGTTTCATTCATTCAGCTCTTATGCTCATACGAGCTTATTCCCGCGTATAAGCTCGTATGAGCATAAGGGCTTCTACATTTTGCGCTGCAAAAAACAGAAAGCGCGTACACGTGCTTAATCCAGCGTGTTCGCTCAAACCGGAGTGGGTCATTTTCTCACGGCTAGCGCTTATACGAACTTAGTCAACGCTCGTACAAGCTGCACGTATGGCAAAAGGCGTATGTATACGCGCCTACAAAAACGAGCTTATAAGCGCTGATAAAACGCTAATCTGAAACCGCTCTATCCATCGTTGTTCGCATGTGGGATAGTCGGGTTGGATACGCTCCAAGTAAGGCAAGAGTTACTCTTGCTGACCCACTACCCTATGATGCTCCACGGTAGGGTTGACAACCCTGAAACACTACAACTAATCGGGCTTGTGGTTCCGCGACACTGCTGGGCGTGGAAGGTGCGAAGGGTCCGCGGCGGCGTCGCGGCGTCGCCGGCGCCCCGCGCTGTTCGTGAGCCCCTCCACCCGAACCCGGGCTGGAGCCTCTGCCCCGACTCCACGGGCGATAGCCCTGTTCAACCAAATTCTGGCTGAGAATGATATTGACGTTTTAATGGACAATGCTGCTGAGTTTTATAGCTCCGTTTAGGGTTCCGTACCCAAAGGGTAAAACGGGACCCTATTACTAAGACTCCACTGTCTTTTTGTCTGTATGTCTGTCAGTCACCAGGCTGTATCTCAAGAACCGTGATAGCTAGACAGTTGAAAATTTCCCGGATGATGTATTTATGTTGCCGCTGTAACATCAAATAGTAAAAACAGAATAAAATAAATATTTAATTGGGGCTCCCATACAACGGTGGATTCTGACTCGCACTTGGCTGGTTTTTATTGTTGAATTCTATTTTTTATAACTTTCTATCAATTGTATTTGTTATCTTCGCATTTTCTTATAATAGATTCATTATAAGAAAATGCGAAGATAACAAATTCCATTTACTAACTCAGTGGGACACCGAAATGGTCAGCACCGGACCTATATTTGCAAACAACTCATACCTTGACTCATAGTTGATTTTTCATTTTTTTTTTATAACACTAAGTTAGCATACAGGCATACGGTCCTCCTGATGGTAAGCGGTACCCGTAGCCCATGTCATAGTTGTCACCGAAAACAAGCTAAAATGAAGCGACATTTAACATTTCATCACGTTCCCGGATGCTACCGTAATTAAAATGACCTTGCTCCATAAATGGGGTAGGCAGGTAACTATGGTCCTTCACAAGGGTAGGGTTGGATTTTAGTGATGATAAGAGTATGTCCGGGTAACTAATAGTGACATTCCCAAACCTAGCATAACCGCAACTTGCGAAAAAAAGGTATATTATCTAGCTGACTTTCTAAACAATAAGAACAACAATAAATCCGGGGATACACATGCCAGTAAATCGGTATAGTGGCTTGCATAAAAGTTACAGGCATTTACGAGTAACTGGCACACTGCGGATACATTTGCAAGTAATACTGGCATGCCAGTATTCCCATCATCTATCTATCTATCTATCTATCTAAGGCCACAACGAGTCAGCTACTGGTATGCCCGTAACTGTCGCGTTCACACGTACCAAATTGCGACCATGTAAGTAAATCAAATGTTGTGCTAGCTATATGTATGCCAGATACAGGCATGCCAGTTAGCTGGCCCGTGCAGGCAGCTGGTATTACGGGTATACCACTACACCACGGGGTGCACTATAGTGTGCAAGCTACGGGCATGAGTATCCCTAGCATAACAACCGTGTAATTACCATAATTATTAATATCAACGGGATATTTACCATGATTTGTGAGTTCTGTTGTTTCTCGATATTTCGACGCAGTTGCATGCGCCATGATCACGGGAGGAATTCTCACATCATAAATATCCAGTTGATAGTTCACAACCCTGATTGTTTCAAAAGTCTAATTATCAGTCCACTGCTGGACATAATAAGAGGCCTAATAAATCCACGTTGGGTTGCGGATCGTAGGGCAGAGAAACTTGCAGCGGAAGCTGCTGTCCGTCGGCGGCCTACATGCGATTTATCTGGTGTTAGGCTGCGCTATGCCGCAATCAGCCAGCCGCCAAAGCCCCATTTGTTAGTTAGCTGGCTTGAATTGATTGAAACCCCTTACAGCCGGGAGGCCTACGGGCTACCTAAAAACTCTAGAATTGACTACTACCTAGTTCAATATGACAAACAGACACACAGATACACGCGGCAAAATAACACCCCTCTTTTTGCGTAACATAGAACTGAATGAGCGAGGTTCCCTTAGTATCAAATGATGTAAATAGACTCCATACACCCCTTTACATTGCAACGTTTGATATAGTTCACATACATACACTTCCTAGAACTAACATATTAGTAACTTTGTGCTTTACAAAATGAAGGTCTAAAACGCTGATAAATTCCATTCGCAGAATTATTGCGTCCAGTCCCTAACTAACAGTATCTGCAAAACTAAAATCAACTGTATTTCCTTATTTTAAGATAGGATTTTGAATGAGGGAACAAAATATTCCGGGAGGTGGGAACAGAGAAATTAAGTCCTGATAATGAACTTTATTGCCTTAGTTTAAGAGAGGATTTCGGATGAAGGATAATGTTGCGAGGTGAAAACTGAAATGGTAGGGTAATGTTTACTTTTATCGGGGTTTTGGAGTTGTGATTAACATGTGAAAGCATTCCTGAAATTAGAGCAAAGTCACACGTTGCGTTGCGTTGCGTTGCAACGGCAGTACGGCGGCGGAGCGGTGTCACTACGGCGTCCCATAATATGCGCAAGTATTAGAGCTGGGCCACACGATGTTTTGCGTCTGCCGCATATACTACAAGATGCGTTGCGATTGCTGCACGGCGCGAAACAGTGCCGCTTCGTCAATTTGAAAATGTTGCAAGTATGATAACATGATTTGCTCCATCCAGCACTGCATCGCGTTTTCACTGGTTAAACTGTGAGGCGTGCCATCCAAAATGACAACGCAAACCATAACTTTAAACTTTTGTTCATCATGAAAAAGCAATGTAGGATGCACTCCGACCAGGTGGAATGAAGATCTGCGAAAGGGTGCTGGTAGAAGCTGGATGCGTCGAGCTTTGGACAGAGCGCAATGACTCTCATTAGGGGAGGCTTATGCAGTAGTGTGTGTAACGGACTGCTATAGGATGATAATGATGATTGTTTTATATAGGGACACCAACGTACAGAGAAACCACCATTTATTCGAGACTGCTTTTTTATTGAAGTACCCACAATTGCTTATAATAAGGAAGGTAGGAATAATTAAGTTCAACTGGTACCTACATCACCATATACATAACATTCCCTCACCCTTGTTTCAAAACAATTCTACTACCGTGTATCTTCACCTTAAGTTATTCTAAACCCTAACTTTTCTAATCAACTTAAACATAGGTAATTATTTAAAATATAAATAAATATTTAAAATAACAACAGTCAGCAGAACCTAGGTTTTATACATGTTAAACATTACATTAATGATGCACATTACTTAAACAAGCAAACAGTTTAGACCTATATACAAATATCTAAATTAAACAGCTTAGCACTTTAATTACCTAGCGACTTATATCTAACGGTATACTACCGACCACTATTGGCGTGTATGTTATTAGTACTTAGGTAAAATAATACTCTTATGGTAAAAATAATTTTATGTGATAACAAAGCGTTGAACGGGTTTGCGGGTGCGCTTGGGCATAACAATTTCATTCTGCTCTTCGACGGTTAACCTATTCTCGAGTACTGTCATGTCTTTGCTGCTTGTATCCTTATCGTTGGCTACTTCGCCCTCACAGCTGGGAGAAGGAGAAAGATCAAACGATGTGACATTAAAATCAGACTTATTTTGATCAATAATAATACTTTTCTTTTTTATTAAATCCTGTTCATTAGTTGCGATCATGTTCTGAGATATTATGTGATCAACATGTTTTTTGTGAACCTTGTCATTCTGACGTACCTGATAAGAAACCGGTCCCAACCTTTTTACTATTACAGCATCTTCCCAAATGCATTTATTATTCTTGAATTGTTTAACACGAACCTTGTCACCTATCTCAAATTGACGCAACTTAGTGCTTCTTTTCTGGTTAATTAGCTTTTGTTTTTTTTAGTACACTGTCTTCTATGTTAGGACGCAAAATGTCATAATGAGTACGTATATTTCTACCGAAAAGAAGTTGCGCAGGAGTTTTTCCAGTTAAACTATGTGGAGTCGATCTATAATGAAGTAAAAACTTATCCAATGCTAGTTGCAAATCTTCTTTTTCAATAAAAGCCTTTTTTAAACAATTTTTATTATTTTTACCGTGCTTTCCGCGGCGCCGTTGCTACTTGGTTTGTAAGGTGATACTAATATGTGTTTTATATCACAACTTTCCATGAAAGTCTTAAAATTTTGACTGCTGAATGGCGGGCCATTGTCAGATACTAATTCACGAGGTAGCCCTAAGCAGCTAAATATACGTCTCAACCTTGCAGTGGTGAGTTTTGCCGAAGTAGTACCTATACTATGCGCTTCTATCCACTTGGAATGGGCATCGAGCAGCACGAAGAAAGTCATGTTTTCTAGTGAGAAAAAGTCAACATGGACTCGATACCACGGTATTTGTGGCCATGCCCATGGATGCACCGGAGCCGCCGCCGGTGACGGTCGGGTGCTTGCGCAGGTCTCGCAAACCTGACATTCTCTTTCTATATCAGCGTCTATGCCTGGCCAATAAACATAGCCCCTGGCTAAACTTTTACATTTCACTATGCCTTGGTGACCCGTGTGCAACATTTTCAAAATTGCGTTTTGTAAGGAGTGTGGTATCACCACGCGATGGCCAAATAATATGCAACCTGACTCCACGTTCAAAAACTCTTTTATAGCAAAATAACTTTTTAATTCGTCATCTTTACAGTATACCCAATTCGATTGAATAGCGTGCATCAACTTTTGTAACGTTACGTCCCTAGCTGTGTGTCTAGCTACTTTCTTATAATCAATCGGCGCTTGCTCTGAAATGAAACTTATATAAGATTCAGTTTTATACTCCCTATTATCTTCATGTATGGGGATGCGTGATAGACTATCGGCCACACAATTGTGTTTCGATCCTATGCATTTGACTTGGTAGTTGTATGCGCTTAATATTACAGCCCATCGTTGCAGTCTATTGCTGGCCATGGACGGTATGGCTTTATTTTCATGAAATATTGACGCTAGCGGCTTGCAGTCTGTCACTAAAGTGAATTTATTGCCATATATATAGTCATGAAACTTATTAACTGCGAATACGATGGCCAGCCCTTCTCGACATATCTGCGAATAGTTTCTCTCGGGCGGCGAGAGCGTGCGCGAGGCGTGCAGCACTGGGCGCAGGTCGCCGGTGCGCGCGCGCTGCGCCAGCACGCCCGCCACGCCGTACGGCGACGCGTCGCACGTCACGTACGTCGGCAAGGCAGGGTCCCAATGAGCGAGCACTGGCGCCTCGCGCACCATTACTTTTATGGATTGAAACGCCTTCTCACAGGCGCTGGACCATTCGAATTTTGTATTCGACTTTAACAACCCATACAATGGTTCTAGCACACTACTTAAATTTCTTATAAACTTGCCGTAATAGTTAACTAGACCTAAAAAAGCCTTTACTTCACTGACGTTTCTCGGTTGGGGCGTTCTATGCACTGCGTCTATTTTAGAAATTTCAGTTTTCAACCCCTCAGCATCGATAACATACCCTAAATATGATATAGATTTTTTAAAGAAACTACATTTTCTTTGTTCTACCTTGAGACCACTCTCTGACAATATTTTAAACACTTTTATCAATCTTTCCATGTTTTCCATTTCATTTCCACTGCTGACAAGTAGGTCATCCTGGTATACGGCCACATATGGCATCCTTAATAATTTTTCCATCACTCTTTGAAATTTGCTAGCAGCGCATTTAATTCCGAAAGGTAACCTATTATAAGTAAACATACCTTTATTTGTGACTATGGTGCAGTATTTTTTAGCATTATCACTGAGAATCAACTGTTGGTACGCCCGACTTAAATCAATTTTGCTAAATATTTTACCGCCCTGTAGCGATGCAAAAATATCTTCTATCCTAGGTAGAGGATATTTATCCTCCGCAAGCACAGGATTCAGAGTAGTTTTAAAATCACCGCAAAGTCTGACCTCACCGTTTTTCTTTATGACGGGGACCACCGGCGTCCCACACTCGCTCCACTCGACGGGCGAGATGACTCCCTCCCTCTGGAGGCGCTCCAGCTCGGCGTCCACCGCGGGCCGCAGGGCATACGGCACGGGCCGCGCGCGCCGCCACACCGGCACCGCGCCCGCCTTCAACTCTAATTCAATCGTACCTTTGTTAAACGCACCTATACTTGACGAGAATACCTCGGGAAACTTGGTCAGTAATTGATCGGTAGCTGATGACTTATTGAACTTGTCAACATATGCCACAGAGTCTTTTGGATCTACTGCCGAAGGAAATTGTATGCCAAACGCCCTCATCCACTTGCGACCGAATAACGAATTGCTATCATCATTATCTATAACTACCAATTTCAAGTTATGTACAATTTTGTTATTGTATTGAACGCTACATACAAATTCACCTTTGGCCGCTACTCTCTGACCATTATACATTCTCAAACATGATTTGCGCGGAAATAATTCTACATTATTAAAATATTTTAAAAACGTACTTCTATTTATGATACTCATGCCTGCACCCGTATCGCCTTCCATGGACAACTTTTGACCGTTAATAACCACCTTCATTATCCACCTTTTGTCCTCTTCATTGTCACTCAACTGATACACCTGATTCCCCTCGTCTTCACTCGAGGTGGGATCGTCGTAGTAGTCCTCCCCTGAGGCAACTTTATGTACATTTGAACGCTTGCGAAAACGACACACTTTGGCTATGTGCCCCCGGTTACCGCACACAAAACACTCCACGTTCACAAATGGGCAATTCTCTTGACGATGTGGTTGCCCACATCTATAACAACTTAAACGCTGCTGGGCGCCGGCGGTTGCTCCTCGATGCGGCACTGGGCGGGCGCGGCCCCTGACAGCAGAGGCGGCCTGGCGCGGCCGCTGGTGACGCTGCGACCAGCCGCGGCCTGCTCCAGATCCGCTCCCCTCCATAGCGTGAACTTTATCTGCAGAATTGGCGGTGCTGACGGACCTTGCCGTCTCCTGTGAGTCTCGAACGGCGACTTCTAAAGACAACGCCAACTCCACAGCACGATCGAATGTCAACTCGGTCTCGGTCAATAATCTTTGCGTGATTTTATCACTTTTTAGCCCGAACACAAACTGATCCCTTAAATTTTCTTTTAAAATCTCCGTCGTTTGAAATACGCATGTTTTACTGAGTTTTTTTAATTGGACGAGGTACTCGGTAACTGATTGTGATTCCGTTTGTTTGTAGGCTCTAAATATCATGCGTTCGGCTATGAGTGACCGCTTTGGCGCTAAATGCGTTTCGACTAACTTCACTAATTTTTCGAATTCTGTATCTTCTGGTTTCTCAGGAAAACATAAGTCAATCATGAGATCCAATGGCTCCGTACCCACTACAGCGACTAGGTATTTTGAGTATTCTGTTGATTTAATGCTGTGTATAGTAAACCACGCTCGTAATCTGCTGACGTACGTTGGCCATCGATCAATATTCATCTTGAATTCTTGTAATTGGTTGATACTCATTGTAACTTTTGTAATTTCACTTTTTTTTGGGTTAACTTCTTCTTTTAAAGACATTTAGATGCCGCAAGGTTCTTTATTCGTCGCCAAATGTTTTATATAGGGACACCAACGTACAGAGAAACCACCATTTGTTCGAGACTGCTTTTTTATTGAAGTACCCACAATTGCTTATAATAAGGAAGGTAGGAATAATTAAGTTCAACTGGTACCTACATCACCATATACATAACAAATTTAGCGTCAATAACAATTACGGTGATGGTGCACCCCGTTGAAATATTGCGGTGCGGCGCCGCAAGCCATCCTGTGACTTGGTTCTTAGACCTGCGGTTTATAGGATAAAGTTGCCCGTGTTTTTTGAACCGACGACAAAAAGAGGGAAAAGGGGATGCGATGAAACTAATGGAATCTATTACTGTAGAACATGACTTATCACACAGTGCGGCTGATTAACCTGCGCAACGCTTATACTAGGATCGAGCTATGGTTTGATTTTCTCTGAAGTATAGGGCCAGAAAGACATTAAGTTTTTTATTTTTTGTCAGGTGGAGTGACGATCTGCGAAAGGCTGCTGGTAGAAGCTGGATGCGTTGAATGCGGCATAGAACAACCCAGCACCAGCACAGCTAAATCCCCTGGTCACCAATAGTCAGTAGCATCGCGGTGCGAGAAGTTGTGCCCTGCGAATCCCAACCCGCATGCCCAGCGTAGGGATTATGGACATTTCTAAGTGCCCTTCTTATAAGGGAGGCCTTTGTTTAGCAGTGAACTGTAATTCAAGATAAATAACAGCTTGATTTCAGCTTAATCAGATCAGTGATTTTAGCGTGAATGAGTAAAAATATTTCAAATCTCACATCTCAATTTATTTATTATTAGGATCAGAACCACGCAAGTAATACAGGTGCGTGACACAAATACGGCTCAATAGTTTTTTTCGTACGTATGCATAATATTAGGCTTGGTACAGACAGCACGACATTGCTGACAAATGTATGCGCATACATTATTGAGTGTAGATAGCCTTAGTTGTGGTAAAATGCTGCTTTGGTTGACATTTTCAGATTTTTACTGTTAGAATAAATTATCATTTTATTTATTCATTTTATTTTACTCAGACAAAAAACAAATATTCATGTTCACCACACAAAGGTTCGTTCTGGGAATCGAGCCCGCAATCGGCAGAGTTACCGCCAACTGAGTTTTAAGGCCAGTTTGTTGACATATTCTGTTTATACTTTTATTTTCTTAATCAAAGCTTTTAATCTTGATGCTGACGTTGAAATCATTATTATTATTTTATTTATTATAGGCCAGCTCTAGACCTCGAGGCTTGCATAGGCAAGGATGAGGTCGACGATGGGGCCAGCTTTCCCTGAAGTTGCCTATTAACTCTCTTTTTGAAGCCGTTAGGGTCGTAATTCGATGGAAAAACAGACGTTCGCAGCTGATTCCATATTTTAGCAGTGTGCATTTTATATGATGTTTGGAAGCGCTTAGTTCTATTTCTGTAAATGGAATATCAACTTGATTCGGATGGTAGTTAGCAGTGCGTATGAAGTTCCTTTGGAAGAAAGGTGAAGGTGGAATAAGGTCATGCAGCACACTCTACGTAGTACGACGTATAAAATACCGACAAATACGCAAGCTCGCGACAATGGCTCAAGCTCTCGAGCCTTGCTTTAGCAAGATACTCTTGACCAATGAGCCTCTTAGCCCTGCGTTCAACTGAGTCAAGTGTGGCAAGTTGATATTTGGCTAAGCCATCCCAAACATGGCTGCAATACTCGATACATGATCGGACTTGAGCTTTATACTTGAGCTCTACGTCGTATTCATCTCTACATCGTGAAGTATCGTATATACTCTGATAAATTGAAAAGAAGTAGTCATTTTCATCATATCTACCTAGACTTACGTAGGTACTTAATTTTTTTCAGAATTATTATCATTAATATGGCTTGCTATGGCGATGCCCCACTGCCAAGGTCTTACCCTATTTTGTCCAATATTTCCCTATCCAAGATGTATAAAAATATTGCCCACTTTACTTTAATGTTTTGGATAATTATTTATGTATGAAAAGTGTTAAGAAAAAAATAGTTTAACAAGTTTCTTCATCATCATCATCATAACCTTCCTTAACCCGACTTCTGCCACTGATATATATGTAGGCTTATACATATATATCCCTTTGCTCTCGCCCCTTGCGACGGTCCTTCGCTAGCTTGATCCATTGACGGCCGACGACAATGACTATGTTAATGATATCGTGCTACTGGACGACTGACATGAAGAAGACAAGAGAAATTTTCTCTTTCCAGTACTCAGCCACCATTCTGTTATTAAGGTAAAGTAAAAAGTAAAAAATCCGAGAAGAATTGACAAGAAACTCTACTTGGCTTATGAACTAGTCGACTAATAGTAGAAATAAAGTATTAAAATGTTGCCATTTTAGCGGCCCGCCCGCGCGTCAATACGCTTCCGTCCCATGAATACGTCCGTTGCGGACGCGGTCTCGGTGTGAACTGCGCCTAATGGAAACAAAAACTGATACTACAAGAGAATTTATTCAACCGCTGTATGTATGGCATTTTTAACTCTATCCTATGCTACTAGATATATTAAAAAGACTAGTCTATAGTATTGTGAGTGAGGATTGGAAGATGTGAAATGAAATAATGATTCATTATGATTATGATAACATATCTATTTATTTCACCCAAGTAATAAATATATAAGTACCTAGGATACTAAAATAGGTTAGATATGCTCAAATTAGAATAACATAAATCTTAAAATTAGGTACTAGCAAAAGTAAGTAAGTAAAAGTAAAGTTTATAATTATTATTACAAAAATTTGAATTTTGTAAATGTTTAATAATCAAAACGTATCTATGAAGTACCCTCTGAAGTTGCGTGCAAATAGCGACGTAGTTCGTACACCTATTTGTGTTGGATTGGTAGAGTCGTTTGCCGAGCCGTCGTTTCAGAGGGACAATATCCCTTGCAACTATTGTATGTAGTTCCAGACCAGGAATAACAATTATTAAGCTACCTTTACCCCAGAAGGTAAAGGTCTTTCTACTATTGCGCGGACGAAGCCGCCGGCAAAAGTAGAAAGATCGACGAAACCCAACGACTATGACAAGAAAACATAACTTTGTTGATACTTACATAACTATTAGTTGAAGGGCTCGTAGCGTCGTTTACTTTGGTGTTCTTCGTCTTGGTTAAGCAACACTCCACCCTGTCACTATTTGGATGGGTGACCGTTTAGTTGCATATACAAGGTGTGGCGTTATGAGTAGTCAAGCCATCACCTTTCTAAAATCTCTATTATTATAGCTTGAGCACATAGGTCACCATAATTTTTTTTACACAAAAGGTGCCCACACTTTTTTGAAATTTGAAAATGGTCAATAACTTGAAAACCATGATACTTTTACTGAACACAAGTTTTGACTATCTGATCAGTCATGACACCCCCACCCACAGGTGATGGCTTAACTACTCATAACGCCACACCCTGTATATCTGAGCCAAAAAGATAAGAACTATAGCAATAAACTCTTGCTTATATTTTTTTAACTTTTGCTACAAATGCTACCTTAGAGAGAAATACCCTTTGATGCTTAATTGTCGGTCTCTGAGCTTTGGAATTTATATATTTTTACTCTTAGAATATATATATGATCTTACGTTGATAAATTTAAAATACCCTACCCTGCCATCTGCCGTTTGCGCTCGCTTTTATTCGCGCTTCGTCAAAAGTTTTCGTGTCTCCTGCGAGAAAAAACAATCGTCTTTTTCACACTGAGCAAATCTTCACCAAACGGCGCATAATGTAAACGCCCTTAAGTACAAACCAAAAACAAAAGACTCCAATATTACAATCCGAATCTGCCAATTCCTGCGTCAACTTCCAAAAATCCCTTTCAATTTCCCAGCCAGTTAAATTAGAAGCTAACATTCCATTTCAGATGCACAAAGACAATTCCATTCCAAAATTGGTCCAATAAAGACATACGGAACCCCGGGCTATTACGGTTTTTACATTAGGCCGCGTTTGGCGGAACGCCAATGGGTACTTAGAGCTATTGAGTTTCTTTGTGAGGGGATTTTGCCTATTCTGTGGCGTCCTCAATGAGGACACATTTTGTGGTGGCTTTTATTTGTGGTTTTTATCTTTGTATCTGTGACAGGAAAAGTTGTACTTTTAATTAGTTATCTAAGTAACCGCTTAGTCCAATCTTATAATGATTTTAAAGTCGCATAGAACCCAAACCAGAAACACAATTAAATAAGTACCTACTGAATGACTCACAAAACTACACAAACACCAACATTGAACGTCAAATTAGGAGCTACTGGTACTAATAGTAGAGAATAATACTTCTTCTTCTTTTTCCTTAGCCCAATTAATCCACAGCTGATAATAGGCATTTTTCAGTAGCTACATAAGCACCACTGAGCCTGATCTTTAGCTATAATGCAAACATTATGGCCTGCAGGCGGCAGTTTATCAGATATTTATAATTGCATTACTGAGTCTGCCAAGTAGAAATACTTAAATAAATTGTGCAAAAAGGTACATATTTAAAATGTTTCAATAAATTGTAGTAGACTTGTTCCGGGCCTGGGTGTTCTGGTAGCAATTTGTACTAATATTCCTTGATATCCACGATACAGGACAAAATCCTAGATATGAGGCTATTTTCCATGACACTAACAATGTGTCTTATCTGTAACTTTTCATCCTTGCCCGCAAAGTTCAAACTTATATTTTAGCCGCTGACCGCTCTGTCCAATGCAGTTACTTGCCTAAAGTTGAATTGATATACTCTATGTCCTATCTGTACACTTATCTTCTCTTCTTTTCTTTTCGATTCTTTTAGAAAACCTGTAAAATAACAAATTTCAAATGTATGTTCAAAGAATTGAGGGGTTTTTCATCGAGATAGTACTATCATATGGACAAAGTAGTCAAGGAGTTTATAGGGAGTGTGTATAAGGGAGTGCGCGCTTGGAACAAAAATCAGTGCCTAATGTATTCTCCCAAAAAGGGGTTGTGTCTCGTTTCCTCTTTTAGTATTTCATCAACATCATCATCAACCTACCGCAGTAAGCACCCAAGATACGCCACTGAGCCGTGCTAACCATTTGGAAGGTAATGCTCATACCATAATCGCCACGCTGCAAAACTCAGCGTGCTGCTTATTGCGCCGACATTGAACACTTTTCAATTGACCTCAAGTAACTGTGGCATTTGATGTTTATGAAGATATTTTTTACATTAAGATTTAATTAGTGCAACTGTGGCATTTTGATATTTATGTATGTTTATGAACGTCGTGACCAGTCGAGATATTCGGACGATTTCTGACAGTTTCCACTTGGAGACTCCATAGAGTACTCGATGCTTAAAAATCATTCAAATCAACAAATAAAAAAATGCAACCCAACAAGGTTCGGTCAACATCTGACTAGATGACGTCACCGCACTGCAGTTTCGTACTTCGATGAAGTTGAATTGATTCGGTTACGTTCCGAGTGGCTTTTCAAAAACTTTGACCTAACTTGTTCTTAAGTATAGGGAATTAAATTAGGACGAAGTTTGGGATAGTATTCAAAGGAAAATCTGGGTGTTTAACAGACAAGTCTATATCAGTCCACTGCTGGACATAATGCCCCCTAGTAAAAGCCTATAATCCCCATGCTGGGCATGCGGGTCGGGGATCGCAGGACACAGCTCGACGCACGATGCTGCTGCCCGTCCGTGGCCAGGGGATGTAGCTGTGCCAATGTTAAGCTGTGTTATGCCGCAATCAGCTGGCTGCCAGAGCCTCGGGTGGTAGTCAGTAGGGCAGGTGAAGTTCGCTTCTGAGCTAGCGACAGCTACTCGCTAGTGGAGAGCCCAACAGACCTCTCTAACTCACCTCGAGTTTGAATACACGCGTAACGCATTTTCAAAACGACAAAAAACACCTTCATGCCTTATGTTGGTGGACGCAGAACTCTGCATCGTTTCCATACATGCGTATCCTACGAAACGATCCTTTTTTATGCTATGGTAATCAACATCAGGTAAGCTATATGCTATTTCAATCTTAAGGTAATATAAAAAAATGGCAATTGATTTTTATAATAAAGATTGTCTAAACCTAGTGTTAGCGTTACTTTGAAAGCTAAAACTAAAATTTGTTGAATGCCACGACGAGGGAGCGAGTTTGGGGTGTCGATGTCGGTGCGGACGGCCACCCGAAGGAGGTTATCCGACTTATATACGTTTCACACTTACCGGCGCGCGTTGGAGAGAATCAGGGAGCATTTTATCACATGCTAAAGGAAATTGAAACATCCACAAAGCAGTTAAGTTCCATAATTGCATGCAATTTACGCAGCTTTGAGCTTTGTCAAACACAGGCATAAAGATCCGTAAGTAGATATTACATGCAACTAAGGGCCTTAACTGCGTTGTGGATGTTTCAATTTCCTCTAGCATGTTTTAAAATGCGCTTCGATGCTCTCCGACGCGCGCCGCTAGGTGTGAATCGTACATTAGTGCGTTAGAAATAATTACCGGAAAATAAAACATCTATGTGTTTTACTGATTATGCTTTTCTATCTAGTTAACTAAAGGTTTGATATTGTACTTTGTATTTTTATTAATAGTTGACTAAAGGCTCGTCAATCTAACCGAAATAACCCTTACACAGCTAATATACGACTCTAAACTGCTTTTATCACTTAATTATACGAATATTATAATGGATTTACAAGATAAATCTCTTCTATAACCTATCCTAAGTAAACTTTGACAAAATCAAACAAACCTCAGCGTTACTAAGATGTTCCCCAGCTAAGTGGGTCATAATCTTTGGCATTGTGAATATGTAAACAGCTACGTTCAGCGCTGCTCACAGATTTTTTCTTACACATTTTCACCTGTTTCAGGTGTGATACTTGTCAAACGCTTGACTATTTTGTGTAAAAAAAAAATACAGGTTGTGTAAAAGACTACTACCGAAAACTAGGAGGTTCCAATCAGCCCATGATTTCGAACATATTAAGCGAAAAAAAATGTATTACTTATCTACGTTATTTGAATTATTTTTGTAGTTACATACACATAATACAATATAATTACATCATATCTACCTATCTATTTCATTTAAATAACCACGCAAAACAAATAAAATTAAACAAAAAAAAAAACAATGTATGTAGCAAGCAGTCCTGCGTACAGTTTTTAAATCTGAAAACATTGTTTTGTCTAGTTATAGGTAATTATTTTTTCTGACAACAGAATTTTTAATTGGCTGCGTTGTAATGTACCACCTTTCGTTTACGGTAGACGATTTTTTACACCCGATATAGGTAGATATCCGGGACATTGTTTATACACATAGTAACGCTGACGAAAAACCAATTTGGTTGTTAAACCAATGAAATGCAATTTTGTTTTCCGTCGTCGTTTATCATTGTGTCGTCGTTGTCATGGATACGTTTATGTCAATTTCAATGCCTCGCGTATCAACCAATATTTAAGAAACTGTAGCCCATCTCTGGCAAAGTGCTTTGAGAACTGAATAAGACACCGTCGTATCTACTGTAGAACGTGCTCCTCGGGCATGGCACGTAGCAACATGTCCTGCAGTCGACGTGTTAAAATGGTGAAGTCAAACATCGTGAGGAAACCCGCGGCTTACTTAGCTCCACACGTATTGACCATGTCTTTCCTGTGAGTAACATTACTAGGCTGGGAGCATGGTATAGGTGCTGAGCAAACCTACTGCATCTTACGGCCTCTAGCTATCTTTGACGGCCTCTGTGGCATAGTGGGCAAAGGTCCGCCTGAGACGCAGAAGGTTGCGGTCGATTCCCGCCGCGGGACAAATGTTAGCATTATTTGCATATATTAGGATTTATATTTGTCTCAGGTCAGGGTGTTTTCTATGTATATAGTTTTATTTATTAACAAAAAAAAATGTACCTACATATAATGTAGTTTATCAGTCATGTGGTTCCCATAATACAAGCTCTGCTTAGTTTGGGGCTACATGATACTGTGTGATAGTGTCCAGCATTATTTAGATCTTAAATCATTTTGATATGATCAAAAAGTTTATGTTCTATCTTGAGTTCCATGAAGTATCGAAGCTGTTCTGGATAGGCTATGGCAAGGAGCATAATCTTTGGGTTATGACCCTCCGAATTACAAGGGTGCGAGGCGTTATACCGGAGTAAGTGATTTTCAGCAATTTGTTTTTGTTTTACTGAGTAATTATTTGCTGAAATTGTTTATGGGAGCCATTTTGTTAAATATTTTGGTGATAAACTGACATTATTGGTAAATTAGTGACGTCAAGTTTTTGCATGCTTATTGAAAGGTAGGATTTTGTGCTCTTATAAAAATTAATTATTTTAATACATACATACAGATGCATTTTAAATAAAAGAAAACACAATTAATAATTAAAGCGCTTGTGACGTGGCCTACTTTGGTGTTATTAATTTGACTTATCAAGATTCCACTCGGTCACTACTTGGACGGGTGATCCTTAGTGGCATTTCAATATGAGAAATTCTGTGCCTTGGAAGGCATTTCAGTGTAACACAAAAGAGGAAACGAAACACAACCCCCTTTTGGGCATGGTAGCTTTTAACATGTATATATTAATTGAATTAATCTTTAATAATATTGTCTTTGATTTTTTGTATATACCTACGACCTAACTCACTTGCTTGCCCTTACAGATTGCATGTACCTATTCACCACAATCAGACTACCACCATACCATACCACCATAAAACTGTTTATATTAATTTTAGTACATATAAGCAAATAAATAAACAAATACAAAAATCAGACACAGACTTTTGTTCAAAGCGCACAATCCCCTATAAAAACTCCTTGATAAAAATACATGAAAAAATAAGTAAGTTGACAATTTTGCTACTACCAACTGGCTTCAAACTTAAATTTATAATTTCTTCAATGAATTCAATACACACAGACAGGTAGGTAACCACAATCTGAATACCATCATGGCAGACAAAAAAAAAGGAATTTATATGAAAACAATAAAACTGTGATGTATGGGAATCTGCGCTCGACGCAATTTATAGGATTATGCCACCATGGGCTGGGCTGGATTATAGGATCCTCGACCTTGGAAATGGTGGATAGGGTTTATTATTTGGGGTGATTTTTTATTGTGGGTGCAAGGGTTTCAAACAACCTCACTCAATTTCACAATGAATTCCCTGACCGACACGGCCAGTAGCGTCAGTAGTACAAGAATCTGCGTGATTCCCAATCCGCATGCTTGGGGATAAGGGGCATGCTTGGGGCAAGTGTGGGGATTATTGGCATCCCCCCTTTATTAGGGAACGTCTTATATCCAGTGGACTGATATAGGGTGGTGTGGTGTAGTGTGCTGTGGGAAATATATTAAGGTATTTACCACTCGTCATGACATAGGTACAAAGCCGAAACATGGACACTCATGGTCCACTAGTTTAAAATTTATGGCGCAGCGGGCGAAGGTCCGCCTGAGACGCAGAAGGTTGCGGGTTCGATTCCCGCCACGAGACAAATGTTCGTACATTCAGCAAATATTTGTTTCAGGTCTGGGTGTTTTCTATGTATAATATGTATGTATTTATAAAAAAAAACTAAGAGTTTATCAGTCATGTGGTGCCCTTAATACACAACCTCTGCTTAGTTTGGGCTACATGATGATGTATGATAGTATCCAGATTTCTTATTTATTTTAAATTCGATTATTTTGAAATCAGCGAGCGATGGATGAATTCGTATGTTTTCTGAAGGATAGAATCCGCAACTAGACTATCCGTTATAAAAATAAAGTTGTCTTTATAGTTCACGAGCAAGCTGAAATGACAGTAGGCTGGCCATATCTGCCGAAGAAACGATAACCATTGGGATAAATTGGGATCCGCCCAGGTAGAGTGACTATCTGCAAAAGGCTACTAGTAAAAGCAAGATGCGCCAGAAAAAAAGCTTGCCACATCCAAATATTCTCTCATCCATATCACAGGTGATGCATTATGTACATACTGAGCGGAACGCAATGATAAACATACTGAAACAACATGACCCTGTACATACAATTTCATAAAATTTTCAAACAAATTGCCCATAAAAATTCGAGCTATAATTCAATTTTAACGCATACGAAAAATGAAATTTAATTTGTTACTTTTGAAATGAATTTTATTTTTCAATAGCTGAAAAATAGTGATTGGTATTTCATGTTTTAGTATGATATTTCAAAATTTAATATTTCTGCAGTTACTGACTGACTGATAATTAATGGCTGTCCATCGACGCTTCTGCCCGTCGGCGGTGCGATTGCCTAGCGTGACGTAATAGTCATATCTCCCTTCTTATTAAAAAAGGCATATGCCCAGCAGTAGACCGAAAAAGGCTGGTGTTGTTACTGATAGATAAGATAAGATATAAGTTTATTTCACACAAACATGACGAAAATATATTACATGATAAACGAGAATGAAAAGAAATTAAATTGAATATTAAAAAATAGCTTATTCTACATGATGTGTAGGCCAAAAAAAGGTCCTATCTCAGCATTGTAGCTACACCACAATCATGCGGGCAGCGCTCATTTTCAGATTCAGACGCGCAATACAAAAATAAGAATATACAACTATAATAAAACAAAAGACAAGGAAAAAAATACATTAATTATTAGTCTTATACAAAATTAATAGAAAAAATAACAAAACAACTATGTACTTTATTTTCCAACATAAGCTTTAAAAGTGAACATTACAAAAAGGGGAAAGGAAGAGAAAAATTGAAATATAGGTACATACCTACTATTCAATAGATAATAAATAAATTTAATAGACTAACATTTTTGACAGATAAACATAATAACAATCGACGTTGAAGTGCGCGTTGTCAAGAGAACGCGGCGTACCGGTAACAATTCGTTTAAAGACAGCTTGTACCTAGAATGTGCTAAGTCCGCACTACTTAGCACTTTAGCCAAGACAATTCGTGACCACACATAACTCGTGCTAAGCTATTAGCAAATGCTGTGGAGTTAGCTAAAGCTAAACTTGTGCTGTTCAAATAGATTGTAACTAACTTCATTCTCTATTAATTCTGCTAATATTATTAACGATTTGAGTGTTGAGTGTTTGAACATTAACTGCGCTGGAGTCGCTGGACCAAAGGGTCTACTACAATTGACCGAAGTACGAAATTTCGTGTTTCGTTTCGTGCGATTGGTCGTATTTCATACGGTCAATTCCAATATTGCGGTAGTATGTTTTGTGAAATAGAGTAGGATGCGCAACGTTCGGACTGTTACATTACAAACTTTGTGCCAAAATTTCGGTTTTCGTTTGATTATGGGTACCAATCGCAAGAAACGATACACGTAATTTTGTACTTCGGTGAATCGTAGTAGACCCCCAGATCCTCGAGCATGGTACGTAGTGTCATGTCCAAGGCCCGCTGTCAACTAGTTAAGTTTGTTGGAAGTAAAATAATGCTAGATATTATCACACAGCATTATGTTGCCCCAAACTAAGCAGAGCTTGTTTTATGAGAAACACTGGTCTGATATACTACTTATATAATGTTTATAGATAGAAAACACCCAGATCAGAGACAAGTATTTGCAAAACATACAAACATTGACTAATGTGAGACTTCACGGCAGGAATCGAACCCACAATCTTCTGCGTCTTAGGCGAGCCTTCGCCCTCTACAGCACAGGAGGTCGTCATAAAGTAAAATTTATATGAAACGTATTTCTCCTTTATGCCCAAACTACTAAATGGATAAAGCTGGATGGAAATTTTGTATATTTTAATGAAGTACAGACCAGGAGTAACTTGGCTTGAGCTACTTTTTCTCCGGACGCGAGCGAAGCCATAGGCAGAAGCCCCCTTGAGTTGCCGTTGCGTTAGTTCAGTGTTCAAAAAGTATTGAAGTAGTATAGTCACCTTCAGATGGCTTGTTCCATTAATCTGAAGGTGACTATACTGCTTCAATACTTTTTGGAGCCAGCGGGAAGTTTTTAGTGAATAAAATATTTATTTTAATTATTAATAATTTTTTAGAGTTTGTGGGAAGAATTCTTGGAGTTGGCGGGAACAAGCCCTTCAAATTTGTCTTGCATATATTTGCAGATATTTGTCTCGGGTCTGGGTATGTATGTATTTACAAAAAAAAAATGTATATATGTAATATATCAATCATGTGGTTCCCACAATACAAGCTCTGCTTAGTTTGGGGCTACATGATGCTGTGTGATAGTCCAGCATTATTTATTTTTATTAAGATTGTTATATTTTAAGGCCAATAAAAACATTCAATACTATTTATAATTTAAGGTGCAACCCGTTTATGTTGGTGGTGCGTGCTGTGTAGCGTAGGTAGCGCTATTAGCGCACCACCTAAATAAACCGGTTGGTCTTACTGTGGAGATAAAGACAAAATAAAAGCATTTTGTCAAGTTCATTCGGGTAAAAACGGACGGGGCGCCGACGCCGAAGGGATGATAATCTATGATATCATACCTAATTAGAGCTCTTTTGTAGATTACGGGTTTATTGGTAACACGCCCCAAACTAAGTAGAGCTTGTATTATGGGAATCACATTATTGATGTACTACATATTTATATTTTTTTTGTAAAAACATGCATATCATATATAGAAAATACCCAGACCCGAGACTAATATCTGCAGAACATGCAAACATTTATCCCTCAGCGAGAATCGTACCCGCAACCTTCTGTGTCTCAGAGGCACTGCGCCACAGAGGTCGTCAAAAGTTTTAAATTGTAGACCTTAAGTTTTAATTTAAGTTATCATTAACAAAAATTACTTTAATAAACAGTTTCATAGCTGTGATTTTATTTTATGAAGGATAAAGTTTAAGATGATGAGAAAGAGTGATAATTTAGATATTAATGATTACAGGAAGCTACATAAATAAATAAACCGATTCAAAATAATGTAAAGCATTTTTTCTATATTTCATTATACTTATCTTCCTACCAACATGCTGCGTGACTATTGTGTTCGACTGTACTAAATATTTTTTGGAGTTGCTGGGAAATAAATTTGTAGGTATTTACTGCCTAATATTTCTTGGAGCTGATGGGAATCAATGTATGGAATTTATAATTTTGAGTTCAATGGTTTTGGAGTTGCTGGGAACAAGCCTTAAAATTTTACAAAACACTAATAAAAATTATTTGTATTTGTGAGAATGTGGCTCCGCCATCTTGACATTCAAGTGACATTAATGTCCAATTCTCGATTTTTTGGCCAGTCCCTGTACTTACAAAAGTATTTCCATCAAGCTTGTGTGTACCACATTGTAAGCACAACAGCTGTAATTTCACACGGGTCCAATATTATTTGCTTTCCATTCGATTGGCAAATGTTATTTGCACTGTGTAAACAAATATAGTATTATTTGTCGACGCAGATTTTCTGTAACTAAACAGTTGCAGTATTATTTTTTGACCCCTTTTACAGGGTAAATTAACAAAAGAATACGTGTGCTAAACAGTTGCAGTTTAATTTTTTGACTCCCTTTACGGGGTAAATTAAAAAAAATATACGTTTGCAACGTTAACCCTGTAATATTTTTCTCACAGTTTAAAATAATAAGCCCATCGTCCATGATAGATAAAGCTTAAATAGCATTTTTAAAGTAAACTTACTATGTCAGAGGGCCTTTGAATTTCCTGAAAAACTCCAACACCAAAGATAGCTCATACGGAGAAGGAAGAAAAGAAGTAAATAATAAAACTAGTATTATACTTTATAATTACTTATTTTTCTATCCTTTTGTTCTCATCAATAAAATTCTCAGTATTTATACTATTTTTTAAAAGCTTTTTAACTTGCATTGTAACTATGTATATCGGCGCAGATAATAAAACCAAGCTAAAAATTGTTTACTATAAAAATAAAATTTAGAATTAAAATATTTTTCTGTTGAGCTCAAAAACTATAAAAGGCGGTGTATCGGCCGGGCGCGCTCGGTCCATCGCTAGCTGCCGTCGGGTGAACATCGAGTCTGCAACAAGCATAAAAGGAGCACCAACATCGGACGCAGCGCACTGGCTACGAATCGTTTCGCTCACGTACGAACGTCCTAGTTCTTTCGCGCACGGACCCGCATATCTTTTACGTTCTCGGTAGCGTTTTCTTATGAAAACGTCTACCGAGCACGGCCCGCTACTCTATTAGCGTGAGGGGATAGCCTTTGCCAAGACATCCGGACGGCGCGGGACAGTAACCCTTGCCGTGAACCGCCGAACCCGGTCTTCCACCAGCGGAAAGCCCCGGGTTAGGCATCACGGTGACTGGCGAAAAGTCCCCGTCGTCCCTTGGTCGCGCCAAAAGCGAATCGCCCTCAGACTGCTTCGCTTAAAGCAGTCAGTGCCGCGCCACCATCGTCGCGCCCCCCCTCCCCTCCCGCGTTCTACCGCGTCGCGTTCACACCCGCGCCGCGAAAAATGACGGGACGGAATTCTCCTCCCGGCAAACCCGCACCTGAGGTCCGGGTCTCCCGGAAGGATACCCAAAAACCGAAGAACACCGCCTCATCCTCGGACGAATCCTCCCTGCCGTCGAGCCGTGCCTCCAGCCTAGGACGCGACCGCTCCCTATCGCGGAGCCGCAGCGCCTTGATGTCGCAGGTAATCGACCGCTTCTTAGAAAAGAAGCGGGCCGAAAAAACCAGAGCCCCCGCCGCGCATTCCGTCTCAGCGCCGACAACACCGCCCGCGGAGAGGATGCCCCCCCCACCCCCTCCGGCACCAGTAGCCAAACCACTTTCTCCAAAATCGGAGATCGATCGGAGCTACATAATTTTACAGCGCCTCATAGAGGCGAAATGCCTGCCAAAAAAGTACCTAGTACTCATGAAAAACGCCTTGGAGGAGGACGAACGACGTCTATCCAACCCGACCACCCCGACACCTGAGGAGATGGAGGTAATAGACGAGGCAAGAACCATCCCCATCCCTGACGCCCTTCCCGCCGCGGCCACCCGCCGGAAGAGGGAGGACGACGACTCCGACGAGTCCACGGAGGAGGAGGCCAAGCGCCTTTGCGCGAAGCCAACTTCTATCCCGCTCCCACAACGGGAACGCCGAACGCCCACCCACCCTAAGCAGACGCCAGCGACGGACATAAAAGAGGTTGGTACCTACGCAGCAGCTGCAGCGGCCGTCCGCCCAAAGTCGCCAGACACCCAAACAATCGCTCTGACCGCCCGCCCAACCACATCGTCAGTCCGCCCTAGCGGCTCAGACGCCCGCCCTAGCGGCTCAACCGCCCGCCCATGCGTGCCTGCCGCGCTCCCAGTCGCACCTGCTGCCCGCCCAGCTGAGCCAGCAGCCCGCCCGGTCGCGCCTGCCGCCCGCCCAGTCGTGCCGCCCGCCCGCCCTACCGCCATGCCTTCCACCTCAACGGCCCCCTCCCCGGAGCGGAATGTCCCGTCCACAGCCGGACAAACCGATACCGAGGTAAGAGCGGTACGTAAAGCCCGGTACCCCCCTCTAGTGGTCGAAGAGATGCCCAACTGGCCCAGCCATTTTAAAACTCTAAAGTCCCGCCTAGGACACGCCCCAAACGCCCGACCCTTTGGAAAAGGCGTCAGATTTTCCCCTGAGTCCGGTGAAGAATACCGGCTCATCCAAGGCTATCTGTCGCAGCTTGAGAAAACTGAGAAGCTTGTATGGTTCTCGTACTCGCTACCGGAGGAGCGCAGCCTGAAGGTAGCAATCCGAGGCCTACCAGCAGACACACCCCCCGCAGACATAGAAGCCGAGTTTCGGGAGCTCGGCTTTGAACCTGAGAACATCCGCGCGATCCGGGCATCAAAAGGACGCCCAGGCTGCATTTTCTTCGCGCAGTTTAAACAGACGCCGAACCTCACCCCGGACCTATACAACATTCAAGAACTCTTGTGTATGCCCGGGGTCACTATCGAAAGCTGGAGGGGAAAGGCAGGCCCAGCTCAATGCCACAGGTGCCAGGCTTTCAGGCACAGCAGTCATAACTGTCACCGACCCCTAGCTTGTGTACGTTGTGGTAGCTGCCAGGACCTCAGCGGCAAACCCACCACCAGCCGCTACCCCCCAAATTGCTCCCGAACACACAAACCCATCTCTAATGGCACCTGCCAACGATCCCAACACCCGACCGTTCAAGGGCCAGAAGAGAAAGAAGAAGAAGAAGAAGGAGACCTACACAACTGAGGTCCCATCTGACTCGGACGCCCCTGCACCCCCGCCACAACCCCGGCAGCCCCCTCGGGCAGAAACGCCAGCAGCAGCCCCCAGTCGGACTCCTGCTCCCCCCACGGGAAAACCTGTTCCCATGGCCCAACCCAAACGCCCACCGGGACCTCGATCACGGAGAGCCCAGCTACCGCCGCCACCACCACCACCCACACAGACTCCCCACGGCTACGACAGCGAGCGGCTGATCCTGCTGGACACGGCGCTCCAGATCCTGCAGGATGTCCTACAGACGCTCCGCACAGGGGGAGACCCGATCCCGATAGTCCTCAACGGGATCGGGAAACTCTTCCAGGTCGGGAAATAAGGTTGCTCTTCTGGAACGCCCAGTCTCTCCTGAGCAAGAGGAACAAGATGCCCATGCTCAGACTGCTGCTAAAGGAGCAAAACATTGACATCGCTCTGATCCAGGAAACTAAGCTGAAAGAGACGGACAAAGCAAAGTTTCCTGGATACCACTGCTACCGACTGGATGAAAGATCACCAACCTCCGGTATGGCGTACCGGGGTCTCATAACGCTGGTAAAACGGAAGCTCATCCACCAACCCCTTCCCCCACTTGACCTGGAGTCGGTGAAGGTCCTGGGAGTGGAACTCTGCCTCGGCAACCAGCCTTTTTGGGTCTATTCCACATATCACCACCCTGGAAAGCTGGAAAAAGCAGATCTTGTGAAGCTCCTGCCAGAAAACCCAGGGGCAGCGATCATAGCAGCCGGGGACTGGAATGCAAAACACACCTCGTGGAACTCTAGAACTTGTAATCCAAACGGCAACACCCTCTTTAGATATATAGAAACCCACGGCTACACAGCCTCCGCCCCCGAGACCCCAACCCACTTCTCGGACCAACCAAACATCCAGCCGGATATTCTCGACCTGGCCATACACAAAGATCTGCCAAACCAACCCCAGCTAGAGACGTTGTACGACGAACTACAGTCGGACCACCAACCGGTCTTGCTGGTCCTGAAGACTCAACCAGCCACGCTCCTACCACCTATTCCTCGCCCAGGAATAAACTGGGCTCAGTTCGCCGAAACTCTGCAGACAACCACGCCGACTAGACCAGTCACTAACGGCCTAGACGTAGACGAACTGACCCATCAGCTGACCACAATAATCCAGGACGCCAAAACCGCAGCCGCACTACCTCCGCCAAGATCTCGCCTAACAAGCACGCCGACTCACCTTCGCATCCTGCTCGCGGAGAAGCGTAGTCTCAGGAAAGTCTGGCAACGCACCCGCCATCCTGCGACCAAGACGAAACTGAACGCTCTCTGCGACAAGGTGAGAACAGCACTGAGCGAAGACTGCGCCCAAGCGTGGGAAAGAAGGATCGAGAACGCTACCGACGACTGGGCCTCGCTGCATAAGCTATGTCGCCAGCTAAAGAGCACCCCTACGCCAATAAGGCCCCTTACCCATAGCGATGGCCACCCCCGCTACCGAGCCGAAGATAGAGCCGAGATCTTTGCTGATACCATGGAACTGCAATTTAAACCAAACCCGGACAAGGACCCCGAACACTCTAAGGAAGTGGAGGAATTTGTCCGCCTATACCTCGAGACCCCTGATGACGACGACAAGGCCACCATATTTTTTACTCCGGGGCAAGTCCAGAGGGCCATACAAAGGACCAAGCCCAGAAAAGCGCCTGGGAACGACGACATCACCAACTCCATGCTCCGCCATCTTCCGCCTAAAACAATCGCCTCGATAACCCGGCTCTTCAACGGGATCCTGCGCTGTGGCCACTTCCCGACGCAGTGGAAATCCGGCCACGTCATCATGATCCCAAAACAGGGCAAAAACATCCTGCTCCCCACCAGTTATCGGCCCATAACCCTCCTTTCCAGCATCTCGAAACTCTTCGAGAAGATGTTGCTCTCGCATTTGACTCCACACATTACCCCCCGCCCAGAACAATTTGGGTTCAGGGCAGAGCACAGCACCACCCTCCAACTATCCAGAGTACTGCACCACCTGACAGTCACTCACAACAGAAAAGAACACGCGGTGGCAGTATTCTTGGATATGGAAAAGGCCTTTGACAGGGTCTGGCACGCAGGCCTCGTGTACAAGATAGCCAAATCATCGACGCCAAAACAGCTGGTGCGAATCATCGCCTCGTTCCTGGAGGGCAGAAGTTTCCATGTACGTGTTGACCAAGCCCTCTCCAACAAACGCCCAATAGAAGCTGGAGTACCACAAGGCAGCTGCCTGTCACCGGTATGTTACTCGCGCTATACCGACGACATACCCTGCCCCGAAGAAGCCCTTCTCGCTCTTT
Organism: Horisme vitalbata; assembly: GCA_951804965.1. Classification (NCBI taxonomy): domain Eukaryota; kingdom Metazoa; phylum Arthropoda; class Insecta; order Lepidoptera; family Geometridae; genus Horisme; species Horisme vitalbata. The sequence continues at coordinate 5,435,960 of OX638093.1, forward strand.
ACGCTGACGACGCAGCCTATGTCACAAAAAGCCTCTCCCCTCACCACGCCGCTAAGAAGATGCAGAGAGTCTTGGACGAGCTCCCCGCTTGGCTGTCCAGATGGCGACTGTCGGTCAATGTTGGGAAAACGCAAGCAGTCGCCTTCACCAAGCAACGCAGCGCCATTAAGGTACTGTCTCTCCACAACGAGCTCATCAAATGGACGAGAACCGCTAAATATCTCGGTGTCACCATTGACAGAGGTCTCACCATGGCTCACCACAGCGCTTCCGTCAGAAACTCGGCCCGAGCAACAAGAGCAATCCTGAGGCCAGTGCTCGAGGCAAAACTGCCACTGAGAATGAAGGTTGGCCTCTATAAATCATACGTCCGTCCGCGCCTGACGTACGCCGCCCCTGCATGGTACGCTCTGTTAGCTGAGCCACACAGGGCGAAGCGACGCGCGCAGCAGAGCCTCTGCCTGAGGGAAATCGTAAAGGCGCCGCGGTACGTACGCAACGCCACCATACAGCAGGACCTGCAGTTAGAGAGCCTAGACACCTTCATCAGCCGCCTAGCGAAAAACATGTTCGCCCGCCTCGAGAACTCCCATTTCCCCCACCTAGCTCAGCTAGCGCCATGCCACGAGAGGCCTGACCGGAGCAAGGCCTACGCCCGCGAGCTTGTCCCGGACAGCGGCAGCGAAACGGACGCAGACTCCACAAACCCGGACCTGACGCACCAAAGCCAGAGGCCCCGAGTCCGCTCAACGGCCCCCCCTGCACAGGGAGGCCCCGGTGGGCACTAAGACCACGAGGATAAGGCGAATAAGCGGCTCATCAAGAGCCAACCCATCGACCTCCCGGCTGAGTCCGGGGGCGGAAGAACTCCGCAGTAAGGGGCCACAGCCCGATGCTGCCACCCACACACACGCCGGCTTCGCCGGCGCGTGTGCGAGAAGACCGAGACGAGACGCAGCGCATTTGGACATCGGAAGCGAAGGAGTCAACACCTCAAGACTCTGGTTGACTGACGTCCAGTCGCCAACCAATCACCACCGTTTCGCCACGTTCTTTTCAGAACGGAACGGTCGCAACGCACCGAGTACAAAAGAAGCCACCACACTGAACCGAGCGCATTTGGACATCGGAAGCGAAGGAGTCAACACCTCAAGACTCTGATTGACTGACGTCCAGTCGCCAACCAATCTCCACCGTTTCGCCACGTTCTTTTCAGAACGGAACGGTCGCAACGCACCGAGTACAAAAGAAGCCACCACACTGAACGGAGCGCATTTGGCGCACTGGTTGGCTGATATCCAGTCGCCAACCAACGTGCCACCGTTTCGGCACGTTCTTTTCAGAACGAAACTAACGTCGATCCGCTACTACCACTTCGAACCGAATTATAAGGGATCATGGATGATAATGGCAGTTTTAGTCAACTTAACACCCCTCCTCTTACATCGGAAGAGGGGACGAATCGATGCCAACCAAGACCATCGGCCGGTGAGAACGCGACGATGGTACTTTTAGCAAATACCTTCAAAGACACAATGTCTGAGATGATGTCTCATTTGACTCAAGAAAACCACGCTGCTCTCGCCGATATAATGAAAAAATTCCAACCCGATGACGTACGAACTGTTCGTATCTCAGATGTTTATTTTCCAAGTTTTATACTGCATTACAAATCTGCATCAAATGGTAAAACTAGGCTCGTCAAAGTAGTTCCGCTGTCGTATCAATGGAGTCTCATGAACACCTACCACGACGCACTCAAACACATGGGTTGGGAAAAGACATTAGCAAAACTAAGGGAAAACTTTTGGTTCCCCAAGATGTCTTCAACGGTGCGATACTTTGTGGATCACTGCGTAATATGTAAAACAATGAAAGGATCATCTGGTGCTACTCAAAGTCAATTACACTCGATTGAAAAGGTACCAGAGCCTTTTCATACTGTACACATCGATATTTCAGGCAAACTCAGTGGATCTGCTTCCCAAAAAGAATATGTTTTCGTGGCTATTGATGCTTACACGAAGTTCGTTTTCCTGCAACATGCTAAAAGTAAAAATCAAACAAGTGCACTGAAACATCTTCAAGAGTTGGTATTTCTGTTCGGCGCTCCCAAGCGTATTATTGTTGATGGTGATGGTGCATTCATATCCCATTATAAAGCATATTGCGACAATTATGGAATCCAATTACATCAATGTTCTGGATACACAAGTCGAGGTAACGGACAAGTGGAAAGAGTTATGAAGATTATAAAAAATGGGCTAACCGTAATCAAAAATACTCAAAAAACCCACTGGCAGAAATCTTTGGGAACACTTCAGCTGGCCATTAATTGTACAATATCAATAAGTACTGGCCAAACACCAATCGAATTACTGACTGGGAAAACCGGAAGCGTGCCTCCAGAGCTACTAGCAATCATAGGTGAAGAGAATGAACGAGTTGATCCAGAAACACTAAGAGAAGCTGTTTTAGGTAGGATGACCGAACAAGCAGATAAAGATAAACAAAGGTACGACAAAGGAAAAGCAAAAGTCAAAAGGTTTGAAAAAGGCGAGTACGTCCTTTTAAAAGAGCCACCAAGATTGGGTACAAAGCCAAAAATATGATGGGCCTTATGAAGTGAAAAAGGTTTTACCACACGACAGATATGAAATTCGTCGAACCAACCAACGAGGTCGGTGCAGGAAAGTTTGTCATGAGCTATTACGAAGTGCATCAAAATTCGGAGTACAGAGCAATATGGCCGTATCGGCGATGAATGCAGTTATAGATCCTGATGAGGATGAGCATTTAATGCCAATTAGGATATAGTGAGTAATGTAGTTTGCTAGTTGTCCGTTTGATGTTAGTCAAAATGAGCGATGAGGCTCTGAGGCTACACCAAAATGAGCGCCGAGGCTCTGAGGTAGTGAATAAAATTTGCGCTGAGGCAATGAGGTCTAACGTGCTTATAAGTAACAATATGATAAGTAGATTTCCTTTTTTTATCACTCTTTGTCATGAGAACGAATCACAGAAGTGAAGTTGACTTCGCTATATGATTTTCATTTATTTTTATTTTTCAGATTTACAAAACGAGAAGTAGGCGCTGGGACGCGCCTATTGTTGTTGTATTATTTACTATAAAAATAAAATTTAGAATTAAAATATTTTTCTGTTGAGCTCTAAAACTATAAAAGGCGGTGTATCGGCCGGGCGCGCTCAGTCCATCGCTAGCTGCCGTCGGGTGAACATCGAGTCTGCAACAAGCATAAAAGGAGCACCAACATCGGACGCAGCGCATTTGGACATCGGAAGCGAAGGAGTCAACACCTCAAGACTCTGGTTGACTGACGTCCAGTCGCCAACCAATCACCACCGTTTCGCCACGTTCTTTTCAGAACGGAACGGTCGCAACGCACCGAGTACAAAAGAAGCCACCACACTGAACGGAGCGCATTTGGCGCACTGGTTGGCTGATATCCAGTCGCCAACCAACGTGCCACCGTTTCGGCACGTTCTTTTCAGAACGAAACTAACGTCGATCCGCTACTACCACTTCGAACCGAATTATAAGGGATCATGGATGATAATGGCAGTTTTAGTCAACTTAACACCCCTCCTCTTACATGTATGTTTAGGTGAAATATTGCAAGTCAATTTTGAAGCCGTTATCTTCAACCGATTGAGCTGAATTTTTTTATTATTTGCTAGACAATCCTTTAAATTTTCAACCCACATATCCAGCGTGGGGATTATGGGCATATACCCACGCTAGCATATCCTAGAAGGCCTACGTCTAGCAGTGGACTGATATAGGCTGGTGTTTTTGCCCAGCGCAGGGATAATCTATCCTTTTTATTAGGAGTGAGACCCATATTTAGTACTGAACTGATAAGGCTGTTATAGGTATAATAATAAGGTCCAGTTCCGAAATTAACGGAACTCTAAAAATAAAATAAAAAAACAGTGATTTTTATATCAGTGCGATGTTTTCACATTCAGTAAAGCTGTGCATAATCAGATGAATCAATCACTTAAAGAAATAATCAAACTCACACACAGAAACTTTTGCATTTATAATACTCGTATTAGTGTGAAACCAGTCTCATGTCAAAGTGAATTTTCATTCACTAAAGCTTTGTATAATCAAACAATACAAGAACGAGTACAAAGTCTCTTTGTAGTCCATTGCAAATTCTAACATGCATTCACGAATGATATAAACTTGTCCGAAAGACAAATAGCCTTGAGGTTTCTCTGCTTCCGGACGTGTATTGTTTCAATTACGTTTTAGATTTGGTTTATGTACTGTAAAGTTAGTCATACTTTTAAAGGGCTATGTATATGTTATGGACAATGTGATTAATTGGTCATTATACATGATGACCGGGCATTATGAATAATGACCAATATGTGAGGGCAATGTGATAAGAAATATTGAATTAATCAAATTGCCCGGGCAATATACATAACGCCCATCACCTGTTGGGCTGTTGGGCAGAATAATAAAAGACACAATATTTAACTATTATTTTTATTTCAGGCTTTAAATCAAAATATAAAACACAAATTTCTTCCTTTTAGCGATGCCTTATGAACTTCGCTTTTCTTTCTTCACTTTAGTTACGAAACTCAATTACAAAATTATCCGTCTGCGTCTGTCCGTACTCGCTTGGAATGCAAAACTGAGAGCTGTGTAGTGAACAGTGAAGCGATGGACGTTCGTACGCCGCCATGACGGGCTCTGATTGGTTAGCGCGTGTCACGCGTTCGCTTCCCTCCCCTCACTCCATCCCCAAAGTAGCTATATTATCACATTGCCCGATGATCACGTAGCATTATTCATAATGACCGGTCAATGTGATAAATAATGAAGTTTAGGTAATAATTAATCACTTTGCTCTAAGTAGCTGGTCATTATTCATATTGCCCGGGCACTATGAATAATGCCCGCATTAATCACTTTGTCCATAACATATACAATTTCTACTGTGCGTAATTTCAGATCAACACGCATAAAATTACAATTGGACTTCACATAGGTTAGTTAGTCCAATTTTCAATTAGTAGAGCATTATGTCCAGCAGTGGACTTTTGTAGGCTGATGATGAGCACGCTTTTATAACTACACTCCAAGTGACATGCTAAAATTACCTATCTGACTAGAAATGTAATAATGTAGTTTTACGTAATCTGTGTACCTAATAAACCTTGTTATTTTTTGTTTATTTACCTTTACCTAGTAATAATATAAGTCTCCAACTTCCCCAAATATTATATAATAATTAAAATAATAATAACATACTTTTAAAAACCGTAGAAAAATATATAAAACAAACACAGTTTCTTACCAATGCTTCTCGCAATGTTTGCATTGCGAACTGAACTAGATAGATAGATAGATAGATAAATTATTTATTGTACACCAAATTAAAAAATACAATTTGCAGAAACATTACAATTAAAACGAAAAGGTACAATGGGCTAAATGAATGAACTAAATGAATGAATGAATGAACTAAATTTAAATAAAAATACATGGCAAAGTGTTCTATAGAGTAGAGTTCTGTATGTCTGTTACGTTAACATACTTAAGCCGCTGAACCGATATAGTTGAATTTTGGTATACCTGAAGATAAAATATATTAGATGGAATCTAGAAAAGAAGAGCATTACTTTTGGTCGCGAAAATAAAACTTAAAGGGGGTGAAATAGGTGATGAAAGTTTGGGATATAGGCTGGTATTGAACAACTACAGTCATACCGTCAGCCTATCGCAAGCCATAACTTTTAGTCAAGTACTTTTACACATCAACCTCAAATAAAATGAAATAGTAGCTACGTACTTTTCCATTAAAGTATAAGCGGAAAGTCGCGTGGGCTAACTAGTAAATTAAATCTCTCAATGAAATATCAAACATACTTTTAAACAAAACAAACTGCCTACAACATTGTTGCTCTTTGAAAACTTACACCCATCCCCCCTTCCTAGGGGGCAGAACATAAAATATTCATATAGAATCAAAGGGTAAGATCGTTACTTCATTACCCTTAAAGAGTATAAGGCTTATTTTACATGTATTGCTTTCTAACAGCATATACGTGTCGATATGAAGTTTGAATCCTTAAAGTTATAAGGAGTTCCAACCACCCACTGTTATTTCTTTATATAAATAAATAAATATATAATGCTGGACGTTATTACACAGCATCATGTAGCCCCAAACTAAGAAGAGCTTGTGTTATGGGAACCACATGATTGATATACTACATCGATACATTTGTTTTTGTAAATACATACATCTATATATATAAAAGAGAACTATCCTCACTCACTCACTGACACACTCATCACGAAATCTCAGAAACTACAGGGTCTACAGATCTGAAATTTGCCACAAGTATTCTTTGTAGGGTGTAGGCGCTCACTAAGAAACGATTTTGGGAAATTCAACCCCTAAGAGGGTGAAAAGGGGTAAAAATGTTTGTATGAAAAATCGTATTCCTTGAACTTAGAAACTTGAAACCTGGGACATGTATTATTCCATACAAGCAATGAAGATTGGTGTCATTCAAAATTTGAAATAGTCCTCGAGGGGGTTGCAATGGGGTGGTAAAGTTTGTATGGGAAAATCTTAACGCGTGGTGTGATTTTCTTGAAACTTCGTCAGAACACTTTGAATATTAAATAATGAATGACTGCATACCAGGTTTTTGAAAAAAAACCTTAATGGAGGGAAATCTATACATATAAAATCCTTTGTCCTGAATGACTGAAGGATCAACGTACAGCCTAAACCGCTGATCGTAGGAACCTGAAACTTGGAGAGTGTGTTCTTTGTATGAGGTAGGCATCCAATAAGAAAGGATTTTCCGGAATTACACCCCCAGGGGGGTAAAAAACGGTGGCAGAGTTTGTATGGAACAACGTGATTCCTTGGTCCAAAATACTTCAAATTTTGCATAAACATTCTTTAACAGAATCGATGGAAGACGTGTTTCGTATTTTATTGAAACTCATCGCCTAACGGGGTTAAAATGGGGTAGAAAGTTATTTTGGGGGTGATTGGCATCGAAGTTGATATCAATACTCCTTAGTGACTCATGTTATGCCATTTTATTTTGACACTGTCGTGTTTGAAAACTCATTCTAAATTTATTCAAAAAACGTTGTTCTCACATAAAGGCTCCTACATACAGGTGCATAGGTACGTTATTATCGCCGATAATATCAGACAATACAACAGAATATATTGCAATATCGCATGCGTTACTGCGATTCTAATATTGTAAATGTTTTTTCTGATCGAGTATAGTGCCCCGATTCATGAAATTGTGACATTTGCCAGTAGTTTCACAGATATGAGAGGGGTTGTTGTACATTTGCCACAAAGTAAATTCGTCGCATTTTTGAAACTCCATACATTGAAAGAAAATTCGGCACATGCATTAAAAAAAGATGTGTAGGTGAATAAAGTGATCAGTCACAATTATCTCAATATTTGCGTCTGCTGGAGGGCTTCAAAGTGCAATTTGAATTTTCAAAATCGGGTAGTAACTTTTTGAGAATTTCCAAAATTTGACAAAATTCTACAATTTTCTGGATCGAGAATTGGGAAAAATGATATCTCGAGATTGAATTAGGCTACAACTTGACGCATCTTAGGAGGCAGACGGACAAAAGCTGTAGGCAGAAGAAGGGCCTTTACGCGTGAAGCCACTCTGCGCTCCGTTCACTTTTTCGTCAGTACAATAAAGTCAAATGTTATCGTGTGCTTTATTTCTAAATTACATTTTCAATGCCTTTGATAGTTGCGCGTAGTGTGAGATCTGTAGAATTTTAGTACATTATGTATTAGGACGGCTAAAAAGTTACATACTGCTGCGATAACGCAGTTATGTGCAAGGAATTGGGACGTATTATCGTAATAAAGCATGCGATATCATCGCCGATAATAACACACCTGTGTGGGGGAGCCTTAAAAGCTTGGTGCAATGCAATACTCTTTAAAATTAGAATGTCAAATAAAAAATATTATTTAAATTGGATTAGAATTCGATATTTCAATTTCATTCATTTGATATTGGATTTTTGAATACCACGGGGATAGAATTTTTTTTAAAATATAGACTTGAGATTTTTCACAGAGACTATAACGAAAATAAATAAGCGCTGAACCATGGGTGGGACCTTGGAGAAGGACTTGCTGCTTTTTGTAGCGAAAATGAAACTTAAAGAGGGTGATATATGTGATGAAAGTTTGCATGGGTAACCAATCATATCAAGAGTTAGGCATATAAAAATTCATCATACCTATATATACCGGCTGTTAACTTGGTGACGGGTTCATAATTACATTACGGGGTTGGTAATGTAGTAATATGTAGGAACTTTCTATTCCATTCATATTTAGGGTTCCGTGTCAAATCACCAGGCTTGGGATACATTTCACATAAAAGGACATACAAAAAGAAAGAGTATAAACGCAAACGAAGTTGCGAGCGGGTCAGCTAGTATCATATAAAGAAAACACTCTGACCCAACACAAATATTTGCAGAACTTTGTTTTTTTTTTTTTTAATTTAGTACAACAATCGCAGGCAAACATTTACACTGATGAATAAAAAGATGCATAAATATGTACAAAAAACTGTGATTTAAATATAATTTGCATAGTAATAAATTATATAGCTCAGCCATCTAAACTGCAAATCGTGGGTTCGATTTCCGTTCAGAATGGTTATATAAATAAATAAAATAAATAATGCGGGACGTAATCACACATAACATCCATATGTTTGTTATGTATCTGGGTATTTTATATACTTATCAGTAAATAGTACCCATAGTACATAGTACATAGTGGTTTGGTATTAGTTGACCGTGTGTGAGATGACATATTATTATTATTATTATTGATTTTGTGGCTTTCATATCAGTGAGGCCATGAAGATCTATTGCGATCACCAAGCTGAGATGACCTATAAATTTGTTTTAAAAAAAAATCAAGAATGAGGAAATTTATTTTACTTTACAAAAATAAAACTGCTAAAAGTCTACTTTTAAAATTGGTTCACAACAGCATTCTCAAAGTTAAAAATACGAAGACAAACTAACATTTTCCGGAAAATAACGCATTTAGCTTTGTTCTTTGCTAGTTCTCTATTCTGATAACCTGAATGTCGTGTACGAGATATAAAATACCTAATTTTGACCTATTTTCGACAACCTCTAGAACGCAGTGGGTAAAGGCCTAGAAGGCCTGTCTCGGTTCTGCGTTTTAATACACACAATCATCTATATTGAGTGTATTAAAATAAAAACATTAGTAGATAGTATATCAGTCATATGGATCCCATAATGCAAGCTCTCGTTAGTTTGGGTTTAATGATGCTCTTTGATAGTGGTCAAGCATTATCCCGATAAAATGAAGCATCAAAATATGTCCAGAAGCGAACTGCTATAGGCTGCTGATGATGGTGATGAACAATCGCGTATATTCCTTAGTCGCGTTCGTCAGTCGCAGTTAGCTGACGGGTCCGATAATCTGTTTCCTCCTTTAGAATCAACCCCCTTCTCTGGGTATTACAAATACTGACAAGTTTATTGCAGAATTCCATTGTGGAGACTTCACGGCACAGTTTTATGACGAAACTGATGCGACTAGTGGTCTCTTCCGTTTCGTCAAGCAATTAGAACTACTTAAAACGTCATAGGTCTGTATTTAAGATCTGAGTTCAAATGTGATAGTGACCCCCTTGAGATGCCGGCGCAATGAGTTTGGTGAGCCCGACAGCTAGTCCAGGCGAAGCCTCTGAGGGCCAGGAGAACAGGTCGTCTATGCCTGATTTTAATAATACATTTATTTTAAATTATTTATTTATGCTCTATAATTAAACATTTAATTTATTAAAGAGCATAATAAATATACATATCCCGTTTCACCCCATACAAATTTGAAAAAAATACCCCCTCTACGTCGTTTTTTTTAAATAATATTGATAAAATTCACCACTCCCCTTGCTCTAACCATAACAAGATCTCATTTTATCTCGGCTACCTACTTACTACTACATAAAAATGATCTGTAAAACTCAAAAGTTTAATATTGATAAAATTCAACTCCCCATATGCCTTTTGCTTTAACATAATAAAATTACATTTTGTCGGCTATTTAATAGCCGCTACACAAAGATTATGTGTAAAACTCAAAGGCTTTCATCTAGCCACTTGGTAAGGCTGTATCTATGTCGCTCGATGGAGGCTTCACGGCAAGTGGCCACGAGTGACGTCACTTTGTGCTTTTGTCCGCGCCCTCCACTAGACTACAAAGAAAATTTATTTTTAAAAGAAAAGAGATTTGTTTTGTTTGAACCGCCTTTTGTGGAGATACTGTATTTATCTTTTAACCCTATCT